>CM061141.1:69560389-70160389 GCA_030789695.1 Scilla litardierei
CCCCGTTTTCTAACCCTTCACAGCTGCGGATCCAATATTAGGGCAAAGACAGGAAAAAGAAGCCTGAGTGACTGAAGAACGCCAGAGCAGCAGCCGTACGCCGAGCAGCAGCCGTAGTTCGGGTAAGTACGAATTTAATTTGTAAACTTTTTTGTACAATTGTGGAATTGATCATCTCCATGTAAGATGAGTTTGAAATTTCTGAAAAAACGAATTAATGGTGTTTATAATTGCAAGGAGGAAAATGAGTTTTGGTGATAGCTGTCATGCCCTATTTTGCACTATACGTGTATTCTACTACACACGTGGTATTTCTACCTACGGTGCATACGTAGGCATGAAATAAACGTGGATATCAATGTATATAACGTAGTGCAAGGGGAATTGGGCCGTAATGCGTGACTAAGAGACGAGAGAGTGAGATTGAGTGCGGGAGAAGTGTGAAAGACGTCGTGGGTGCAAAACAACAGAAATGTATCGGACGAGTGTGTGTGATGCATGTATGCATGCATGGATGTGCCTGAAAGTGTGTAGGGAGAGCCATGCAAGTGTGAAAGGGGTTAGGGGTCAATGGCAACCCCCGTAAAATTTTTAAAAGGCGAGGGGCAAAATGGTCATTTGGACCAAAAGTGCTTTGTGTACATACTTAAGTGGTCGATGCATAAAGTAATGGCAAACTTGTAAATACTTAAAAGTTGAGGGGCATTTTTGGAAGGGTATTTTAGTCATTTTAGGTTAACCATGGCTTAAGGGAGAAGCTAAGGAGTTGTGTAGAAATTTCTTAGGAAACCATCTTTTCTTTTCTTGAACTTTCTCCTCCCTTCTCCCTTTCTCTTTTCCTCTCCAACCCCAATTAGGCCGGCCATCCCCTCTCTATTTTCCCCTCTTTCTTCAATTCAAACCCCTAATTAGTCTCCCTTAAATCAAGGAGCACAAGTGGGTTGCATATGGGAAGAAGTTGGTGAAGAAAGGAAGAGAAAGAAAGGGGAAAATCAAGTTTTGAGGTAGGAATCCTCTTGGATTTGGAATTTCATTAAATTGATTCTTGCTATTAAGTTTTTATAGCATGTTTTACTTATATGTATTAGGTATGGTGAAAATTCATGAGCCATGTTTCAATTTCGCAAATTATCCCTTGAAATTCTTAGTAAAAATAACCTCTTTGAAATATTGAAATTTTATTGTGTGTTGTTTCTTTTATCCTGGTTACTGTAGCTCGAGTTTGGATTAGAAAAAAATATGATCTTGTAGATCTTGAAGTTCTACACCAAAATCATATAAATTTTGATATATGTTCAATTCAAGAATTAGGAGCAATAAATCCATCTTTACAACATGTCTGTTTGATTTTCAGTGTTGACACAGTTTAGCAAAGTTTGCCTAGCCAACTCCACACACAATGAAATTTTGTGTTCTTGGTCTTGTTGGAAAGTTAATAAGTTTTTCTAAAAATTCATCAGAGTGTTTATATGTTGAATTTCTGGCTGCAACATGCCAAAAATTGGATTTCAATACAGACCCAGAAATCTGACTGAAAAACAGATTTGACACACTTCACCAAATAATTCACCATAAATCACCTACTTAATATTTTTGCCTGAAATTTTATCTGTGGATCCAGGACTAGTATATCTATAACTTTAATTTGGGACAATTTATCAAATTCTCAATGAAAACCGATGTTAAATGGCCATGTATTGTCACTTCCTGCAATTTCAGCAAGCTGAATTCATTAAGTGTTGCTCTTATTCATTAATTGTGGTTAATTGGCCATCATTATTCTTGCTTATTATGGTTGTGTGGTGAAATGAATGTTCATGCCCTTGGCACATGTAAATTTTATTGTGTTGCTTTGATACTAATGACGCCCGTCATGTGTTCGATGAAATGCCTCAATGAAGGCAATATCCAATAATTTGAGTAACGTGCATGTGTTAGTGTTGGCCTTGAGCCACATTGATAATTAATGAAGTTAGAGGCTTGAATGGCATGGATATATTGTAATTGTGAATGGGTGATGTGTTTTGATAGAGGGCATGTCACGTGAGTGCATGACCCTATGTTTAATGAGGGACAGCTGAGGTGATATGTGGATACACATGACATCAAGACCCATAATGTGTCACTTATGATGTTAACTTATAAAATTGAATAAATCTCAATCCTCTCTAATGAGGGTGAGTTAGCAGAACCCGGGTTTTAGGTGGGATTTGAGTAAGTTGTGGATATGAGGCCTGGACTGAGAAGTTGGAGGGAATGATTATGTGATATGTGATATTTATACCCACTTGCCTTACCGGGAGTGGAGGGGATATTTATACCCACTCGCCTTTACCGGGAGTGGAGGGGACATACGGAGGTTGTGTTATTGTGGGAGAGCCGCACTCCTGCCAGGGACGGGGGAGCTGAGAGGCCCGGCGTACAGTGCACGTGCCCACTGCGTCGTGTACTATATTCACCCCAAATTTGGGGTGAAGTCCAGGTCCTGGTATCACACAGTTTACCCAAGTTCCAATTAATTCAATTATAAATTAATAAAATAAGGATTTGTGTGTTACTCCTTTTGTTGGCAGCACTTCCCTTTCCTCTATTTGCTTCACTAGTGACACTGTGTTATAATTCTGACACTTGTAATTCTCTTATTAGTTTGTGGTTGTGTGAATATTTGTATCGTTATTCGTGCTAACCCTTTTTCTTACAGTGGTTCGACATTGGACCGCAGGTATGATCCTCTTACTTGGCTATTTACCTTTCACTATATATTTAATTTACATGTCTTATTTCCCTTGCATTGCCTTGTGGATTAATAACCTTAAAACGATGTTCCAAATCCAAGCTGATTCCTACTGGGGCACGCATTGACGTGCTCCCCCCTTAATTTTCAGGTAGCAGGGTCAGCATGGTTGGAGTTGACTTGGAGATGGGTTCAGGGGTAGTACTCGTTGTGAGCTGTAGTTTGTAGAGTGACTTGGTTGTCTGTAGAGGTGGAGAGTGTGGTGTATGTGAAATGATGTAACAGGGTTATGTATATGAATAAAAGTTGTTATATAAAATGTGTCGTTGTTGTTCTATGTCATTATGAGTTGTTTGATATTATAGTGGAGTTTCATTTGTACTATCCAAGCATGTACGCAGTGGCCTGCTTATTCAGTTTCTTCTCTCTATCTCTTTTCCCTCTCACCACTCTCACTCTTCAGGATGCTTGGAAAAAAATATTAAATGCCGAGTATTCTGGGGAACGGGGAGTGAGTTTTTGGCGGCCCATGCAGGTCACCGCACTGCGATGTGCGTAAGGATAGTACATGTAATGCTTAAGTAAGTGATTGTGATACTTTAGCTTAAGGTGGGTAGAGACCTTGGTGACCTTAGAATTTTAAGTGATCCACCCTTGAACCCCTAGCTTTTGGGAGTTCGGGGATGAACTTCCTGCGATGTATTATACTATAGATGAGTATTTGTGGATATGTGGGTGTATTTATAATTGTGTGAATCCGGGTGTATAAGTGCGTTTGTTGTGCTTGGATATTAGAATAATATATGTTGTGGTATACTTGTAGTTAGTATATGTATTTATATTCAGAAATCTATGTATGACATTGATACTTATATATCTGTGAGTGTATAATGAGTAAGTGCTTGTGGAGTATCTATGTGGGGTATTGCTTGTTGTGTAGACGTGAATATGTATCATAGTTGTATGAATTTCTAATATACGTGTTACAATGAAGTGTAGGGATGTGTTCATGCATGTGCAATGTGCAGTAGAGGCAATATATGGTTGTGTGTATATTGTCTGAATAAATATATACTTTATATATATATATATATATATATATATATATATATATATATCCTTGTTTGTTTATTTATGAATTTTTTTCTAACATGGTTGCCAATCTATGTGTATCTGGAAGAAGCGTATCCCTGTGGTATGCATGTACGTGTAGGTCTGTACTAGAGCATGCGTGTATGTATATAGACATATGCAGTGTGGATATGAATGTGATGAGTATGAAATATGGGTGTATGTATATATTTAATGAATGTAAGTGAACGAAACTGTTTGATATGTGACTATTGGACTGTGTGTATTTGGTTGCACATTTATATGTATACGCATGTGTGGAGTGTAGATGGATATTTATATTTATTTGACTAATACGGCAGTATGTGCGTAGAATATACAAGGGTGGCTATATATATAACATGTGGGGGGAACGTACTATGTTTGTGCACTCTTGTGTGTATTGTGTGTGGTGTATGTACCTATCTGTGTGAGGCAGTAGGTGCACCGCTTTGGATGTGAGGTTATGTGTATATTTATTTATAGTATGATTGTGAACCTTATGTGACTCGATCATGCATGTGTTAGTACGTGCACATGAATGTATGTATGGATGTGACGAAATAATGTGTGTATATATAGATATTTATGTGCATATACATGGAAGTGAGTCCCTATGACTAAGTATTGGGTGTATATGGATCCGGTGTACATATGATGTGACACCATGATAGTGACCCTGCTTATCAAGTAATGGTGTGTAAATTAATATGTATTGCTGGGTGTCTGTGCATGGATGTAGACGTATATGTAAATATATAAAGAGATAGAATATAAATCATTTATACTTGAATGTATTGTGATGTATCTAAAAGCATGCCATGTATGAATACCTTATGTATCGTGATATGGATATGGTGTGATGTCCTATGCATATAGATATGAGTAGTGATCTAAATACGTGTAATAATGCGTATAGAGACTTATTTGAGGTGTGTGATGTATATGTTAATGTGTGAATATGTGTGCCTAGATGAGTAATAAGATGTATATAAGTGTGGTGAAAATACATATTCTTCATGGGTAGTAAGACCATCATACCTAGCTGACCTCGGCAAGCTTCACACCCTAGGAAGTCCCAAGAACGGACTTTATTTTAAGGTGGGTAGGATGTCATGCCCTATTTTGCACTATACGTGTATTCTACTGAACACACGTGGTATTTCTACCTACGGTGCATACATAAGCATGAAATAAACATGGATATCGATGTATATAATGTAATGCAAGGGTAATTGTGCCGTAATACGTGGCTAAGAGACGAGAGAGCAAGATTGAGTGCGGGAGAAGTGTGAAAGACGTCGTGGGTGCAAAACAACAGAAATGTATCAGACGAGTATGTGTGATGCATGTATGCATGCATGGATGTGCCTGAAAGTGTGTAGGGAGAGCCATGCAAGTGTGAAAGGGGTTAGGGATCATTGAAACCCCCCGTAAAATTTTAGAAAGGCGATGGGCAAAATGGTCATTTGGACCAAAAGTGTTGTGTGTACATACTTAAGTGGTCGGTGCATAAAGTAATGGCCAACTTGTAAATACTTAAAAGTTGAGGGGCATTTTTGGAAGGGTATTTTAGTCATTTTAGGTTAACCATGGCTTAATGGAGAAGCTAAGGAGTCTTGTAGAAATTTCTTAGGAAACCCTCTTCTTTTCTTTTCTTGAACTTTCTCCTCCCTTCCCCCTTTCTCTTTTCCTCTCCAACCCCAATTAGGCCGGCCATCCCCTCTCTATTTTGCCCTCTTTTTTCAATTCAAACCCCTAATTACTCTCCCTTAAATCAAGCAGCACAAGTGGGTTGCATATGGGAAGAAGTTGGAGAAGAAAGGAAGAGAAAGAAAGGGGAAAATCAAGTTTTGAGGTAGGAATCCTCTTGGATTTGGAATTCCATTAAATTGATTCTTGCTATTAAGTTTTTATAGTATGTTTTACTTATATGTATCAGGGATGGTGAAAATTCATGAGCCATGTTTCAATTTCACAAATTATCCCTTGAAATTCTTAGTAAAAACAACCTTTTTGAAATCCTGAAATTTTATTGTGTGTTGTTTCTGTAATCCTGGTTACTGTAGCTCGAGTTTGGATTCGAAAAAAATATGAGCTTGTAGATCTTGAAGTTCTACCCCAAAATAATATAAATTTTGATATATGTTCAATTCAAGAATTAGGAGCAATAAATCCATCTTTACAACATGTCTGTTTGATTTTCAGTGTTGACACACTTTAGCAAAATTGGCCTAGACACCTGCACTCATAATGGAATTTTGTGTTCTTGGTCTTGTTGGAAATTTAACAAGTTTTTCTTAAAATTCATCAGAGTGCTTATATGTTTAATTTCTGGCTGAAACATGTCCAAAATTAGATTTCAATAGAGACCCAGAAATCTGTCTGAAAAACAGATTTGACACACTTCACCAAATAATTCACCATAAATCACCTCCTTAATATTTTTGCCTGAAATTTTATCTGTGAATCCAGGACTAGTATATCTATAACTTTAATTTGGGACAATTTATCAAATTCTCAATGAAAACGGATGTTAAATGGCCATGTATTGTCACTTCCTGCAATTTCAGCAAGCTGAATTCATTAAGTATTGCTCTTATTCATTAATTGTGGTTAATTGGCCATCATTATTCTTGCTTATTATGGTTGTGTGGTGAAATGAATGTTCATGCCCTTGGCACATGTAAATTTTATTGTGTTCCTTTGATACGAATGACGCCTGTCATGTGTTCGATGAAATGCCTCAATGAAGGCAATATCCAATAATTTGAGTAACGTGCATGTGTTAGTGTTGGCCTTGAGCCACATTGATAATTAATGAAGTTAGAGGCTTGAATGGCATGGATATATTGTAATTGTGAATGGGTGATGTGTTGTGATAGAGGGCATGTCACGTGAGTGCATAACCCTATGTTTAATGATGGACAACTGAGGTGATATGTGGATACCCATGCCATCAAGACCCATAACGTGTCACTTATGATGTTAACTTATAAAATTGAATAAATCTCAATCCTCTCTAATGAGGGTGAGTTAGCAGAACCCGGGTTTTAGGTGGGATTTGAGTAAGTTGTGGATATGAGGCCTGGACTGAGAAGTTGGGGGGAATGATTATGTGATATGTGATATTTATACACACTTACCTTACCAGGAGTGGAGGAGATATTTATACCCACTTGCTTTTACCGGGAGTGGAGGGGACATACGGAGGTTGTGTTATTGTGGGAGAGCCTCACTCCTGCCAGGGACGGGGGAGTTGAGAAGCCCGGCGTATAGTGCCCGTGTCCACTGCGTCGTGTGCTATATTCACCCCAAATTTGGGGTGAAGTCCAGGTCCTGGTATCACACAGTTTACCCAAGTTCCAATTAATTCAATTATAAATTAATAAAATAAGGATTTGTGTGTTACTCCTTTTGCTGGCAGCACTTCCCTTTCCTCTACTTGCTTCACTAGTGACACTGTGTTATAATTCTGACACTTGTAATTCTCTTATTAGTTTGTGGTTGTGTGAATATTTGTATCGTTATTCGTGCTAACCCTTTTTCTTCCCGTAGTTCGACATTAGACCGCAGGTATGATCCTCTTACTTGGCTGTTTACCTTTCACTATATATTTAATTTACATGTCTTATTTCCCTTGCATTGCCTTGTGGATTAATAACCTTAAAACGATGTTCCAAATCCAAGCTGGTTCCTAATGGGGCACGCATTGACGTGCTCCCCCCTTATTTTTCAGGTAGCAGGGTCAGCATGGTTGGAGTTGACTTGGAGATGGGTTCAGGGGTAGTACTCGTTGTGAGCTGTAGTTTGTAGAGTGACTTGGTTGTCTGTAGAGGCTGAGAGTGTTGGTGTATGTTAAATGATGTAACCGGGTTATGTATATGAATAAAAGTTGTTATATGAAATGTGTCGTTGCTGTTCTATGTCATTATGAGTTGTTTGATATTATAGTGGAGTTTCATTTGTACTATCCCAGCATGTGCGCAGTGGCCTGCTTATTCAGTTTCTTCTCTCTATCTATTTTCCCTCTCACCACTCTCACTCTTCAGGATACTTGGAAAAAATATTAAATGTCGGGTATTCTGGGGAACGGGGCGTGACAGTTTTTGGCGGCCCATGCAGGTCACCGCACTGCGATGTGCGTAAGGATAGTACATGTAATGCTTAAGTAAGTGATTGGGATACTTTAGACTAAGGTGGGTAGAGACCTAAGTGACTTTAGAATTTTAAGTGATCCACCCTTGAACCCCTAGCTTTTGGGAGTTCGGAGATGAACTTCATGCGATGTATTATACTATAGATGAGTATTTGTGGATATACGGGTGTATTTATAATTATGTGAATCCGGGTGTATAAGTGCGTTTGTTGTGCTTGGATATTAGAATAATATTTGTTGTGGGATACTTGTAGTCAGTATGTGTATTTATATTTGAATGACATGGAAGTTGCATGTATCTTGAATGGTTATAGTGGTATATGGATATGTGTGGGCGTTTATACTAGGTGGGTAAATACTTGAGCATATATATATTGTCTATATATAGATACATGATATGGGTATGTGAGTAGGTATGAGTTATATATATCCACCAGTATACATCACCTAATAAACATATACTTATCACCTTGACCAATGTGTATATGTCTATCCTTGTATGGATAGAGTAGTGGGGTGTCCACATTGTCTTTGGACATATGGGGGAAAGTGCATGTGTGTAAATATATGTGAGCATGTATGAGTCGAGGGTGTGACATATGTGATGGAAGTTAGTGCATATATATCGCTAGTATTGCATTGCTAGGGTATGAATTCATAATGTGTTAAAATTTAAATGACTGTGAGTATGTCTATGTATTGCCTACGTACTTATATGAACCGGTGTATTGTTATAATTTGGTTTATGGTTGTGGGTTGTATTATTGTGTAAAGATAGGTGTTGTGCTATGGCCATATATGGGTGCATGTAGCAATATAGATAAGTAATGGACGCACGGGCAGTATAAGTAGTGCTCCAAGGTGTTTGGAATAGATGTATCCTAAGGTGGGTAGGGGTGCTTTAGACCCGTCCACCGAAGTTTAAACTCTTAGCCCTATACCGTGCCTAATATGGGATAGGGATATAAGTGTGACGTGTATCGTTTGAAGAATGTGATGAATGTAAGGATTTGAGATTATAGAGTGCATGTATAAATGGGATGGCTGTGGATTTGCATAGTAAAGTGGAGTTCTGGTTTATATATGTGTATATACGCTTACCTCGCAGAATGGTGTTTATAAGACCATTGGGATATATATGTAGTGTATGTATTCTTCTTTATATGGTGGCATGAAGGGGGATTGTGTAATGGTATATGAGATACTTGTGTGTATATGTGTGTGTGGTAGCAAGCATGGTGTGATTGTGTATATATGTCATTGAACGTGTATTGGTGTATGGCTTATGAGTGGCTATATGTGTATGTATGTGAATGATCCCTATTCTGATTTACATGTATCAGTAATATGGATGTGTACGTATAGTGGATGTGGCTATTTCTCGAATGTGTATGAATATTGAAATGTACTTATTTGTGAATGTACTAGTGTACTAGTAAGCGTTGGGATATATTGGACGTTATGTATATAATGGTATGGGTGGCTACCGGCTACCTGCTAGTATAGTTTGAGTAGCTTGACTGTATAGGTGTGAAATAGCAGGATATGTATGGTATGTGTAAATGGGTGTGTGCCCATACATAGTAATGTATGTGCATGGTGCATGGGTCCTAGTACATACATATATATATATATATATATATATATATATATATATATATATATATATATATATATATATATATATATATATAGGAAAATTTTCAAATGAGAACATTTCGCACGGTGCGAAAATGTTTTTATCTTTTTTTTGAAATTTTTTTTTTCAAAAATTCTTTTTTCCACCCTCATTATATGTTGTTATACCCCCCTCAAAAAATAATGGTTGAGAAATAATGTCATTTGGTCTTCGATCAAGCCATTTCATCAAATTCGCACGTTTTGAGACCGTTAAATTTGTAACGGGTGGATGGGTGCTCTAATGCCCAACGGGTTCACCCATTATTTTCCCTGGGGTATATAATTGTATGGATTAAACATCAAAAAAAGAATTTTTGAAAAAAAAAATTTCAAAAAAATAAAAAAAAAGTTTTCGCACGGCTTTCGCACGGGATTTTTCGCACCCGACGATTGCCATATATATATATATATATATATATATATATATATATATATATATATATATATATATATATATGGAAAAAGGGGATCTAAGGTGCCTCCTTAGATGAAAATCTAAGGAGGCGCCCCCATTTTCCCCCATCTCCTACAATTTTTTTGGAAATATTTTTTCATGGGGTTATTATTCACATCATGGATGATCAACATACCAAATTTCAAGAGATTCCAATACTTTTTGAGCCAACATCTAGCCCTTACAACTTCAACGGTTTGAAAACGTGCTTAAAACCCCACGAAGTTGTAAGGGGTAGATGGTGGCTCAAATAGTATTGGAATCCTTTGAAATTTGGTATGTTGATCATCCATGAGGTGAACAATAAAACCATGAAAAAAAATTTCAAAAAAATGTGTGAGCTGTGGGGAAATGGGGGCGCCTCCTTAGATTGAATCTAAGGAGGCACCTTAGGATCCCTTTACCATATATATATACTAGTCATTACCCCGTGCCCATAGGGCACTGTTTATTTAATGGGGAGTTCCCCCCAACAAAATTTCAAGTTTTCCCCCAAAATTTCAAGTTTCTCCCCAAATTTAAATTTCAAGTTTTCGCCCAAAATTTCAAGTTTTCCTCCAAAAACAAACTCATCCAACTTTTGTCATTTGTCCACCTAGGACAAAGTTATCCACCTAGGACAAAGGTTTTTGTCCTAGTAGGACAACATTCAAATTCTTCATCAAATATAGAATAGACACACACACACACACACACACACACACACACACACACACATGTCTGTGTCCATACATACTATTAGAATAATATTCTTCTGAGTATAAGCATACGTGTATTTGGCAATATGTAGATTCAGAAATCTATGTATGGCATTGATACTTATATATCTGTGAGTGTATAATGAGTATGTGCTTGTGTAGTATCTATGTGGGGTATTGCTTGTTGTGTAGACGTGAATATGTATCATAGTTGTATAAATTTCTAATATACGTGTTACAATGGAGTGTAGGGATGTGTTCATGCATGTGCAGTGTGCAGTAGAGGCAATATATGGTTGTGTGTATATTGGCTGAATAAATATATACTTATATATATATCCTTGTTTGTTTATCTATGAATTTTTTTCCGACATGGTTGCCAATCTATGTGTATCTGGAAGAAGCGTATCCATGTGGGTATGCATGTATGTGTAGGTCTGTACTAGAGCATGCATGTATGTGTAGGTCTGTACTAGAGCATGCATGTATGTATAGACATATGTGATGAGTATGAAATATGGGTGTATGTATATATTTAATGAATGTAAGTGAACGAAACTGTTTGAGATGTGACTATTGGATGGTGTGTATTTGGTTGCACATTTATATGTACACGCATGTGTGGAGTGTAGATGGATATTTATATTTATTTGACTAATACGGCAGTATGTGCGTAGAATATACAAGGGTGGCTATATATATATATATATATATATATATATATATATATATATATATATATATATATATATATATATATATATATATATATATATATATAACATGTGGGGGGAACGTACTATGTTTTTGCACTCTTGTGTGTATTGTGTGTGGTGTATGTACCTATCTGTGTGAGGCAGTAGGTGCACTGCTATGGATGCGAGGTTATGTGTATATTTATTTATAGTATGATTTTGAACCTTATGTGACTCGATCATGCATGTCTTAGTATGTGCACGTGAATGTATGTATGGATGTGACGAAATAATGTGTGTATATAAATATTAATGTGCATATACATGGAAGTGAGTCCCTATGACTAAGTATTGGGTGTATATGGATCTGGTGTACATATAATGTGACACCATGATAGTGACACTGCTTATCAAGCAATGGTGTGTAAATTAATGTGTATTGCTGGGTGTCTGTGCTTGGATGTAGACGTATATGTAAATATATAAAGAGATAGAATATAAATCATTTATACTTGAATGTATTGTGATGTATCTGGAAGCATGCCATGTATGAATACCTTATGCATCGTGATATGGATATGGTGTGATGTCCTATGCATATAGATAAGAGTAGTGATCTAAATACGTGTAATAATACATATAGAGACTTATTTGAGGTGTGTGATGTATATGTTAATGTGTGAATAGGTGTGCCTAGATGTTTATGTGAAGAACATATACGTATGTGTATGTATTGAAGCATATAGTGATATGGATGTGCAACTAGATGAGTAATAAGATGTATCTGTGACATGTGTGCGATGCGGATGTGTATGGATGATATGGAAGCATATAGTGTATATAAGTGTGGTGTAAATACGTATTCTTATTTGTACTTCATGGGTAGTAAGACCATCATACCTAGCTGACCTCGGTAAGGTTCACACACTAGGAAGTCTGAGGACGGACTTTATTTTAAGGTGTGTAGGATGTCATGCCCTATTTTGCACTATACGTGTATTATACTAAACACACGTGGTATTTCTACCTACGGTGCATACGTAGCCATAAAATAAACGTGGATATCGATGTATATAACATAGTGCAAGGGGAATTGGGCAGTAATGCGTGACTCAGAGACGAGAGAGCGAGATTGAGTGCGGGAGAAGTGTGAAAGACGTCGTGGGTGCAAACCAACAGAAATGTATTGGACGAGTGTGTGTGATGCATGTATGCATGCATGGATGTGCCTGAAAGTGTGTAGGGAGAGCCATGCAAGTGTGAAAGGGGTTAGTGGTCAATGGCAACCCCTGTAAAATTTTAGAAAGGCGAGGGACAAAATGGTCATTTGGACCAAAAGTGATGTGTGTACATACTTAAGTAGTCGGTGCATAAAGTAATGGCAAACTTGTAAATACTTAAAAGTTGAGGGGCATTTTTGGAATGGTATTTTAGTCATTTTAGGTTAACCATAGCTTAATGGAGAAGCTAAGGAGTTGTGTAGAAATTTCTTAGGAACCCCTCTTCTTTTCTTTTCTTGAACTTTCTCCTCCATTCTCCCTTTCTCTTTTCCTCTCCAACCCAATTAGACCGACCATCCCCTCTCTATTTTCCCATCTTTCTTCAATTCAAAACCCTAATTACTCTCCCTTAAATCAAGGAGCACAAGTGGGTTGCATATGGGAAGACGTTGGAGAAGACAGGAAGAGAAAGAAAGGGGAAAATCAAGTTTTGAGGTAGGAATCCTCTTGGATTTGGAATTCCATTAAATTGATTCTTGCTATTAAATTTTTATAGCATGTTTTACTTTATATGTATTAGGGATGGTGAAAATTCATGAGTCATGTTTCAATAATTTTGTGTTCTTGGTCTTGTTGGAAAGTTAATAAGTTTTTCTAAAAATTGATCAGAGTGCTTATATGTTGAATTTCTGGCTGCAACATGCCCAAAATTGGATTTCAATATAGACCCAGAAACCTGTCTGAAAAACAGATTTGACACACTTCACCAAATAATTCACCATAAATCACCTACTTAATATTTTTGCATGAAATTTTATCTGTGAATACAGGACTAGTATATCTATAACTTTAATTTGGGACAATTTATCAAATTCTCAATGAAAACTAATGTTAAATGGCCATGTATTGTCACTTTCTGCAATTTCAGCACGCTGAATTCATTAAGTGTTGCTCTGATTCATTAATTGTGGTTAATTGGCCATCATTATTCTTGCTTATTATGGTTGTGTGGTGAAATGAATGTTCATGCCCTTGGCACATGTAAATGTTATTGTGTTGCTTTGATACGAATGACGCCCGTCATGTGTTCGATGAAATGCCTCAATGAAGGCAATATCCAATAATTTGAGTAACGTGCATGTGTTAGTGTTGGCCTTGAGCCACATTGATAATTAATGATGTTAGAGGCTTGAATGGCATGGATATATTGTAATTGTGAATGGGTGATTTGTTGTGATAGAGGGCATGTCACGTGAGTGCATGACCATATGTTTAATGATGGACAACTGAGGTGATATGTGCATACCCATGCCATCAAGACCCCTAACGTGTCACTTATGATGTTAACTTATAAAATTGAATAAATCTCAATCCTCTCTAATGAGGGTGAGTTAGCAGAACCCGGGTTTTAGGTGGGATTTGAGTAAATTGTGGGTATGATGCATGGACTGAGAAGTTGGGGGGAATGATTATGTGATATGTGATATTTATACACACTCGCCTTACCGGGAGTGGAGGGGATATTTATACCCACTCGCCTTTACCGGGAGTGGAGGGGACATACGGAGGTTGTGTTATTGTTGGAGAGCCTCACTCCTGCCAGGGACGGGGTAGCTTAGAGGCCCAGCGTACAGTGCCCGTGTCCACTGCGTCGTGTGTTATATTCACCCCAAATTTGGGATGAAGTCCAGGTCATGGTATCACACAGTTTACCCAAGTTCCAATTAATTCAATGATAAATTAATAAAATAAGGATTTGTGAGTTACTCCTTTTGTTGGCAGCACTTCCCTTTCCTCTACTTGCTGCACTAGTGACACTGTGTTATAATTCTGACACTTGTAATTCTCTTATTAGTTTGTGATTGTGTGAATATTTGTATCGTTATTCGTGCTAACCCTTTTTCTTGCAGTAGTTCGACATTGGACCGCGGGTATGATCCTCTTACTTGGCTGTTTACCTTTCACTATATATTTAATTAACATGTCTTATTTCCCTTGCATTGCCTTGTGGATTAATAACCTTAAAATGATGTTCCAAATCCAAGCTGGTTCCTACTGGGGCACGCATTGACGTGCTCACCCCTTATTTTTCAGGTAGCAGGGTCAGCATGGTTGGAGTTGACTTGGAGTTGGGTTCAGGGGTAGTACTCGTTGTGAGCTGTAGTTTGTAGAGTGACTTGGTTGTCTTGAGAGGTGGAGAGTGTTGGTGTATGTGAAATGATGCAACCGGGTTATGTATATGAATAAAAGTTGTTATATAAAATGTGTCATTGTTGTTCTATGTCATTATGAGTTATTTGATATTATAGTGGAGTTTCATTTGTACTATCCCAGCATGTGCGCAGTGGCCTGCTTATTCAGTTTCTTCTCTCTATCTCTTTTCCCTCTCACCACCCTCACTCTTCAGGATACTTGGAAAAAAAATTAAATGCCGGGTATTCTGGGGAACGGGGCGTGACAATAGCAGTACCGGTAGATCGAGGCAGAGAAATATTGGTAATGGGTATTTGTTCGAAACTGATCAAAAGGATTTCAATATCTGTAGCTGTGGACTGAGGACTCCAAGAAGGACTTCTTGGACCCAAAGAAACCCTGGAAGGAGATTTTGGTCTTGTCCTAATAGGGTACGGTGAAGCGCTGCAAATTTTTTGTTTGGAAGGATCCCGACCACTCGGAATGGTCAAGGACGGTGATATTGCATTTAATGTATGACAGTGAGGGTCGGACTAGGATGGACAGTTGTTCAGAAGCTTGGACTGTTGGATACAACGTATGTTGGATACAACGATCGTTAACTTCGTGTTTGATGATAACAAATGTTGTGAACGTTTTAATGTGTATGCTAAGTATTTTTAGGAATGACACTCTCGTGAATACCCAAAGAGAGACTAGCCAAAAGTGATGGAGGAATTATATACATACTTCAAGTGGACTAAGTCAAAGATAGAGAATATGGCTACAACAATTGGACTAAGTCAAAGATGAGAAGATAAGGTGCAAATCAATTCAAATCCACATTTGAATTGATTCAAATCAATTAGTGCAACATTCAAATCATAATGCCATGCAAATTGGAGACTTGGTCAAAGATGGAGAGATATGGAGAATCTCATGCAAATCAAAAGTGATTAAATGAAATCTAATTCAAATCCTATAGCTACACAAATTGAATTCCATAGCCATTCATATTCAAACTCCATATCCAAAAAGATTCATTCAAATCCTAATCAACTTAGGATTCCTTCCAATCTCCATCAAATATGGGATTCTAATTGATTCTATCATATCTCATCCTCTCCTATATAAACCCATATTCAAAGAGAGGGATTTTAAGAGAGAGGCAACCAAAGAAATTCGGTCAAAGGAAAGCTTCATGGTTGCAACTTTGCAAGGAGCTCGACGGACGACGCTAAAAAGTGCATAACTTTCTCCACAGAGCTCGGATCAACGAACCGTCTGCGCCAGGACGATCACTACTCAGTGCTCTACAACATGGTGATATTTTTTCTGATTTCAATCTCTGTATTAAATCAATGGTATTTATTTTAGCATGAGTTGTAATCTGAATAGCTTCGTATATTTCATCATCTCCTAGGCCAAAGTTCTTCATCTCCTCCAAGCCCTTGGACACAAGCTACATCTCCAAGTTACTCTCCACATCTCCTTGCACAACTCCATTGCCCAAGTACACATCAAGGCTGCAACATCCTTGAAGATCCCCTTGCCGCAAGTCACATCCCAACCCTAGCCTTATCGCAAGCTTCTCCTAAGAATATCTCATTGCCGCAAGCTTCTACCAAGGCCAAAGAGCATCCCAAGCTATCAACTTCCTCTAGGCACACAAGTGCTAAGCTCATATCATCTTTCCAAGGCCAAAGCATCTCATTCACCTTGCGCAAGACACCAAAGAGATCTCCCTAGCAGCAACCTACAGAGCTTCAACCACCATTGTCGCAAGTTGCCGTTGAGGAGGAGAAACCATAGCGCAAGTTGCAGCACCCAAGCACCAAGAGGAGGCTACTAAAGCATCAAGGAGGGAGTTGCACGTGGACTGCTAGAGCAAACAAGGGGACTGCACGTGCACTGCAAGGGACTGCGCGTGCACTGCATGGTTCTATCCACGCACTGCAGGGTTCTTGTAGGAAGATATATGCACATGAGGCAATTTATCTTGATTATACGTCTTGTTCATACCGTACATGGTGCGTATTATTCCAAGTATAAAATCATTTGTATTAATATACTTAGATAATATCCATAGACTTATAGTTAGGTCCTTACATATCTAGATGAGATCTCGATTATGAGTAAGTAAGAGACCGAATAGAAACGTAAGTCTAAAAGAGTTCGTGATCATAGATGTGTCGAGAACTGGATATCGACACATCGGATAGATCACTGTGTCTTCGTCTTACCTTCGGGTAATGATGATCTCATAGTCATTCGACTTGCTGAAGTCGGAGACGAGACACAGGTGCTCATTGTAGAATAAGTTCACTGAACGACCAAGTTAGAGTTATTAAATGGTTAACTTTAATGATCTGTCTTTAATAACTCTAGGGTGATGATAGGTTAGTTGATCCTTAAGACCTGAAGTCATCTGTACCAACCTGTGAGCGGACGGTGTAGCTTAGACCCATGATCTAGCTTCGAGGACCAGTCCTGATGAAAGATCTTAGGTTGGGTTGCACCTGAAGCTCTCGAGGTGAGTAAATGACTAAGATGGGATTCGTCACTTCCATTAAAGGGAAGTTAGTGTTACAGGCTCAGTACGGTCTTTATGTTAATCCTCGGCCGGGGTACGTTGCAAGTAGTACAACATGTATACAATAAAGATCGCCGTATACTGACCAATGTTGTCTAATAGGGTTGACAGAAAACCATACCCTAGGCCAACAATAAACACAGTCTTGACGAAGGGATTTTAGCTAACGGCATTCATCACTGACACAGCCAATGCAAACCCTATGATACTTTTGTCAAAGGGTCGATCACGTTATGATGACTCTGAAACAGGGACGACAGCTACTGCTCGTAGTGACCATCGTCTAGGGGTTTCGAGCCCCAACCTGTAGTAAGGTCAGGCTGTAGGGTCTCACACCGAGTAGTGTTCGTGTCTTAGTAATAGGAATATAGAAAAGAGAGAAATATCATTTGATGATATTAAACATTCACAAAACTGTTGTGAATATTAGTCGCATTAGCAATGGGGACACAACGTTGCATTAGATGCTAACTTTGACTAAACATGTTGTAAATTAGTTACGACGAATTTAGTAGGAACAAACTTGTTGGAAAGGGTTACCTGGATGACGGGATTGTCCCGGTCTAAACACATGTTCAAACCGCGTCCAAATCAGAGCTCAAACGAGTCCAGAAACGCAGAAATAGTTCAAGGAGAAGTGGGTTAGACCCACTGGGCCAAAAGGCCCATGTGCAAAGGCAAAACGGGCGCAGCCCGCTGGTTGCAACGGGCGCACGCCCGCTGGCTGCAGCGGGTGCGGCCCGCTGCAGCAGCGGGCGTGGCCCACTGTGCATCAGCGGGCGGGCGCCCGCTGCATCAGCGGGCGGGCGCCCGCTGCATCAGCGGGCGCGGCCCGCTGCACAGCGGGCAAGCGCCGCTGCTTCCAGCGGGCACGTCCCGCTGCGACAGCGGGCGCCCGCCCGCTGCAGCAGCAGGCGGGCGGCCCGCCCTTGCTCCCTTGGGTGGGCGCGCCCGCTAAGCCTAGCGGGCGCGCCCGCAACTTAAGTCAAATTAGGGGTTTTGAAACCCCTAATGACGGCTACGAATTTTGAGAAATTGCTAAACTTTGAGCAATTGTTTGAGGGGTCAAACGAAGTCGAAATTCGTCGCCGTCAGTTCCTACGCGTTCACCATTCCAAGCTCTTCTGATTGATAGCTTGTTTGGTGTCTGAAGTTTAGTATGCGAGGAGAATTAATTAGTTAAAGTTTGACTTTGTGAAAGGCTAACTTTAAAGTTGAAATTAAGCCAAATGGCTTAAATTGTTTTTTTTCTTCATGGGGATTGTCCCACATTGCCCGCAACGAGAGGTTGAGTGCTCACTCCCTATATAAATAGGGGTGCACTCTCCTCGTTGAAAAAACACACCAGTCAACGATCGGGTAGCTCCAGAATTTTAGAGCAAGTTCGATCCGCGACTAAACTCTCTCTCTATTTTCCTGTTCTCCGGAGTAGTCCTAGCACGACTACAAAGGGGGTTTGGATCTGATCCGGACGTCTAAGACGCGGGTTTCTTCTCAAGTGAAACTTTCTACCGCGTGTGATCGGCTCGGAGGCGAAAGCAGCTCGGGCGGATCGGTGCGAGGGTGCGAGGCAGCTTAGGCAGATCGAGTCAACGCGGCTCGGCTACGTGGAGCTTCTCAAGACGGTGCGGTACATCTTGCCTGCTCCAGGGCCAAGATTCCGGGTATGTGGTTAAGCATTTTTAGTGCAGATTTTATTAGTCGCTTTAGTGTAGATCCTTCTTGGGGTGGTCAGATCCACCCCAAGTTGGCATAGATCGGGCTAGGTTCTGGCTCCCCAGAGCCTAGCTAAATAGTTTAGCTAGTGTAGAAATTTTGATTTCTGGTTTTTCCGCTGCGCTTTTGTGCCTCCGTGGTCCGTCCGACTTAGGACGGATACGGATCCGAGCTCTGGGGGTCCGCCAAAACCCAACAGTGGTATCAGAGCCACGGTTATGCTATAGATCTACTATAGCGACTTCTTAAATCTTAAGAAATGCTAATTTTAACATGTACAAACTATTTTGCTTAATGTTAAATAGTTTTAAAAATTGTTTCGTGTTTTAAAAATTGTTTTTGCAACACGGAAATTTTATTTTGGACTATTTACTTTATGCGATAAATTTTAAATAGGTATCCAACATTTAAATACTGTATAAATTTTTATATGAGATATGAAAAATTTTTGGGGGTGTTTAAAGTTTATGTAAACTTTATAGAAAAATTTTATTTTCGAAATTTAAGAATTTTTCTTTAGTTACATAAAAGTTAGAGATCTTTAAAACTTTATTTGAAAGCTTCTAAAAAGATTTCTAAAAGTTTTAAAAGAGTTTTAAAATTATTTTAAAATATGTAAGTAATAGAAATGATTTTATTTCATGAGATGAAACATAAATTAATTTCTTTTTATTACATAGTTGTTTCTAAAATTATTATGTGATATTTTAATTTTAGAACTAAGGTTAAAAATTTTAAAGGCCTAGGTTTAAAAAATTATTAAATAATTTTGTACGACCTAGTTTTATGCGATAAAATTTTTATGGAGGCTTTAAATCTTTAATCTTTAATTTTAAGTGTTAAAATTTAGATTTGCATGTTTGTATTATGTAGATAAATTTTAAACTTGCAAATACACTTTATATGTCACTAAAATGAAATTTTCTTTTATGCGGATAAGTTAGTTGTTTCATTTCATGTTGAATAATGTATTCACAAACCTTATTAGGTTAGCCATTAAAATTTTATAAGATGAAATTTTAATATGACAGTGACATGCTATGTTTGATAAAACAAAACAACATCGAACATAATACCAGATTAGGGTAGTCCCTTTGTTTTGTAAATCATTTCATTAAAACGTTCAATTAAATGATTTTCATAAAAAGACAATGTTGAATTGTTTTATTAAAATCCTAATTAGATTGGGGTAGCAAGTTGAACGTAGAACCTTATAGTTGATAAGGACTTAATAAAAGCTGTTCAACCAATCTGAAAAATTTTGAATTTTAGGATCCACTAGTTGATAAGGATTAACTAGTTCTCTAAATTAAAAGCCATTTAGTTGTTTGGAAAACATAAGATTGATGACAACTCCTTCAATGGATCATGATGTCGGTCAATGTGCTTGGCTAAAGTTTGTGGACCAACCTAGCTAGACTGGGTAACAAGTGGTCCTGGCTTAGTCAATTCCCTGGCCGCGTCCGCTGGACCGCAAGGAGTCGATTCATGACTATGTAAGTCCATCGACTATACCTAAGTCAATACGATAATAATCTTGTTCAAGATAAATCGTAGCCCTCCTTGTTTTAGGAGTTGGCAACTGTAAGAAACATGTTTCGGTTGTTGAGCTACACTCAAGCCGTGACATGTCAATCTTATAGAAACCGATTTCTTGATTGACATCTTAACCTGACTGAAACTGTTGTCTCATCCCTCGAGCTTCGGCGTAAGTCTAACCAAGAATGTAGTCTAAGACCTGACCCAAACCGGCGCGTCGTGCATACACCGAGCAAAGGGGCAAGTCAGGCTAGATACGAAAACAAGGGTCCGACTAGGCTAGCCATTGTGATCCGGTTGAGCACACTCATGATCACAAATGACTAGGGGTAAAATCGATAGGGAATCATAGAAAATATGATTGACGACGAGTTCGTCTACCGACTGCATAGTCGGACAACTTGTTGAGATACACTCAAGGTTGTCAGACTCAGGGTAGTCGGATCCATCTCTCACAAATGTTATTTTATAATAAATTGTTTATTATTATGGCTTTAAATAAATTTAGTGGGAGAATATAGTTTTATTAAAACCATTAAAACTATACTACGAACATATACTAACTAAAGTATCTATAAAATGCAGAATGGACTCAGGTCTAAAATACATGGTAGAAAAGAACGTGCTGGATGGAACCAACTACAAAGACTGGCTTAGGAACATTAAGTTGGTCCTTTCCCTAGCTGGGATTGGATACATATTGTTCGAGGACGCTCCGGAGAAGCCCGATGAGGATTCGACCCACGAAGAGAAAGAAGCCTTCAAGTTGTACCAGAGGGATGCAGAGAAGGCAAGATGACTTACTCTAGCTTCGATGACCAACGAACTGCAAAGGAAGCATGAACATATGGATGTTCAGAGCATACTCCTTAATGCACAAGAGTTGTATGGCAAGCGATTCAGAGCTGCCAAGTTCGAAGCTACTAGCAACCTCGGGGGCACAAAGATGACGACAGGGCCCGTACAAGATCATGTTATCAAGATGATCGGGTACGTAGAGGACGTCGCCCAGTTAGGATTTGTCCTGGACAATGAGATGTCCACGGACATTATCCTAAAGTCTTTAACTCCCGAGTTCAATCCCTTTATAACTGGCTTTATAATGAACAACCTTGAGACGGATCTTCCTGGTCTCCTCAATATGCTCCGGCAATTTGAGGAGATTGAGAAGAAGCCGATTGCACTGGTTGTTGGCTCTGCTACTTCCGACCAGCCGAAAGGCAAAGGAAAGAATAGGCAGGTCCCACAACCTGCGAAGGCTAAGAATGGGAAGAAGAAGAATAAAGGGGCCCTGTCGAAATCTGAGTGCTTCCATTGCCACAAGATTGGCCACTGTAAGAGGAACTGCAAGATCTATCTTGCAGAGAAGAAAAAGGGGCATACTGATGCCTCTACCTCAGGTACAAATTAAATTCAATTAAATGCAATTATTTCCATTCATATAGTATGAGATACTTATAGACATCTGTGTAATGTATACAGGTGGCTGATAAGAACCGGAGATTGGAGAAGTACGGAGATCGGTCGGCAATCAAAGCAACAGTTGCTGCTGGGACCGCTCAAAGACTTCTGGAGACGATGATCGTGATGGAGATGATATTTTTCTTACTTGAATAAAATGTATCATCTTTAAGGATCGAAAACAATGAATGAGTGCTTTGCACTCAAGGTTTATTTTTGATAAACAAGTTAAGGTTCTTTTCATGAACCCGTTGTTTTGGAATGGATGTCTCGTTTGTTGCAATTGAAATTGAATCGGCTTAAATTCTGTGGATGTGGCTTTTCTGTGATGGTTGCATATATTCTCGAATAATAATGCATAGCTTCGATAATATTGTTTTTGGAGCTGACTAAATGTTAAAAGTCAATCAGTAGTTAAGTGTAGGTTCCAGGGGGCGTATAAATTGTGTGCGATCACAATAATACGCATATCAAGATTAATTCTTGATTATCTGCATTTAGTTATCAAAAGAGTTAATACTAAATGTGGTTAAAGGAATAAGTACAGTGTAGGACATTTTGATTGAACGAGTCAATGTCAAGATTCCTTAAAGCGATCTTGACTTGACTCATTCGTCAAACCGAACCTGACACTTGTGCATACCATGTGAGGCACTTACCAAATGGTTATTTTTGCACATAAATCTAAATATGATTTAGTTATTATGTTGCAGTAATTTAACCAGGTAATTCTTAAAGTCAGTGGGAGCGAGCTCATATACTTAGTTCCGGTTTTCGGACTAAGTAAAAAGGATATTTCACTTTAATGAATCTTCTATATAAATCATTAAGTCAAAATTGTTTTGATTTAATCGTATATATATAAAGACTTAGGGTGTCAAATATATACTTGACATATTGACACAATAAAGTGGAGTGAGCTAGAACTGACTTACGGAAATGTTAGACCCCACATCTAAATCGTATAAGCTAAGTGTTAGCTATACAAAGTTAGGAAAATTGATCCAGATCATTTTTATAAAGGATCAACCCTGTGTGATCAAGAGATGTAATTTCAATCCATTAAAATTTGTTATAGATACTTGTTAGTAGAACCATTCTTAGGTTTGCCATATCAAATGTCAAAGTGACTGATATGCTATAACGGTATGAGATACCGAGATAAATAGCAAGTGGGAGATGTAGGAAGATATATGCCCATGAGGCAATTTATCTTGATTATACGTCTTGTTCATACCGTACATGGTGCGTATTATTCTAAGTATAAAATCATTTGTATTAATATACTTAGATAATATCCATAGACTTATAGTTAGGTCCTTACATATCTAGATGAGATCTCGATTATGAGTAAGTAAGAGACCGAATAGAAACGTAAGTCTAAAACAGTTCGTGATCATAGATGTGTCGAGAACTGGATATCGACACATCGGATAGATCACTGTGTCTTCGTCTTACCTTCGGGTAATGATGATCTCATAGTCATTCGACTTGCTGAAGTCGGAGACGAGACACAGGTGCTCATTGGAGAATGAGTTCACTGAACGACCAAGTTAGAGTTATTAAATGGTTAACTTTAATGATCTGTCTTTAATAACTCTAGGGTGATGATAGGTTAGTTGATCCTTAAGACCTGAAGTCATCTGTACCAACCTGTGAGCGGACGGTGTAGCTTAGACCCATGATCTAGCTTCGAGGACCAGTCCTGATGAAAGATCTTAGGTTGGGTTGCACCTGAAGCTCTCTAGGTGAGTAAATGACTAAGATGGGATTCGTCACTTCCATTAAAGGGAAGTTAGTGTTACAGGCTCAGTACAGTCTTTATGTTAATCCTTGGCCGGGGTACGTTGCAAGTAGTACAACGTGTATACAATAAAGACCGCCGTATACTGACCAATGTTGTCTAATAGGGTTGACAGAAAACCATACCCTAGGCCAACAATAAACATAGTCTTGACGAAGGGATTTTAGCTAACGACATTCATCACTGACACAGCCAATGCAAACCCTATGATACTTTTGTCAAAGGGTCAATCACGTTATGATGACTCTGAAACAGGGACGACAGCTACTGCTCGTAGTGACCGTCGTCTAGGGGTTTCGAGCCCCAACCTGTAGTAAGTTCAGGCTGTAGGGTCTCACACCGAGTAGTGTTCGTGTCTTAGTAATAGGAATATAGAAAAGAGAGAAATATCATTTGATGATATTAAACATTCACAAAACGGTTGTGAATATTAGTCGCATTAGCAATGGGGACACAACGTTGCATTAGATGCTAACTTTGACTAAACATGTTGTAAATTAGTTACGACAAATTTAGTAGGAACAAACTTGTTGGAAAGGGTTACCTGGATGATGGGATTGTCCCGGTCTAAACACAGGTTCAAACCGCGTCCAAATCGGAGCTCAAACGAGTCCAGAAACGCAGAAATAGTTCAAGGAGAAGTGGGTTAGACCCACTGGGCCAAAAGGCCCATGTGCAAAGGCAAAACGGGCGCCGCCCGCTGGCTGCAGCGGGCGCGGCCCGCTGCGACAGCGGGCGGGCGGCCCGCCCTTGCTCCCTTGGGCGGGCACGCCCGCTAAGCCTAGCGGGCGCGCCCGCAACTTAAGTCAAATTAGGGTTTTTGAAACCCCTAATGACGGCTACGAATTTTGAGAAATTGTTAAACTTTGAGCAATTGTTTGAGGGGTCAAACGAAGTCGAAATTCGTCGCCGTCAGTTCCTACGCGTTCACCATTCCAAGATCTTCTGATTGATAGCTTGTTTGGTGTCTGAAGTTTAGTATGCGAGGAGAATTAATTAGTTAAAGTTTGACTTTGTGAAAGGCTAACTTTAAAGTTGAAATTAAGCCAAATGGCTTAAATTGTTTTTTCTCTTCATGGGGATTGTCCCACATTTTCCGCAACGAGAGGTTGAGTGCTCACTCCCTATATAAATAGGGGTGCACTCTCCTCGTTGAAAAACACACCAGTCAACGATCGGGTAGCTCCAGAATTTTAGAGCAAGCTCGATCCGCGACTAAACTCTCTCTCTATTTTCCTGTTCTCCGGAGTAGTCCTAGCACGACTACAAAGGGGGTTTGGATCTGATCCGGACGTCTAAGACGCGGGTTTCTTCTCAAGTGAAACTTTCTACCGCGTGTGATCGGCTCGGAGGCGAAAGCAGCTCGGGCGGATCGGTGCGAGGGTGCGAGGCAGCTTAGGCAGATCGAGTCAACGCGGCTCGGCTACGTGGAGCTTCTCAAGACGGTGCGGTACATCCTGCCTGCTCCAGGGCCAAGATTCCGGGTATGTGGTTAAGCATTTTTAGTGCAAATTTTATTAGTCGCTTTAGTGTAGATCCTTCTTGGGGTGGTCAGATCCACCCCAAGTTGGCATAGATCGGGCTAGGTTCTGGCTCCCCAGAGCCTAGCTAAATAGTTTAACTAGTGTAGAAATTTTGATTTCTGGTTTTTCCGCTACGCTTTTGTGCCTCCGTGGTCCGTCCGACTTAGGACGGATACGGATCCGAGCTCTGGGGGTCCGCCAAAACCCAACAGTTCTGTCCACACATTGCAGGGTTCAGGCCACGCACTGTAGGGTTCAGGTCATGCACTGCTGCTGCACCATCAAGATAAGGCCCCAATATTTAAAGAGGAGTCAAGAGAGAGCGGCAACTTGAGTTGCAGACGAGACGAGACATCTATATCTTGCTTGACGAAAGATGGCCCGTGTCGATTGACAGATACGACTACGCCTACACACTGAGATTCTCTAAACTCCTTTACTATTATTTGTGTGTAGTAGTAACGATCTCTGTAGAGGAAACTTTACCACATTATTTGTGACCTTTGGGGTCTTGTCTAGTGGGTGCTAGACAAGAGGGACTTGGCTAGTTGGGACTAGTCAAGTGAGAGCATATACTAGGATTAGTTTTGTTGAGCACTTTGGTGAGTGCAGGTACTGAGAGCCAGGCGAGTGTAGAGTGGGTGCTCTAGCTACAGGTTGTACTAGGTAACATTTCTAATATAGTATTTGCTTTCGGGGCTGGACGTAGGTCGTGGGTGCGACCGAACCAGGGTAAATCTGTTGTGCATCTGTGATTGCATATTGTTTACCCTATATGTGATTATAACTACGTGTGATTTCTCGTGGGTTGCGCGAGAATTTTTATAAGCCTATTCACCCCCTAGGCTTAGATCGAGATCCAACAAGTGGTATCAGAGCATTTAGAGTATCTAGTCTAGAAATCATGAATATCCCATGATTAGTTTACGCTCATGGCATGCCTATAGACTTACCCCCTTTATTTAGCGACCATGATTATATATACTGGAAGGCTAGGATGAAAACTTATTTATTATCTGTTGATATTGACACTTGGTACATTATTGAAAACGGACATATTATAATCCCTAAGCCTGAAAGTAACTTGGATGCTAGAAATATGTGTGCTATAAATGCTAGAGCAACGAATATTTTATTATATGGAATAGATAGAAAAATATTTAATCTTATCTCACATTGCTCTTCTGCACAGGATATATGGAGGACTTTGGAGACAACTTATGAAAGCAAGCAATCCTCCGGCAATCACATCTCTAGCAATGAAAAGAGAGCACAAAAAGGGAAGAAGCAAAAGGGAAGAAATGCTCTCTTAAATAAACATGATGCTTCTATGTCTAATAATAATTGTGACATTACTAATGATAAAACTCTGTATTTTAAATGCAGGAAGCAATGACATTTTAGGAGCCAATGCCCACAAGTAAGGGTATCGTCGTCGAAAAGGAAAAGAAATCTCGAGTGTTGACGTGGGACGACGATAGCGAAAATGAGATTGAGGAGACGGCCCACATCTCCCTCTGCTTGATGGGAGAATTAGATGAGGTACCATCTTGCACTAAAAGAGTTGATCTTCGAAATTTGTGTAAAGAAATGCAAACTGAACTTGATAAGCAAAAATATACTATTAATCATATGCAAGATGAAATTGACAACCTAGAATCTACTCTAGAAAAACGTGAATGCACAATAGAAGTTTTTAAAAATTCTAACGATGAATTACAACAAGAAAATTGTGACATGTTTCATGAAACAAATGAATTGAAAGAAAAACTTGTTGCTTGTAATTCTACCATTGCTCTGTTGGAAAAAGAAAACTCTCGGTTGCATGAAAAAGCTATTTGTCTTATTTGTCCTTCTTTATTGAATAATATTAGCTTGCTTAAGCAAAATTTAATTAAGCTTGAAACTGAAAAAGATTATGTGATTAAAGAGCTTAATGATAAATTGTGCCTGCTAAATAACGAGCTTAAAATCATGAAAAAGAATGAAGAGGACAATAAGAAAGCTTTTATAAGTAAATGCACTTTGATTGTGAATGAAAATGCTGTATTAAAATCTAAAGTCACTAGTCTAGAATTGTCATTAAAGAAATTTTCTATTGGAAAACAAAATTTGGACATTATTCTGGAAATCAACTTTATGGCAATAATAGGCGAGGACTAGGATATGGTTTTAAAAATGTTGAAAAATCAAAATATAGATAAGTTCACATTGAAACAACAAAGGTTGGAAATTTTCATGCACAATGCTTTACATGTGGATGCGTTGGTCATACTTCATATCATTACAAATATAGGAACAAAAACATTAAGTTCAAACAAATATGGGTTCCTAAATCTTTGATGACTAACGTGAGTGGACATTATTCTTGGAAAGCTTTTATAAGTAATGAAGAGGACAATAAGAAAGCTTTTATAAGTAAATGCACTTTGATTGTGAATGAAAATGCTTTATTAAAATCTAAAGTCACTAGTCTAGAATTGTCATTAAAGAAATTTTCTATTGGAAAACAAAATTTGGACATTATTCTTAGAAATCAACTTTATGGCAATAATAGGCGAGGACTAGGATATGGTTTTAAAAATGTTGAAAAATCAAAATATAGATAAGTTCACATTGAAACAACAAAGGTTGGAAATTTTCATGCACAATGCTTTACATGTGGATGCGTTGGTCATACTTCATATCATTACAAATATAGGAACAAAAACATTAAGTTCAAACAAATATGGGTTCTTAAATCTCTGATGACTAACGTGAGTGGACATTGTTGGATTCAACGGTCACACATATCATCTACCGTGTAGGTATGATGGAGATTTGACGAGGGACTATGGCATGAACGTTTCATTATTTAGTTCCTTAGCAAAACTATGACGCGAAGGTATATCTTTTCCCTTTTTGAACTTAATGCATACCTTCATAGCTTTTTATGTGCTAGACTTATTTTTTATTTGTGTGCTAGTTTGCTTGATTTTAGTTTGCTTAGTTCATTATATATAAAAATAAAAAAATGAAAAAGATTAAAGGAAAAAAAGTTCTTAATTTATATCTTTTCCTTTATATCATTCAAGTAGTATTATTGAATGTCATTCATATCCTTGTAGAAGTCATTGTTTTTTGGTATAGCTACATGCGCATGTTAGAATTCCTAAGTAGCAATGACATGATTAATGAATTGAATAACGTGATTTCTACAACTACACCTTCACTTCCACGATTATTGGATATTGTTGCACAATTGGAGAATCTTTTATGAAATGTTCGAAAGTGAATGTAGGTTGAAAATAACTGATAAATCTAAGGAATATGATGTGTATTTGCCATGTGTTTACGGGTGTTTTCTCACCGCTGAATCGTTGACCGCTGGATGATGGGTCAGCGTGGTCAAGGGGACACATGGGACCCCTTGGTTCCGTCAGGTGTATAATTTGCCCGACGGGGGTAGCTCGGATCCTTACGTCGGCCCTCCAAAGGGTAGCCTTGACGGGTTGCGGGCGAGCGGGCTCATTGACGGGAGTGCTCGGCCTCGATTGATGAGGTGCTGAGGGGTAGCCTCGGCACCACGGGGCCAGCTTAACCAGGACCTATGAAGGCGCTTGTCAGGAGCGAGCGGCCTCGTTGGGGGCGGGCTGACTCTCTGACAGGAACGCTCGGCCTCGGTTAATGATGTGCTGAGGGGTAGCCTCGGTACTGCGGGGTCTGCTTAACCTGGATAGACAAAGAAACTCGTCAAGAGGGCCGGACCTTGGTTCCGGCCAAGTCCCCACCAATGCCTAAGTCAGAACGGATCTGAGGAATGCTCGGTGGGATCGGTACGGCTCACGGAGAGGCCAATACGCGAGTCCTCGGATCGAGCCATAGGAGGAAATTTAGAATGGAAAACAAGGTCTTTTAATAGAATACCTCTGCCTCTTGGTATCTAGGACCAGATCCTTCTCTCCGTTGCCTCCCAAGTCACTTTATAAGGATCATCCCACGATCGCTCCCCCTCCACGTCCCCCACTCTCCGCCCCATGATCTGCCTCCTTCAAGGCGCTAGCATGCACCGTGGGGGTGGGTTAATGGGGCCCCTTAATGGTCATTAATGGGGGCGTGCTTTGGGGAGCGGTTAGCTCCCGCTGATGTGGGCCAACGGGGCGCACGTTTAGGTCGTGGTCGATCCGATTTCGAGTCCTTGTGCGGGCTTCGATTGTTGGGCTGAATTCCCTCTGCGGGCCTCCAGCTTCAAGTGTGGCCCTCCAGCTTCAAGTATGGGCATGGGCTGCTCGTTCTTGGGCCATCTCCAAATGGTCGTATCAATTGCCCCATCGCTCGTGCCGTTCGGATTCTGCTGGTTCGGTTCGGACGATGTGACTTGTGTAGATATTGACAGGCGCGTCAGTCGAGAAAATGCCATTGAATGGGTTCCATCATGATGATGCCCGGTTGAACTTCTCCCGCCCTTGGGTGCAAAATTCGAAGCGCCACCGGTCATCAGATGTCGCCACGCGCCGTCCTTTGGACGGCCCTGATTCTGAGATTGCTCCTTATATAAAGACACCACCCTTTCGAATGTGATCTTTCATGCTTTTCGATCATATAATGTTCTTGCGAGTACCTACGAATTCCCCTTCGTCTTCCTCCCTTTGGATTCCTTTTAAGGTAACCTCCTTCTCCTTCCTTTGCCCCATTCGATCTGTCCTATGGCCGCGCTTAGAATATGTGGTTCCGCGTCGGGGTCCAGGGCCCCCTCCGGTTCCCGAGTCTGGTAACCCTCCGTCTTCAAGGCCCGGTGACCCCCCGGCAACACGTCCAGTCCCAGACAAAGGGAAAGGTTTGCTCTTTGAGGATCCGGCCTGTAGGGATGAGGTTCAGGAGGCAGAGCGGTTCGACGTTCCCCCCGATGATCCTCAGGTCATCGTCTATCGTCACCTTCTCAACAGCCACAGAGATCCGGGAGAAGTATTTGTGTCACTCCTATGGCGTCCGGATCCCCTTTAGCGATGAAAGGATCTATTTCCCGAGGAGCTGTGAGGCCGGTGTTTACGTTGAGATGTTTTGTATGGGGCTCCGCTTCCCCCTCCATCCTTTCGTCATCCGGGTCATGGAGTTCTTGATGGTGGTCATGTGCCAGCTGACCTCGTATTCAATGGTGGTGCTGGTCGGGTTTGTTATGATCTGTCGTTTACACCACTTGGAGCCGACCCTGCCCCTCTTCTTCTACTATTTCTGGGTTCAGACGGTCGGTCGAGGATCGTGGTAGCATATCTGCGCCCGAGCGGGGAGGGAATGCTTGCTCGGCCTGCCCCGTTGGGTGGGAGACTGGAGTTCGAATTATGTCTTTGTTTTTTCCCAGGGGACGCTGTGATCCTGACAGGTTGGGGGGCCTATGTCAATATGACTTGATGCTGACCCTCTCCGAGGCCGATCAGGCTGCAGTCCAGTTGTTTTCGTCCTTTCCCCTAGAGAAGAGGTCGGTCTGGCCCTTGCTCGACGACATACTCCTTAAGACCGTCATGTGGTCCTATGGTTGGTGTTTTATTTTCTTTCTGCTTTGCCTTTTGCTTACCCTGATCTTCTTTCTCCTTGCAGAAATGCCGGATTAGGAATTCAGCTGCGATATCAGGGAACTCATTCGCTGGGGCGCCGGCATCGGGTGAAGAAATCCTTCAGGCCATGCGTCTCGCCGTACGGTGGAGGATGAGATTCGTCGGGCCGATCCTACGATTAGGAGGCTGGAGCCTGTAGTCGCTATAGCGCCGCCAGTCCAGGTTGCGGTTGAGTCCCCCCGCGGGGGAGACCGTGGCCATTGGTTCCCCTAGCTCTGCCCGTGCTGAGGGGGGCAACGGGGGCGTCGGCCCGGGGCCTCGACCGCCCACAGGTGGTTGCAGCGGGGAGCGGAAGCACCCCCCTCCAGGGTCCGGGGGCCCGATGAGGAGGATACGAAGAAGAAGACCGTGGAGGTCTGCCCCTCTCCGACCCCCCGAGATGTCGATTCTCTCAGGTGCGACCCTCCCGCTGAAGTGGCCGCCCCTGTCGGTCTGGCCAGTCTGTCTCTGGCTGGCACAGGTGGCGCCTTGTTGATGCTCGAGGCTGGCCCAGAGGTCACACATGGGGAGTCGGTCTTTGTTGACCGGGGCGTGGCCACTCAGTTGGTGCAAAGCTCCATCCTGCCAAGGGACCGTTCTCTCCTTGAGGGGACTCATTCCGATCGACTGGCGGATGCCCTGGTTTGGCAACTCCAGCAGGTTAGTCTTTCTGCTGCATCCGACTTCGCCTCGTGGTATCCCCGACTCACTCCTTCTATTTTGTTGGCCACCGTGATGGCCGTTGAGGTTCAGCACCGCGTGGCTCATGCGACCGGTCTCAAGGAGTCCTTGGCGCGGGAGCGCCTGAGGGCTGGGGCAGTCGAGGTGGCGGCCAAAGAGTCCTGCATGGAGGCTCGACACCTGCGGCGTCGGGTGGACGAGCTCACCTGTTGGATATGGATGACATGTATACACCCATGAGGGGATGTATGAGGGTCTATGGACCTCAGATGTCGCGTGCATGAAAGCATGTGCGAAGGGAACCTTTTCATGTGTGAAAAGGACCACTCGATAAGTGGAAAAAGACACTTTATAAGTGCATAAAGGCATTTGATAAGTGCATAAGGAAGAGGATAATGAATGGTGCTAATATGGGCAAATAAGCTTATATGTAGTTATTTCCTACAATAACTACCCCCTTGGCCTATAAATAGGACCCAAGGGTATGGCTTTTAAGGCTAATCCTTCATGCCATAAGTTTGCATAAGGCAACTTATTTTTCCTCTTCTCCCTTCCATTAAGTTCTTCTTCCAAATAGAGATTTAGACGGTGAAACGCTGCTTTGATCCTCTGTGACAAAGTACCGACTGTTGTGGCGAATCCAAGGGCGAAGTTCAGAGACTATAGCAAAGCGTACGTTAACGTAAGTCTCTTCTCTCTTTCGACCTCTATCATCTAATGATGGGATCCTACATTGGTATCGGAGCCACACGGGTTCGCCCCGGTCTCACCGTTGAATGACACGTTGTCTCTTTCACGAATGAGTTTCCTTCCATTATGGATATGGTAGGAGCGCATCGTGACAGAGAAAATGCACAAGTTGTTCTTTTCACATTAGGGTCTTTTGCCATTACGGATATGGCAAGAACTCTCCATGACGGGAAGAACTGACCGTTCATCTCGCCAAACTCGCACTCCTCATGGATGCTGAGTCTCCATTCAATAGGGAATGGGCACTCTCTTCATGTAGAGCGTGAAGTTTACGGTCTTGAAGGTGTGTTATTTTTTTTGGCACACGGCCATTAAAGCATAACCACTTTCTCGATGAACGGGTGTCTCATCAGAGAAGATGGTGGTTACAAAACTTCTCATCGGAGAAGAAGATTGCCATGGAAGGGCATGTTGAATTGTCACCATATAGTATGGCAATAGCATATCTCTTTGGTGCATGATCACCATGGCCATGCGGGACATGGTGGCTATGCACCCCCTCCCCATTGGGGAAGGGGTTGGCTTCGGCCAATGACAACCAAGACCACCCCCATAGGGGGGGGTGTGCGGCCGGACTCAAGGAGGCCGACCGGCCGGCCAGGGCCTCGGCCAGGCCGAGGCACCCTGGCCTCTGCCAGGGCCAAGGCCGGCACTGGCAGAGGCCAGGGCAGAGGTGCCCTGGCCTCTGCCAGGGCCAAGGCCGGCCCTGGCCGTGGCCAGGGCCAGGGCCAGGGGAGCAGTGGCCTTGGCCAGGGCCAGGCCGGCCCTGGCCGTGGCCAGGCCGAGGAGCCCTACGGTGCCGGCGACATCGGCCCCGGACACCTGCCTGCATGGCCGGCCGGCCGCAGTTACCTGTGGCAAATCCCCCTGCAAGGGGGAGGGCCTGGATCCCTAAGGGGGGGGGGGGGGGGGGGGGGGGGGGGGAGAATCCAGCCTTGGCACGGCCATGGCTCGACACCGGCAATGGCCGGGGAAGGCCACTACCTCCCGCTGCAAAATGCGTTTTCAAAAATATGTTTTTTCAAAAATGTGTTTTCAAAGTCGTTTTTCCGCTGCAAGTACTATAAGAGTACTATTGTTTGATAAGTGATGGGGAAATATTGAAAATTGTTCTAGATGGTGATTGGGATCGTAATGACCTTCCGATTCTAGAACAACATCTTCAATATTTTTCGAAAGTAACTTATCAAATGTAAAATTATGCAATGTTTTTGATCGAATTTTTTTAATGTCTTTTGCAGCATTTTAAAGATAAAATGTCTTCCACTACTAAGAACATCGTCGCTGAGTTGAACAAAGGTGAAAAACTCAACGGCGATAATTACAAACTGTGGTCCATGAAGATACAATATGTTCTAGAGGAGCAAGATGTGCTCGAAACTCTGACGAACATAATGATTGAAACTGAGTTAGGCACTACGACCCAATACAGAAGAGACAAGGAAGCTTTCGATGCTTGGTCTCGGAAGAACAAAATTGCTCGCATTACGTTGTTGTCAAGTATGGCCGACGACATAATGCGAATCTTCCGAGAATATGACCTAGCTATGGACATATGGTCCAAGCTAGAGGAAAAGTTTGGTGGCACCTCGGTGACCAAACTTCGCTCTTTAACTATAAAATTCGATTCGTACAAAAAACGTCCAGATCATTCCATGGGAATGCATCTGCGACACATGGCGAATCTTATTTCAGAGTTAAAGGATGCAGGTCATATGATCACTGATGAGCAACAAATCCAAGCGGTTATACGTTCCCTACCAATCGAATGGGACAATATGAAGATGCATCTCACTCATAATGAGAGCATCAAGAACTTCAACGATGTTTCTAAGCACCTCGAGTTAGAGGAAGAGCGGCTTGCGGCCGCCAAGCCAAGTACAGAAGTGCACATGGTTGCTAGTTCCTCACACGGGGGAAAGAAACGTAAACATCACTCGAAGTTTGCTCATGAGTATAAAAAGCAACCAGTGTCCACTAAGAAACCCAAACAGAAGGGTGGGAACAAGAAATGGCACAAGAAGAAGGACTTGAAGAAGATAAAGTGCTTCAAGTGCAACAAGTTAGGTCACTTTGCCCGTTCATGTGTGGATGGAGGTGACAAGGTAACTTGTCATAATACTAGTTACATATGGGTTTCTAGTTCAATATTTCTTGTAGAATCTAATCCTTTTTGGATAATTGATTCAGGTGCCACCGACCACATAGCAAGGGACAGACGGTCCTTCGTGGAGTATCACCGGATACCCCAAGGAACGAAGTGGATATATGTAGGAAACAACACACGTGTTGAAGTGAAAGGTGTTGGGACGTGCAAGCTTGTCTTGGACAACGGCCGCACTATCTTACTTCATGATGTTCTCTTCGCTTCGGATATTCAAAGGAATATCATATCTGTGGTCGTCTTAATGGGTCTTGGTTATAGTTGGTTCTTTCATAATTGTAATGTGGATATGTCTTGTAATAATTCTTTAATTGGTTCTGGGTATGTTTTTAAAGGATTCATTGTATTGAATACGATGTACGATTCCTCAAATTTTAATGAAAATTTCCTTGTTACAAGTTCTTCGATTTATGAGTCAGATGTAATTTGTTGGCACGCAAGGCTTGGTCACATTGGACCAACACGTATGGATAGACTTGCCAAACGTGGCCTTCTATCCAATGTTTCAAAGGTCGAAATGTCGACTTGCGAACAATGCCTTGTAGGGAAATCTTGTCGCAAGCCATTTGGAACCGGCACAAGGGCCGAGGTTCCATTACAGCTCATCCATTCGGACATATGTGGTCCGATGAATGTCAAGACAAGACGCGGGAAGTCCTACTTCATCAATTTTATTGATGATTTCACCCGATTCGGACATATCTATTTGATATCCCACAAAAGTGAAGCATTAACCTGCTTTAAAAACTATATGAGTTTAGTGGAAAATCAATTAGATCACAAGATTAAGGTCTTGCGAACCGATAGAGGCGGTGAATATCAATCAGCAAGTTTTAAGGAACTTTGTGATGAAAAGGGCATAGTTCATCAAATAACTATGCCTTATACTCCGCAACAAAATGGTGTTGCTGAAAGGAGGAATAGGACTTTAATGGACATGGTCCGTTCAATGATGGCGCAAGCTAACTTGCCAATCACCTTTTGGGGTGATGCATTATTGATGGTTGCTTTCATCTTGAACCGCGTACCCTTGAAATCAGTTAGCTCCACTCCTTATGAGTTGTAGAACCAAAGGTCTCCTGACTTAAACATTTTAAAACCTTGGGGGTGTGCATCCTATGCACATATTTCCTCCCATAAGTATGGCAAACTTGGGCCAAGGGGGGAGGAAATGTATCTTTATACGATACACAGAAAACTCCAAAGGTTATGTTTTCATTGGTCAGGAAGACAATGGAGGACTGATTGAATTTGAGTCGAGAGATGTTAATTTCTTGGAAAATGAGTTTCCAAGACAGGGCGAGATAAGTCAGGACTTATCTCTATTTGAAATTTATGATCAAGAAGGATTACCTCATTCGAGTGGGAGAATTCTTGGTGAAGACGAAAATACGTTTCAACCTTCACCAATGGATGATACGAATGATGTGAATCCTATTCCATATAGGAATAATGATCCAAGTGGGAGCAATTCTAATCACATTCCAAGTGGGAGTAATATTAGAATTAATCCAACTTCGAGTCAACAAGGACTTGAAGAATCTCAAATGCGACGTAGTAGTCGTACAAGGTTAGCTCCTCTAAGATTTGAGGATGAATTCCCACAAACCTTCGTGAATTTACTACAAGAAGATGACGAGCCTGCTACTTTCAAACAGGCCGTATCATGCCCTGCAAAAGACAAATGGATGGAAGCGATGCAGGAGGAATTAGAATCCATGAAAATTAACCGAGTTTGGGACTTAGTTGACTTACCCAGAGGACGTAGAGCTATTGGGAACAAATGGGTTCTTAAGATCAAGCATAAGGCTAATGGTTCTATAGACAGATATAAAGCTCGCCTTGTCGTGAAAGGTTTTACGCAACAGGAAGGGATAGACTACGAAGAGACCTTCTCACATGTTGTTCGTTTTACATCGATTCGCTTGATTCTGGCTTTGGTAGCTTGCTTAGACCTCGAATTACATCAAATTGATGTAAAGACTGCCTTTCTCAATGGAGAATTGGACGAGGGGATCTATATGGAATAACCAACAGGGTTTGTAAAAGAAGGAAACGAACATAAGGTTTGTAAACTTCGTAAGTCCATATATGGTCTTAAACAATCCTCGAGGCAATGGTATCTACGATTTCAAGAAGTTGTCTTATCAAATGGTTTTTCCATGCTTGATGAAGATAACTGTGTATATATCAAGAGGATCAAAAGCAAGTATGTTATTATGTCCCTATATGTAGATGACATTTTAATAGCCGGAAATGACAAGGGCTTTGTGATGGATATCAAGGCTTGGCTTTCATCAGTATTTGAGATGAAAGACATGGGAGAAGCCGCATATATCCTTGAAGTTAAGATTTCAAGTAATTGTTCGAAGAAACTTCTTTATCTTTCACAAGAGACTTATATAAAGAAGGTTCTAGAACGTTACTCCTATAAACAAATGCGATAATTTATGTCTGAAAATGTGTCCAAAGAACCAAAAAGAAAAGGAAATTATGGAAAAAGTTCCATATTCCAGTGTAGTTGGTAGTCTTATGTACGCTATGATGTGTACAAGACCGGACATCTGTTTTGCTGTTGGAATGGTAAGTCGTTACCAATCAATCCAGGGCAAGCACACTGGAAAGCGGTTAAGAGGATAATACGGTATCTTAAAGGGACTGCAGACTATGCTTTATGCTATCAAGGAGATGCCTTGAGGCTCGTAGGCTACACTGATGCTGATTGGGCGGGTGATCTCGATGAGCGACGATCGACCTCAGGACATGTTTTTCTACTCGGGTCTGGTGCAATATCCTGGAGTAGCAAGAAGCAATCCTGCATCACACTTTCAACTATGGAAGCCAAATTTGTAGCATTTAGCATGGCGGTCCAAGAAGCTGTTTGGCTTAGGAGGTTCTTAGACAAGCTAATTGATGCAAGTGACTCAGGTACTGTACCAATATACAGTGACAGTCAAGCATCTATAGCCTATGTCAAAGATCCAAAATTCCATTGTAAGACCAAACACATTGATATCCGCTACAAATTTGCAAAAGACTATGATAAGAACAAGAAGGTAGACATTAGGTACATATCTACGCATGAGATGATAGCAGATCCGCTTACGAAGGCGATCCCCAGAGATGTGTTTTACAAACACTTATCATCTCAAGGATTGCGTAAGAGCTGAGTTGTATCAATGTATATTCCCATGTCTATGAAAGATCAAATTTAATAAAAGAATAAGTTCTTTTCGACATTGTATATGAGTTTCTTGAAAATATTTGTGTACATTTCTTTTAATCTCAGCTATATTTTCTAGTATGTCGGACAGATTGAGGTTGGCTCTCTCACATGAGCAACCACCTTTATTCTATCAGACGGATAAGATAAAGATGAGACCTGTTTAAAGTCAAAATCATCAGACAGATGATTTAGAGTCATGACTTAAACAAAATGGTCGTATGAAAGATCTACATCATATGGATGCTTACAAAAGATCTAAGAGGATTTTTGAAATCTTATCTGCCTTATGCGGGATGTGGGTCTAGGAAATTAATGAGTAATAAAAGGGACTCAAAGTCAGACATTGTGGTGTCTGATCATCATCCTTACAACATCATTAAGACATACGCTCCCTGGGAAAGGAGTGATGTTGTAATACGTATTCATACTACGTATGCATTTGACCATTGGGTTAGAATAGTAATTGTGTTTACTATTATGTGAGACCCAAAGACCACATGGGTCTTAACTTCTTACCCTTATGGACTCTAATTGGTTCCTTTAGATTTGACTGGGTGATCGCTGTCTTAGCATGTTGCTTATGGACTATGGTCAATTCGGTCCGACGGGGCATGTTAGAAAAGCGAGTCAAGTCAAGATCGAAAGGATCTCAAGAAGAGGAAGATTAATTTCATATTCACATTTGGACTTTAGAGATTCAAAGCTGGCCAGCCAATTGTAATCCAGATGGGATTCAATTGTTGAATATAAAGTATAAGAAATGTAAAGAAATAATATAGGGTAAAGCATGCATTGATCTACTCAACTTTGCACCCCAAGGAGTGTTGTGTATCTCTAACAAGTGCACAACAGCGGACTCTATGAGCATGACGGTCACACGGTCTATTTCTCAGTATGATAAACAGAAGAACTAAAGGAAAAGATGTTTCCTTACAATCCCCTCAACTGGGAGATGTTGGATATGGACGGCATGTATACACCCATGAGGGGATGTATGAGGGTCTATGGACCTCAGATGTCGCGTGCATGAAAGCATGTGCGAAGGGAACCTTTTCATGTGTGAAAAGGACCACTCGATAAGTGGAAAAAGGCACTTTATAAGTGCATAAAGGCACTTGATAAGTGCATAAGGAAGACGATAAGGAATGGTGCTAATATAGGCTAATAAGCTTATATGTAGTTATTTCCTACAATAACTACCCCCTTGGCCTATAAATAGGACCCAAGGGTATGACTTTTAAGGCAAATCCTTCATGCCATAAGTTTGCATAAGGCAACTTATTTTTCCTCTTCTCCCTTCCATTAAGTTCTTCTTCCAAATAGAGATTTAGATGGTGAAACGCTGCTTTGATCCTCTGTGAAAAAGTACCGACTGTTGTGGCGGATCCAAGGGCGAAGTTCAGAGACTATAGCGAAGCGTACGCTAACGTAAGTCTCTTCTCTCTTTCGATCCTCTATCATCTAATGATGGGATCATACATCACCTCCGAGGTGATGGATCTGAAGGGGGCCCTGGCTGACCTTAGAGGTCTGCCCAAGAGGTGGAGGAAGCGTTCCGTCGGGAGAGAAATGAGCTCTGGGCCGAGCTAGGAGCCCTGCAACAAGCGCACCCATCCGGCTCATCAAGGAGGTGGAGAGGGGCTACGAAGGGATCCTGAAGCCGAGGATCAAGGGAGCCCTCAAGGAGGCCTTCGTTTCCGATGAGGACCTCCTGGCTCCAAGGATCATGAGAGCCTTTTGGGACTCCTTTCGGAGCTTTGAGGAGCAGGTCCGACAGGCGCTTCCCCGTCCTCCGCCAGGTCCCGGGGAGCCTCCTCAATCCGAACAAGGTGAGGCTCCGGGTGATGCCTCCTCCAGAGCCCCGGTGCCATAGGCGACGTTTCTTCCTCCTCGTGCACCCTCCCCCGCCCTATAATAAGGAACGATTTTTGAAGGCAACATACAATTTGTGTTGCGGGCTTTTGTACCTTTCCTCTTGTCGTTCCGTTCTTTATGTCAAACTTATTTTCTGTTTCTGTTAACCATTTCTGGGTTGTCTCCATCCGTTGCTTTCCCCCTCTCTATTATCCAGGGTTGGCCACCGATCAAGACTGTTGCGGGTTTTTCTTTCCACTGATTGAGCTGTTTCGCGGCGGGAGGGAGGCCCTTGGTTTTGTGGTCGTCAGTAGTGTTTGGGTTGACTAGGAGGCCAGCCCTCAAGGGCCTGCGTTCTCCAGCCTGCTCCTTCCCCGAATGTGATCCATTGCTGACCCCTTACCACCTACTGGATGAGGCGGATGGTCCCGAGGATGCCACGTCGATTCGCCTGGAGAGCCCATGCATGGGAAGTGTTCCCGGTCGACCAGCCGTTAGGTCCACCGAGGGCTTGCCACTGTCCTCGATCCTCAGGTCGAGTGGGCGATCGCTTTGCAGGAGGACTCGTCTTCGGTCTTATGGGCGATCGGCCCGCTGGGGGAGCTGCCCCCAGCCTTATGGCCGATCGATTCGGTTGGTCCGCTGGGGGCTATCCCCAGGCTTGTGGCCAACTGATGTTCCGGCCTGCTGGGGGTGTTGCCCCCAGCCTTACGGACGGTCGGGTCGGTCTATTTGTTGGGGAGGTATCCCAGGCTTACGGTAGATCGAGAGATCGGTCTGCTGGGGGAGTTGTCTCCAGCCTTACGGTCGATCGGGTGATCGACCTGCTGGAGGAGTTACCCCCAGCCTTACGGTCGATCAGGTGATCGGCCTGCTGGGGGAGTTGCCCCTAGCCTTACGGACGGTCGGGTCGGTTTACTTGCTGGGGGAGCTATCCTCAGGCTTACGGTCAACCAATGGACCATCATACTGGGGGCAATTGCTCCCAGCCTTACGGATGGTCGGGTCGATCTACATGCTGGGGGAGCTACCCCCAAGCTTACGGTAGATCGATGGCTCAGCCTGCTGGTGGAGTTGCCCTCAGCCTTCCAGTCGACCCGTGTGATTGGCCTGCTGGGGAAGTTGTCCCCAGCCTTACGGTCGACCCGTGGGTTCCCGCTGGGGGAGTTTTCCCCGGCCTTATGGTCGACCCATGCGATCGGCCCGCTGGGGGAGTCGCCCCTAGCCTTACAGACGATCATCATGATAGGTCCACCGGGAGAGTTCCCTCCCCGCTTTGTGGCCGAGCCAGATACAACGAGATGGAGTAGAATTGTACTAACGTGGATTAACATTTCATTTTTCAGATCCAGGAGTACATTTGGAGGAAAATAAAACTGGAAAGTTAACGGCAAGCAAGTCTTGCTTGGGGGGAGGCTACGGCTGATTGTCCCGTTCCCTCACTCGATCACGCGCATAGCGGTCAGGACAACATTCACATTCTTTTATTTGTCCATTTGTCTGGACGTCCCTTCTTTGGAGGTTAATGTCGGATTGTCGATGAAATTCTTCAGGTAGCCGTGGCTGACCAATTTCTCTATATCCTTCTTCAAGTGCCAGCAATCGTCGGTGTCATAGCTGAGTCCTTGTGGTACTTGCAGTATTTCTCCTCGTCCCTTCCGCCTCTCTTCATTTTCGGTGGTGGCCTGCCAAAGCGTCCCTCTTTCTGAGCATGTGCAAGGACAAAGTCCGGAGCAGCGTTCAGCCTGGGGGGTCGTGCCTCCTCCTTACAGGGCTTTCCCTTGGCCCTCTTCTCCCGTCAGGATTCCTCAGGCTCACGGTGTTCACTTTCGTCTCGCTTGGAGCCCTGTCTGACCCCGGCTGGGTGACTCCCGTCCTCTGCGACCAACGCTTCCTCCGTCAGCATGTAGCGCTCAGCCCGGGCTATCACCTCGATGAGTTCCTTCGGGGGCTCGTTGTGAAGCGATTTCTTCAGGCCCCTGTGACGGAGCCCTTTCTTTAGCGCCGTTTTCACGACCAGCTCGTGACAGCTTTCCACATTCAATCTCTCCGCATTAAAGCGACACATGTAGTTTCTCAGGGATTCCCCCGGGCCCTGCACCACATTGAACAGAAGCTCTGAGTACGGTTTTACCAGATGTCTGACCATAAACTGCTTGCAGAATTTTTGGGAGAGGTCCTCGAAGCTGTCGATGGAACGGTTGGGGAGGCTGTGGTACCAGCTTCGGACGGATTTTCGAAGGGTGAGTAGAAGCCTCGGTAGAGTAGGGCATCGTCGACTCCTTGGAAAGCCATGACCCCCTCATAGTCCATCACGTGGTCATCCGGGTCCCCCGTGCCATCGTACTTTTCTAGAGTCGGCACCTTGAATCTAGAGGGTACCCGTGCTTTGGTAATGCTCTTGGACAACGGGCATCAGTCGCCCCTGGAGCCATCCGGACATCTCCTCGCTTCGACTCGGAGGTCAAGCTGTCTGACCCCTGTACGACGGGGGGAGTCCGATCGGAGCCCATCCGAGCCTGGGATGGGCGTCGCTCGGCGGGCGTTTCTCCCCTCTCGGTGGAATTCCCAGCTCCTTCGCCTCCTCTGACCGGGGCTCTCGCTCCGGTTGGGTCGGTCCCTAGCAGTTCGACGATCGGGTGACTCCCGACGCGTCGAGCGTGGTCGTCGAGATGAGGCTGTTGTTGGATATGGAAGACGTTTGTACACCCTTGTGGGGGATGTACGAGGGAATACGGACCTCGAACGTCGCGCACACGAAGTCATGTGCAAAGGGAATCTGTTCCCTTGCGGAGAGGATCTCTGTATGAGCGGGAAAGTCGCATTATATATGCATAAGTGCATGCGACATATGGCTAATAAAGGGGGAATATCTTAAGCTTATGTTGTACCATGCATATGGTACAACTTAAGCTTATAATGTGCCATGTATCATGGTACACCTTAATTAAGTTGTTCCAAAGGAACAACTTACCCTAAAATAACTACCTTGGGGGCTATAAATAAGACCCAAGGGTAGCCATTTTCCTTACACATTTGCATGAAATTCATGCATGCATCTTCTTCATAGTGAAGCTCTGCAGAAATATTTCCTCTCCCTCCTTCCAAGTTCTTAATCTAAAATAGAGATTTAGATTGTGGATTAGTAGCCTTACTCCGTTCGTGAGAAGACTCGATCCGTCATGGCGAATCCGAAGGCAAAGTTCCGAGACTATCGTTCCGCATACGCAAGCGTAAGTCTCCACTTTAATTATCGATCCTAACTTTGTTTTGGACAGGATCCTTCATTGGTATCAGAGCCATATGGGTTCGCCCCGGTCAATCCACTGCCCCGTCGAAACTACGAACGAGTCGTTGTCTTTTTCACGAATGGGTCTCCTACTATTACGGATATAGTAGGAACGCTTCGTGATGGAGAGAACGCAGCGGTTGTTCTTTTCACGTTAGGGTCTCCTATCATTACGGATATGGTAGGAACTCTCCGTGACGGGAAGAACCGACCGTTCACGTAGTACGTTATTCATTTTTTGGCACACGGCCATTAGGAAATAACTAATTTCTCGACGAACGGGTGCTTCATCGACGAACGGGTGCTTCATCGAGGAAGATGATGGTAGTTATTTCCATCGGGTAAGAGGAAAATTTGGTGCATGTGCACCATGGCCAAATGGGCTATGAAGGCCATGCACCCCCTCTCCCCATGCGGAGGGGGTTGGCTACGGCCAATAATCACCGGCGACCACCCCATCAAGGGGGTGGAGTGCATGCGGCCACCCCATGAGAGGGGGGGGACCGGCCATGGCTAAAGGGCCATGGCCGGGCAAGGCCAATAGGCCATGGCCGGGCCATGGCCGGTCGGCCCTGGCCGGCCACGGCCAGGGCCAGGGAGCCCTGGCCGCGGCCAGGCCAGGCCAGGCCAGGGTCGGCCCTGGCCGCGGCCAGGCCAGGGCCAGGTCAGGGCCAGGCCAGGGCCAGGCCGCCCTGGCTGGCCAGGGCAGGGGCCCTGGCCCCCGGCCAGGGCCAGGCCGCCCTGGCCGAGGCCAGGGCAGAAGCCCTGGCCCCGGCCAGGGGCCTGGCCGCCCTGGCAGAGGCCAGGGCAGAGCCCTGGCCTCAGGCCAGGGCCTGGCCGAGGCCAGGGCAGGAGCCCTGGCCCCGGCCAGGGGCCAGGCTGCCCTGGCAGAGGCCAGGGCAGAGCCCTGGCCTCAGGCCAGGGGCCAGGCCACCCTGGCAGAGGCCAGGGCAGCGCCCTGGCCTCAGGCCAGGGCCTGGCCGAGGCCAGGGCAGGGGCCCTGGCCCCGGCCAGTGGCCTGGCCGGCCGGCCCTGGCAGAGGCCAGGGCCTGGCCGGCCCTGTCCGAGGGGGCCAGGGCCCCTGGCCGGCCAGGGCAGAGGCCCTGGCCGGCCCTTGGCCAAGCCCCGGCCAGGGCAGAGGCCCTGGCCGGGAAGAAGTTGCAGTCCAGAAAATTGGTCGACCAATTTTGTGTTTTTGGTCGACCAATCTGGCAGAAGGTCTGGGTCGACTGCAAATTTGTCAACTGACCCATACGGGGTGACAAAAGGCATTGGTGAAACTCGAATGTGTCGATTAGCCCATACGGGGCTAACCACAGTGCCGACTAGTTCATACGGAACTAACATTTTAATGAAGTTTTTTAACTTGGGCTCTACTCCTTGAAGACTAGCCATAGTGCTCTACTTCATGCGAGATTAGCCAAGTCATTGTGCTCTACTCTACGGAGATTAGCCAATGTACTTATGTAATTGTGCTCTACTCCTTGAAGATTAGCCGTAATGCTCTACTTCATGCGAGATTAGCCATGTCATTGTGCTCTACTCCACGGAGATTAGCCAATGAACTTATGACGTTGTGCTCTACTCTACGGAGATTAGCCAATGTATTTTAAATTCGTTTTGAAAAATACGTTTTCAAAAACGCTTTTCCGCTGCAAAGTACTATAAGAGTACTAACATTTGATAAAGTGAGGGAGAAATATTGAAAGTTACTCTAGATGGTGATTGGAAACATAGTGACCTTTCCGATTCTAGAGTAACATCTTCAATATTTTTCGAAAGTAACTTATCAAATACTCGTTTTCCGCTGCTAGTACTATAAGAGTACTATTGTTTGATAAGTGATGGGGGAATATTGAAGGTTGTTCTAGATGGTGATTGGAATCATAGAGACCTTTTCGATTCTAGAACAACATCTTCAATATTTTTCGAAAGTAACTTATCAAATATAATATAATTCCAAGTGGGATTTGAATTTTAGAACTATCCAAAATGGGATATTCTATTATCATTTCAAGTGGGAGTTATATTTTAAGAATTTTCTATGCAATGTTTTGATCGAACCTTCGGTTTTGTGTCTTTTGCAGCATTTTAAAAGTAAAATGTCTTCCGCTTCAAAGAATATCGTCGCTGAGTTAAACAAAGGTGAAAAACTCAACGGCGATAATTACAATCTTTGGTCCATAAAGATACAATACGTTCTAGAGGAGCAAGAAGTGCTCGAAACTCTAAAGAACGTTATGATTGAACCCGAGTTGGGCACTACGGCCCAACACCGACGAGACAAGGAAGCTTTTGATGCTTGGTCTCGGAAGAATAAGATAGTGCGCATTACGTTATTAAGCAGTATGGCTGATGACATAATTCGCATCTTCCGAGAACATGACCTAGCCATGGACATATGGTCCAAGCTAGAGGAGAAGTTCGGTGGCACATCGGTGTCCAAACTTCGCGCCTTAACTATAAGGTTCGATACATATAAGAAACGTCCAGATCATTCCATGGGGAAACATCTGCGACATATGGCGAACCTTATCTCGGAATTAAAGGACGCAGGTCATGTGCTCACCGATGAGCAACAAATCCAAGCAGTCATACGTTCCCTACCAAATGGGTGGGACCAGATGAAGATGCATCTCACTCATAATGAGAGCATCAAGACCTTCAACGATGTTTCCAAGCACCTCGAATTAGAGGAAGAGCGGCTTGCGGCTTCCAAGCCAAGTGCAGAAGTGCACATGGTTGCTAGTTCCTCACACGGGGGAAAGAAACGTAAAGATCGTTCGAAGTCTTCTAATGAACGTAATAAGCAACCTGAGTCTACTAAGGAACCCAAACATAAGGGTGGGCATAAGAAATGGCACAAGAAGAAAGACTTGAAAAGGATCAAGTGCTTCAAGTGCAACAAGCTCGGTCACTATGCTCGTTCGTGTACGAGTGGAAGTGACGAGGTAACTTGTAATACTAGTTACATATGTGTTTCTAGTTCACTATTTCTTGTGGAATCTAATCCATTTTGGGATAATTGATTCAGGTGCCACCAACCACATAGCAAAGGACAGACGGTCCTTCGTGGAGTATCACCGGATACTCAAGGAATGAAGTGGATCAATGTAGGAAACAACACACGTGTTGAAGTGAAAAGGCGTTGGGACTCGCAAGCTTGTCTTGGACAACGGCCGCACTATCCTACTTTATGATGTTCTCTTCATTCCAAATATTCAAAGGAATATTAAAACTGTGGTCAATTTATTGGGTCTTGGTTAATGGTTGGTTCCTTCATGTTTGTAATATGGACCTATTTTTTGTAATAATTCCTTTATTGGTTCTGGGTTATGTATTTAAAGGATTCATTGTAATAAGTACAATGTATGATTTCTCATTTCCTTATGACAAATTCTTTGACTAATGAGTCTAATATAATTTGTTGGCACTCAAGGCTTGGTCATATTGGACCAACGCGTATGGATAGACTTGCCAAACGTGGCCTTCTATCCAATGTTTCAAAGGTTGAAATGTCGACCTGCGAACATTGCCTTGAAAGGAAATCTTGTCGCAAGCCGTTTGGAACCGGCACAAGGGCCAAGGTTCCATTACCGCTTATCCATTCGGACATATGTGGTCCGATGAATGTCAAGACAAGACGCGGGAGGTCCTATTTCATCACTTTTAATTGATGATTTCACCCGATTCGGTCATATCTATTTGATATCCCACAAAAGTGAAAGCACTAAACCTGCTTTAAAAACTATATGAGTTTAGTGGAGAATCAATTAGATCGCAAGATTAAGGTCATGCGAACCGATAGGGGCGGTGAATATCAATCAACAAGTTTAAAGGAACTTTGTGATGAAAAAGGCATAGTACATCAGGTAACTATGCCTTATACTCCTCAACAAATTGGTGTTGCAGAAAGGAGGTATAGGACTTTAATGAAAAATGGTCTGTTGAATGATGGCGCAAGCTAACTTGCCAATCACCTTCTGGGGTGATGCATTATTGACAACCGTTTTCATTTTAAACCGCGTACCCTCGAAATCAGTTAGCTCCACTCCTTATGAGTTGTGGAACCAAAGGTCTCCTAACTTAAACATTTTACCTTGAGTTTGTGCATTCAACGCACATATTTCCTCCCATAAGTATGGCAAACTTGGGCCATGGGGAAGGAAATGTATCTTTAAACGATACGCATTAAACTCCAAAGGTTATATTTTTGTTAGTCAGGAAGACAATGGTGTGCTAATTGAGTTTGAGTCGAGGGATGTCACTTTCTTGGAAAACGAGTTTCCAAGACAGGGCGAGATAAGTCAGGACTTATCTCTATTTGAGATTTGTGATCAAGAAGGATTACCTCATTCGAGTGGGAGAATTCTTGGTGAAAATGAAAATACTTTTTCAACCTTCACCAATGGATTATACGAATGACGATTATCCTATTCCATACGGGAATAATGATCCAAGTGGGAGCAATTCTAACAACATTTCAAGTGGGAGTGATATTAGAATTGATCTAAATTCAAGTCAACAAGGACTTGAAGAATCTCAAATATGCCGAATCATGCCCTGCAAATGACAAATGGATGGAAGCGATAAAGGAGGAATTGAAATCCATGAAAGTTAACCAAGTCTGGGACTTAGTTAACTCACCCAGAGGACATAGAGCAATTGGGAACAAATGGGTTCTCGAGATCAAGCATAAGGCTGATGGCTCTATAGATAGATATAAAGCTCGCCTTGTCGCGAAAGGTTTTACGCAACAGGAAGGGATAGACTACAAAGAAAACTTCTCACCTGTTGTGCGTTTTACCTTGATTCGCAATGGTAGCTTGCTTATACCTCGAATTACATCAGATGGATGTAAAGACTGCCTTTCTCAATGGAGAATTGGACGAGGAGATCTATATGGAACAACCAACAGGGTTTGTAAAAGAAGGAAACAAACATAAGGTTTGTAAACTTCGTAAGTCCATATATGGTCTTAAATAATCCTCGAGGCAATGGTATATACGATTTCAAGAAGTTGTCTTATCAAATGGATTTTTTCCATGCTTGATGAAGATAACTGAGTATATATCAAGAGGATTAAAAGCAAGTATATTATCATGTATCTATATGTAGATAACATTTTAATAGCCAGAAATGACAAGGGCTTTTGTAATGAGTATCAAGGCTTGGCTTTCATCAGTATTTTAGATGAAAGGCATAGGAGAAGCCGCATATATCCTTGGAGTTAAGATTTCAAGGAATCGTTCGAAGAAACTTCTTTCTCTTTCACAGGAGACTTATATAAAGAAGGTTCTAGAACGATTTAATATGCAGGACTACAAGTCCATTGATATTCATATAAGCATATGCGATAATTTATATCTGGAATCATGTCCAAAGAACCAAAAAGGAAAAGGAAATTATGGAAAAAGTTCCATATTCCAGTACAGTTGATAGTCTTATGTACACTATGGTGTGTACGAGACTGGACATCTGTTTTGCCGTTGGAAATGGTAAACTGTTACCAATCCAACCCAGGGCAAGAACACTGGAAAGCGGTTAAGAGGATAATGCAGTATCTTAAAGGAACTGCAGATTTGCAAAAGACTATGATAAAACCAAGAAGGTAGACATAAGGTACATATCTACGCATGAGATGATAGAGGATAAGCTTACGAAAGCGATCCCCAGAAATGTGTTTTATAAACACTTATCATCTCAAGGATTGCGTATGGGCTGAGTTGTACCAAATATATATTCCCATGTCTAAGAAATGATCAAAATTAATAAAAGAATAAAGTTCTTTTTCCAACATTGCATATGAATTTCTTAAGAAATGTTTGTGTACATTTTTGAAATCTCAGCTGAATTGTGTGTATGTCGGACAGATTAAGGTTGGCTCTCTCACATGAGCAACCGCCTTATCTTATCAGATGGATAAGATAGAGATGAGACTAGTTTAAAGTCAAAATCGTTAGACGAATGATTTAGAGTCATGACTTTAACAAGATAGTCGAATGAAAGATCTGCATCATATGGATGCTTACAAAAGATCCGAGATCTGTATCACAAGGATATAAAGATCTCATTGGATTATTTTTAATCCTATCTGTCTTATGCAGGATGAGAGTCCGGGAATATTTCCTGAGTAGTAAGGGGACTCAAAAGATAGGCACTGTGGTGTCTGATCTTTCATCCGTACAACATCATTAAGACATACTCTCCCTGGGAAAGGAGTGATGTTGTAATACGTGTTCATACCACGTATGCATTTCGACCACTGAGTTAGTAGCAATAGTGTTTGCTATTATGTGAGACTCAAAGGCCATACGGGTCTTAACTCTTACCCTCAAGGACTCCAATTGGTTCCTTTAGATTTGACGAGATGATCGCTATCTTAGCGTGTTACTAATGGGCTATGGTAATTCGGCTCGGCGGGGCACGTTAGAAAAGCGAATCAAGTCAAGATCATAAGGTTCGCAAAAAGAGGAAGATTGATTTCATATTCGCATTTGGACTTTAATGATTCAAAGCTGGCCAGCCAATTGTAATCCAGATGGGATTCAATTGTTGAATATAAAGTACAAGAAATGTGAAGAAATAATCTAGGGTAAAGCATGCGTTGAACTACTCAACTTTGCACCTTCGAGGTCGTTGTGTATCTCTAACAAGTGCACAACAACAGACTCTACGCGCATGACGGTCGCACGGTCTATTTCTCGGTATGATAGATGAAAGAACTAAGGGAAAGACGTTCTCTTACAATCCCCTCAAGTGTGAGTGGGAGATGTTGGATATGGAAGACGTTTGTACACCCTTGTGGGGGATGTACGAGGGAATACGGACCTCGAACGTCGCGCACACGAAGTCATGTGCAAAGGGAATCTGTTCCCTTGCGGAGAGGATCTCTGTATGAGCGGGAAAGTCGCATTATATATGCATAAGTGCATGCGACATATGGCTAATAAAGGGGGAATATCTTAAGCTTATGTTGTACCATGCATATGGTACAACTTAAGCTTATAATGTGCCATGTATCATGGTACACCTTAATTAAGTTGTTCCAAAGGAACAACTTACCCTAAAATAACTACCTTGGGGGCTATAAATAAGACCCAAGGGTAGCCATTTTCCTTACACATTTGCATGAAATTCATGCATGCATCTTCTTCATAGCGAAGCTCTGCAGAAATATTTCCTCTCCCTCCTTCCAAGTTCTTAATCTAAAATAGAGATTTAGATTGTGGATTAGTAGCCTTACTCCGTTCGTGAGAAGACTCGATCCGTCATGGTGAATCCGAAGGCAAAGTTCCGAGACTATCGTTCCGCATACGCAAGCGTAAGTCTCCACTTTAATTATCGATCCTAACTTTGTTTTGGACAGGATCCTTCAGCTGTGGCCGACCCGTCTCCTGCCTGCCCGAGCTCGCCCCCAGCCTCACCCTGGAGCAAGGTGGGTGTGAGGGATGGCATCGAGATGAAGTTGGGTAGGGTGAACCACCATTCGGGGTTGGTTCCATTGCCCCCGTGGTCAGTGACCACGGCCGAGTGTAAAGGTTGGTGGATCACTCTCCGACCGGGAGCGGCCGCTGACCCTTCTTCCGGGAGGAACGGGCCGTCCATAAGCTGTTGAATCATCGCGGCCAATGTCTGGAGGTGGGCATTGGTCTCCTGAGCGAAGAGGCGGAGCTACTCTTGGGTCATCATACGTGAGTCACTGGTCCACCCAGTAGAGTGGCTGTGCTGGTTCTCAAGTGGGGCGTAGTTGCCTTCCTCGTGGATGGGGGGCATGCATCCCGTGCCGTTGCAGACTGGTTCCATTTCGGCGATTCGGTGATTTGACGTGGGTTTTTTGTTTGTTCCCACAGACGACGCCAGATGCTTACGGGTGTTTTCTCACCACTGAATCGTTGACCACTGGGTGATGGGTCAACGTGGTCAAGGGGACACGTGGGACCCCTTAGTTCCGTTAGGTGTATGATTTGCTCGATGGGGGTAGCTCGGATCCTTTCGTCGGCCATCCAAAGGGTTGCCTTGACGGGTTGCGGGCGAGCAGGCTCGTTGACGGGAGCGCTCGGCCTCGGTTGATGAGATGCTAAGGGGTAGCCTCGGCACCACGGGGCCAGCTTAACCTGGACCGATGAAGGCACTCGTCAGGAGCGAACGGCCTCGTTGGGGGCAGGCTGACTCTCTGACAGGAATGCTCAGCCTCGGTCGATGATGTGCTGAGGGGTAGCCTCGGCATCATGGGGTCTGCTTAACCTGGACGGACGAAAAAACTCGTCAGGGGGCCGGACCTTGGTTCTGACCAAGTCCCCTCTGATGCCTAAGTTAGAACGGATCTGAGGAATGCTCGGTGGGATCGGTACGGATCACGGGGAGGCCAATACGCGAGTCCTCGGACCGAGCTATAGGAGGGAATTTAGAATGGAAAACAAGGTCTTTTAATAAACTACCTCTTCCTCTTGGTATCTAGGGCCAGATCCTCCTCTCTGTTGCCTCCCGAGTTACTTTATAGGGGTCGTCCCACGATCTCTCCCCCTCCATGTCTCCCACTCTCTGCCACCATGATCCGCCTCCTTCAAGGCGCCAGCATGCGCCGTGGGGGTGGGCTAATCGGGCCCCTTAATGGTCATTAAGGGGGTGTGCTTTGGAGAGCGGTTAGCTCTGGTTGATGTGGGCCAACAGGGCGCACGTTCAGGTCGTGGTCGACTCGATTCCGAGTCCTTGTGCAGGCTTCGATGGTCGGGCCGAATTCCCTCTGTGGGCTTCCAGCTTCAAGCGTGGCCCTCCAGCTTTAAGTGTGGGCCGGGGCCGCTCGTTCTTGGGCCGTCTCCAAATGGTCGTATCGCCATGGATAAAAATTGAGCACAGAAGAATTATATATGAAACAAGAAAAATGGAAAAGAATGAATAATTGCTCCTTATATAAAATGGATACAATTCATGGCAAGTATACTATACACGAGTATCCAACTTATGCTATATGGGTAATCCTTAGTGTTGGTGTATTTTACTCGTCAAGCAATGTCACCCCCACATCTAAGAGTCCTTATAGGATGTAACGACTGGTTTTCATGTATCTGGATTATTTATATTATATATATGTTTTGGTGGATTTTCTCCTTATGCGTGGTTTTCGTCTCCGTAGCTTTCACTTTCGATCGTTTCGTCGTGGTTTTCTAGCTTCTTCCTTTGAATCGTCGATTTTGGAGTAAGTCATTCGTGACGGGCTTCATATCGGTCATATCTTATTGTTAGATCAAGCATAGGAGTCTTAGGAATCGATCCTAGAGCTTCACGCTCCATTTCGGAACTTTCTGTGCACGTTAGCCGGTGCAAGAAGGGGAACCGACCGACTAGATGACGATTTAGTCGGTCGGCAAACCTTCATGGACCGACTAGTGGGCTTTGTTTATTACTCAGGAGAAACTGTTTATCGTTAGTCGGTCTAAGAACATTTGTCGACCGACTAGGTTGCAAACTAGTCGGTCAGCAATCGTTCTTTAACCGACTAGCTCTATGATCATTTTTGATACCAAGTACTATTCATTCTTAGTCGGTCTAAGAACGTTCGTCGAACGACTAGATGAGAAACTAGTCGGTCAGTAGTTGTTCTTTGACCGACTAAATCTAAATCCTATTTTTGTACAGGAGTTACTGTTTACACTTAGTCGGTCTGCGTTGGTCAACCGACCGACTAGTTCACAAACTAGTCGGTCAGAGGTTGCTCGTTGACCGACTAATCAGTGTCGAAACCCTAATTTCTGGGCAGCCGCTAGCTCTTCCTATTTAAACCCCACCCACAATTTCTTTCATCCCTCTTTCATTCTCCTGAGCCATTTTCTCCCCCAAATCACCCTCCAACATTTCCCCAAGCCATTCCTTCCTCCCTTGGAGCTTCCCTCTCCATTTTGGCAGGCCACCACCTCTAGGTCGCTGGAAAACCCCCAAAAATCCCCAAAACCCCATTTCTCCAGATTTTTTCCCATCCATTCCAGATCTGAACCGTAGGTTCCCCGGATCGTTTCTTCCGTCGCCGTGCTTGCTCGGCATCGTTCTTCCGCTAACGATTCGGTAATAACTCGATCTCTTAATATTCTCATAACCCATTTGTGTTTTTGTGAAACCCTAATAAAACTAGGTTGGATGTTGTTCTAATGTTGTTTTGCCATGGCAGCGATCTCATCTCCGTAGTTAGCATTTGTGTGACGGCCTCGTTGATCGTCATCCTCGGAGCTAGGCAAGTGAAACTTGCCACTTAGGGTTTTGGGCCATGTCTTAGGCCATTTGCTTGTTGTAGGCGTAAAAGAGACTAGGCGACGAAATGATACTCGCCTAGGCGCAATTTCAGGAACTAGCTTGACAACGAAGCTAGATCCGTCATTTATCATGTTGCACAACTACCATGTCATGTTTAATTTTAATTAACGGTACACAAATTAATTGTCATCCATGCTATCCATGTTGAATGTCGCATTCGTAGCACACGCTACAATACTTGTGTTTCCTGGCTCGTGTTCCAGAAGCGGGTTACGTGAGTTGGTTGATAGCTAATGCCCGATCTACTTGTTTCCGGCTAGGCACCTGCGTTGCAGGCATAACCTTACGCCATACGTGTTAAATACACTTCCTGGCTGGTGATCCAAAAGCGAGCATTCCGTGTTCGGGGTAATGCCCTGGCTCGATACACGTGGATGGGTAGAGATAAATGGTCACTTGAGCTTATGAGTTGGCCCGATCAGCCACTCTAGCCAACATGCGGAATCTCTATGCACAACTTGTTTACTTGACGTGTTTACTTGACATGATCACTTGACGTGAACCACTTGACTTGTACTTGTCCATGTTTTACTTGTGAAACTTGTTATCCATGACATACTTGCTACTTGTATTTCCCTTTACTTGTCACTTCCATACTATACTTGCTATGTCGTGCATCATACTATAACTGCTAGGTTGTTAGTTTACCTTACTTTCAGTTTCCTTGCCCAAGTCTTTTAGACTTGCTGACATGTGCCCCTTTACTCTTTTGGGTGACACATGTTAGATCCTGAGCCTGAGTTCACTGTTGAGGACGAGATGTTTGCTGACGCCGAGCCCGAGCCTGTGTTTGACGAGGACTTCGTGGACACGGGCGATCAGTCGTAGAGACTGTTTGTGTTGTTGTTTAGATTGTTTTGTTGTCGGTGCGTGGCACCAATACTTTGTTATGTTGTCCCTTTTGTTGGTCTTGTTCTGGGCCTTTAGACTCTTTCTTTTAGCCTGGTGGCTTTTCTGGATGTTGAACTTAATTTTCATGTTGGACAAATTCTGATATTTGAGATTTTATTTCTGTCTCTCCTTGTATTATTATTGTTGTTCCGTTTGTGGTTACATGGACCTGCTTATGTTTTATTGACGCTTATCGGGTTTGGGGCTTCACAGCTCCACTCTCGTGCGGACCTTTTCACGTCTTGCCTCCATTTTAGGGAAGCTGGGCGTGACAGGTTTTGTTGGTGGCCCATGCAGGTCCATTCTGTAACTGCGATTATCGGAATGACGATAATAATATTAGAATGTCCAATAAACTATGTTCGACGTCCGAGTCATAAGCTATGAGTCTAATCTGCTTCGTTTTCTGTGTCATTAGATGGCAGGAAGGGGATTCACCCGTGGTGGGGGTAGTGGTGCGCCCCCTCATGACGAGGAGCCTGAGCGGGAACCCACCAATGGAGAGATGATGAGGATGATGCTTCAGATGATGCAGGTGCAGGAGGGCGTGCTCCTGCAAGTCCAGAATGCTCCAGTTGTTCGAGCTGGTCGGGCAATCCAGGATGCCCCTCTCTCCGAGCCGGGAGCGAAGCAATTTCGGGAGCTGGGTCCTGCTTATTTTGATGGGTCTGAGGGTCCTCTGGCTGTCGATGAGTGGATTCGGAACATTGAGGATAACTTGAAGATGGCCAAGATCACCCCGGCTGGATGGGTTGATTTGGCGAAGAGGCAACTCAAGGATAATGCTCGGAATTGGTGGGATGCGGAAGAGAAGATGCTGGTGGAGCCGATAGCTTGGGCTACCTTTAAGTCCAGGTTTGATGAGGAGTTCTTTCCGAAGGCTGCTAGGAAGGAGATGCTGCAGCGCTTTATTGATCTGAAGCAAGGGAGCTTGACGGTGGACCTGTACCACCAAGAGTTCACTAGGCTTAGTCGGTTCGCACCGAAGATGGTGCAGGATGCTGATGAAAGGGCTCAGAGGTTCCTGCAGGGGCTTGCTTTGGAGCTTCAGAGTTTTGTGTCTTCCTCTGATCTGGACTCTTATCAGAAGGTTCTGGTCGCTGCGAGGAGGCAGGAGCTGAACCTGAGTCAGAGGAGAGGACATGTTTCTGGTGCTGGGAAGAGGCCTGTGGAGCAGGCCAGAGCGGTGGTTAGGCCTGGTTTCAAGCCTAATCAGCCAGCTCAGTTTAAGAGGCCAGGAGGGCCTATTCAGAAGACTTTCCATTTCTGCGGAAGGATCCGGCATGTCAAGGATCAGTGTAGGAGATTCTTGGGCCAGTGTGTTGTCTGTGCAGATCCTACCCATACCATGAAGGATTGTCCGAGGTCGAAGCAGCCTTGGAGGGCACCTGTTGCAGCACAGCCATTGCAGCAGAGAGCGTCTGTTCCTACTGGACGTGGAGCAGCTCTCGTTCCACAGAGGCAGGCTTTTCAGCAGGCTTTTCCGTCGAGGAGGCAGGCTTTTCTGATGACCGCTGTGGAGAGCGAGGCTGTGGATGAGGTTATCGCAGGTAATCCTCAATCTAGCTGTTACTTCCTAGCTAGTTTTGAGTATTAGATTATGTTGTTTGCTTGAACATGATTGTTTGCTAGACTAGGGTTTGATTGTTAAATTGCTTGTTAGGTGTGGTTTTGGTGTGCACATTTCCTGCACAAGTCCTCTTTGACTCCGGTGCATCGATGTGCATTATTTCTCAGAGCTTCGTGGAGAAGCATTCCTTGTCGACGTCCCCCCTTTCCAAGAGTTGGAATATCGTTACAGGGAATGGCGTGGTCTCGGTGCATCTTGGTTGCAATTCTTGCCCGTTGGTGGTCTGTGGACATGAGCTTTACGCTGATTTCATTGTCCACGACGTCATCAACTATGATGCGGTCCTTGGGATAGATTGGCTTGCGAGCTTCTATGCTACGATCGACTGTCGGAGGAAGAAGGTGGTGTTCGAGATTCCCGGACATCCAGTATTTGAGTTCAGCCGAGGTAGCAGCTCGCTTGGTCCTGTCAGATTTCGGGCCAGGCCGGTGGAGATTGTGGCTATGCAGATGGAGCTGGAGAGGCCAGCGGTTGTGCGGGACTTTGATGACGTCTTCCCCGAGGAGATGTCTGGTTTGCCACCTGATCGAGCTCTAGAATTTTCTATTGATCTTATTCCGGGAGCGCAGCCGATTTCGAAGGCGCTATATCGTATGGCACCCGCTGAGTTGGAGGAATTGCGGAAGCAGCTGGATGAGCTTTTGCAGAAGGGTTATATTAATCCTAGTGTGTCTCCGTGGGGAGCACCGGTGCTGCTGGTGAAGAAGAAGGATGGTTCGCGTCGCATGTGCGTGGACTATCGGGAGTTGAATGCGGTGGCCATCAAGAATAAATATCTGTTGCCTCGCATCGATGATATTTTTGATCAGCTTGGAGGTTCGAGGATGTTTTCGAAGTTGGATCTGAGGAGTGTGTATCATCAGCTGAAGGTGAAGAAGGAAGATGTTCCGAAGACAGCATTCATGACGAAGTATGGACACTACGAGTTTGTGGTTGTGCCTTTCGGTGTAACCAATGCACCCGCAGTTTTCATGAATTTGATGAAACTGATTTTCTACGACTTTTTGGATAAGTTTGTCGTTATCTTTATTGACGACATTCTGATCTATTCTAAGTCAGAGGAGGAGCATGCATCGCACTTGAGGACAGTGTTGGAGATTTTGAGGAAGCATCGGTTGTATGCTAAGTTTTCGAAGTGCGAGTTTTGGCTGGACAGAGTTGCTTTTCTCGGGCATGTGGTGACTGGAGATGGTATTTCAGTGGATCCCGAGAAGATCAGGGCCATCAGGGAGTGGCCTGTTCCACAGTCAGCGTCTGAGATTCGGAGTTTCCTTGGGCTTGCTGGTTACTATCGGCGTTTCATTAAGGACTTTTCCCGTATCGCTGAGCCGATGACCAGATTGACGCGGAAGGATGTACCTTTTGTTTGGTCGGGTGATTGTGAGAATGCTTTTGGTGTTCTGAGGGAGAGATTGACGACTGTCCCTATTCTTGTTGTGCCTGATCACAGTGGTGGGTTCGAGATCTTTTGCGATGCTTCTGGCAAGGGTCTCGGTTGTGTTTTGCATCAGCACGGGCATGTTGTGGCGTATGCTTCTCGTCAGCTCAAGGTTCATGAGAAGAATTACCAGACGCATGATTTGGAGTTGGCTGCTGTTGTGTTTGCTCTTAATATTTGGAGGCACTTCTTGCTGAGTGAGAAAGTGAAGATCTTCACCGATCACAAAAGCTTGAATTATATTTTCACTCAGAAGGAGCTCAACATGCGACAGCGTCGATGGTTGGAGCTCATGGCGGATTATGAGATTGATTTGCAGTATCAACCTGGCAAGGTGAATGTGGTTCCTGATGCGCTGAGTAGGCTTCCAGCAGTGATGATTTTGACCTCGCAGTGGAGATTGTAGCAGGATTTTTACGAGTTTGGATTTGAGATTGTTCTTCCTGGAGAGGCTTCTTCGTTGATGACTATGCAGATTCAGTCGACGATCGTGAATCGGATCAAGGCTGGCCAGGCTGAGGATCCGAAGCTGGTGAAGATTCGGGAGCAGGTGGAAGCCGGTCTACAGACTGACTTTTTGATTCATGAGGATGGCTCGCTGAGGTTTGGAGTTAGGTTGTGTGTGCCAGCTAGGGATATTAGAGAGGAGTTGATGGTGGAGGCACACAGTTCGCCGTATTCTGTGCATCCTGGTGGGACCAAGATGTAGAAGGATCTTCGTCTGAACTATTGGTGGCATGGCATGACGAGGAGTGTGGCTCGGAGTGTAGCCAAGTGTTTGGTTTGTCAGCAAGTGAAGGCGGAGCATCAGCGTACGGCAGGGTTGCTACAACCGCTTCCGATTCCAGAGTGGAAGTGGCAACACATCACTATGGATTTCGTGACTGAACTACCTCGGAGTCCGAAGCAGAATGACGCAATTTGGGTGATCGTAGATCGATTGACCAAATCCGCGCACTTTATTCCGTTCCGAGTGAGACAGTCCACTGAGGCGCTAGCGATGAGATATATGGAGGTAAATTCTTTTACTCTCCGTTTTTATTTCCTTTTTCCTAGTTTAGATAGTGATGTAACGTGAATCATGCAGGAGGTCGTACGACTTCACGGAGTCCCCGTGAGTATCATGTCGGACAGAGACACGAGGTTCACATCTCAGTTCTGGTAGAGTTTGCAGAAGAGTTTGGGTACGCGTCTGAGTTTCAGCACGGTGTACCATCCGCAGACGGATGGCCAGTCCGAGAGGACGATTCAGATCTTGGAGGACATGCTGAGGGCGTGCATATTGGATTTCAAGGGTTCGTGGGAGGACCATCTACATCTGGTGGAGTTTTCCTACAACAACAGCTTCCAGGCGAGTATTGGCATGTCGCCTTTCGCCGCTCTTTATGGGAGGAAATGTTGATCGCCATTGAGTTGGGATGACATTGGTGATCGGGAGCTGTTGAGACCTGAGATGATTATGGAGGCCGTGGATGTTGTCAGGAACATTCGGGAGAGGTTGAGGATTGCTCAGGACCGTTTTAAGCATTGGGCGGATGCTAAACGCCGTCCTTTGGGGTTTCAGCCGGGCGACCATGTGTTCTTGAAGATTTCCCAGAATCGTGGTATGATTCGCTTTGGGAAGCGAGGGAAGTTGAGCCCGCGATACATTGGACCGTTTGACATTCTGGAGAGAGTTGGCGAGGTAGCCTACCGCCTGGCCTTGTCGCCGTCTTTGGAGGGAGTTCACAATGTTTTCCACGTGTCGCAGCTTCGTCGATACATTAGTGACACATCTCATGCTGTGGATTTCTCGGAGATTACCGTTCGCCCTGATATGACGTATGACCAGCAGCCAGTACAGATTCTAGACAGGCGTCAGAAGTCACTCTGGAACAAGGTTGTCAATCTTGTGAGGGTGATGTGGCGACACGGCTCGCCAGGAGAGTCTACTTGGGAGAATGAGGATGAGATGCGAGAGCGTTTCCCACTTTTGTTCCCGGACACGTGAGTGTTGGGAAATTCCGAGGACGGAATTTTTCTTAAGTTGGGAAGGATGTAACGACTGGTTTTCATGTATCTGGATTATTTATATTATATATATGTTTTGGTGGATTTTCTCCTTATGCGTGGTTTTCATCTCCGTAGCTTTCACTTTCGATCGTTTCGTCGTGGTTTTCTAGCTTCTTCATTTGAATCGTCGATTTTGGAGTAAGTCATTTGTGACGGGCTTCATATCGGTCATATCTTATTGTTAGATCAAGCATAGGAGTCTTAGGAATCGATCCTAGAGCTTCGCGCTCCATTTCGGAACTTTCTGTGCACGTTAGCCGGTGCAAGAAGGGGAACCGACCGACTAGATGACGATTTAGTCGGTTGACAAACCTTCATGGATCGATTAGTGGGCTTAGTTAATTACTCATGAGTTACTGTTTATCGTTAGTCGGTCTAAGAACATTTGTCGACCGACTAGGTTGCAAACTAGTCGGTCAGCAATCGTTCTTTAACCGACTAGCTCTATGATCATTTTTGATACCAAGTACTATTCATTCTTAGTCGGTCTAAGAACGTTCGTCGACCGACTAGATGAGAAACTAGTCGGTCAGTAGTTGTTCTTTGACCGACTAAATCTAAATCCTATTTTTGTACAGGAGTTACTGTTTACACTTAGTCGGTCTACGTTGGTCAACCGACTGACTAGTTCACAAACTAGTCGGATAGAGGTTGCTCTTTGACCGACTAATCAGTGTCGAAACCCTAATTTCTGGGCAGCCACCAGCTCTTCCTATTTAAACCCCACCCACGATTTCTTTCATCCCTCTTTCATTCTCATGAGCCATTTTCTCCCCCAAATCACCCTCCAACATTTCCCCAAGCCATTCCTTCCTCCCTTGGAGCTTCCCTCTCCATTTTGGCCGGCCACCACCTCTAGGTCGCCGGAAAACCCCCAAAAATCTCCAAAACCCCATTTCTCCAGATTTTCCTCATCCATTCCAGATCTGAACCGTAGGTTCCCCAGATCGTTTCTTCTGTCGCCGTGCTTGCTCGGCATCGTTCTTCCGCTAACGATTCGGTAATAACTCGATCTCTTAATATTCTCATAACCCATTTGTGTTTTTGTGAAACCCTAATAAAACTAGGTTGGATGTTGTTCTAATGTTGTTTTGCCATGGCAGCGATCTCATCTCCGTAGTTAGCATTTGTGTGACGGCCTCGTTGATCGTCATCCTCGGAGCTAGGCAAGTGAAACTTGCCACTTAGGGTTTTGGGCCATGTCTTAGGCCATTTGCTTGTTGTAGGCGTAAAAGAGACTAGGCGAGGAAATGATACTTGCCTAGGCACAATTTCAGGAACTAGCTTGACAACGAAGCTAGATCTGTCATTTATCATGTTGCCAACTACCATGTCATGTTTAATTTTAATTAACGGTACGCGAATTAATTGTCATCCATGTTATCCATGTTGAATGTCGCATTCGTAGCACACGCTACAATACTTGTGTTTCCTGGCTCGTGTTCCAGAAGCGGGCTACGTGAGTTGGTTGATAGCCAATGCCCGATCTACTTGTTTCCGGCTAGGCACCCGCGTTGCAGGCATAACCCTACGCCATACGTGTTAAATACACTTCCTGGCTCGTGATCCAGAAGCGAGCATTCCGTGTTCGGGGTAATGCCCTGACTCGATACACGTGGAGGGGTAGAGATAAACGGTCACTTGAGCTTAGGAGTTGGCCCGATCAGCCACTCTAGCCAACAGGCAGAATCTCTGTGCACAACTTGTTTACTTGACGTGTTTACTTGACATGATCACTTGACGTGAACCACTTGACTTGTACTTGTCCGTGTTTTACTTGTGAAACTTGTTATCCATGACATACTTGCTACTTGTACTTCCCTTTACTTGTCACTTCCATACTATACTTGCCATGTCGTGCATCATACTATAACTGCTAGGTTGTTAGTTTACCTTACTTTCAGTTTCCTTGCCCGAGTCTTTTAGACTTGCTGACATGTGCCCCTTTACTCTTTTGGGTGACACATGTTAGATCCTGAGCCTGAGTTCATTGTTGAGGACGAGGTGTTTGCTGACGCCGAGCCCGAGCCTGTGTTTGACGAGGACTTCGTGGACACGGGCGATCAGTCGTAGAGACTGTTTGTGTTGTTGTTTAGACTGTTTTGTTGTTGGTGCATGGCACCAATACTTTGTTATGTTGTCCCTTTTGTTGGCCTTGTTCTGGGCCTTTAGACTCTTTCTTTTAGCCTGGTGGCTTTTCTGGATGTTGAACTTAATTTTCATGTTGGACAAATTCTGAGATTTGAGATTTTATTTCTGTCTCTCCTTGTATTATTATTGTTGTTCCGTTTGTGGTTACAGAGACCTGCTTATGTTTTATTGACGCTTATCGGGTTTGGGGCTTCACAGCTCCACTCTCGTGCGGACCTTTTCACGTCTTGCCTCCATTTTAGGGAAGCGGGGCGTGACATAGGCTATGCTTTTGGGGTGTGGTATCTTGAACTCATTTTTAATGAGGTGGGAAAAATCAATCCTGGTGATATCATGTTTATTGAAAAATGTGGATTGGTTGTGGTTGATTTCTATGAGAGTTTCTCCCTTTGTGCTTCAATTATTTAATCATCACACTTACACGATGGTATAGAAATATTTGTTACACTTTTCATTGAAATTGAAGTGTTTACTCTAAGAAAAATGACATGCAAGTGCTAGTCATAATTTATAATACTTTATTTTTGCATGTGACTTGAACTAGACTTCTTGTAAACGCTTTTAATGATAACAAAAGGGGGAGAAAATATTGAAGATTTGTGTGTGTTGCATTAAATCTAAATATGGGTTTAAGGGGGCATTAATGAATAATTGACATGTGAAAATGTGAACATATGTTCAAGGGGGAGCATGAAAATAGGGGGAGCATACCATGCTTATTTGTTTCACATTGTCATTGCATCATTGCATGAAGGTATGCTCCTACACGAAGTGGAAAATTGTTGCATACATCCTCCCATTATCACACTTCACACACACACACACACATGTCACGATGTATTATTTGGAACGTTGGTGCAAATCTTATAATCGTTTGTCATCATCAAAAGGGAGAGATTGTTGGATACAACAATCGTTAACTTCATGTTTGATGATAACAAACATGTGTGAACGTTCTAATGTGTGTGCTAAGTATTTTCAGGAATGGCACTCTCGCAAATACGCAAGAGAGACTAGCCAAAAGTGAAGGAAGAATTGCTATACACATTTCAAGTGGACTAAGTCAAAGATGGAGAATATGGCTACAACAATTGGACTAAGTCAAAGATGAGAAGATAAGCAGCAAATCAATTCAAATCCACATTTGAATTGATTCAAATCAATTGGTGCACCATTCAAATCATAATGCCATGCAAATTGGAGACATGGTCAAAGATGGAGAGATATGAAGAATTTCAAGCAAATTAAATGTGATTAAATAAGATCTAATTCAAATCCTATATCTGTACAAATTGAATTCCATATCCATTCATATTCAAACTCCATATCCAAAAAGATTCATTCAAATCCTAATCAAATTAGGATTCCTTCTAATATCCATCAAATATGGGATTCTAATTGATTCTATCATGTCCCATCTTTTCCTATATAAATCCATATTCAAAGAGAGGGATTTTGAGAGAGAGGTAACCAAAGAAATTCAGCAAAACCCTAGAGGAAAGCTTCATTGTCGCAACTTTGCAAGGAGCTCGACGGACGCTGCTAAAAAGTACAAACTTTCTCCACAGAGCTCGGATCGACGAACCGTTTGTGCCAGGACGATCACAACTCAGTGCTATACAACATGATGATATTTTTCTGATTTTAATCTCTGTATTAAATTAGTGGTATTTATTTTAGCATGAGTTGTATTCTGAATAGCTTCATATATTTCATCATCTCCTATGCCAAAGTTCATCTCCTCCAAGCCCTTGGACACAAGCTACATCTCCAAGTTACTCTCCACATCTCCTTACGCAACTCCATTGCCCAAGCACACATCAAGGCTGCAACATCCTTGAAGATCCCCTCGCAAGTTATATCCCAACCCTAACCTTGCCGCAAGCTTCTCCTAAGAATATCACATTGTCGCAAGCTTCTACCAAGGCCAAAGAGCGTCCCAAGCTATCAACTTCCTCTAGGCACAAGTCCTAATCTCATATCATCTTCACAAGTCCAAAGCATCTCCTTCACCTTTCGCAAGACACCAAAGAGGTCTCCCTAGCCGCAACCTACATAGCTTCAACCACCATTGCTGCAAGTTGCCATTGAGGAGGAGAAACCATAGCCGCAAGTTGTAGCACCCAAGCACCAAGACGAGGCTGCTAAAGCATCAAGGAGGGATCTGCATGTGGACTGCTAGAGCAAACAAGTGGTCTGTGCACGCACTGCGAGGGACTGCGTACGCACTGCAGGGTTCTGTCCATGCACCGTAGGGTTCTGTACACGCACTACGGGGTTCGGGCCACACACTGTAGGGTTCAGTCCATGCACTGCTAGGTTCAGGTCACGCATTGCTGCTGCACCATCAAGATAAGGCTGCAATATTCAAAGAGGAGTGAAGAGAGAGCGGCAAATTGAGTTGCAGACGAGACGAGACATCTACATCTTACCAGACGAGAGCTAGCCTATGCCGATTGACAGAGACAACTATACCTACACACTGAGATTTTTCTAAACTCTTTTACTATTATTTGTGTGTAGTAGTAACGATCTCTGTAGGGGAAACTTTTTTGCATTATTTGTGACTTTTGGGGTCTTGGCTAGTGGGTGCTAGATAAGAGGAACTTGGCTAGTTGGGACTAGTCAAGTGAGAGCATATACTAGGATTAGTTTTGTTGAGCACTTTGGTGAGTGCAGGTACTGAGAGCCAGGCGAGTGTAGAGTGTGTGCTCTAGTTACAGGCTGTACTAGGTAACATTTCTAATATAATATTTGCTTTTGGGGCTGGACGTAAGTCGTGGGTCCTACCGAACCAGGGTAAATCTGCTGTGCATCTGTGATTGCTTATTGTCTACCATGCATGTGATTATAACTGCGTGTGATTTTTCGTGGGTTGCGCGAGAATTTTTATAAGCCTATTCACCCCCCTCTAGGCTTAGATCCAGATCCAACATGGACGAATATCATGATGTTAGAGGATCAGTTGGATATGGCAAAGGAAAGTTTGAGACAAGCACCTGCAAAATTAAGGGCATCTTAAAGGATTATAGAGCAATTAAATTGGGATAGTACTCGGTAGTAGGTCTTATGTTTATGTTGTTAGTTTTGATGTATAAGAAGCTAGAGTGTGGAAGAAATGAATGTGTATCCTTTATGTTAGCGAAATATTAAGCAACTTTATATCAGTCAATGTATCAATGTATCAGGCAGGATATGTGAATGCTTAGTAAATCTGCTGTGCATCTGTGATTGCTTATTGTTTACCATGCATGTGATTATAATTGCGTGTGATTTTGCGTGGGTTGCACGAGAATTTTTATAAGCCTATCCACCCCCCCTCTAGGCTTAGATCCAGATCCAACATGGACGGATATCATGATGTTAGAGGATCAATTGGATATGGCAAAGGAAATTTTGAGACAAGCACCTGCAAAATTGAGGGCATCTTAAAGGATTATAGAGCAATTAAATTGGGATAGTACTCGGTAGTAGGTCTTATGTTTATGTTGTTAGTTTTGATGTATAAGAAGCTAGAGTGTGGAAGAAATGAATGTGTATCCTTTATGTTAGCGAAATATTAAGCAAATTTATATCAGTCAATGTATCAATGTATCAGGCAGGATATGTGAATGCTTGTGTGGAACATGAGCATGCATTGTGTGGAATGTTAATCCTTTATGTTAACGAAATGGCTACAGCAACATTGAATTATGCTTGTGTGGAATGTTACAAAATATTTTGGTTTCTTTGAATAGGTTATAACATGTAGCAGAGATGGATATGAGCATGCATGTATGGAAATCCATTGGAATTTGACAACTTATGTTGGCTGCTTTGATTTTATTATAAGAGGTATCAGTTCATGATATGAGGATGATTGTATGGAACTGCTTTGAAATTTTAAACCTTATGTTGGCTTATTTGAATTGGATATAAATGTATCAGTACATTAGGAGGATACTTGATGTGAGGATGCTTGTATGGAACTCCTTTTGAATCAAATAAATGTATTAGTCCTCAATGCATATCACAATGAAATGTTTGTACTATCACTGCAACAGACACCCTCAACCATTAAATTGACCCATCATACACCCATCATACAAAAAATTCTCTGTATTGGCATTTACAATGAAATGTCTCTACTAACCCGTAACTGCAATGGCCACAAAGGGCAGCATCATACACACTCATACTTATAACTGAAAAAACATGTCACATATATAGAAACTTACTCACGGATAACTCCATGTCATAAAATACAAAAAATTTGTGCAAAAATACAGAAATTCACATCACCATTATGTAATAAAGACAATTATGTTGCATAAACATAAAAACTTGATGTTCATATATAGAAGTTCAAGTAATATAGACAGAAACCATTATGTTGCATAAACACAAAAACTTCAGCGCATAGAGGCTTCCTGACATACACAACTTCACAACAAAAATCATAAAAGTTACGACCAGAAGATCATGATAGTCCGACCTTCCGCCCCAAACCACCGAAATATCCCGTTGTCTCACCCCTCCCGAACGGGCGTCCAATCCAACGACGGGGCGCTCCTCACCCGGACTTCAGAGGCCCGCAGGGCGCCAGTCGAACCAAGGGCCCGACACGACAGGGAGATGGGCGCACCCCGCCTCGACCACCAACAGAGGCGCTTACCCGCTCTCCCTCGGTCTGCCATGAACAGCGCGCACATGGCGCATCCAGACAGCGTAGCCTTGGATGTTGATAGAGGTGCACCCATTCTCCCCCGGCGATCCAGGATCCACGCCCCAAAGTGAACGGCCGGGCCGTTCATCTCTGCTCAGGGCGGCCCGGTGGCTCATCTAGGGCCCTGCCCCTGGGAGGCGCTCTGCCGGATCCTTGGGTCATCGGACACGACAAACAACCTAGTACAAGGATGCAACTGACACTAACACCGCCCGACCATCTGACAAAGCACCCCCTGGCCGCTGCGCCCCCTGACACTTAATGCTTTCGGCCCTGACACTCTGATAAAAGTGCCCCTGACCGTTGCGCCGACTGACAAAAGCATGGCTGACACTCCCGTTCCTGACATCCTCGTCCGAAGCTTCTGCTGACAGCATGGCCAGCTCAGCACGTCGAGTCAGCGTGCCAGGTCAGCCCTACCAAACCGCCTCCCGTCAGGTATAAATACCCCTTCGCTTCCAACGGTGAAGGGGTTGGCAAATTTACTCTTAGTCTTATTACTCACACACAAGGGCAAAGGTCATCAATATCTTTGTTCTTCCACACATAGCTCGTCACGTACGACGGACTCACCTCCAGTCCGACCTGCGTGCCCGGTCCCCACTTTAATTCCTATTACTGACTTAGGCATCGGAGAGGCTAAGGGTTGGACCCCAACCCGGCCTTTCTGACGAGTTGCTCCTTGCGCAGGTTAGCTCATCGCCACTGGTCGCACTCACCCTCAGCCTCAGCATTTCGGCCCCTTCAACTGTACCCTACTGGGTACAACATCGTGGTCAGCTCTTGCAACAAGTTTAGCCTCGTCACCTCATTAATCACCTGTCAAATAGCCTACCCTAATCCTACCATAAACATAACCATCGTGCCCATGTTTCCATGTAATACAAATTCATTGTATGCGAGTTCTACCCCGCAACAATTGGCACCGTCTGTGGGAACGAAGAGTCACACCCATGGCAGACCCCATACCAGTCAACCGAAACCCTGACCACGGCAAGGACCCCATGGATCAACCAATGACGCCCGCGACTGACCCGCCCCCCGGGGTAGAGGTCGAGACGGTCCAGGCCTCGGACCACGCAGTACAACAGAGCTTCGAGGCCTTCACTAGGATGATGGCGGGCTTTGCAACGATCGGGACGGGAGCACCCCCGGCCCCTCTGAGCCCCCAAATGTGAGACGGAACCTTCACCCTTAATTCAAGGAAGAAGGGGGAGACCAGTGGCTCACCGAGGAGATTCCGGCCCAATGGAAGCTCCTGGAGGAAGAGATGGAGATCGCGCGGTAGCGGAGGCGCCAGGAAGAGGCGGCCGTCGTGCAGAGGCATCTGGATGAGGCGACCGTCGTGCAGAGGCATCTGGATGAGGCAGCCGAGACCGCCCGGCAAGCCCTCCTAGACGACGAGACCGCCCGACACCAGTTTCGCTTCATTATCGCGGAACGCGAAAGGCTCCGGAGGGAGAACGAAGAGAATCGGGAGATCCCGGAGGCGTCGACGACGGGCCGGCGACACATTAACGAGCGCGACCCGCCGCTCGCCAGGTCTCCATCTCGAGGGCAAAATCCGCCCCGTCGACATCTCTCCCCAGATATCATGGATGAAGAGGCCATCCGTCGACAACTCCACTTCCTCGCCGCAGAGCGCGAGAGGCTCCTAAGGGGGAATTAGGAGCGGAGAGAGATCCCGGAGGCGACGGCTAGGGGCCAGCAGTACTAGGATGTCCACAGCCCACCGCCCATCGAATCCCCTATACGCTGAAGGAGTCCCCCCAGGTGACCGCTTCGTTATTCCCCGGGGCATGACGACCGACGACAGCCGAGGAGGGACCGAAGCCTAACCCCAGAGTGGCGGAGAGGGCACGCGCCCGAGCGCCCCGCCTACCCGGAGGAGGCCACGCCGTTGGCACGGTGGATCACGTCTGTCCTGAGACCTACAAGGTTCAAGGCCCCCCCCACCTGGCCACCTATAACGGGAGAGGCGACCCCCTCTCGCACGTGCAACAATACAGGGTGGGCGATGGAGGCACAAGATGTGGATGACGTGTTCATGTGCCGGCTTTTCTTGCAAAGCTTACGGGACACGGCGTTGGAATGGTACTACGGCCTACCCGCAGGATCCATTGGGAGCTTTGGCGAACAGTCCCATAAGTTCTGCTAGGAGTTCCGGGCCGGGCATACGAAGAAGAAGCCCTTGGACTACCTCAGCACAATAGTCCAAGGGGAAGGAGAGATGACTGGGAAATACCTGCGCCGCTTCCAGGATGAGAGACGGATGGTGGTGGCCTGCGGCGATGAAGTGCTCATGCTGGCCTTCAAGACGGGGCTGCGAACTCGAAGCCTCCACAAATCCCTTCTCCGAGATCCGCCGGCCGACTACGAGGCACTAGTCGCTATGGAAGAGAGGCATGCGCTGGCCGAGGAGACTCTCGGCACAAAGAAATTGTTCCCTCTGACGAGGCCGCCCCAAGGCAAGCCTCGATCGCATCCATGACCAAGGCAAGAAGACGGGTCTCGGGGGCACGACCAGCTGGCCCAACCGAGGCGTGACCCGGCAGGACGTCGCCTGCAAGATCGCCCGGGCCTGGCCCGAGAGTTCGCCCCGGCTTGGGAGCCCGCCTGAGCCGTCTCGAGGCTGGAGGGACCCCTGCGGGCCCATTACACATAGCTCAATGCCCCCATGATAGAGGTGTTGGCCATGGTGACAAGGGCCGGACTTCTGCCAGAGCCGCCAAGAGAGATGAAATCGGACCCAGCGCGGCGAGATTTCCAGAAGTATTGTCGATACCACCGGGACCACGGCCATGACACCGATGACTGCTTCACCCTCAAGAGGGAGATCGAGCGGCTGATCCAGGCGGGCCACCTCGGGGGCTTCGTCGAGGGCAGAAGGCCGGACCTAGAAGATGGGAACCACCGGAGGGCACGGAGAGCAGATCCACCACCGTGCGGTGAGTGGGAGGAACCCTCCCCTCGAAGCCGGTCATGTGCATAAATATGATATGCGGTGGACCATCCTCTGGAGGAGCGTCGTTGTCGAGCAAGAAGGCGTACGTGCGGTAAGTGATGACAGCGGGTGACGCCCCCCGGATGTGGCACGCTAGATGTGTACAATAATACGATCGGGGGCATGAGATTTAAATATTTGTAACCGCAAGCGCACGGTGTTGTAGTGTGGCTTGCGGGGTCGAACTCAGGGAGGTGTGAGTGTGCTTGTGTCAAAGAGGATCAAAATCACCCCATGGGGGAGCTAGCCCGGATCAAATGATGGGTTGTCACGGTAAATGGAATGCAAGGTATAGACAATATAAAGGAAAAAACCGGGACTTTGGTTTCCACCCCATCGTGCGATTCTCGCCGATACGGCCTACGGGTAGGATAGCGATCGGAATTAGGGTCTAATGGTGAGACGTTGCCTCTGAAAGTGGTACCGGTGTTCCATGGGCCCGATATTCCGGTCGGTGCCCAGGATGATACGCCGGACTTCCTGGGTTTGATCTGTGGGCACTCCCGTGTCCATTAACACTGATCGACTCCGGGAGCACTAAGCTCGCAACGATGACTCCCAACGTCTCATCCTGCTGCTCCCGTGCGCTAGGATTCGGCGTCTACGCTAAGGGCGTGAGCTATGGCTAGGGAGTCAATCGCCAAGTTTATTCCCCCTTGGCCCAACAGTCAAAGGTGGTCTTTTTCCCACCGATGACAATAAAACCCCCCGCGTAACCGTTAGATTCCTAATCCCTATCGATTCCTAGCCCTATGGACACATCGGGAAGAGCCCACGAAGGTGTTTCTGCCAAAATCCCAGATTTGGGAACTACTCACACATATTTAGTAAAAAGCGATCTAAACAGAAATCGACCGTAAAAATTATGATCAGACAATAGAAATGTAATGGTAGTAAAGCAATTAAGATAATACTAAATTTTGACAAAGATCTGAAAACTTACAAAAACTGGGAAATTACAGCCGTCACAAAATGAAGAAAACAACAAAAAATAATCAACTCCCGTTTCTGGAAAACCTAGGGTTCTATATATAGGAAAAGATATAGCCGTCACAAAATGAAGAAAACAACAAGTCAACCGATCGGGTGACCTGCTTCAAACTTTTACAGCGCAATGCGGGACTTCACTCGGTCATCTTCACCCGGTCGGTTGACATATGAATGTGACCAGTTGGATCTTGGTGCCGTTGGGTGAGGAGGCCGGTTGAGCTGACCGTGTCTTGGCTTTTGAGATTCCGCTACAGGTGAACCGATCGGGTGAAGGTCACCCGATCGGTTGGTAATCAGCTTCGAATTCCAGAGAGTTTGGGCTTTTGACCCGGTCACTGAACCGACCGGGTGACTTCTTGTGAGCTCCAAGCTGCGTCCGGGTGGTGCACGCGTGCATCACCCAATCGGTTGAAGATGACCAACCGACCGGGTGAGGGGCTGAAAGATGATATCATCGTCGTTTGACCCCCTGGATCACGTGTGACTCCTCCCGTTGCTCCGGGGACTTGCGATATCGTCGTTTTATGTCCCCTATGCCAGTAAACTCCTGCAAAATACGGAAAACACTGAAAAGTGAAAGAAAACAAGAAAACACGAGAAAACGAATATAAGACGGCGGTAAAATACGGAAAAACACGGAAGAAAACGTGCGCAAATATATGAAATATAAACGCACGTCAAAATCCCCCAAGCTGAACTCTTCCTCGTCCTCGAGGAAGACGAGTGAGAGTATGAGCTCGGAGAGGGAAAATAGAGAGAAAGATAGAAAAAGAAAACTCTATATCCTAGATCACCCGTCAGGGCCAACAAAATCAAAAACGACACACCAAGCAAGCAAACGCCAAATTACATCACTAAACCAAGGAATACGAGTCCAGACAAGTGCTGTGGGCCCACGCGGTGAAGCGCGAGTGAGTGTGGTCGTGCGCAAGCAGTCGGTGTCACTATCTACGATGTGCGATAAAGCTCGATATACACAAATCTAGGAAATGACCCAAATATCAATTCGAATTGAATAAAGCGGTGAATATATAGTTCAAGCATGTATGAGAATTGAGAGAGAATCGAAACATATCATGCGTCAGGGACTCCACAACTAGGGTTAAGGAAATCACCACACTAAAGCCTAGATAATAGCTAAAAAGTTCCTAAGCCAAGTGTTTTCGAAACCGATGGGGGTTGAGATGATGTGGAGTAGAACACTCTGTGCAAATTCTCGCCTTCCCTTTATTCTCGGCAAGTAGGGAAAGATATTCACACGGGAATTTTTTTTTGGGTTTTGGGTATTTGTATATTTTTTTGGACTTTTGGCTATACAATTTTTTTCTTTCTTTTCTTTTCTCTTCTTTTTGGGTCTTTCTTTTCTTTTCTCTTTTTTTTGGATTTTTGGGGTTTTGGCTATACACATGTGCACTCTCCCAAGTGGGAGAACGGTACACGACGAGGGGATTTGCACCAAGTAAAACAAAAAAGAAATCGGAATCTAATCACTTGGGCAGAGGAAACTCAACTCGCTAATTAGAGCATGGGCTAAATGGGTTATACTAGTCCTTAATTGTGGAATCCCGACACATGCGAAATGAAGCATACGATATATATAATCATGCATATAGAAACAGACAAGAGAAGCAAATACTGCATATTCATGTCGAAGCGTGATAATCTAGGGGTCATTCCTGGACAGGTATATAAAGTAAAATCATAAAGTAGAAGCACCCCAAACAGCTAGGCACGACACACGACTCACAAAAAGCTAAGTGGACCCACGATGCGTGAAATGCAGGGGACTCGATATCCTAGGGCTAGTGAGTGTATCGATGCCATGTTAGGTGTGTGTGATTTTGTGGCAATTCATCATAGGGTTCATCTCTAGGAGAAAGAGATAAAAAGAAGAAAAGAAAAATGAAAATGAAAAAGATGGAGGAAAATGACTCAAATACGAAAAAGAAAGACTCAAATGACGCACAAAGTGCGACTCCCCCAAGCTGAAGCTTGGTTTGCCCTCAATGCAATAAGAGTGAGTACGGGAGGGCAATGAAAATGGGGGGAATACGCACTGACACAAAAAGGAAATGAAAAACATGGAAAACACAGATACGAAACTGAAAATAAAGGGAAAATCACACCACACGTCATAAAAATAGAAAAAGAAGGAAAGAAAGAAAATGATACGACGCGACAAATGAAACAAGCACACACACAAAGAAAACAAAATACGACAACACAGCAAAATAGACTTCCCCCAAGCTAGACGTGACAATGCTAGCAATGAGATATGTTCGTGAATAGGGATGGCAATAATGGCCTGACCCGCCCGGCCCGACCTGGCCCGCCCCGGTTTTGACCCTGCCCGACCCGGTCCGCAGCCGGGTCGGGGCAAGCTTGGGCTTTGTATGCGCCCCGACCCGCCCCGGTATGTCCCGGTAAACTATAGAGGTTCTAAAAAACCTTATTATTTTGATGTAGACCATGCAGTCAGCGAATAACCCATAACTCAATCTCTATTCCACGGTTCTCCTAATTGGGCCAATTCCAAATTCCAAATTACCAAATAAATCAAAATTCTCCCAATTCACAAATAAACTTTTTATTTGGGATTCATATGGATGGAACTAATATCCCAGCCCGACCGGCCCGACCCGGTTTTGGTAAGAAAGAACCCGCCCTGCCCCGCCCCGCGACCCGCCCCGCCATGGCCTGTAGATAGGTCGGGGCAAGCTTGGGTAGTTAAATACCCGCCCCGCCCCGCAATATTGTCATTCCTAATCGTGAAAGTGCAGAGATATGCAAGGGGGAGGTCAAAAAACAAAGTGAAATCAAAAATCAGGAGAAGGCGAGTCCTCGCCCTCCTCGGAAGAGGGTGTGGCTGGGTGGTCGGGGGATACGGGGGGTGTGCGGAGAAGTGGGGATAGAGGTGGGGGAATAGGTGCAGTGGTGGTGTGAACGATGGGTAGAGTTTCGGTGGAGGTGGGTGGTGGTGGAAGTACGACGATCAAGGCGGTGGTAGAAGGGATAGAAATGGGGGGAGAAGACGTGATGGTGACGGTAGTGGGTGGCGGTGGGAGAGATTTGGAGCGCACCGGCAATTTCTTGCGGCGCACATATGATGTGATGGTGGAGGATGGAGGAGGTGGTGTGGGGGCGACGGAAGTGGTCGTGAGAGGAGAAGTGGATACGGGGATGGGAATAGATGTGGATGGGGGAGATGAATGCCTAGGTGGGGGTGGGGGTGGTGGGGATGGGTGGGATGGTGGAGGAGAAGAATGTGAAGGGGGAGGTGATGGAGGTGGGGATGTGTGGGAGGGTGGAGGAGAAGATCGTCGAGGTGGTGAAGGTGGTGGTGAGGGTGGTGGTGGTCCGCGGAGGTGAGTGAGAAGGCGAAGAATGGTGGCCACGTTCCTCTCAAGTGCGAGGAAGCATGGGTGAGTGAGAAAGGAGGACGGTGATGGGTCCGAGGGGGCAGAGGACATGGCAAGATCACGGAGGGCTGCGACCTCCCTCTAGAGAGCAAGACGAGCAGAGACCTGGCGACGACCAAAGGAAGTGGACTGACGTGAAGCGGAAGTGGTGCCGGCAAGTGATGTGGAAGTAGTGCCGTCAGCAGTGGTCATGCCGGCATTGGACAGAAGGCCTAAGGTGGCCTGAGAAAGGCTCACTGAAGTGATAGGGCCAAGAGCAGAAACATGGTGACTCGGGCCAGCCCCGATATCTCCCCGGGACGCAGGAATATCTTGCTCGCCTAAGTGGGCAGCAGGGGAAGGTGGTCTGCGTGCGTCCGGGGGAAGGAAAGGAAGGTGCAACCCCGCAAGAAACTCGGGATCGGACAGAAAAGTCCAATCCGCCACGATAGCAACAGTCATGCGAGCGGGGTTGGGGAGAATGGTGTAGGGGCGAGGGGGTGGCCGTAATTGAATTCGAAACGACCATCGGGGCGGGGCCTAATCATATGAATGTGCCGCCGGACGTCAAGATCTAGACGTGAGGGTCCTGCGGCAGTAGGAAGATTTTGGGGGATGGGAATGTTAAACTGTGGGGAAGAAACAATAATAGTGATAATGCCCCCACAACAGATCTTGCCCTTCCCGGCCCTGCTAATCTCGAGAAGCTTGTAAACAAGCCAATCGCTGGCATGGACAGGGACAGTCGGGGCCCTAAAGCTAACTCCATCATCATCACGAACAAAGGGGAAAGTCATGGCCCAAAGAATAAAAAGATCGGGGATAGTCACGGTGCCTGACTCATCCTGCGGGAAAATGCAGAGGATATGATCCTATGGGCCAGACGAAATATGGGATGGATGATGGAGGAGGCATTGGCCTTACCCCGGGGATAGCGAGGGAGTATGGTGAGGCGGAACCAAAAGTTATCGACGTCAAATTCCGGGGGGTATCCGTAGTGTTGGATAGCGTCATTTCCAAGAATAGGGAAACCAAATATATCGTTGATGGTATCCAGGTTGGTGCGGATGGTTTGGTTACGCACCCGAAAAGTGACGGTCAACCCCGACTCACAAACGAGGGAGGAAAGGAATTCTAGGGTGAGTGACGGGTAGGATACCGCAGAGGCATTCAGGAAGGCCAACCAACCTAGGTTAGCAAAAAGAGTCTCGACCTCGGTGAAGACACCGAGGTCGACGAGTGATTGGGTGTGGGCAAACTTGGTTGATAGATGCCCCCGAGCATCTAGTCTATGGTAGAAGTCTTTCTGCTCTTGGTTCCTAAAGAGGTACCCATGCGGGCCCAACATGGGGTCCACAGGGGGGATAACAGGTGGGGGAGGGGCTAGTGTCAGTTCACGTGTGTGTGGAGGAGGACGTGTTTGTTTACGTCTCTTTCGAGACGGTTCCTCCTCCCGCAAGATACCCTTCCCCTTATCTTTATCCCGGGCCATGTGTGCGTGTGAGTGATGCAAATGAGTGTAAAATACTATCGAAGTGCACACACACAAACAATCAAGCAAATTAAATATCTAGGGTAAAAATTGAAATTTGAGAAGTGGAGCGAAGTTACCCAGCAGAGATTCGAGTTCTTCGCTTGTAGTTGACCCAATGCCGTGCAATGGGAGAAGTGTGGAGCCGCGGCACTCTTCTTCAGTAAAAATTCGAAAGTGGGGGGTGGATGTTGGGGATGAGGGCTAGAAAAATGCGAAATAGGAGAGAGAAAGAGAGAAAGAGATGGAGAGATAGAAGGGGGGAGGTGGAGAGAGAGGCTAATGGAGGAGTGGAGGAAGTGGGAGAGGAGTTTTCGGCCGTTGGGAGAGGTTGGAAGGTGAAACGACGGTGAAGAAAACGATCGGGCGATGGGCTGTGAACGGGTGGGTCGGGGGATATTTATAGGGTTTAAGTCGAACCGATCGGGTGAGAAGTCACCCGATCGATTGACTTTAGGTCGAAATTTTTAGCTGAAGAAACACTACATGCAAACCAGTCGGGTGATAACTCACCCGATCGGTTGGCCGCTCCACAGATTTTCCCGAAAGTTTAGGGTTTCTCACCCGGTCCCTCAACCGGTCTTGCTTCTTGTCACCCGATCGGTTGACGAATTCTGAAATTTTCCCGAGAGTTTACCCCAGGTCACCTGGTCTGCCAACCGGTCTCTTCTTTCCTCACCCGGTCGGTTCATTTAGTGGCAGACACGGCTGTTAGCTGATACATCCCAACCGATCGGTTGAGTTATCAACCGATCGGTTGGGGCCTTGTTTTCTGCAAAAACCCACAAATCGCCTAAGTTCCACAACGGAAGTTCTTGCGGCTGGATTTATTTATAAAAATAGATAAAATAAAGTTAAAAATAATCCTAAAAATTGAAACAAAAGTTTAGAGCATGGGTTGCCTCCCATGAAGCGCTTTTGTTTAACGTCGTTTAGCTCGACGCCCGTTGATGATGTTCATGGTGGGCGATACGGGTGATGCCCAAAATCCGGCATCTCTTCAACTCCAGAGATTGTGGCTATTGGTGTAGTCGGCGGCTGTAAGAAGATTCGCTCAACTACCCTCCCTTTGTCGACAGGATCCGGGGGCTTCTCCCTCAAATTGGCGTCTACCGCCATCTTTTTTCAGGATCCGGACCTCATCACCGGTGAGGTCCATGGGTTCTTTCCCTTTTCTCCTCATAGGAGGAGCCTTAGGGAACCTGGAAGGGGTCACACGTCGCGCGACCGCCTCATTAGCAACTTCATTCTTTGGGGAGCCAACTTGCTCTCCAAGGTCCCCCAAGCTATCGGGGGGATTCCTCGAGAGTACTTCCCAGGCACTTGTTTCAACAGCTCTATCTTCTTCGTTCTCCATCATACTGATACTAGGATCGTCCGAGGGGTTTGGGTGCTTCATCAACAAGCCTAAGTCAAATTTGACTCTTTCTTGGCCAACATTGAGGAAAAGCTTCCCATTCTTCATGTCTATCAAAACTCTGGTGGTTGCCATAAAGGGCCGTCCCAGGATAATAGGAGTGTGCTTGTCTTCCGGCATGTCCATCACCACAAAATCAACCGGTACTTGTACTCCTCTCACATCGACGGGGAGGTCGTCCAATACTCCCACCGGGTACTTGACCGAACGGTCAGCAAGTTGTAATGTCATGCCGGTGGGCTCCAAGTCTCCCATCCCTATTCTCTTGTACAGCGATAGGGGCATTAAGCTGATGCTCGCTCCTAGATCGACGAGCGCCCTCTGGATTTGCACTTCCCCAATAGAGCAAGGGATGGAGAAACTTCCTGGGTCCTTGAGCTTGGGCGGATTTGCGCGCTGAATAAGGGCGCTGCACTCCACCGTTAACACGACCTTCTCTTTTCTGGATCTCCGTGTCACCAAGTCTTTCAGAAATTTGGCATATGAGGGAATTGTCTCGATGGCCTCGAGGAAGGGGATTTGTAAGCTCAGATCTTTCGCCATGGCAAAGAATTTTCCATACTTCTCATCAATTTTGGCTTGGGCAAGCCGTTGTGGAAAAGGCACAACGGACTTGAATACTCTTAGGTTCCCTTCCTCATCCTTTTTCTTCTCCTCTCTATGAACTCCCTCCGAAGTAGTTAGCTTGGGCGACGAAGCACCGTCGTCATTTAATTTCTCAATTGGTCGTTCCACAACAAACGGTGCTTTCGGTCCTTTGGGGGGCATTCTCGTGGGTATTTGCGTTCCGCTCCTCAAGACAATGGCGGAAACATTCTCATGCTCATCCGTGAGCGCCAAGGTCCAATTTACCCCCCTCGGGTTCACCTCAGGCTGTGGCGGTAATAAATTCTGCGGTCTCTGAAGGTTCGCCACTTGCAACCCCAACTGGGTCACCTGATCAGTGAGGACTCTTTGTCCCATCTCCAGCTTCAGATTTATCTTCTCCTGGTTGGCGATGTATTGAGTCAAGAGGGACTCAACCGGAGAGATGGCCCTCTGCTGGCCGTATTGCTGCTGGGTGGGCTGCTGATTCCTAGGAGCATACTGTTGATACTGTTGTGGAGGTTGTTGCTGCTGAAATTGCTGCTACTGAAACTGCTGCTGAGGCCTAGCCGGCTGATATATCTGCTGTTGTTGCTGAGCCGGCTGTTGATAAGGCGCTCGGTAGCTAAGGTTGGGATGATTCCGGTTGTTGGGAGAGCAGGTCGGGTTGGAGTTGGTTCGTGGTGGAAAAGGCGTATTCCCTGTAGGATTGTAAAATAATGTGCTCGCCTGATCCAGCGGTGGTGAGATGTCACCACCGTCGAACTCTCCAAAAACTTTGGACTCCACCGCAGCAATCTGTTGTGAACCGGTGCCACCGGCGCCCACCATCAATGCGGAGATCTGGGTCGATAGCAAGTCAAACTTGCTTGACAATTTGTCGACGTCTTCGACTCTATGGATGCCCCCAGATCTAGGTGTGGCTCTCTCATCACACCACCGTTCATTGTTGGATGCCATATTTTCCAGAATCTGTTCGGCATCTTCTTCGCTTCTTGAGATAAAGGACCCTCCAGCTGCAGCATCCATGGAAGATTTTAAATCATCCCTCAACCCATTATAGAACAGATTTATGACCTGCCACTTGGGGAGCTCATGGTGGGGACATCTTCTCTGCATCTCCTTGTATCTCATCCAAGCTTCATGCAAGGACTCGTGGCTGGCCTGGGAGAAGGAGGAGATCTCACTCCACAGCTTCATGGTCTTCCCGGGGGAAAGAACTTCGTCAGGAAAGCATTTGAGAGCTTCTCCCAGGTGTTGAATGTATTCGGGTCCTTCCCCCTAAGCCACAGCTTGGCCTTATCTCGTAAGGAGAAGGGGAACAGCTTCAGTCGGATCGCCTCAGTTGTGACACCGTTTATCCGGAAGGTGTCACATTTCTCCAGGAAGGAGTCTAAATGCTCAATCGGGCTCTCTATGGGTGCACCCGAAAATTGATCCTGCTAGATTCACGTCACCAAAGATGGCTTAAGCTCGAAGCTTTGGGCCGTAATAACTGGAGGACGGATGGCGGAGGTGGACTCGATAGATGGCATCGAGTACTCCAGCAGGGACTTGTGAGGAGGGTGTTCTCCCCCATGGCTTTAGGATCCTCTCTTCTTCGCTTCTCAGCAGCCAAACGCCTTAGGATGGCGTTTATCTCTGGATCAACGGGGATCAAGTCGTCGAGACTTCTTGAACTCCTGCGCATGAAAAACAACAAACACCCGTGAAGCAAAAAGTGGGAAAGAAACAGATAAGATAAGAAATAAAAATAAAAATAAAAATAAGAAAATAAAAAGGAAAAAGAAGAATGCGAAAATTATCGCGAGGTATGGATGAGAGCTAGACACAAGGGTTCATGAAATCCAAAAATAACAAGCACATTGCCTCCCCGGCAACGGCGCCATAAAGCTTGACGCCCCCCGGATGTGGCACGCTAGATGTGTGCAATAATACGATCGGGGGCATGAGATTTAAATATTTGTAACCGCAAGCTCACGGTGTTGTAGTGTGGCTTGGGGGTCAAACTCAGGGAGGCGTGAGTGTGCTTGTGTTAAAGAGGATCAAAATCACCCCATGGGCGAGCTAGCCCGGATCAAATGATGGGTTGTCAAGGTAAATGGAATGCAAGGTATAGACAATATAAAGAAAAAACCCGGGACTTTGGTTTCCACCCCATCGTGCGATTCTCAACGATACGGCCTACGGGTAGGATAGTGATCGGAATTAGGGTCTAATGGTGAGACGTTGCCTCTGAAAGTGGTACCGGCGTCCCATGGGTCCGATATTCCGGTCGGTGCCCAGGATGATACGTCGGACTTCCCGGGTTCGATCAATGGGCACTCCCGTGTCCATTAACACTGATCGACTCCGGGAGCACTAAGCTCGCAACGATGACTCCCAACGTCTCATCCTGCAGCTCCCGCGCGCTGGGATTTGGCGTCTACGCTAAGGGCGTGAGCTATGGCTAGGGAGTCAACCGCCAAGTTTATTTCCCCTTGGCCCAACGGTCAAAGGCGGTCTTTTTCCCACCGATGACAATAAAACACCCCGTGTAACCGTTAGATTCCTAATCCCTATCGATTTCCTAGCCATATGGACGCATCGGGAAGAGCCCACGAAGGGGTTTCCGCCAAAATCTCAGATTTGGGAACTACTCACACATATTTAGTAAAAAGCGATCTAAACAGAAATCGACCGTAAAAATCATGATCAGACAATAGAAATGCAATGGTGGTAAAGCAATTAAGATAATACTAAAGTTTGACAAAGATCTAAAAACTTACAAAAATTGGGAAATTACAACCGTCACAAAATGAAGAAAACAACAAAAAATAATCAACTCCCGTTTCTGGAAAACCTAGGGTTCTATATATAGGAAAAGATATCACCCGATCGGTTGACAAGTCAACCGATCGGGTGACCTGCTTCAAACTTTTACAGCGCAATGCGGGACTTCACCCGGTCATCTTCACCCGGTCGGTTGACATATGAATGTGACCGGTTGGATCTTGGTGCCGTCGGGTGAGGAGGCCGGTTGAGCTGACCGTGTCTTGGATCTTGAGATTCCGCTACAGGTGAACCGATCGGGTGAAGGTCACCCGATCGGTTGGCAATCAGCTTCGAATTCCAGAGAGTTTGGGCTTTTGACCCGGTCACTGAACCGACCGGGTGACTTCTTGTGAGCTCCAAGCTGCGTCCAGGTGGTGCACGCGTGCATCACCCGATCGGTTGAAGATGACCAACCGACCGGGTGAGTGGCTGAAAGATGATATCATCGTCGTTTGACCCCCTGGATCACGCGTGACTCCTCCCGTTGCTCCGGGGACTTACGATATCGTCGTTTTATGTCCCCTATGCCAGTAAACTCCTGCAAAATACGGAAAACACGAAAAAGTGAAAGAAAACAAGAAAACACGAGAAAACGAATATAAGACGGCGGTAAAATACGGAAAAACACGGAAGAAAACGTGCGCAAATATATGAAATATAAACGCACGTCAGCGGGTCTCGACGGGGACACGAAGGGGAGAAGGGTAGCCCGGCCTCCCATTACCTTTTGCGACAAAGATCTAGAGGGAATCGAGCTGCCACATGAAGACGACATCGTCATCGAGGCCCAGATCAGGACGACCGTCGTCAGCCGCCTCCTGATCGACACTGGGAGCTCTTGCGACATCCTATTTATGTCGACGGTTGAGAAGATGGGGCTAAGGCGAGCGGACCTGAGACCTTGCACTGGGCCCATCGTCGGCTTAACTGGCCACTCGACCCCTATTATGGGGGTGATCACCTTATCAGTGTCTCTCTGAGAGGAACCCATGGTTGTCACCGCATGATGCAGTTCGTGGTTGTCAACATCGCGTCGGCATATAATGGGATCATAAGGCGGCTGTACATGACGGCCATCGAAGCGCTCCCTAGCTTGCTCCACCAGATGGTCAAGTTCCAAACCCTGCGAGGGGTGCGGTTAGTGCGGGGGAGCCAGAAGCTATCCAGGAGCTACTACATGGGGTCGACTAAACACAAGGGTCCAGAGCAAACCATATTGGTCGGCCTCCTCTATAAGAGGGAAGACTTTTGCAACCGAAGGCCGACTCCTGCTGAAGAAACTGTTGGGGCATCCACGGCCGCGAAGGAGGGCAGGACCGTTCCCATCAGCACTGCGAAACGTGGGCGAAGAAATGGAGCTTCTGAATCGGCAACTTGGTCCTAAGGGATGCCACCTTCTAGCCCACCGAGACCGCTCGCTGAGTGAAGCGGGCCGCAAAAAGGAAGGGACCCTACGAGTTCATTGGCATCGTCGGACCTTCACTAGGAGGGCGAGCTAATCCACCAAGGGAACCCTGAGCACCGACTAAAGTGTAGCCGGAAATTGTAAGTCTTTAATGAAGTACTTCCTTTTCCTTTTGCTACTTCAAATCTTGCTGTCTCCACTTGAAAGTTTCAGTTTAAGATGCAAGACCTCTGGGGCAAGCTTACGGAGCTTCGCCACCCAAACCGGAGCGCCATATACGGGGTAAGCGACGGCCCAATACACGTCCGATTATAGAGGCTGCGGGGAGGCGACGGCCCAATACCCACCATCTTAAAGACTCCGGGGCAGGACCAATCCTCGCCACCCAAATCGGAGAGGGGTACGGGCCGAGCTACGCGCTCGCTCCCCCCGCCAGTGAAGACCTCCGAGGCACGCTTACGGAGATTTGCCACCCAAACCGGAGCGCCATATACGGGATAGGCAACGGCCCAATACCCGTCCGACTATAGAGGCTGCGGGGAGGCGACGGCCCAATACCCTCCCTCTCAAAGACTCCGGGGCAGGACTAATCCTCGCCACCCAAACCGGAGAGGGGCACGGGCTGAGCTACGCACTCGCTCCCCCCACCAGTGAAGACCTCTGGGGCAAGCTTACGGAGCTTTGCCACCCAAACCGGAGCGTCATATGCGGGGTAGGCGGCGGCCCAATACCCGTCCGACTATAGAGGCTGCGGGGAGGCGACGGCCCAATACCCGCCCTCCCAAAGACTCCGGGGCAGGACCAATCCTCACCACCCAAACCGGAGAGGGGCACGGACCGAGCTATGCGCTCGCTCCCCCCACCAGTGAAGACCTCCGAGGCAAGCTTACGGAGCTTCGCCACCCAAACCAGAGCGCCATATACGGGGTAGGCGACTGCCCAATACCCGTCCGACTATAGAGGCTGCGGGGAGGCGACGGCCCAATATTCGCCCTCTCAAAGACTCCGAGGCAGGACCAATCCTCGCCACCCAAACCGAAGAGGGGCATGGGCCGAGCTGCATGCTCGCTCCCCCACCAGTGAAGACCTCCGGGGCAAGCTTACGGAGCTTCGCCACCCAAACCGGAGCGCCATATGCGGGGTAGGCGACGGTCCAATACCCGTCCGACTATAGAGGCTGCGGGGAGGCGACTGCCCAATACCCGCCCTCTCAAAGACTCCGGGGCAGGACCAATCCTCGCCACCCAAACCGGAAGGGGGGCACGGGCCAAGCTACGCGCTCGCTCCCCCCACCAGTGAAGACCTCCGGGACAAGCTTACGGAGCTTCGCCACCCAAACCGGAGCGTCATACGCGGGGTAGGCGACGGCCCAATACCTGTCCGACTATAGAGGCTACGGGGAGGCGACGGCCCAATACCCGCCCTCTCAAAGACTCCGGGGTAGGACCAATCCTCGCCACCCAAACCGGAGAGGGGCACGGGCCGAGCTACGCGCTCGCTCCCCCCACCAGTGAAGACCTCTGAGGCAAGCTTACGGAGCTTCGCCACCCAAACCAGAGCACCATATGCGGGGTAGGCGACGGCCCAATACCCGTCCGACTATAGAGGCTGCGGGGAGGCAACGGCCCAATACCCGCCCTCTCAAAGACTCCGGGGCAGGACCAATTCTCGCCACCCAAACCGGAGAGGGTCACGGGCAGAGCTACACGCTCGCTCCCCTACCAATGAAGACCTCCGGACAAGCTTACGGAGCTTCGTCACCCAAATCGTAGCGCCATATGCGGGGTAGGCGACGGCCCAACACCCGTCTGACTATTGAGGCTACAGGGAGGCGACGGCCCAATACCCACCCTCTGAAAGACTCCGTGGCAGGACCAATCCTCGCCACCCAAATCGGAGAGGGACGCAAGCCGAGCTACACGCTCGCTCCCCCCACCAGTGAAGACCTCCGGGGCACGCTTACAAAGCTTCGCCACCCAAACCGGAGCGCCATATGCGGGGTAGGCGACGGCCCAATACCCGTCCGACTATAGAGGCTGCGGGGAGGCGAAGGCCCAATACCCACCCTCTCAAAGACTTCGGGGCAGGACCAATCCTCGCCACCCAAACCAGAGAGGGTCACAGGCCGAGCTACGCGCAAGCTCCCCCCAGTGAAGACCTCCGGGGCAAGCTTACGGAGCTTCGCCACCCAAACCGGAGCGCCATATGCGGGGTCGGCGACGGTCCAATACCCGTCCGACTATAGAGGCTGCGGGGAGGCGACGGCCCAATACCCACCCTCTCAAAGACTCCAGGTCAGGACCAATCCTCGCCACCTAAACCGGATAGGGGCACGGGCCGAGCTACGCGCTCGCTCCCCCCACCAGTGAAGACCTCCGAGGCGAGCTTACGGAGCTTCGCCACCCAAACAAGAGCAACATATGCAACACCCGCTCGCCCACTGGCCTCTCATGCAAACCAGTGATCCTCTAAAAACTCGAACCTTGGGAAAAGGACAAGGGCACGCGGCTCGAGGCATCCTTCGCACAGGCCAAGGACCGATGAACAACTCGGGGTCCTGATAAAGCCTGCCACCGATTCGACTCGTCGTAACAAAAGGACGCTCGGGAAATACGCCATTGATAATGACACACACCCCGAGAGACAAGGACTGGTGAATCACGTCCAGCGCAACCTGCCAAAAGCGGTTTCCAAAAGACGCGATTTAAAGGAGCACATTAATGATGCCAGCTCATCACATTAACTCGGGGGGAACAGTTAGCTAACTCCCTCTATAAATACTATCCTCACCCCTTCGAAGGAGGAAAGGAAAAAGGTAAGGTAAGGGTAACTCAATCTCGATCCCTTCCATGAAGGATGAAAAAGAGCAAGGGACCCCAACCGCTCCAACGGGCGGCCGCCCCCACACAACGGTCCCCGAGGGGCTATTCCCCTTACATATAGGACACCCCATCGGCCGCTCCTTAACTTCCCTTAGACAACTTGAGACACGGGAACTGGAGCTCCAATGGCGGACCACGCCCCTCTACCGGCGTCCTATGCGCGCTGGCGCAGCGGGCCGACAACCCGATGAACGGGGCAGCCCTACCAAATCATTCCATTAGGCACTCCAGCCCCTGCGGGCCCACCTCTCGATGGCCCGCCATGCCGATAGGCTATTCCTCTTACACGAGTGGCGCCCTGTCTTCCACTCATCTACTTCCTTTGGACAACTTAAGACAAGGGAAGAAGAGGACATGCGGCAGACCGCCCCTCTCTATCCGCCCCTGTCCGATGACGACTCCAACCGGGGGAAAGGCAAGAGCCCCGCTGGATAGAGCAGCCACCAAAGGCCCCATCTGCCTCCCTTTCCTCTATCTTCCCATGGAGGCCGGGCCTCGCCTTCCGCCTCTGACACGTCGTCCCCCACCTCTTCTGGGGTTCCCCCTCGGTGAAACGATCCTCCGGAGAGACCTTGTAACCCTTCAGGGGTGCAGCGATGAAAGGGAACGCAATGGTTAATGATATGAACGAGGACAACCGTCGGGCAAAGGAGTTTGCCCATCCTGACGTAGTATATAACGGGATAAAGCAACTCCCAGGCAGGGACCTCACAGCCACTCAGCGATCGAAAGATGTGGAGAAACGCGATGGGCAAGGGAAGAGAAGGAGGGCCACCCTTCTGAATGGGAACTCCCACCTCCCGGAGCGGTTAACAACAAGTAAAATGGCTCCCCCGTTTGCCCGTAGACCGGCTAACGCACCGGATCCCATCAGAACTCTGTAATTAAACAGTTGTCCAACCTCTGTCCTTTTCATTAAATTTTCATAAAAGTTAATGAAAAAGGATATTCCAAGCGAATCCCTGATCATCATCTAGGCGCGCTTGGACACGGGAACGATCCCTGTCATGATACAGGGCGAGCTCACGAAATTGGGCCGCCTAACATGGCAGAGGGAAAAAGGGCCGAGCTCCGTGCCACCCCCTACCCCAATGGTAAAACCCGAGACGTCACCAAACAGGGTGTAACAAAATTAACGGAAACTCCGGTATATATATATTTAATTTAAACCTTACAATAGTAGCAAGGGCCGACCTAACAAAACAAGGTCTCCCTCGGGCCGGCCCTACTGTCCCTTCTAAACAAAAAAAGAGGGGGGGGAACGTGAGCCAACTACTCCTGCGGACCCCTGCCGTCTAGGGCTCCTCCGCCCGACACAAAGCCCCTCCCGCTGACTCCCGAGGGATCGACCTCATTATGGAAGGCAGCACCCTCGCCGACCGCGACTTCGCCAACAAACACGTCCTCGCCGTCTCCCTCCTCGTCCTCATCCTCACCCGCCTCTTCCTTGCCCTCCGAGGCCACCAGCGCATCAAAGTCAACCTCTATCAGAAGACGAATGCTGGCCACCCTTTCCTTTACCCGCCCCAGACAGCCCTCCCAGCCCTTGGCCCGACCCTTCACCATGCCGTTATACATCGCATCTGATACGGCTTCGATGACCGTCGACTCCTGGTATGACCAAAACTCCTCGATCCTCTGGGCCAGCTCCTCCTTCGCGCTCTTCACCTGGGCCTCCAGCTTGCACGACTGTGCCATCAGCTCGACCGATCGCGCTTTCTCCAGCTCAAGCGTGCCCTCCAGCTCCTTCTTCCGGTCGGCCTCGAAGGTGGCCTTCGCGTCGTGATCTACAAGTATCCCCTTCAGGTACTGGACCTCCGCCTCAAGCTGGCTACACCTACCTCTCTCTGTCTCCAGCTGTTCACCGGCTTTTTTTCGGAACTCGGCAAGCTGGGCCGCCATTCTCGCAATAGCGCCCTCGGCCTTATTGATGGCTGGCGTTTGGCTCCTAGCGGCGAGCACCATAACGATGGACTGCGCGAAAAAGGAAAGGTCGGTTAAAGTACTCAACAAAATCACCCAAGGGACTTCACCCAAACCAGATCGTCTACCTGTATGCCATGCCATATCGCGGTGGTGCACAACCCCTCATGCCCCACGGCCTCCAAACCCACCTTGTCGCGGGGCAAGAATAGGTTCTTCTCCAACCTCGCCGCAACCCCACCATCTTCGAAGACGGACTCATCGTCGCTTACTCTGAAGGGCATTCGATGGAGGGCCTCGTCTGAGTAGCCGTCGACCTCGGCCTTTTTGGCCTTGAATTGGATGAGTGAAGCCTCGCAGCTAGGGTGGGCCTGCCGCTCCAGCCCGAACCACTGGCAGTCGTAAGGCCAGCCCTCCCTAACCGATGACCTGGACCCAGAGCCTGACCGTCGGAACCCTCAGGTCGATCCGGGGCTACGACCCCCTCCGTGACGGGGGATACCCTTGGGCTCGGTAGATGGGCTTCGGGGGCAACCTCCCAAGGTTCGGAACACCCCTCGTCCCTGCCCTCCAGGTCGATGACTGAGGCAGCGGTCTCAGGGACAACCCCCTCCCCGAGTTGACGGGCACTCCCCTCCCGCTAGGGATCACTGACAGACGGTGTCGCGGACGGCCTCCTCCTCTTTGAGGGCGCCCTTCCTATTCTCGAGCCCACCTCCCCGGCCCCTTCACACGGCCTCTTCGGATCCACCTGTCTCGCCCTCTGCTCCGCCCGCTCCTCAGCTCGCTTCTTTATCTCCTCAGCAAGATACTCATGGCGTAACCTACAGAAGGGAGAAAGCTTAGAGTGAGCATTTCAGATGCAGTAGCCACAACGTTTGTCATACCTTCGGTCCAAAATATGTCGAGGTATCCTATCGGACTCCGCAAGCATCCCAAATTCCTGGCCCTCCTTCGGGATTGCCATCAGTAACCGGGCTGCATTTTCCTCCTCTTCACTCAGCTTGATCCCCTTTGATGCATCAGGGTTCAATCCCCCCAGCTCGCTCTTATAACCACCTCCGCAGGCAGCGAAACGAACACATACTGCTTGCCCCACCCCTTGATCTTGCCCGGCAGCCCCCTTATGAGCAGCTTGCTCCTCTTGGTGGACAGATAATAATAGGACCTCGGCCTCTTCACCACGAAGAAGTGCCGGAATAATGACAGGGACAGACAGACCCGGTTGCTCACGCACAACACCAGAAAGCTGGTGATCACGCTGAAGAAATTCGGCATCAAGCGGAATAGTGGCAACTCCAGGAAATGTAGCACCACTAGCACAAAGGGATGAGGGGGGAATCGCAACCCGCTCCACCACGGTGGGCTCTCGGATGGAGTAAGGCAGCCTGATGTACAACTCCCTAATTTCTGAGATTGAGGTCTTCAACACCGACCTCGCGCCAGTAATCTCGTCGGGAACCCCTCTGGCCTCCACCACTATAACAGCGACCAGAGTGATGGGCTTTGAGATCCTCACTTGGGTCGCTTCCCCTTCCTCCGGTTGTTCGAAGCATCTGAAGGCGAGCCTACCGATTGATCGTCGCCCGCGCCACTGCATCGACTCTCCGATGACCCTTCCTCTGTGCTCTGCACCGTGTCCGTGGCGGAGCTCACTTCCTCCACCACCTTGGATCCCGATAGATGGAAGGAAGACGTTGATGAAGACATCAAGAATGAAGAAGTTTCGTACCTGAACGATGTCGACGGCTTTGACGACGGCTCTGCGACGACGGCTGGTTCTCCGATGACAACTTCAGCAGGGACCAAAGAGTCTCTGGCAACCACAAGCCCTCAGAAATTTTTTCACGTGAGAAACCTTCACTGGCTCCCCCTGGAGCTCTTTATAAGGTGCCTCGAAGAATCGCAACCATGGACGTCCTGCCACGTGTCGACGATCCACGTCCATCGACTCGTCGATCCGCGGTATAACGCCTCGATCCGCAAAGCATTATGACCTGCCTGCCAGCAGCTATCGCATTCGTCACGCGTCATCCAAAGAGTGGTCAAGCTGCTTCGATTTTCGCCCACCGCCAATTCGAAAAGATTGCGTCGGCTTACGATTCGATCATTGAGACCCTTCGACTCCCGCCTTCTTCCATGGAGAAATAATTACTCCAAACCAAAGCAAATTCCTTCCCCTCCCCTTCCGCTCACACGGGCCCACGGAGGGCCCCGATACTGTCATTATGACCCAGGAGATGATGTATCTCATACTCGATGTCTGGCTGCGACACCAACCCTCAGCAACCGGCCTGCACAGGACACATCTCCTCGCCCCGGCCCATCATACCCCTGACGTCGCATCGAGCTCCGCCTCATACCCTTGACCAACATACAGCATCTCAACCTCCCTCCTCCGACAACCCGGTGATCTTCGATTGAGGAAGGTTGGGTGCAATTATATCCCGTTCACACAAACGGCCTACACGTAAAAAACGGAGGAAAAGACCCGGAGACAAAATCAATCCATTTCATTTATCTAAAGGTCCAGGCTATCCATGAAGCCCTCTAAGAATACAACATTACATCAGGCCCCACCATCGGGCCCACGTACAAAAAGAAAAACAAAGCTTCCCCACTCTAAGTCCTCAGCGACGCGTCTCTCCACCGGTCGAGCCCCAATATCCCTTGCCACCTGGCGAACTCCCGCCTCCCGGGCCTCTCGCAGCATCGGTACGACATGCTCATCATGATAATGGCAGATGGCGGTCTCGATGAAGTCACACTCGGCCACTCGTCTCTCCTCTAGCCGCTACCTCAAGATGCCCTTCTCCTTCTTCTCTGCCTCGACGGTCTCCTTTAGGTCGGCTATCTGCCACTTCTGCAACTCGATCACCCTTTCTCTGCTAGCCATCTCCTCGGCGTGCTTCGACAGGATATCGTCCCTCTCCTGCTTTACCTCCAGGAGTTGGCGCTCGACCGTAGCCTTCGACGAATCAAAGTACGCGGCCCGTCCCTTCTCAACCTTCCATGCCGCTACAACCCCCTCCAGCTCCGCTTCCGTCTCCTTCAACTTATTCCTGGCCTCGCTGAGGTCGGCCCTCGCTTTATCGAGAGCCGCCTTCGTGGCGGCCACTGGAGTGTGGCGCTGCAGTGCCTCCATAGCCGTGACCATCTACAAAAAGACCCTGGTCAGTCGGACACGAATAAAGAAAACCAGGGGACGAGACGAGGAAATCGACCTACTTGCATGACATGCCACACGGCGGAGCCGCACAACCGCTCTGCCCCCAAGAGGATCAAGGACTCACGATCCCGCGACAGCATGCAATACTCTGCGAGGCACGCCGCTACCCCGGCATCCTCGAATATCGACTCATCACGGCCTATCCGAAAGGGCGGCTTATGAAGACGGTCGCCTGAAAACGCCTCAACCTTAGCTCGGGTCCTCTTGAAACGGATGAGAGTGCTCCCGCAACTCGGGTTCATCGACCTTCCCATCTCACACAGGGGGATTCCATAAGGCCACTTCGGGACCGGGGGTGCCTTGCGGGGCCTGTCCGCCTCGGGCGCCCGCACCGGGATCGGGAGGACCACCCCCCGAATGGGCGAATCCTCAGAGAGGACCTCGCCAGTTCCCTCGCCAGTTTGACCGGGAGAGGCCGCTGATACGAACACCCTCCGTCGTCGGTTCGACCCCTTTTCACCTACGACCTCGGCTCCCCGTTTTCGGGTCACCTCCTTTACAGGTCCCTCCTCGCCTATCACTCTCTTACCCTTATCCCGAGGGTCGACGTTCTCCGCGACAGGCACCCCAGCGGCCCCCGGTTCCTCCCCTGACGAATCCATCACGTCCCCTCCTGCGAAGAAAAGAGAGATCAGGGAAAGCCTACCTAAAGGCTCGCCAGAACTTAAAAGTACCTTGGGACCAAAAATCCTCGGCGAACCGACTGTCCTACGTCAGGTTCGCCAACCGGTGGTGTGTCTCGGGCAACTCCGCCAAAATCTGTGCCTTCACCAGGTCCTCTACGGTTAGCTTCACTTTCTCATTCACCAGAGGGTTCAGCGCCCCCCCAGTTCGACATCAGTACCGCGTCAACTGGCATCTCAACAAAGACAAAATCCTCCATCCACTTACCTGCATCGGAGGGCACCCCGACGATGAGCTTCCTCCCGCTCCTCGCACAGACACAGTGATACATCCCCCTCTTCCGAACGACGAAAAAATGCTGAAACAACGCCAGGGATGGACTCAGTGAGCTGGCAAAGAATAGCACGGCAAACCCCACTAATAAGCCCCAGGAGCAAGGCGCTAAGGTGAAGATCGGCAGCTCTAGGAAGTTCATCAGGTGTAAGAGGTAAGGGTGGATCAGAAAGCGAAGCCCCAACTCAAAAGATCAGACGTAGACCCCAACTTCATTATCCCCGGGTGAGCACACCCTTTCGGCCGGCCCTGGGACCTGTGCTTCGCTGGGGGGACGCACAAACCGCACCCGAATCTTCCTAATGTTGATCATGTCCGTCCTGCACACGACGGCTACAATCGTCCTCGGTACGTCAGTGCGCCACGTCCTCCTCCACTGAGGCCTTTGTACCCCCCCCCCACCTTTCCTCGGCCATGGACTCTTCTGTCGCCAAGCTGCTACCCGCCCCGGAGTCAAAATGAGAAGCCATCAATTAAAAGATATGGGGACTACCTGGCGAGAGGCCGAGCTCTGAAGACGAACGGAAAGGGACCACCGACGACTGCAGTGACGACAGCGTCGGTGGATGACTGACAGGAACCGAAAGGCAGGGAGAAGAGTTGAAGCCGGAAGAAAGCAATGACCGACCCCCTTCACCCCGTACATATAGAAGACAACAGGCCATCTCAACCATCGATGCGCCAGCACGCGTCGCCCATCGGAGCATCCCTGACGCCTCGACTGGTGTAAAATTCGCCTCCATCCACGCGTCACGCGATCACAAGCGAAGGCGCTTCGATTTCCCCAGCCGCTTTCAAATCACAATAATGTCCAACTTGGTGGGAATTCCCAGACCTGCACCGCCACTCCCGAGCACGGACCGAAATCAAAACTGCCATCTCAAGGCGGGGAAGCGTTACATCATCTGAGACGAATCGGGCTCCCACCTCGAACTCGAATGCCAGGGACAATTATTACGACCAGGAGATCGTGATAGTCCGATCTTCCTCCCCAAACCACCGAAATACCCCGTTGGCTCGCCCCTCCCGAACGGGTGGCCAATCCAACGACGGGGCTCTCCTCACCTGGACTTCAGAGGCCCACAGGGCGCCAGTCGAATCAAGGGCCCGACACGACTGGGAGATGGGAGCACCCCACCTCAACCACCGACAGAGGCGCTTACCCGCTCTCCCTCGGTTTGCCAGGAACAGCGCGCACATGGCACATCCAGACAGCGCAGCCTCGGACGTTGATAGAGGTGCACCCGTTCTCCCCCGGTGATCCAGGATCCATGCCCCAAAGTGAACGGCCGGGCCGTTCATCCTCTGCTCAGGGCGGCCCGGTGGCTCATCTAGGGCCCTGCCCCTGGGAGGCGCTCTGCCGGATCCTTGGATCATCGGACACGACAAACAACCTAGTACAAGGATGCAACCGATACTAACACCGTCCGACCATCTGACAAAGCACCCCTGGCCTCTGCGCCCCCTGACACTTAATGCTTTCGGCCCTGACACTCTGACAAAAGCACCCCTGACCTTTGCACCGTCTGACAAAAGCATGGCTGACACTAGGGGTGGAAATTTTCGGCCCGGCACGATAAGACCGTGCCTGGGCCAACAATTTTGGCCTAAAATCCTTATCAGACCGGGCCAGCCCGGCCCGGTTCATTTTCGGGCCGGACCCGGGCCATGCTTTTCAGCCCATGGGCGGCACAGCACGACACGAAAAGCATTTGATCACCCCACTTCAATTTGACCACACATTGATCTATAAAGTGGATTTTAGTAATGTGCATTCATTTATGGTGTTGAGTCCAATGTCATGAATCTTATCAGATCAATGTCCAAATATCATAAATTTTAACAACTTCCCGCCATCGCCAACTTTGATGTCTTCGGATCTTGGGGATCAATCTCAGTTTTCGAGAAGAGACACAGAACCACGAAACATGTTACTTCATCTTGCCAAATAAATGAAAACAATGTAGGACACATCACCTTATGCAATCCACTTAATCCTCTTCTTTCGTGCTCCATTTCGATGCATCTTTAAGCATATGAGACAAGTTTGTGTTTAAAAATATGATAAAATATTGTCACAATACATAATTCATTCAACCCTATCGGACCGGGCCGGGCGGCCCGAATTTTTATCGGACCGTGCCCGGGCCTCTCCGGAATGGCCCGAAGTCTTATCGGATCGGGCCGGCCCAGTCCTTTAAGAAAACCGGACCGGGCCGACACGGCCCGATAAGACCGGGCCAGCCTGAATTGCCACCCCTAGCTAACACTCCCATTCCTGACATCCTCGTCCGAAGCTTCTGCTGACAGCAGGGCCAGCTCAGTACGCCGAGTCAGCGTGCCAGGTCTGCCCTACCAAACCGCCTCCCGTCAGGTATAAATACCCCTTCGCTTTCAACGGTGAAGGGGTTGGAAAATTTACTCTTAGTCTTATTACTCACACACAAGGGCAAAGGTCATCCATATCTTTGTTCTTCCCCACATAGTCTGTCACGTACGGTGGACTCACCCCCAGACCGACCTACGTGCCCGGCCCTGCTTTAAGTCCTATTACTGACTTAGGCATCAGAGAGGCTAAGGGTTGGACCCTAACCCGGCCTTTCTGACGAGTTGCTCCTTGCGCAGGTTAGCTCGTCGCCACCGGTCGCACTCGCCCCCATTCTCAGCAATTCGGCCCCTTCAACTATACCCTACTAGGTCCAACATCGTGGTCAGCTCTTGCAACAAGTTTAGCCTCATCACCCCATTAATCACCTGTCAAATAGCCTACCCTAATCCTACCATAAACATAACCATCGTGCCCTTGGTTCTCCGTAATACAAATTCATTGTACGTGAGTTCTACCCCGCAACAATAGCCTTACATTCATCAATCTTCAGCTCATGGATGCTGCACTTGTGTCTCCCCCTCCTTTCCTTGATCTTGGGAAACATGCTTTTGTCTTCCTCATATGGCATGATTGCTTTGAATATTGGTGTACATAAAAAATGCATTTTCAATTAAAAAGCTGTAAATGTCACTAGCAGATAGTGGTAAGAACAGAAAAATGAACTTACTCCAGTAGTCACTTGAGGCTGTGTTGTGCCACACAGCTCCCAGCCCACCCAGTCCACCCGTGTTGATGTGCATATTGCTGTGCATAAATATCATTCGCCGAATGGTTAGTTGTTAGAAATATATGTCATATAGGCACTAAATTTTTCAGCTTATACTTGTCACTACTACACATGATTTATATAAAAAAATGAACTTACTCAGGAGTCACTTGAGGCTGTGCCACATTGCTCCCAGCCCACCCAGCCCATCCTTGTTGATGTGCATATTACTGTGCATAAATATCATTCACTGAATGGTTAGTTGTTAGAAATATATCTCATATAGGCACTACCCAACTCAGATTATACATGTCCCTACATGATTTATAAAAAAATTTGAACTTACTACAGGATTCACATGTTGTGCCACACTGCTCCCAGCCCACCCAACCACCCTTGTTGCTGTGAATATTGCTGTGCATAAGTGCATAAATATCAGTCCATGAATGGTTAGTTGTCAGAAATATATGACATATATGCACTAAATTTTTTAGCTTATACATGGCCCTACTACAACTGATTAAGAACAAAAAATTAAACTTACTCTATGATTCACTTGAGGTTGTGCCACACTGGTCCCAGCCCACCCTTGTTGCTGAGCATTTTGCTGTGCATAAATAACCAGATATTGATTTTCATTTTTCAGTATAATTTTCAGTAAGTTCAATTATCAGTTATCAGTTATAAATAAACAATATGAACTTGAACCTACTCTTCCTCTATGCTGAAGTTGATGCTGTGGCACTCTGCTACCAGCCCCATCAGTCACACCCCTCAAGAATGTCTGAAAATCTTGTTGATCCTCTTTGTTAAGCCTCTTTTTGATGAGATGGGGGCCTTCCTCTAGGGTTTCCAGTGCTTGTAGATGGCTTTGGCACTAGCACATTCTTACAACTTCTTTTGTTGTGTCCCTCTCCTTGACACCTTTGACATTTTTGAATACTTCCCATTTTGAACTTTGACCAGAGCTAGATTCAAACTCTCCTCTTCTCCTCTTCTTGGGTGGTCTACTGGGTTGCTTCCGTATATCTGGGGGCACTAACTCTGAATATTCTGTCATATGCCAAAACCTAGAATCTGGTATGGGATTGATCGTTCCTGCATAAGCTTTCATGTATGTAGTCCTAGTGTAGTAACTGTGCACATACTCTTCAGGATGCTTATTTTCCGACATCACAGCTGCACAAGCATGAACGCAAGGGATCCCTATAACATCCCAATATCTACAAGCACACCTCCTATTTGCAACACTCAAAGTGTAAACACCAGTCTCAATGTTGATTTCATATTGTCCTTCTCCAGCATACAAAACATGTAGACTTCTGCCTTTTCTTTTCAACTTCTTTAATTTTTCCATGATTCTAGGGCATGTCTCTGAAGTCCAATTGGTTGCTTTTATTTTCTTCTTCTGGAACCTCATCATTAGTTCCCTCCTTATCATTTCAAGGCATGTGATGATGGGTTTGTCCCTTGCTTACAAAATGAATTTGTTGAAAGATTCTGAAATGTTGTTAACTATCAGGTCACAACAACTATTATCTGTAAAATAACTTCTACACCATGCATCCATCCTAATATCACAACACCATTTCACAGCTGCATGACTCATCTTGTAAAATTCTTCAATTGCAGATATACAGTCATCCTCTACATATGCTGTTGCAATGCTCCACATCTTCTTCCTGTAAAGTAGGGACCTGAAATTCTTCCTGAAATTTTCACACATGTGTCGTACACAAAACCTATGATGTGCACTTGGTTGTATACCTTAAAGGTCTCCAGAAGCCCCTATACAAAGGAAACAATGGTTATAACATATTTGCAAACAAATTGGTTTTGGTTTGTAGTCTAAATATGACATATGAATACGAAACATTTAGTGTGTACCTTCTGTCTGTCTGAAATGAAAGTGAATTGCTGCTCATGGTTTACATCCAAAGCCTCAAGCAAACAGCTTAAGAACCAAGACCATGTATCCTTCGGTTCATTATTTACAGTAGCACTTGCCAATGTGAACATTTAATTGTTCCCATCTCTACTTGTTGCACTGAGCAATAGCCCCCCAGTTTCTGTCTTCAGAAATGTCCCATCTAGGCCAATGAAAGGCCTACATCTTTTCTTGAACCCTCTGACCTGACATGTATACGTTATGAATATTCCATTAAAAATAGGCTCACCTTCAGTGCCACTAGGCTCTGATCTTACCTTACAGTATGTCCCAGGGTTTCTCTGCAAAATAGCATGTGAATAGTTCCAAAGCTTTTGGAACTGCTTCTTATACGAGCCTACAATATACTCATTAGCAAATTTCCTTGCCCTATATAACTTTGTATCTTTCTTCATATCAAGTCCAAAGTCTCTGCGCAATAAATTTCTCGATGCTTGTATGGGTAACTGTGGTTGGTCTCTGAAGTTCTCTAGATATTTCTTCGCAATCCACTGTGATGTCACTTGATTATTGCTTCTCATCACATGATAGTCTACACGTGCTGTAAGCTTCTTCACTACCCATTTCTCTTTGTTCCTATCACACATACCCAACCACACTTATTATAGCAATATACCCTTATTCGCCCTCCTTCATTCTTATTGAACTTGAAGTCATAGCCATTCCTTATGGCATGCTCTCTCAACAACTCCCTAAATTCAAGAGGGGTTGCAAACTGCATGCCTACTTCCAAATGAGGGTTCTCCAAATCAATCTTTTATGAAGACTTTCCCCTTCTGTTGTGCCCCTCATCATCACTATCATGCAAACTCCTAATGACATCAGAATCATCATCATCATAGTCTGATGCCCATACATTCTGGGGTTCACATTCAGGACCTCCCATCACATGAATGCCATCAATCTTTTTTAGCCTTGGTTAATGCACAATGTTGTCAACACCATTATCAGACAATCTATCCTCAACTGCTACATCATCTTCACTGCAACTTCCCTCATCGTCTACCTCCTCTTCAAATGTTGGATGATAGTCAGAATTAACATCTGAAACTGAAAGATTCTGCTTGGCAGTTTCACTTCTATGCCCTCCAGCTTCTGTGTTATGTCCTGCATTGTCATTGACATCCATTGGTTGCTCCATTTGTTCTTGTGATGGCTCAAACCCATCCCCATCAGTCTGCTCCAGTGGCTGATCAATATGCCATGTCTGTCTATGTGTTGGATGCTCAGTTTGTCCTTCCTCTAGGGCTTCCTGACCTTATGTTTGCTCACTCAATGGCTCTTCATGCTCTTTTGTCTGCTGCCTCCAATCCCCATCTGTCTGTCTATATGTTGGCTGCTTAGTTTGTCCTTCATCTTCTAGTGTTTCATGTCCATGTGTTTGCTCACTCAATTGATCGTCATGTTGTTCTTTTGTCTGCTGCCTCCAATCGCCATCTGTCTATCTATGTATTGGCTGCTCAGTTTGTCCTTCCTCTTCTAGTTTTCCTGTCCATGTGTTTGCTCACTGTAACGCCCCGCTCCCCGGAATACCCGATAAGTACGAATCCGTATCAGGTATTCCCAAAGTGGCGGGTGCTACGGAAGAGAAACACAAAATTTCAAAGCACAAGCAGGCCCGCTACGCGCTGCTGGGATAGTACCCGTAGCACTCCAGATAACAAACACAGAACACAAAGGGACAACAGCTCAACCTGGAAATATAAATAAACCACCGATGCATATAAACACACAAATATCCAAATTAACATCATTAATACATATCTCATATATATACAACATGATACCACATATTACTAGAGTACAATAACACCGCCCAACTCTCTCTCTCTCTCTCTCTCTCTCTCTCTCTCTCTCTCTCTCTCTCTCTCTCTCTCTCTCTCTCTCTCTCTCTCTCTCTCTCTCTCTCTCTCTCTCTAAAAGTCCTCAACTCTCATATCTAACCAACCGGGTTCGCAGCCTCTGACTCCAAGATCCAACACCTGTAAAATATCAACGGGACACGTCACGGCGTGACCCAGTAGGAAACCCAAACCCAACTCACATGGTGCACAAATACAAGGCACTAAGTAACAACGAGAGGCTAACGCATGGTATATCACGGAAGATTCATATGAAAATGTAAATGGTGTCATTCAAAACACGTACATGCCGCAAAGGAGAACCTGCGAAGCAAAGTGAGTACCACGCAAGAGGAATAAGCAACAACCCAAATTTTTTCTTTGTTTCAATATGTTGCAGGCACCAATATTAGCAAGCTAGAGAATATGTATGAGCCTTATCTATCCCAATAGCTTTAACAGGATCTTGATGCAAGTTGCAAGACAACATGGAAAGAAAACATGGACTTACAAGGAGACATAAAGTTACAATATTTAAGAATGGTATCCCATAACTCCAAAAGCATGTTGATTACAATACCACGACTAGCTGTAAGATCAAGCATTTCTATTACAAATGCAACATTTATAAGCCAATGCTAACGGCAAGAAAGCTAACTCAACACCAAGTGGAAAGCGTAAACAATCCTACACAATGTGCGATTTTTATTACAAGTGCTAGCAATCTTAATTAGTGAGAAACACATTGTCTCAATCATGTTTTAACAAGGGAGTACCACCTTACAAATTTACACTCGAGATTATGTTGTAAATGTAGTATCAAGGTACTAGTTCTAATTAAGGGATGTCATTTCTAACACAAGAGGGCATGTTACTTGAGAAAGAGACAACTTTAAGAAGCTCTTAGCTAAGACCATGTCTACCAAGAATCACCTGATATTGCAAATATCACAACAATCCCAAATTAATGTTATTGCGCTAATAGGAGTTCCTAGCTTAAGTTTCTAGTGCTTAAGATGTTATGGAAATGTTCTTAAAAATTTCGGCAGAGTTTCTCTTGTATTTATCAAGGGTTCCAAGTACAACATAAGTAATATTTCCAAAAGAAAACATAAATAGTATTGCAAAGAGCATATGGTATAATCTTAACATTCCCACAGCACCAACACCACCAACACCACCAATATTATTATAAGCATCGACATAAGCATCGACATATCATTTCCAACTTCCAAATGAGGGCCATTTATTGGTACAATGAAATAAAGGAGAGCAATTTTGTTTACTTCATGTAACAAAATGAGATCTATTCAATTTACCCAAAGAACCAACATGAGATTAATTTCATAAAGAGGAGCATTTCCATCTTCTCATGCAATGGAAGAATAATAATGCTTCCATGTTTCAAAATGAGAGCACTTTGCATGATTATTGGGACAAAACATTCAAGCGACCAGGGACATGATTATTGCATCAAATAATTCAAAGTAGCATCCCGAACAGGGGACATGATCATTACATCAAATGATTCAAATTAGCATCCCAATTCAACCATGAATGCTTCATGGTAACTTGGATGTTAAAATGTCCTACATTCCATAATACTTCCAACATCCCAATATTTCTTAATAACATTAATGAACACCAATACCAACATCAATATCATTCATATCACTACTAGCAAAAATAACAATATTACTACCAACAACCAATACTTTCCAATATTCCATCATTCAAGCATCAAATGCTTCCATGGCAACATGCATTCTCAAAGGTCAACCATCACACAAATGCAACCACAATCACCCAACAATGCTACATGATGCCATGATGCATATGATGCACAAACAATGCAATGCAATACGATGGGATCCCATGAATGGCCGGCGTGCAAGTGTATCGTGATTTCTACTCCGATATCAACGTGGAGCCACCTCCACATGGAGCCACCTAATGGATCAAGAGGTGGCCAACGGCGTGTTCACCCGCCTCCTACCGCGGCACTTTGTCCATGCCCGTGCGCTCCACCTCGTGTCCTAACGTGACCATGTCACCCATTCCATATTCCACAAGTTTCCTACATCACATTTTCAATTTCCCAATTCATTTCATTTTCACATGTTTCTCATTTCATACACATTAAATTGAATAAATAGTTTCCAACACCCCAAAATGAACGCAATTTCATTAAAGTGGGCCATTATAGCTTCCACCAAAGTCAATGAAAGCAAAATGAGAGCAATTTCATAAATGAAAGAAATCCCACAAAATGCGAGTAATTATATCGCCAACATGCTCAATGGGAGTTATTCCACATAATTAGCGGCTCAAATCATTCAAAGGCATCATCAACATGAACATAGCAAAGTGTGGTATTATATAATCCATTGCACAATACACATAGCAACTTTCAATAGACAAGTTTACATAAGCATTTCATTTTCAAATATTTCATGGCACGATATCACCCCACACAACACATGAAGCCATAGCCGATGGCACACCTCAATTCAATGCCACAAATTAACACGTCCTACACAAAGAGAATTTCCTAATGGAACTTTCAACATTCCAAATGAGAACTTTCAATTAAATGGGAGCTTCTAAAATTTACTAATGAGGCTTCCAACATGTTACATTTTCATTTTCATTCCAATGCTTCTAGAATTTTATTTTCATTCTAATGCTTAAGCCATATATATGTATATGTACTAATGAGGCTATTAGCAAGATAGCATCTAGCTAGTGACTTGGTTAATGTAACAACCTAATTGTTTTCCAACCTAATTGTTTTAATTAATCAATAAGACACATAAGAGTTATCTCATGTGAACCATATAACAAAAGGAGAATAATTTCTTTTACTCAACCTAACACAATGGGGACTATTGCATTTAATTAATGAACCCAAAATGAGATCAATCTCATGAAGGAGAGCAATTTCATGCATAGAACTTTATATTAACTTTCCAACATTCCGTACAAACATTCCCCACCCCAAAATTTCATACAATGTCAACATATATCAAGAATAAGAGCAATCCATTTTAATTTATGAAATCTTGAGCTTAAAGAACAATTCAACTTAATTAATCTAAAGCTTCCAACAAAATGAAAGCAAATCCACAAAATTAGTGAAACAAGCCATTCAACATAGTAATTCATGGCATCATATAATTCAACACAACAACTAGCTCCCACATGTATGCAACATGCCAAGAAATTCCAACAAAACCCCTAAAAATGCAAACTTTATTCTCAAATTGAAATGAAATCAAACACATGAGTAGGGTTGGACTCCTACCTCATTAGGGAGGCTAAACCCCCTATCAATTGGAGAGAGCCCACCGTCTTCAAGCTTCAAGCCCTAATCCTCAGCCAAATCCAAGCTCAAGCCCTAAATTTGGAATTCTCCCATGAATCCATCTCCAAGCTCCCAAGAATCCCAACCCTAACTTCCTCTTCTCCCTTCCTCCTTCATCTAGCTTGGAATTTGGCCTTGCCTGAGGAAAATTTCGGCCAGCAACAGAATTCGGCCAAGCTAGGGTAATTTTCGGCCATGGGGTTGAGAAAAACATGGAGAAGATGGATGGTAGAAGGAGGGGTTGGGCTAGGGCTTGATTCCTCTCTTCCTCCTCTTCTTTTTCTTTCTTTTTCCCTTCTTTTCTCCTCCAATTTCCCCCTCAAAATTTCGGCAACCTGGAGCCAACCTGCGTTTTTTTGGGGAGAAGGGGAAAAAATGAGGAAGTTGGAAGAAGGAAGAAGAAAGGGTTGAGTATTTACAAGTTTGCCATTCATTTCTGGAATTTGCCTGGAATTTGCAGGACAGTCCCAAACAGGGGCAACTAACTCAATATTTTTGAACTACACTTAAGATTTACTCCTCTTATGAGTTGTAGATATGGGTGTTATGCATTCACATATCAATTTTCATGATGTTTCACCAAGTATTCAATTTAATACAGAATTTACGGCAAAGGGTATATGTGCTGAAACTGTGCTGGAAATTAAAACAGAAACTGTCCTGTCTTGAGGACCAGATTTCTCCTAAATGCGGATAGATTCAGGAAAAATGGAAAACTACAAAGTTGTAGGGCTAGAAGTTAACTTTCCAACGAGACCAAGAACACATCATTTGGTTAAGAATTGAGGGACTGATCGCCGTTCCCGTAACATGTGTCAAAGCTGAGGAAAAACAGACATGCTGATTTCACGAAATTCCTATCCCAATTTCTAATCCGAATTTGGAAAAGTGTTCAACATGAAAGTTGGAGATAATAGTCTCAAGTTTATGACGTAAAATCTCCAGGACATTCGTAATTCACATTTAGGAGAAATCATCAACACTTTAAGCATGTACTTCTGCCCAAATTCCCTCAACTCCAAAGTAGCAAGCAAGCAACTTCTACTTAACAATTAATCAAGTATTTGAGACAAAATAAATCTAAAACATAACATCAATTAAATTCAACACTTTCTATAAATTCATTCGCATAATTCCCATTCCCATTTCACATTCATCCATCTATCCAAAGTATATCATAGTCACCTTATAGCCATGCATGTATGAAATTACTATACGCATAACAAAATTACTATTAGCACACACGCAATTAGTCTTTTGCACATACGGGCATTACACTCACTCACTGGCTCTTCATGCCGTTCTTCTGTTTGCTGCCTCCAAGCCTCATCATTCTGTTCTTCTGTTCTATCAATCCCTACCTCGTCAGTCATCTCTTGTGTTGGTGCACTCAATGGCTCCTCAGTATGCCATACACTTGGCTCCTCAGTTTGCAATGATGAGGGATAGCTAAGGTTTATTTCCATTTGCTCTTCATTGCTTGGCCAAGTCTTTGGCCCAGTTGTTGGCTCATTAGGTGTGTCTTCACCTTTAGACTCACACAAGTTTATAATGTGCCAATCTGAAGCATTCATGTCTGCTATTACCTGCCCTTGACATTCGTGTGAAACATACAAGTCCACAGTCCTACTCCCTTGCATGTTTAATAGTTCTGATGTCGTCACATCATCATCTATTCTAATACACCAATTAAAAATTTTCCTCCATGGGTTGTATTATATGTAGACTCTTTCTTTATACCCTAAATCTTTTATCATCATGTTCAAATTCTCCATTGTTAACAACCCTGTAATGCAATCTGAGAATAATGTTACCTCCCCCCCACATATAACCCCCTGCAGACCCAATTCGCAGCAAGCCCCCATGATGTATCTTCAATGTTACTTTCTGGCTCTATAAAACAGATAAAACAAAATACTAAATATTTGTCATTACACCAAATACTTTGCAGTAATTGTCAAACATAATCACATCATGTTCATTGTGCTGGCCATATGCATTGTGCATATTTCATTGAGAATGGTCCATGATGCATTTTGAATGTTGAATGTTGAATGTTGCATGGTTCATGTTGCATTGTGCATACTTAACATATTAAACAAACATAATCCTATTTCTGAAATTCTGCATGCTTACTTCGCACAATTCCAGAACACAATTCATCTTTAACTCTCTCCTACCACTTTAATTTAACATATTATTTGGAAGAATTTACCCATTACTCACCATCTTCTGTGATTAACATCAATTTACTCCTCTTTCTTCCCGATTCTTTGGAAAGATCCCTGCAAGCAGCACGTCCTCTTTCCCATCTCACTACCCTAATTTGTATGTGGCTCGCACCCAACAAGTGATCACCCCCCAGCAACTGTTTCTTCTCTTTCCCAAAAAAATTTTCCCCAAATTTTACCCGAAGGTTAAAAAATTTTCCCCAAATTTCGTCTCTTCCATCCTCTCGACCGTTCCAATTAATTTAACCGAGTTACGATGGGGGTTATGTGAGGTGAGGGCATAACTGTCAAATTTTAACTTCATTCACCCCGTTAGCCAATTTTGCTCTTTGGGTATCAATTTGTTGCAAAATGAACCTTAGGGTATTTACGTTAGAATGACCCAAACGTGGTAGTATTTTAATGCAATTAACCCTAAATAGGGTGCTAACGTGGGAGACCCAAACGCAGCTTTATAAAAAAAAGAACCAATCACAGTGTGCCATCTGGTTCCTCGGGTCTGGTCGGCTTTGTGAGCAGTTCAGATCCGGTTGCACATTGTATTTTAGAGGGAACCCCATTTAGATCAATGTTTTTTAAATGGGGCCAGTCATTGAACCGGTCAAGACACTGGTTGAAGGTTTAGTGGTCTGATCGTGGTTGGACCAGTGATAATTAAATAATATTTTTTTATTTTTAGTATAATTTATAAAACAATATTAAACAAAAAATAACAAAAGGCGATGCCCTCTTTTCTTTTTCGCACCAACCCACTTTGGAAGGCTATGCACCGATGGTCTCTATTAAATATTAATAACTTCATAATATTAAAAGTTAAATTTCACTTAAAAGTTAAAAATGACATAACATATAACCATAGTTCTTAAAAATAACATATGAAACCAGATTAAATAGCATATAATATTTAAGTTCAACAACACCAAAAAAATTCAAACGCAACAATGCAACTACGATTAGAATCTAAATAATTACTATAAGTATTAATCATCAAAATATTCATTGAGGTCGATGTAGAAACTAAAGATCTAGATGTGTACAAACCGAATAACACAGATCTAGATATATATAACATGCGGAATCTTAAATCATTAACATACTCTGTTTTAGCGGAAGCGTACCTGAGTCCATTGCTAATAATCTGAAAGATCCTGACGATAGCACAACGGACGATCTTCCAGAATAGCACGAATCAACCGTTTGGAGAATCCCTTTAGCCTTCTCCCGGTTTCTCTCCTAGCGACGGGACGTAGAAAAGACGGCTCAACTTTGTTCGTGTATTCCGGGGACCATGACCGCTAATATTTATAGGCTAGCCTCCATAGCCCTAGGGTTTCCAACTCGGCCCATCAACGAGTTGAAGCCCAATAGTCTCTACACATAAAGGCCCCACAACCTGTTTAACTCATTTAGCTCATTTAATTAATTAAAACCAGATCACTAATATATTGGGCTTAATATGACAGCGTAGCACTTAGCCCAACGTTGGATTAAGATCCAACTTGTTGGATAAGTTCCAACAATCTCCCACTTGGGCTATATGCTAAACTTTATAATTATATTTCATAGTGCATACAACCAAATAAGATCTTAACTTACGGTCACTTCTTTAATGAGTTAAGAACAATCCGGTCCATCAATTATATTAGCAAGGGATCAAGGAGGTCTTCGCCGCAGCAATTGCAGCTCGACCCATCAGTGGTCACCGTGCTAATACAAAAGAATGACATGGATTATGAAGTGGATGTGTAGCGTGGAAATTACATGTAATGTGATCTAACATGTCTATTTCCAACTGATCCTCCTTAACCTTAGTGAGATCATAAACAAAACAAAATCGGAGTGAAGCCGAACTGAAACCAAAAACTTTATTTCTGATCAGAAAATAACCTCAAGCTTAAGCTGGAGACTTAATTTTGTCTATCATATAAGCACCCAAAAGAACAAACTCCCACAAAACTGAATGTTCTTAATGAAATGATATCCATATGAGTAGCTAGCTCATAAAACCTTTTGGATGACATTTCCTTACTATAACGGATCCGTAATTACATGGTTTGTTCCGATGTGCTCATTAGACAATTATACACTCCTATTAATCAACAATCTAGGAACTTGATCACTGAATATCTAAACTTTGTCAAGTTCCTGTTGTTGCTGGAATATAAAACTGCAGACTTCATTGTCACTAAATAAACTGTGTGGTGTTTCAACACCATCCCTAATTTGTAGCATAGTGACAAAATATGCAGATATATTTCATGATTTGGATGTCACATAATGTGATATGAAATCTAAAGCCATGTCAGAAGAGACTATATAAAGGGACCATTTAGATCTCTTCTAGTAGATGTCGCCTAACATAGATTTTCATACATTCTTTGCATCCAATAAATGATCAGAGTCAGTATACCAAAATGATCTCAAACTCTTTTGACTACTGATCCTTGAACATGTAACCCATTTGTTCTCCATAAATACCGTAAGACACATTTGGCTGCTATCAAATGGTCAACTCCTGAACTTGACAATCTGCCCAACACACCTGTAATATATGCAATAACCAAATGCATATAAAACTGAGCATACTTTAGACTCCCTATTGGTGAGATATAGGAAATCTTCTGAAGATTATTCTCAGGGCAATTATTGAGACTAAACTTGTCTCCCACAGAACCTAGCATTCATTACCACATAGATATTATATAAATTACATGCTCCCACAGAACTTAGATAACATCATTAAATATCATCTCAAAACCGAACGAGGTGATCACTTAATGAAATTTAATGTATCAGTAACGATATTGAAATGCTCTACTAATGCCATTATAAACCTTATAGAGTCTTTCATGAAAATCCCAATAGAAAGTCTTTTTACACATTAATGCATTCTTTTCCGTATAAAGTCTTTGAGTGATACGCTTTAAATCTTTTCTTAATACCCTTTTGAATTCCCTTTTGATTGTAAAAGACTATTTACAATCAATAGGTTTCAAACCTTATGGCACTGAGAAAAAGTTTTTAAGTATCATTTAAAGACTTTCTTAATTAATGCATTAATCCATTTAGAGATGTAAAACCTTTTATGACTTGATGTAAGTCAAACTTCCATCATCCTAATGTCAACGGTAAACTTGTCATCCCTTTAATGGATTTTCCTGGATGGCAATTAATTACTTGAGGTGCTAGAGTTTGTCCTTATGAACAATTTCCCAAATGGGAGGAATTGCAACATTATCTTGAATTTATTGTGTCTTGAACAATGTCAGGAATACCATCCTGAGCAATGCCAACCACACCTGTAGGGATATAATCCTCTTTAAGAATAATGTTACTAACTAAATTTCCCCCCTCAAACTCAGCATCCTCAAATAGGTGTGCATTTCCTAATTCGTAAACTAACTTAACAGTGAGATTATGTAAAATTATCCGAAATAATATCAACTTTTAAACTATTCAACAAAACTAGAAAATCAACAGCATTATGTCCTATTACTTTATTAGGCTTATAAAGCCTTACCTTAGTTGGACATCTCCAAACATGCAAGTGATTCATTTGTTGAAAGTTTATTAAGGATATAAGCTGCAATCAAAATATAACTGAGTTCTAAACTGTTAATTCTTTCATTACAACACATGTACTTAAATGCAGGAATTCTATAAATGAAGCAACAGTTCCAAATAAATGAAGATTATAATGATCCTTTAAGGAACTAGAATAAACTAATTTTGAATTAAGAGACAACCAAATTTTCCATTCATAATTGAACACTTATAACCAAATTTGTTCAAAATAGAAATGGAAATCCAAATTCCGTTAAAAACGGTACATAATAGTCTCATAAAATTCAAATACAATCTAGCATTTAAAAGAAATAATCTAAATTTAATTTGCTTCTACTTGAACCATCTTGCCATTGCCCATATCGATGTATCTTTCACCATCATTTGGCTCTTGGCATCTTAGGCAATCCTGCATAGACACAATGATGTGAATGGTTATACCAAATCTTTCCATCACGTGCCTATAAGTACCAAAGGTTGCATGAAAATATATTAACTTAGAATCAAACCGAATTAAAGAAACATACCCTTTTTAGCACGCCAAGCGTGATAATTTGAGCAATTCTTCTTTACATGCCCTTCAGCTCCACAGAAGAAACAACCATGACCTTCTGAACTTTTCAGTTCCCTTTGTTGTTTCTTTTGAGAAGCTGTATCTGCAGCTTCACTATCCTTCTTCCTTTTTTTGAAGGTGGATGGCAAAAGAGGGCTTTCTGCCATTTCTTGCTCAAGCCTTTCATCTTCCTTTACACAGTTTGAGATGAGCTCATCCAGAGACCAAGTCTCATCCTTCAGATTGTAGCTCATCTTAAACTGATCAAACTGAGATGGAAGAGATATCATAACAAAATGCACTAGCAGAGCCTCAGGGAGGTCTAGCTCAAGTGCTTTCAACCTTGAAGCGATATCAGACATCTTCATTATATGCTCCCTGATGTTTCCTTTACCTTCATATTTCATTGAAGATAGGTTTGTTAAGAGTGTATTAATCTCACCCTTTTCATTCTTGACAAACTTCTTTTCAAGCTCAATAAGGAACCATTTAGCTGTGGAAATTTTCTCTGAAAGAGAACCCCCGAGATATTCTGGAATGGCATTCTTTATAAGCATTAGGCTCATGCGATTTGATCTCTTTCACTCCTCCATCTCTCTCTTTTCATCACAGGTACTCTCATCAGTGAGTGGTGGGGGACAATGAGTCCTTAATGCCAGATCAAGATCCATGACTCCGAGGATTATCAAAAGATTCTCCTTCCATGCCTTGAAGTTAGTGCCATTAAGGACTGGAATTGATTTTAGGTTGGCAGAAAAATTTTCAGGAATATTAGCTGAAAAGAGAACAAGAAAACAATTTATAACATGTTCATATGAGTATTAAATACAACAACAAATTCAAATTAATGCTATTTTCCCATCTCAAGACATCCCCCACTAGTCCAATATTTATCTTTGGATAATCTATTGACTAGTCACTGACATCTTGTTGTAGCAATCAGACAATGACAATAATAACATGCCAAAAATAAAACTTCCTTTGGGCCGAATTAAATTTGCATGCATTGATCCCACTAATCATCACCTTGTCTATTGCCACAGGTGCGCATGAAATGGTATAGAACGGTAATCTTCCTTTGGGCCGATTTAGCATTCTTACGCAAATCACGGGCACATTTGATTCCTTTTACATTTATGAAATGAAATAATGCAAATCAACAGAGCCCACTTTGGCGAGATGATGATTGCACGAAGTCATTTCAAAAATATATACCTTTGCAAAATTTGAATTTATGTCACAATTTAATACATAAACTTATACTTTAAGTAGAGATATTCAAGCCCACTTTTATTCAAAGTCAAATTTAAGGCAACCAAAATTTTCATACAAAAGTATGTATTTAACTTGTTATATTTCGAAAATGAAATTAATCTTCACAAGAAACCCCACTTTGGTGAGTTGATGATCCAATCAATCCATATTCGAAATATATATGATGAATTGTGCCAAAAATAAATGAATTCGAACTAAACTGAATTTAACACAAAATGACTACATCAAGTGGAGATATAAATAAAAACCATTTATTCCACCTTTCTAATCATTTATTTTGAGTTAAATAAAATCCATAGATTCAACACAAATTTTCTTCTTAAAATGGGGTATATTAGGTGTACTAATGTGTATATGAACATACATATAAAGTTATATATATAAATACACACCCTATCCCATTTTATATGTAACTTTAAAATGTGTCAAATTTCCTTAAGGCCATTTGGTTGATGGTAAGTGCACAAAAAAATTCTTTAAGGCCTTTTAAATTTATTCTTAAGGAGAAATATATGTTAAACCTTTTTATTTGCTCCCGAAGAAAACACCTGAATTTTGTGTTTTAATTTAAATCTAAATTTAGGCAAACTTAATTTTCATACCAAGGTATGAAGTCAACTTGTTATATACCGAAGTATATATATATGGTTTAAAGCCTTAAACTTAGAATTTAAATTCATTTTGCACATTTAACACAAAATTTATCTTTGAGGAGGAATCTGCATTTAAACGTCTTATTTCCTCCTTCAATCCAAATTAAATTCAATGTTGGGCAACCAATCATACAAAAGTATGTATTTTACCGTTTATGTTACGAAATAATAATAATTTAACAGTAAAGCCCACTTTGGTGGGATCCCGTAATAATTAAAATTATTTTGAAACATATAATCTAATGCGCCCAAAAATTGAATTTAAATGAAACTGAACTTAAATGTAAATATACAGGAAAGCCTTTTATTTACTCCTTCGATCCGTTTAAAATTCATCCAGGCAACTCATCATACTAAGTATGTATTTTTAATCCGTTTACATTCCGAAATAATAAAAATTTTAATAGTGGAACCCACTTTGGTGGAATTTCACAAAAAATTAGAGTTATTTCGAAATGTATATTTAACTGAAACTTTGCCTAAAGAATTAAAAATCGGAATGAACTTAATTTAACACACAAAATTGGGCTTAAAGGATCGATATATATACAGTTAACCATGTATATCATCATTTCACGAATTTAAATTCAAAACTTTAGGCACCAAATTTACATACAAAGTATGTCCGTAACCTTTTATATATCGAAATAAGAGTAATCGTCATGATAAAGCCCACTTTAGTGGGGTGTTGATTACAATCATTTCGAAATATATATATGATGCAGCGTGCCAAAATTGAATTTAAAATTCAAACTCAATTTTAACACAAACTTATACTGTGGGCAAATATATATAAAGATGTCCATTTATTTCCACTTCCATTAGTGTTAAAATAAATCCAAAACAACCCCAAATTTGTGTCCAAATGACCCAAAAATTGAGTCCAAAATTAGCTAAGAGGGTGCCCAAAACTGTTTTGCAGTAAGCCTAAAAGAAGGCTAAAAAACTGGTTTGCAATAATATGCCCAAAAAACAACCAAATAACCCAAACAGGCCCAATATAACAGCCCAGCCCCTTAAAAAATAACAGGAAATTTTTTTAATATTGCATGTGGGCCGGCCCATGGGGGGCCGGCCCATGGGGCTGAACTGCAAACGACAGGGGGGGTAGGGCTTGTTAGGGGGCGGCGGCCGTCGCCGCCGCCGCCCCTGCAGTCGGACGCCTTAAGGGGGGAGCCCCCCTTCTTTCTCGCAACCGGCGCCGGCCAAGAGGCCGGCGCCTATTACCCAACAAGGGGCGGCCCCCGCCGCCCCCTTTGATTCTGAACGGGGGGCGGCGGGGGCCGCCCCCCCCCCCCTTTGTCCCGACGGGGGGCGGCGGGGGCCGCCCCCCTGGTTCTTTACGGGGGCGACGGGGGGCCGCCCCCTTTGACCTGACGGGGGGCCGCCCCCTTTGACCTGACGGGGGGCCGCCCCCTTTGACCTGACGGGGGGCAGCGGGGGCCGCCCCCTTTTGACCTGACGGGGGGCGGCGAGGGCCGCCCCCCATTGTCTTTACGGGGGCGACGGAGGGCGCCGCCCCCTTTGATCTGACGGGGGCGGCCTCCTCCGCCCCCTGTTACTGAACGGGGGCGGCGGAAGCCGCCCCCTCTGTCATCCGACGAGGGGCGGCAGAACTGCCGCCCCTTTTTCCCCTTTTTTTTGACTTACAGGGGCGGCTTTGCCGCCTCTTTCTGATCCGTGTCGACGCCGGCATCACCGGCGCCGTTCTTCCGACGGGGGCGGCAGAGCCGCCCCTCTTTTGCTGTGTCGGGCGACGGCCGGCGGGCCGCCCCGATCTAGGGTTTGTAAAAAAACAAAATTTTTTTTTGATTGGAAAAATTAATCAAAAAACCAAATTTTTATAGATCTGAAACTTAAAACTGATAAAAAACTAATTTTTATCAGATCCGAAACTTAAGACAGATTAAAAATCTGATTTTTATCAGATCTACAATGAGCAGGCAAAAAATTTAAGATCCACAGCATGTGGGCTCTGATACCACTTGTAGAAACTAAAGATCTAGATGTGTACAAACCGAATAACACAGATCTAGATATATATAACATGCGGAATCTTAAATCATTAACATACTCTGTTTTAGCGGAAGCGTACCTGAGTCCATTGCTAATAATCTGAAAGATCCTGACGATAGCACAACAGACGATCTTCCAGAATAGCACGAATCAACCGTTTGGAGAATCCCTTTAGCCTTCTCCCGGTTTCTCTCCTAGCGACGGGACGTAGAAAAGACGGCTCAACTTTGTTCGTGTATTCCGGGGACCATGACCGCTAATATTTATAGGCTAGCCCCCATAGCCCTAGGGTTTCCAACTCGGCCCATCAACGAGTTGAAGCCCAATAGTCTCTACACATAAAGGCCCCACAACCTGTTTAACTCATTTAGCCCATTTAATTAATTAAAACCAGATCACTAATATATTGGGCTTAATATGACAGCGTAGCACTTATATAATTATTTACCGCATATTAGCCCAACGTTGGATTAAGATCCAACTTATTGGATAAGTTCCAACAGTCGATACCATTGCAATGTTATCAAAATAAAAATGGTTACATATCTGCTATTTTGACATATAAATATTAATATAGAAAGATGCTTGTTATATTATGCAATATAAATTGAAAAGTATAACAAACCGTCGGAGATTGAGACATAATGACCGGAGTTGGGAGCAAGCCACCGGAGATGGGAGGGCCGCTGTAGATGGAAGAGGGTGTAACGACTGCTTTTCATGTATCTGGATTTATTATAATATAATATATGTTTTGGTGGATTTTCTCCTCATGCGTGGTTTTCGTCTCCGTAGTTTTCATTTTCGATCGATTCGTCGTATTTTCTTGTTTCTTCCTTAGGATTGTCGATTTCGAAGTACGTCATTCGTGACGGGCTTCATAACGGTCATATCTAACTATTAGATCAAGCCTAGGAGTCTTAGGAATCGATCCCGGGGCCCCGCGCTCCGTATCGGAACTTTTGGTGCTTATTAGCCGGTATGAGAAGGGGCACCGACCGACTAGATGACGATCCAGTCGGTCGGCAATCCTTCTTGGACCGACTAGTTTGCTTTCTAAATTTCTCAGGAGTTACTGTTTATCGTTAGTCGGTCTAAGAACGTTGGTTGACCGACTAGGTTGCAAACTAGTCGGTCAGCAATGCTTCTTTAACCGACTAACACATCATCTAAATTTTAGTATCAGTACTGTTCATTCTTAGTCGGTCTAAGTTCATCTTTCGACCGACTAGTTGTTAAACTAGTCGGTTAAGTTTTGTACTCAGACCGACTAATTCTTGGTTCTACTGTACAGTCGAGTTACTGTTTACTCTTAGTCGGTCTAAGAACGTTCATCGACCGACTAGATGCTAAACTAGTCGGTCAGTATTTGTTCATGGATCGACTAACTCTAAATCCTATTTTCGTTCAGGAGTTACTGTTTGCACTTAGTCGGTCTGCGTTGGTCGACCGACCGACTAGTTGCCAAACTAGTCGGTCAGTGGTTGTTCTTTGACCGACTAACCAGTGTTAAAACCCTAATTTCTGGGCAGCCGCCAGCCTAGCCTATTTAAACCCAACCCAAACGTTTTCTTCTCCCTCAACACGACCAAAAACCCTAAAATCTTCCCCCTTGAGCCCACATCTTCCTCCAAGCTTCAATCCTTCATTCCAAGCCCTAAATCCATCATCCAATCCATCCATTCACTCTATCTACCTCTCATCTTCCCCAAAATCTCACCAAAATCCATCAAATCCCCAAAATCCCCCAAAACCCTAGTTTCTCCAAACTTCCCCAATCTTTTCCAGATCTGATCCTAGGGTTCCCCGGAGTGTTTCTTCCGCCTCCTCTCGGTAAGAAATCGGTCTACCGTTGTTTTTATAACTTATTTATAATTTTATGAAACCCTAATAATATTTCATGTTGTTTGTTGATTGTTCCCCAAAACAGCGATTTCCCCGTAGATTAGCATCCGTGTGACGAAGTGGTCGTCATCCCCGGTGCTAGGCAAGTGAAACTTGCCACTTAGGGATTAGGCCATGTTTTAGGCCATTTGCTTATTGTAGGCGTAAAAGAGGCTAGGCGACGAAATGATACTCGCCTAGGCGTAAATTGGGGAACTAGCTTGACAACGAAGCTAGTTCCGACATTTAGCATGTTGCACAACTACCATGTCACGTTTACTTTCCATTACCGGTACGCAAATAAATTGTCATGTCATTGCATCCTTCATGTAATTCAGTGATTACGTAGCTTTGCTACATTGCTTGTGTTCCTGGCTCGTGTTCCAGAAGCGAGCCCTGTAGTTGGAAACCCCAACGCTCGATATTGAATTGTGAAATAGGAAAACAAGCTCCCGTGCGGGGCAACCCTGGCTCACTTGCTGGGCTCATGTGCAGGGTCCCTGGCTTGTTTACGTGTGGGATGGGGTAAGAGTTAAGCGGTCATTCAACTGGGAGTCTGCCTGATCCGCAACTGCAGTTGTAAGGCGTAAACTCTGGGTTTTGGGGTAGTTGTTAAGCGGCCACTCAGCGTGAATGTGAAACCGTTCAGCTGTAAGGCGTAAACATCTACAAAACAACGTGAAACGTGAATAGTGAATTGATTGAGATTGATAGTAGCTTGGCTACTCTTGTCTTGTCTTGTCCCGATGATTGCTCTCATGTACAAATTGTCTTGCCATGTCTTAATTGTGCACTCATGTTATAACTGCCATGTCATGCATACTAAACTGCTAGGTTGCTAGTGGCCTTACTTTCAGTTTCCTTGCCCAAGTCTTTTAGACTTGCTGACATGTGCCCCTTTACTCTTTTGGGTGACACATGTTAGATCCCGAGCCTGAGTACCTTGTTGAGGACGAGGTGTTTGCTGACGCCGAGCCCGAGCCCGTGTTTGACGGGGAGTACGTGGACACTGGGGACCAGTCCTAGTGTCTCCGTTGTGTTTTACTTTTGTTATACAGTTGTTTTGTTATCGGTGCGTAGCACCTATACTTATTTATGTCATTGCTTTTGTTGGCCTTGTTCTGGGCCTTGGACTCTTTTCTTTTAGCCTGGTGGCTTTTCTGGATGTTGAACTTATTTTCGTGTTGGACAATATTTGAGATGTGAAGTTTTTATTTTAGTCTCTCCTTGTATTATTATTGTTGTTCCGTTGTGGTTACAGGGACCTGCTTATGTTTTATTTACGCTTATCGGGTTTGGGGCTTCACAGCTCCACTCTCGTGCGGACCTTTTCACGTCTCGCCTCCATTTTAGGGAAGCGGGTCGTGACAGGTTTTAGTGGTGGCCCATGCAGGTCCCTTCTGTAACTGCGATTTTTGGAATGACGATAATAATATTAGTTGTCCAATAAACTAAGTTCGACGTCCGATGTCATAAGCTATGAGTCTAATTGGATTCGTTCTCTGTGTCATTAGATGGCAGGACGGCGTTTCACCCGTGGTCGGGGCAGCGGTGCGCTCCCTCATGATGAGGAGCCTGAGCGGGAACCCACCAGCGGTGAGATGATGCGGATGATGCTGCAGATGATGCAAGTGCAGCAGGGCGTGCTTCTGCAAGTCCAGAATGCCCCACTTGCTCATGCTGCCCGGGCTCTTCCGGATGTCCCTCGCTCTGAGCCAGGAGCGAAGCAATTTCGGGAGCTGGGTCCCGCGTATTTTGATGGTTCTGAGGGTCCTCTGGCTGCCGATGAGTGGATTCGGAACATCGAGGACAATCTGAAGATGGCCAAGGTCACCCCGGCTGGATGGGTTGATTTGGCGAAGAGGCAGCTGAAGGATAACGCCAGGAATTGGTGGGATGCGGAGGAGAAGTTGTTGGTGGGGCCGATAGCTTGGGCTACCTTCAAGGCTAGATTTGATGGTGAGTTCTTTCTGAAGGCTGCCAGGGAGGAGATGCTGCAGCGTTTTATCGATCTGAAGCAGGGGAACTCGTCGGTGGACATGTACCACCAGGAGTTCATGAGGCTGAGTCGGTTTGCACCAAAGATGGTGCAAGACGCTGAGGAGAGAGCTCAGAGATTCCTGCAGGGGCTTGCTTCAGAGCTCCAGAGTTTTGTGACCTCCTCTGACCGGGAATCTTATCAGAAGGTTCTGGTCGCTGCCAAGAGGCAGGAGCTGCTCGTGAACCAGAGGAGAGGATCTTTGGTTGGTGCTGGGAAGAGGCCTGTGGAACAGGCGAGAGCTGTGGTTAGACCTGGATTCAGGCCTAATCAGTCCGCTCAGTTTAAGAGGCCAGGAGGGCCTATTCTGAAGTCTTGCCATTTCTGCGGCAAGCCTGGCCATATCAAGGATCAGTGTCGGAAGTTTTTGGGCCAGTGTCTGGTTTGCGGTGATGCCTCCCATGTCGCGAGAGATTGTCGGCATGCGAATCAGCTGCGGAGGGCTCCTGTTGCAGCTCAGCCGTTGCAGCAGCGAGCGTCTGTTCCTGCTGGACGTGGAGCGTCTCTTGTTCCGCAGGGGCAGGCTTTTCGGCAGGCTGTTCCGCCAAGGAGGCAGGCTTTTCTGATGACCGCTGCGGAGAGCGAGGCTGTGGATGAGGTTATCGCAGGTAATCCTCAATCTAGCTATTACTTTCCCAGCTGGTTTTGATTGTTAGATTATGTTGTTTGCTTGAACATGGTTGTTTGCTAGAATAGGGTTTGATTGTTAATTGATTGTTAGGTGTGGTTTTGGTGTGCACGTTTCCTGCACGAGTCCTCTTTGACTCTGGTGCATCGATGTGCATTATTTCTCGGAGCTTCGTGGAGAGGCATTCCTTGTTGACGTCCCCTCTTCCCCAAAGATGGAATATCGTTACAGGGAATGGCGTGGTCTCGGTGCATCGTGGTTGCAATTCTTGCTCGTTGGTGGTCTGTGGACATGAGCTTTTCGCTGATTTCATTGTCCACGACATCATCAACTATGATGCAGTTCTTGTGATGGACTGGCTTGCGAGCTTCTATGCTACGATCGACTGCCGGCAGAAGAAGGTGGTGTTCGAGATTCTCGGACATCCAGTGTTCGAGTTCAGTCGTGGTAGCAGTTCGCTTGGTCCTGTCAGATTTCGGGCCAGGCCGGTGGAGGCTGTGGTTATGCAGATGGAGCTGGAGTGGCCAGCTGTGGTGCGTGATTTTGGCGACGTCTTCCCCGAGGAGATGTCTGGTTTGCCGCCTGATCGAGCTTTGGAATTTTCTATCGATCTTGTTCCAGGTGCGCAGCCGATTTCGAAGGCGCCATATCGTATGGCACCTGCAGAATTGGAGGAGTTGCGGAAGCAGTTGGATGAGCTGTTGCAGAAGGGTTATATTAATCCTAGCGTGTCTCCGTGGGGAGCACCGGTGCTGTTGGTGAAGAAGAAGGATGGTTCACGTCGCATGTGCGTGGACTATCGGGGATTGAATGCGGTGACCATTAAGAATAAATACCCGTTGCCTCGCATCGATGATATTTTTGATCAGCTTGGAGGTTCGAGGGTGTTTTCTAAATTGGATTTGAGGAGTGGTTACCATCAGTTGAAGGTGAAGAGGGATGATGTTCCGAAGACAGCGTTCAGGACGAAGTATGGACACTATGAGTTCGTGGTTATGCCTTTCGGCGTAACTAACGCGCCCGCATTTTTCATGAATCTGATGAACCTGATTTTCTACGACTTTTTGGATAAGTTTGTCGTTATCTTTATCGACGACATTTTGATCTATTCGAAGTCGGAAGAAGAGCATGCCTCGCACTTGAGGACGGTGTTGGAGATCTTGAGGAGGCATCGTTTGTATGCTAAGTTTTCGAAGTGCAAGTTTTGGCTGGATCGAGTTGCTTTTCTCGGGCATGTGGTGACTGGAGATGGTATTTCTGTGGATCCCGAGAAGATTAGGGCCATCAGGGAGTGGCCTGTTCCGTCGTCTGCATCTGAGATTCGGAGTTTCCTTGGGCTTGCTGGTTATTATCGGCGATTCATCAAGGACTTTTCTCGTATTGCTGAGCCGATGACCAGGTTGACGCGGAAGGATGTTGCTTTTGTTTGGTCGGGTGATTGCGAGAGTGCTTTTGGTGTTCTGAAGGAGAGGTTGACGACTGCCCCTATTCTTGTTGTGCCTGATCGCAGCGGTGGATTTGAGATCTTTTGCGATGCTTCTGGCAAGGGCCTCGGTTGTGTGTTGCATCAGCACGGACATGTTGTGGCGTATGCGTCTCGTCAGCTTAAGGTTCATGAGAAGAATTATCCGACGCATGATTTGGAGTTGGCTGCCGTTGTGTTCGCTCTTAAGATTTGGAGGCACTTCTTGCTGAGTGAGAAAGTGAAGATTTTCACCGATCACAAAATCTTGAAGTATATTTTCACTCAGAAGGAGCTCAACATGCGACAGCGTCGATGGTTGGAGCTTATGGCGGATTATGAGATTGATTTGCAGTATCACCCTGGCAAGGTGAATGTGGTTCCTGATGCGCTGAGTAGGCTTCCAGCGGTGATGATTTTGACCTCGCAGTGGAGATTGCAGCAGGATTTTTGCGAGTCTGGCGTGGAGATTGTTCTTCCTGGGGAGGCTTCTTCGTTGATGTACATGCAGGTACAGTCGACGATCGTGGATCGGATTAAGGCTGGCCAGGCTGAGGATCCGAAGCTGGTGAAGATTCGGGAGCAGGTGGAAGCCGGTCTGCGGACTGACTTTTTGATTCATGAGGATGGCTCGCTGAGGTTTGGAGCCAGGTTGTGTGTGCCAGCTGGGGATATCAGAGAGGAGCTGATGGTGGAGGCAAACAGTTCGTCGTATTCTGTGCATCCTGGTGGCACCAAGATGTAACAGGATCTTCGTCTGAATTATTGGTGGCATGGTATGAAGAGGAGCGTGGCTCGAAGTGTAGCCAAGTGCTTGGTTTGCCAGCAAGTGAAGGCGGAGCATCAGCGTACGGCCGGGTTGCTACAACCGCTTCCGATTCCGGAGTGGAAGTGGCAACACATCGCTATGGACTCGTGACTGGAATACCTCGGAGTCCGAAGCAGAATGACGCGATTTGGGTGATCGTCGATCGATTGACCAAATCTGCGCACTTTATTCCGTTCCGAGTGGGACAGTCCACTGAGGTGCTAGCGAGGAGATATATGGAGGTAAAATTCTTCTACTCTCCGTTTTATTTCCTTTTCCTGGTATGGATAGTGATGTAACGTGAATCGTGCAGGAGGTTGTGCGACTTCATGGAGTCCCCATGAGTATCGTGTCTGACAGAGACACGAGGTTCACATCTCAGTTCTGGCAGAGTTTGCAGAATAGCTTGGGTACGCGTCTGAGTTTCAGCACGGCATACCATCCGTAGACGGATGGTCAGTCCAAGAGGACGATTCAGATTTTGGAAGACATGCTGAGGGCGTGCATGTTGGATTTCAAGGGTTCGTGGGAGGACCATCTACATCTGGTAGAGTTTTCCTACAACAACAGCTTCCAGGCGAGTATTGGCATGGCGCCTTTCGCCGCTCTTTATGGGAGGAAATGTCGATCGCCATTGAGTTGGGATGACGTTGGTGATCGGGAGTTGTTGGGACCTGAGATGATCGTGGAGGCCGTGGAGATCGTCAGGAATATTCGGGAGAGGTTGAGAATTGCTCAGGACCGTTTTAAGCATTGGGCGGATGCTAAACGTCGTCCTTTGGAGTTTCAGCCGGGCGACCATGTGTTCTTGAAGATTTCCCCGAATCGTGGTGTGATTCGTTTTGGGAAGCGTGGGAAGTTGAGCCCGCGATACATTGGACCGTTTGACGTTTTGGAGAGGGTTGGCGAGGTAGCTTATCGCTTGGCCTTGCCGCCATCTTTGGAAGGAGTTCACAATGTTTTTCATGTGTCGCAGCTTCGTCGATACATTAGCAACCCGTCTCATGCGGTGGATTTTTCGGAGATTACCGTTCGCCCCGATTTGACGTATGACCAGCATCCAGTGCAGATTCTGGACAGGCGTCAGAAATCGCTTCGGAACAAGATTGTCAATCTTGTGAGGGTGATGTGGCGACACGGCTCACCTGGAGAGTCTACTTGGGAGAATGAGGATGAGATGCGAGAGCGTTTCCCACTTTTGTTTCCGGACTCGTGAGTATTTGGAAATTCCGAGGACGGAATTTTTCTTAAGTTGGGGAGGATGTAACGACTGCTTTTCATGTATCTGGATTTTGTAGGAAGATATGTGCCCATAAGGCAATTTATCTTGATTATACGTCTTGTTCAATACCGTATATGGTACGTATTATTCTAAGTATAAAACATTTGTATTAATATACTTAGATAATATCCATAGACTTAGAGTTAGGTCCTTACATATCTAGATGAGATCTCGATTATGAGTAAGTAAGAGACCGAACAGAAACGTAAGTCTAAAACGGTTCGTGATCATAGATGTGTCGAGAACTGGATATCGACACATCGGATAGATCACTGTGTCTTCGTCTTACCTTCGGGTAATGATGATCTCATAGTCATTCGACTTGCTGAAGTCGGAGACGAGACACAGGTGCTCATTGGAGAATGAGTTCACTGAATGACCAAGTTAGAGTTATTAAATGGTTAAACTTTAATGATCTGTCTTTAATAACTCTAGGGTGATGATAGGTTAGTTGATCCTTAAGACCTGAAGTCAACTGTATAAACCTGTGAACGGACGGTGTAGCTTAGACCCATGATCTAGCTTCGAGGACCAGTCCTGATGAAAGATCTTAGGTTGGGTTGCACCAGAAGCTCTCTAGGTGAGTAAGTGACTAAGATGGGATTCGTCACTTCCATTAAAGGGAAGTTAGTGTTATAGGCTCAGTACGGTCTTTATGTTAATCCTCGGCCGGGGTACGTTGCAAGTAGTACAACGTGTATACAATAAAGACCGCTGTATACTGACCAATGTTGTCTGATAGGGTTGACAGTAAACCATACCCTAGGCCAACATCAAACACAGTCTTGACGAAGGGATTTTATCTAACGGAATTCATCACTGACACAGCCAATGCAAACCCTATGATACTTTTGTCAAAGGGTCGATCACGTTATGATGACTCTGAAACAGGGACGACAGCTACTGCTCGTAGTGACCGTCGTCTAGGGGTTTCGAGCCCCAACCTGTAGTAAGGTCAGGCTGTAGGGTCTCACACCGAGTAGTACTCGTGTCTTAGTAATAGGAATATAGAATAGAGAGAAATATCATTTGATGATATTCACAAGTTGAGTTGTGAAAGTTAGTCGCAATAGCAATAGGGACACAACGTTGCATTAGATGCTAACGTTAACTAAACGTGTTGTAAATTAGTTACGACGAATTTTGTAGGAACAAACTTGTTGGAAAGGGTTACCTGGATGACGGGATCGTCCCGGTCTAAACACAGGTTCAAACCGTGTCTAAATCGGAGCTCAAACGAGCCCAGAAACGCAGAAAGAGTTCAAGGGGAAGTGGGTTAGACCCACCGGGCCAAGAGGCCCATGTGCAAGGGCAAAACGGGCGCGGCCCGCTGCAGCAGCGGGCATGACCCGCTGTGTGCAGCGGGCGGGCGCCCGCTACATTAGCGGGCGTGGCCCGCTGCACAGCGGGCCAGCGCCCGCTGATGCAGCGGGCTCGGCCCGCTGCACGCAGCGGGCCAGCGCCCGCTGCAAGCGGGCTCGGCCCGCTGCTTGCAGCGGGCCCGCGCCCGCTTGTGCAGCGGGCGCAGCCCGCTGCTTGCAGCGGGCCAGCGCCCGCTGCGTGCAGCGGGCGCCCGCCCGCTGCGTGCAGCGGGCGCCCGCCCGCTGCTTGCAGCGGGCGCCCGCCCGCTGCTTGCAGCGGGCGCCCGCCCGCTGCTTGCAGCGGGCGGGTGGCCCGCCCTTCCCCCCTTGGGCGGGCGCGCCCGCTAAGTCTAGCGGGTGCGCCCGCAACTTAAGTCAATTAGGGTTTTTTGAATAACCCTAATGACGGCTACGAATTTTGAGAAATTGCTAAACTTTGAGCAATTGTTTGAGGGGTCAAACGAAGTCGAAATTCGTCACCGTCAGTTCCTACGCGTTCACCATTCCAAGCTCTTCTGATTGATAGCTTGTTTGGTGTCTAAAGTTTAGTATGTGAGGAGAATTAATTCGTTAAAGTTTGACTTTGTGAAAGGCTAACTTTAAAATTAAAATTAAGCCAAATGGCTTAATTGTTTTTTTCTCTTCATGGGAATTGTCCCACATTGCCCGCAACGAGATGTTGAGTGCTCACTCCCTATATAAATAGGGGTGCACTCTCCTCGTTGAAACACACACCAGTCAACGATCGGGTAGCTCCAAATTATTGAGCAAGCTCGGTCTGCGACTAAATCTCTCTCTCTAATTTCCTATTCTCTGGAGTAGTCCTAGCACGACTACGAAAGGGGTTTGGATCTGATCCGGACGTCTAAGACGCGGGTTTCTTCTCAAGTGAAACTTTCTACCGCGTGTGATCGGCTCGGAGGCGAAAGCGGCTCGGGTGGATCGGTGCGAGGGTGCGAGGGGGCTCAGGGAGATCGGGTCAACGCGGCTCGGCTACGAGGAGCTTCTCAAGACGGTGCGGTACATCTTGCCTGCTCCAGGGCCAAGATTCCGGGTATGTGGTTAAGCGTTTTTAGCGTAATTTTAATTAGTCGCTTAGTGTAGATCCTTCTTGGAGTGGTCAGACCCACTCCAAGTCGGCATAGATCGGGCTGGGTTCTGGCTCCCCAGAGCCTAGCTAAAATGTTTAGCTAGAGTAGAAATTCTAGATTTCTGTTTTTCCGCTGTATTTTTTGCCTCCGTGGTCCGTCCGACTTAGGACGGATACGGATCCGAGCTCTGGGGGTCCGCCAAAACCCCAACAGTGGTATCAGAGCCAGGTTATGCTATAGATCTACTATAGCGACTTTTTTAAATAGTTAAAAAATGCTTAGCTTTAATTCGCAAAACTTTTTTTTTTATGTTAAATTAGTTTTGAAAATAATTTTGTGTTTCAAAAATTAGTTTTGCAACACGGAAATTTGTTTTAAATTTAGGGACAATTATTTTTATGCGATAAATCTAAAAAGTGGTCTCTTTTGTTTTTAAAATACTTTATGAAAAATTTTTTTATGAGACATTAAAATTTTTTAAAAGAGTATTTAAAGTTTATGTAAACTTTAGAAAAATTTTATTTTTGAATTTTTCTTTAGTTACATAAAAGTTAGAGATCTTTAAAACTTTATTTGAAAGCTTCTAAAAGATTTCTAAAAGTTTTAAAAGAGTTTTTAAAACCATTTTAAAATATGTGAATAATTGAAATGTTTTATTTTCATGAGATGAAACATAAATTAATTTCTTTTATTGCATAGCTGTTTCTAAAATTTTTTTATGTGATATTTTAATTTTAGAAATAAGGTTAAAATTTTTTTTTTTAAAAAAAAAGGCCTAGTCTTAAAATTATTAGATAATTTTGTACGACTTAGTTTTATGCGATAAAATTTTTATGAAGGCTTTAAAATTTTAATCTTTAATTTTAAGTGTTAAAATTTAGATTTGCATGTTTGTATTATATAGATAATTTTTAAAAACTTGCAAATACCTTTCATATGTCACTAAAAATGAAACTTTCTTTTATGCGGATAAAGTTAGTTGCTTCATTTCATGTTGTATATTGTATACACAAACCTTGTTAGGTTAGCCATTAAAACATGATAGTGACATGCTACGATCAATAAAACAAAACAACATTTGAACCTAATACCTGATTAGGGTAGTCCCCTTGTTTGTAAATCATTTCATTAAATCGTTTAATTAATGATTTTCATAAAAGGAAAAATGTTGAATTGTTTTATTAAAATCCTAATAAGATTGGGGTAGTAAGTTGAACGAAAAACCTTATAGTTGATAAGGACTTAATAAAAGATGTTCAACCAATCTGAAAAATTTTGAATTTTTAGGATCCACTAGTTGATAAGGATTAACTAGTTCTTTTAATAAAAGCCATTTAGTTGTTTGGAAAACATAAGATTGATGACAACTCCTTCAATGGATCATGATGTCGGTCAATGTGCTTGGCTAAAGTTTTTGGACCAACCTAGCTAGACTGGGTAACAAGTGGTCCTGGCTTAGTCAATTCCCTGGCCGCGTCCGCTGGACCGCAAGGAGTCGATTCATGACTATGTAAGTCCATCGACTATACCTAAGTCAATACGATAATAATCTTGTTCAAGATAAATCGTAGCCCTCCTTGTTTTAGGAGTTGGCAACTGTAAGAAACATGTTCCGGTTGTTGAGCTACACTCAAGCCGTGACATGTCAATCTTATAGAAACCGATTTCTTGATTGACATCTTAACCTGACTGAAACCGTTGTCTCATCCCTCGAGCTTCGGCGTAAGTCTAACCAAGAATGTAGTCTAAGACCTGACCCAAACCGGCGCGTCGTGCATACACCGAGCAAAGGGGCAAGTCAGGCTAGACACGAAAACAAGGGTCCGAATAGGCTAGCCATTGTGATCCGGTTGAGCACACTCATGATCACAAATGACTGGGGGTAAAAATCGATAGGGAATCATAGTAAATATGATTGACGACGAGTTCGTCTACCGACTGCAGAGTCGGACAACTTGTTGAGATACACTCAAGGTTGTCAGACTCAGGGTAGTCGGATCCCTCTCTCACAAATGTTATTTTATAATAAATTGGTTATTATCGTGGCTTTAAATAAATTTAGTGGGAGAATATAGTTTTATTAAAACCATTAAAACTATACTACGAACATTTACTAACTATAGTATCTATAAAATACAGAATGGATTCGGGACTTAGATACATGGTTGAGAAGAACGTGCTGGATGGAACGAACTACAAAGACTGGCTTAGGAACATCAAGTTGGTCCTTTCCCTAGCCGGAATAGGATACGTACTGTTCGAGGACGCTCCAGATAAGCCCGATGAAGATTCGACCCACGAAGAGAAGGAAGCCTACAAATTGTACCAGAGGGATGCAGAGAAGGCCAGGTGCCTTACTCTGGCTTCGATGACCAACGAGTTGCAGAGGAAGCATGAACATATGGATGTTCAAAGCATGCTCCTCAACGCACAAGAGTTGTACGGCAAGCGATCTCGTGCTGCCAAGTTCGAAGCTACCAGTAACCTCTGGGGCACCAAGATGGGGACGGAACCCGTACAGGATCATGTTATCAAGATGATCGGGTACGTGGAGGATGCGGCCCAGTTAGGTTTTGTCTTGGACAATGAGATGTCCACGGACATTATCCTAAAGTCTTTGACTCCCGATTTCAAGCCTTTTATAACTGGCTTTATAATGAACAGCCTTGAGACGGATCTTCCGGGTCTCCTCAATATGCTCCGGCAGTTTGAGGAGATTCATAAGAAGCCGGCTGCACTGGTTGTTGGCTCTGCTACTTCCGACCAGCCAAAAGGCAAAGGGAAGAAGAGGCAGGTCCCACAACCTGCGAAGGCTAAGAATGGGAAGAAAAAGAACAAAGGGGCCCCGTCGAAATCTGAGTGCTTCCATTGCCACAAGATTGGCCACTGGAAGAGGAACTGCAAGATCTATCTTGCAGAGAAGAAGAAGGGGCATACTGATGCCTCTACCTCAGGTACAAATTAAAATTCAATTAAATGCAATGATTTCCATTCATATAGTATGAGAAACTTATAGACATCTGTGTACTGTATACAGGTGGCTGATAAGAACTGGAGATTGGAGAAGTACGGAGATCGGTCGGCAATTAAAGCAACAGTTGCTGCTGGGACCGCTCAAAGACTTCTGGAGACGCTGATCGTGATGGAGATGATATTTTTCTTATTTGAATAAAATGTATCATCTTTAAGGATCGAAAACAATGAATGAGTGCTTTGCACTCAAGGTTTATTTTTGATAAACAAATTAAGGTTCCTTTTATGAACCCGTTGTTTTGGAATGGATGTCTCGTTTGTTGCAATTGAGATTGAATTGGCTCAAATTCTGTGGATGTGGCTTTTCTGTGATGGTTGCGTATATTTTCGAATAATGGTGTATTGCTTCGATAATATTGATTTTGAAGCCGACTAAATGTCTGAAGTCAATCAGTAGTTGAGTATAAGTTCCAGGGGGCGTATAAATTGTGTGCAATCACAGTAAATACGCACATCAAGATTAACTCGAGATTATCTGCATTTAGTTATTAAAAAGGTTAATACTAAATGTGGTTAAAGGAATTAGTACAGCGTAGAACGTTTTGATTGAACGAGTCAATGTCAAGATTCCTTAATACGATCTTGACTTGACTCATTCGTCAAACCGAATCTGACACTTGTACATTCCATCTAAGGCACTTACCAAAAGGTTATTTTTGCACATAAATCTAAATATGATTTAGTTATTATGTTGAAGTAATTTAACCAGGTAATTCTCAAAGTCAGTGGGAGCAAGTAAGTATACTTAGTTCCGGTTTTTCCGGACTAAGTAAAAAGGATTTTTCACTTTAATGAATCTTCTATATAAATCATTAAGTCAAAAATGTTTTGATTTAATTGCATATATATAGAGACTTAGGGTGTCAAATATGTACTTGACATATTGACACAGTAAAGTGGAGTGAGCTAGAACTGACTTACGGAAATGTTAGACCCCACATCTAAATAGTATAAGCTAACTGTTAGCTATACAAAGTTAGGAAAATTGATCCAGATCATTTTTCCAAAGGATCAACCCTGTGTGATCAAGAGATGTAATTTCAATCCATTAAAATTTATTGTAGATACTTATTAGTAGAACCACTCTTAGGTTTGCCATATCAAATGTCAAAGTGACTGATATGCTATAACGGCATGAGATACCGAGATAAATAGCCTAAGTGCAAGTGGGAGATGTAGGAAGATATGTGCCCATAAGGCAATTTATCTTGATTATACGTCTTGTTCAATACCGTATATGGTACGTATTATTCTAAGTATAAAACATTTGTATTAATATACTTAGATAATATCCATAGACTTAGAGTTAGGTCCTTACATATCTAGATGAGATCTCGATTATGAGTAAGTAAGAGACCGAACAGAAACGTAAGTCTAAAACGGTTCGTGATCATAGATGTGTCGAGAACTGGATATCGACACATCGGATAGATCACTGTGTCTTCGTCTTACCTTCGGGTAATGATGATCTCATAGTCATTCGACTTGCTGAAGTCGGAGACGAGACACATGTGCTCATTGGAGAATGAGTTCACTGAATGACCAAGTTAGAGTTATTAAATGGTTAAACTTTAATGATCTGTCTTTAATAACTCTAGGGTGATGATAGGTTAGTTGATCCTTAAGACCTGAAGTCAACTGTATAAACCTGTGAACGGACGGTGTAGCTTAGACCCATGATCTAGCTTCGAGGACCAGTCCTGATGAAAGATCTTAGGTTGGGTTGCACCAGAAGCTCTCTAGGTGAGTAAGTGACTAAGATGGGATTCGTCACTTCCATTAAAGGGAAGTTAGTGTTATAGGCTCAGTACGGTCTTTATGTTAATCCTCGGCCGGGGTACGTTGCAAGTAGTACAACGTGTATACAATAAAGACCGCTGTATACTGACCAATGTTGTCTGATAGGGTTGACAGTAAACCATACCCTAGGCCAACATCAAACACAGTCTTGACGAAGGGATTTTATCTAACGGAATTCATCACTGACACAGCCAATGCAAACCCTATGATACTTTTGTCAAAGGGTCGATCACGTTATGATGACTCTGAAACAGGGACGACAGCTACTGCTCGTAGTGACCGTCGTCTAGGGGTTTCGAGCCCCAACCTGTAGTAAGGTCAGGCTGTAGGGTCTCACACCGAGTAGTACTCGTGTCTTAGTAATAGGAATATAGAATAGAGAGAAATATCATTTGATGATATTCACAAGTTGAGTTGTGAAAGTTAGTCGCAATAGCAATAGGGACACAACGTTGCATTAGATGCTAACGTTAACTAAACGTGTTGTAAATTAGTTACGACGAATTTTGTAGGAACAAACTTGTTGGAAAGGGTTACCTGGATGACGGGATCGTCCCGGTCTAAACACAGGTTCAAACCGTGTCCAAATCGGAGCTCAAACGAGCCCAGAAACGCAGAAAGAGTTCAAGGGGAAGTGGGTTAGACCCACCGGGCCAAGAGGCCCATGTGCAAGGGCAAAACGGGCGCGGCCCGCTGCAGCAGCGGGCATGACCCGCTGTGTGCAGCGGGCGGGCGCCCGCTGCATTAGCGGGCGTGGCCCGCTGCACAGCGGGCCTGCGCCCGCTGCGTGCAGCGGGCACGGCCCGCTGCAGCAGCGGGCGCCCGCCCGCTGCTTGCAGCGGGCGCCCGCCCGCTGCTTGCAGCGGGCGGGTGGCCCGCCCTTCCCCCCTTGGGCGGGCGCGCCCGCTAAGTCTAGCGGGCGCGCCCGCAACTTAAGTCAATTAGGGTTTTTTGAATAACCCTAATGACGGCTACGAATTTTGAGAAATTGCTAAACTTTGAGCAATTGTTTGAGGGGTCAAACGAAGTCGAAATTCGTCACCGTCAGTTCCTACGCGTTCACCATTCCAAGCTCTTCTGATTGATAGCTTGTTTGGTGTCTAAAGTTTAGTATGTGAGGAGAATTAATTCGTTAAAGTTTGACTTTGTGAAAGGCTAACTTTAAAATTAAAATTAAGCCAAATGGCTTAATTGTTTTTTTCTCTTCATGGGAATTGTCCCACATTGCCCGCAACGAGATGTTGAGTGCTCACTCCCTATATAAATAGGGGTGCACTCTCCTCGTTGAAACACACACCAGTCAACGATCGGGTAGCTCCAAATTATTGAGCAAGCTCGGTCTGCGACTAAATCTCTCTCTCTAATTTCCTATTCTCTGGAGTAGTCCTAGCACGACTACGAAAGGGGTTTGGATCTGATCCGGACGTCTAAGACGCGGGTTTCTTCTCAAGTGAAACTTTCTACCGCGTGTGATCGGCTCGGAGGCGAAAGCGGCTCGGGTGGATCGGTGCGAGGGTGCGAGGGGGCTCAGGGAGATCGGGTCAACGCGGCTCGGCTACGAGGAGCTTCTCAAGACGGTGCGGTACATCTTGCCTGCTCCAGGGCCAAGATTCCGGGTATGTGGTTAAGCGTTTTTAGCGTAATTTTAATTAGTCGCTTAGTGTAGATCCTTCTTGGAGTGGTCAGACCCACTCCAAGTCGGCATAGATCGGGCTGGGTTCTGGCTCCCCAGAGCCTAGCTAAAATGTTTAGCTAGAGTAGAAATTCTAGATTTCTGTTTTTCCGCTGTATTTTTTGCCTCCGTGGTCCGTCCGACTTAGGACGGATACGGATCCGAGCTCTGGGGGTCCGCCAAAACCCCAACAGATTTAATATAATATAATATATGTTTTGGTGGATTTTCTCCTCATGCGTGGTTTTCGTCTCCGTAGTTTTCATTTTCGATCGATTCGTCGTATTTTCTCGTTTCTTCCTTAGGATCGTCGATTTCGAAGTACGTCATTCGTGACGGGCTTCATAACGGTCATATCTAACTATTAGATCAAGCCTAGGAGTCTTAGGAATCGATCCCGGGGCCCCGCGCTCCGTATCGGAACTTTTGGTGCTTATTAACCGGTATGAGAAGGGGCACCGACCGACTAGATGACGATCCAGTCGGTCGGCAATCCTTTTTGGACCGACTAGTTTGCTTTCTAAATTTCTCAGGAGTTACTGTTTATCGTTAGTCGGTCTAAGAACGTTGGTTGACCGACTAGGTTGCAAACTAGTCGGTCAGCAATGCTTCTTTAACCGACTAACACATCATCTAAATTTTAGTATCAGTACTGTTCATTCTTAGTCGGTCTAAGTTCATCTTTCGACCGACTAGTTGTTAAACTAGTCGGTTAAGTTTTGTACTCAGACCGACTAATTCTTGGTTCTACTGTACAGTCGAGTTACTGTTTACTCTTAGTCGGTCTAAGAACGTTCATCGACCGACTAGATGCTAAACTAGTCGGTCAGTATTTGTTCATGGATCGACTAACTCTAAATCCTATTTTCGTTCAGGAGTTACTGTTTGCACTTAGTTGGTCTGCGTTGGTCGACCGACCGACTAGTTGCCAAACTAGTCGGTCAGTGGTTGTTCTTTGACCGACTAACCAGTGTTAAAACCCTAATTTCTGGGCAGCCGCCAGCCTAGCCTATTTAAACCCAACCCAAACGTTTTCTTCTCCCTCAACACGACCAAAAACCCTAAAATCTTCCCCCTTGAGCCCCCATCTTCCTCCAAGCTTCAATCCTTCATTCCAAGCCCTAAATCCATCATCCAATCCATCCATTCACTCTATCTACCTCTCATCTTCCCCAAAATCTCACCAAAATCCATCAAATCCCCAAAATCCCCCAAAACCCTAGTTTCTCCAAACTTCCCCAATCTTTTCTAGATCTGATCCTAGGGTTCCCCGGAGTGTTTCTTCCGCCTCCTCTCGGTAAGAAATCGGTCTACCGTTGTTTTTATAACTTATTTATAATTTTATGAAACCCTAATAATATTTCATGTTGTTTGTTGATTGTTCCCCAAAACAGCGATTTCCCCGTAGATTAGCATCCGTGTGACAAAGTGGTCGTCATCCCCGGTGCTAGGCAAGTGAAACTTGCCACTTAGGGATTAGGCCATGTTTTAGGCCATTTGCTTATTGTAGGCGTAAAAGAGGCTAGGCGACGAAATGATACTCGCCTAGGCGCAAATTGGGGAACTAGCTTGACAACGAAGCTAGTTCCGACATTTAGCATGTTGCACAACTACCATGTCACGTTTACTTTCCATTACCGGTACGCAAATAAATTGTCATGTCATTGTATCCTTCATGTAATTCAGTGATTGCGTAGCTTTGCTACATTGCTTGTGTTCCTGGCTCGTGTTCCAGAAGCGAGCCCTGTAGTTGGAAACCCCAACGCTCGATATTGAATTGTGAAATAGGAAAACAAGCTCCCGTGCGGGGCAACCCTGGCTCACTTGCTGGGCTCATGTGCAGGGTCCCTGGCTTGTTTACGTGTGGGATGGGGTAAGAGTTAAGCGGTCATTCAACTGGGAGTCTGCCTGATCCGCAACTGCAGTTGTAAGGCGTAAACTCTGGGTTTTGGGGTAGTTGTTAAGCGGCCACTCAGCGTGAATGTGAAACCGTTCAGCTGTAAGGCGTAAACATCTACAAAACAACGTGAAACGTGAATAGTGAATTGATTGAGATTGATAGTAGCTTGGCTACTCTTGTCTTGTCTTGTCCCGATGATTGCTCTCATGTACAAATTGTCTTGCCATGTCTTAATTGTGCACTCATGTTATAACTGCCATGTCATGCATACTAAACTGCTAGGTTGCTAGTTGCCTTACTTTCAGTTTCCTTGCCCAAGTCTTTTAGACTTGCTGACATGTGCCCCTTTACTCTTTTGGGTGACACATGTTAGATCCCGAGCCTGAGTACCTTGTTGAGGACGAGGTGTTTGCTGACGCCGAGCCCGAGCCCGTGTTTGACGGGGAGTACGTGGACACTGGGGACCAGTCCTAGTGTCTCCGTTGTGTTTTACTTTTGTTATACAGTTGTTTTGTTATCGGTGCGTAGCACCTATACTTATTTATGTCATTGCTTTTGTTGGCCTTGTTCTGGGCCTTGGACTCTTTTCTTTTAACCTGGTGGCTTTTCTGGATGTTGAACTTATTTTCGTGTTGGACAATATTTGAGATGTGAAGTTTTTATTTCAGTCTCTCCTTGTATTATTATTGTTGTTCCGTTGTGGTTACAGGGACCTGCTTATGTTTTATTTACGCTTATCGGGTTTGGGGCTTCACAGCTCCACTCTCGTGCGGACCTTTTCACGTCTCGCCTCCATTTTAGGGAAGCGGGTCGTGACAGAGGGTCGTAGACTTGCGATCTAAATTAGGGCCGGCTCTGAGAATTGGGGCTAAAAAATGAAGTGTCAATAGTCAAGACGTTAAAAATTAAAAGAATCCAAAGATATTGGTTTTAAATCTGAACCGTTCAAACCGGTCCACCGGTTTTCACCGGTTGGCAATCATCTCGGTTTATGTTTATCTCGGACCGGACCAGAGCCGGTTCACGGTCCGACCGGTTGAACCGGCCGGTCCGGTCCGGTTTTCAGAACATTGATTTAGATACGAAGGCTAACTTTCATAAATAAAATTATATTATTGATATGTATTGCTAAGGATTATATTCTCTTGTGTAACGGGTTCGAACCCGTTTAACAACCGCTTTGGTTCTATCAACAGTTCTCACAAGTTAATTTACTAAATGAGTTATTAGCTCATGCACATTATTCATCTTGTTTTATTAAAGAGTTTGTACAACTACATCGGACCATTTTTTTTAAAGAAAGACATCATTGGTTTCTTTTATGGATGATCAATATACCAAAAATTAAGTAAATCCAATGCTCTTTTCCAAATATGTTCTACACATTATGTATGATCAACATACCAAAAATCAAGTATATTTAATGTTATTTGACCATCAGTCTGATTGTTGCAAAACTAATAGTTTTAGAACAATACATCTTTTTGTAATAAGTAATTCGAGTGTCAAATTCTCATAGGGTTCACCAATATTTGGAGTTCTATGATTTAGAATGTGCAAATCAATCTTATAAAAAATTTCGAAAAATAGGAAATGTGATTTTTTTTTATGTTGTCAGCGCAGAAAATTTCCTGCACTGACAATACATATACAATAAACTCATACATACATACGTATAGGAATATAAGTATCAGCTAACCAAGGAGGAAATCACTCCTTGGCTAGCGTCAAAAGACCGCAATTTTTTAACTATTGGATTTGTTCATTTTGATCATCATATTCTAAAAACTCAAACCACCAAATATCAAATGACGTGAAAGAATTTTGATTTTTCATTCATCCATCACAAAATTAATAGTTTCACGGTAACTGAACTTTTGCAATGCGGCTAAATAAACAAGCAAAATCTCTTGGATTCACTTGATATTTGGGTTTTAGAATATAAAGATCGAAATGAACGTATCAAATTGCTAGGAAAAATTGGAAGGAGTGGTGTTTTTTATGCTAGCCAATAAGGAAATCCTCCTTGGCTAACTGATGCACACGTTCCACACACACAAATGTATACATGTGCGTGTGTATCTATTATACAAATAAGGGAGTGAGACAAAGGTGTATGTCCCCATGAGACAAAAAGTGGGCCCCACCTTTGTCCTACTAAGACAAAGGATTGGCCTAGGTTGTGCCACCAGGGCATGGTGGGTCCCGCTTGGTGGGGGGTGAGGGCTTGGGTCTTGGGTTTGTGGTGAGGTAGTGGATTAGCCAAACAAAAGCCACACTCATTCCCATTATTTGCAAGCTTTCCATTGATTTTTAATTAAAACCAAATGCCCATCCTGTTCCACTTATTTACAGGTTTGCCATCGGACTTTTTTCACTTTGGCCCCTTAGTTTTTTGCATTCTAACGCATGCTTTTCCCTGTTTTACCCCTTGGGTTGGAGTGAGATTTATGCACTTGGCCCCCTAAAGCTTTTTTGCAGTTTAACCCCTTCCCTCGGTGATATCCCAACACACACCCACACGTTTCTCCCTTTTTAGGTTGTGTGCGGGTCTCGTCTCCTCCCGACGATACCTCCACACACACCAACTCTTCTTGCTCTTTTGTCGGTTGGGCGCGTGCACCGCATCCTGTGTATGGGTTTTTTCTTGGGTCACCGACACACACACACATACTTCTCGCTCTTGTCAGTGCACGCGGGTCCCGCCTCCTCCCAACGATACACATACATACCCACTCTTCTTGCTCTTTTGTCGGTTGCGCACGTGTGTTTTTTCTTAGGTCACCGTGCACTATGTGCACTAGTTATTTCTATTTTGTGTGAGTGTGTGTGTGTGTGTGTGCCAGTGTGTGTGTGTGTGTGTGTGTGTGTGAGTGAGTGAGTGTGTGTGTGTGTGTGTGTGTGTGTGTGTGTGTGTGTGTGTGTGTGTGTTTGTGTTTGTGTACGAGAATAATGGGTATCATATGAAGTCTCATATACGCCTCCAAAGCTCCATTCTCCGCTATTTTTTGGAGGATCAAAGCTGTTCATTTTAATCTGTATATTCTAAACTTCAAAATACCAAATATCAGATGAACCTAATGAGTTTTACATGTTCATCTATTCGTTGCAAATTTAACAGTTTTACACTTTAGGCAGTTGGATGAGTGGGTAAACCCATTTCGGTTCACCTAATATCGGTATTTTAGGGGTTTAAAATATGAAGATCTAAAAAATAGCAGATATTAGACTTTTGAATAGACTTTTGAATGTAGCATATGAGATTAACCATACATGTCTTATGATATCCATTATTATATACATATGTACACAGGCACGGAAATGATAAAATGAGATGATGAGATTGTAAGATGTGATCTTTATCTCGAGAGCTAGTCAACTCTACTTTCCAAATCAATAATCAGAACCATTCATCATACTCTATCTAACAAATGATCTTTATGTATCAAGAATCTTATTGTTTGGAGATTTATATCAAATGCATCAAGTGTTCAAAAGATGAATGGCTTATAAGCTATTTGCAAATGTAACAAACTTGGAACGGCTTGATCCATATGATTTTGGGGGTTAAAATATCGATTTTTTTAAGTATAGATCTATCAATATGGTCTTCAAGATGACGACTCGATTGTTGATTAACGATGTTGACTAGGTTAGCTCACGATAAGTATCTTAGCTCACCATCTCACCATATCATTACCATGGTCTGTGCGCGTGTATGTGTGTGTGTGTGTGTGTGTGTGTGTCTGTGTGTCTGTGTGTGTAAATCTTCAATTGAGAACATTTTGCACCCTGCAAAAATGTTTTTAGTTTTTTTTGAATTTTTTTCATAAATTCTTTTTTCCATCCTCAATATATGTTGTTATACCACCCTCAAAAAATAATCGTTGATAAATAATGTCATTTGGCCTTCGATCAAGGCATTTCAACAAATTCGCACGTTTTGATACCGTTAAATTTGTAACGGGTGGATGTGTGCTCTAATCCCAACGAGTTCATCCATTATTTTTCCTTGGGTATATTATTATATGGATTCAACATCAAAAAAAATTTTGAAAAAAATTTCAAAAAAATTAAAAAAAGTGCGAAAACCCCATTTTTCGCCCCGTGCGAAAACCCCATTTTTCGCATTTGAAGATTGACATATATGTATGTATGTATGTATGTATGTATGTATGTATGTATGTATATGTACATACATACACAGAATAATGGATATCGTATGACACATATGGCTTAGCCTGATATACACATCCAAAACTACCACCTCAGCTATTTTTTGGATGATTGGAACCATTCATTTTGATCTACATTTTCTAAACCCCCTAAACACTAAATATGGGCTGAACCCATGAGGAGTTTGTCTATCATTCAACATTCACATATTTAACAGTTTTGCATGAATAGAACTTTTGGTGGATAAATGGGCAATTGGGTTCACCCGAAATTCAGTGTTTTGAGTTTTTAGAATATGAAGATAGAAATGAATGGTTCGGATCCTCTAAAAAATACTGAAGATGTAAGTTTTGGAGGCCGCATATGAGGCTAAGCCTCGTATGTCATATGATACCCATTATCCTATATATCTAACATATTATAAATTAAACAAGGTTGGGTCTTAAGCAAGCTGGGAACATATAAACCAATATTTATACCATATAATAAGTAGGTAAACATGTTTAGGTTTTATACATGATTTTGTGTAACCAGACCAGACTAAATGGGTATAGTATTTACCTGGTCTGGATTCTATCCTGAACCATTACTGTTGTGCGGCGGAGCCTAGCTCTGCCAACACGAACACAACAAAATACACAAGATCGTGGAGATCGAGGACGAAAGATCAGCAGCAAACAAATAGAGCACAAAAAAGATTGTTTTTCAGGTCGTGGGTGGCCAAAGGGGAACACCGATGAGCTTTGTTACGAAATGAAAAGATAAATACAAATCTTCTCTCTTTGTCCAACGAAGAAGAAGCACACAAGTTTCTCCCAAAAGCTCACAATACAATCTCTCAAAGTTGGCTCTCACAAAAGGCGGCTCTCTCAAAGGATACAAATGTGTTCCACAAGAAACACTGACCTAAAACCCCCTATTTATAACCCTAGGTTACAATAGGTGTCATCATTAGCTAAGTCTCCTAACAGATACGGATCCCGACAATTACGTCATCCGATCCAATCGTCGCTCTACGCAATTAATGCTGCCGCAACCTAGTGGGCCAATCGTCGCTTCCTAGTGGGCCGCATCCCGATGTGCTCCCTTCAACCGATTTGTCACGCCCGGCTACCCCAAATAGGAAGGATCGGCGTGACAAGCCACGGTATTAGGAATAACAAGCACTAGTGTGCATACCAAATGACTCACAGGGCACTGCAACCGCTGAGGAAACACAGGTAGTAAGGTACGAACTGGAAAAAAACAGAACAGTACAGCTCCAACATAAAAAGAAAGTACCAGGTACTACAATACAGGCAGTAAAGTAAAGTACGACAACCAGAACATCCAAGCGTCACAGAGAACTATAACTACACCACTAGTACTGTACAAACCCACAGCACAACCCAGAAACAACTAAAACTCCCACAAAAGTACAACTCACTCTACAGGGTACAAGGGGTAGAGGGGGGGGTACAAAACATCACTCTCAGCTCACTCCCACCCCAAGATAACACTACAAGACCCACACCCTCTACAGACTCTACGGACCCTGCTGACAAGGGCTGCCCTCTGAGGTCTCTGTCCCCGATCCCGATGCCTGAGAACTGGTACATGTACCTACGGGGGGAGGGACACGTCACAGCGTGCCCAGTAGGAACTCCACAACTCTACTACTCTAATCATAGTGCACAAACAAAGAAAATGCATCACATTCCAGGGTTACTGATTTATTGTTTTAGTCTTTATGGTTAGTTTTCATGCATGAATTCGAAACCTAAGTAACGGGTCAGACATCGGGGACTGGACCTCACCCAGTAAGGTGGGTGGAATGCTAAGACTTCCCGAGACAAGCTCTTATGAAAGAAACCGTTCTCCAACTCAACCAACTCAACGAACCCGACCTAATCCCCGCCTCTGAGGGCTCGTCAGGAGTGGTCCACAACCCAGCAGTCCATCCCCGCATGCCCACTCGTTACCTTGGTTTTCCCCAAACCCTCCTAGGGCACTCACCCACTTCGAGTGGAACGAGACAACCCTAGGTTATCTTTTAGCTAACTTTAATCCTAGTGTATTAAGCACGTAAAAATGAAGCATGTAAAATGATGTCCAAATTCATGTTTTTCATTGGGATGTTCACAACAAAACTTGCATGCTCCACAAGCCATGAATATAAACATCCATTTCCAAATTTGCAACATAAAATAGCAAATCCATATGCAAACACTTTAATACTGATGCATCCATGTTAGCGGTATTGAGCATTAACATCTGAACGAAGAAATAAACCAAAACAATAGTCTAGGCATTGGCAAACCATTCAAATTTGCTGAACTTTCACCAACAGCCACAAACATCAATGGTTATCTGCCATTTCTAGTGCAAATTTGGTAAAACTTCCCAAATGAAAGTTGTAGGTATGGCAGTTTTGGATTCACATATAAAATTTCATGCAAAACTATGAAGTATATGATTTATGGTGAATTATTTTGTGAAGACTGCCAGTTCTGTTTTTAAGACAGATTACAGGGTCTGTCTTGGTTGCTGATTTTGGACCTATTACAGTCAGAATTTCGAAAAATAAGCACTGAGATGAAGTTGGAGAAAAACTTGTTAACTTTCCAACAAGACCAAGAACATACAATTGCAGGGTGTGTGCAGGTAATTAGCTTTGTTTTACTAAACTGGGTCCAAGTTGACAGAAATCCAGACATGTTGCAAAAATCGAATTTTTAACCTAACTTCCAGTTTGAATTGGAAAAAGTTGTGAACATGAAAGTTATTAAAGACATCCACATATACAACATATAAAATTTCCAAAGCATTCCTATAGCCAATTAAGCCCAGAACATAGTCAAAGTTCAGCTTTACAAGCATTCGATTTTTGCTAGGGATTTCAAGGGGAACTTGATTTTGTTATTAAACAAAGTGGAATTTTTATTAAACCAACAACTAGCTTAACCCTAAAAATATCATCTTTTAGCAAAATGAGGGCTTAGTACTAAAAATAGCATTTTATTAGACATGCTAACTAAATTGTCCCTAAAAATATGAACTTTAAACAAAATGAGAACAAAAGGAAGCTTAAACATGCATGCAAATTTCATTATCTATAATTAGAGTTAGGGTTGTAAAGAATCCTACCTATTGGAGCTTCAAGAGAGTTCAAGGGCTTGTAGGGAGTCTCCTCATTCTCTTCTTCTTCTTCTTCTTCTTCTCTTTCTCTTCTCTTTTTTCTTTCTCTTCTTTCCTTTTCTCTTTCTTTTTTTCTTCTTTTTTTTGCTCTAAAAATTTCGGCCACCTTTAAAATGAAAATAAAATGGAGGGGAGATACTTTTGGGAGGGTGTAGAAAGGAGAAGAAAGTGGAGGAAATGTGTAGAAGGATGTTTAGTTAATTAATTACAAGATCACCTTTTAAAAATTTCATAATTTACAAGTTTGCCATTATTCATTTTCTTTTTTTTTATAATGGCCCTCCAGTTTATTACAAGTTTATTACAAGTTTGCCATGGCAAATATCTCACTTCCCTTTTGCACAAAAATCCCTTGACTTAGTGAAATTTGCCTTTAAGCCCACTTTTTGCAATGCTACCCTCATTTGGGTACAAATGAGAAATTTAGGGGCAAAATGCAAATCTCTCCATTCCATGGGCTAGTATGCACACATACAAGGAGTCTAGGGCCAATTTAGTATTTGCACACTAGGGTTGTTACACCCTACCCTCCTTAGAAAAAATTTCCGTCCTCGAAAATTCAGCAAAATTAGGAGAGCAGATATTTACATACAGCGACCAGCAACTGCCGATAATATGAGATACGACAGTTATTGATCAAACAAGTACGGGTACTTCTCGCATATCTCATCTTCTCGCTCCCAAGTTGACTCCGCCGGAGACTCTTGTTGCCACATGACTCGCACCAACTCAATGGTCTTCTTCTTCAGTGTCTTCTGTCTGCGGTCCAAATAGCCACTGGCTGCTTCTCGTAAGTGAGATCTGGTCGTACTTCTATCTCTGAGAAATCTACGACATGATTGGGATCTCCCACATATCCTCTAAGTTGAGACACGTGGAACACATTATGCACTCCTTCGAGTGACGGTGGCAATACTAGCCAATATGCAACCTCACCAACATTGGCGGAGATCTCGAACGGACCAATGTATCTAGGACTCAGCTTCCCGCGCTTGCCAAATCGGATAGTTCCACGAATCGGTGAGATCTTTAGGAACACATAATCTCCTGGCTGAAATTCCAAGGGTTGCTGCTTTGTATCAGCCCAATGCTTATGTCGGTCCTGCGCGATGCGCAGATTCTCTCTGACAGTCCATACCACATCTGGTGTTGCTGCCACCAAGTCAGGTCCCAAAAACTCTCTGTCTCCAACATCATCCCAACTTAAGGGGGACCTACATTGCCTTCCATACAGAGCTGCAAAGGGAGCCATACCGATACTTGCTTGATAACTGTTATTGTATGCAAACTCAACTAAATACAGATGGTCCTCCCATGATCCCTTGAAATCAAGCATACATGCTCGTAGCATATCGTCAAGAATCTGAATGGTCCTTTCCGATTGGCCATCAGTCTGAGGATGATACACAGTACTGAAATTCAGACGCGTCCCAAAACTAGCCTGTAAGCTCTTCCAAAAATGAGAAGTGAATTTGCTATCTCTGTTGGATACTATACTCACAGGGACCCCATGCAGTCTCACAATATCTTCCATGTATTTCTTAGCCAGAATTTCTATGGACTGTCCTACTCAGAACAGAATAAAATGTGCAGGCTTGATTAATCGATCAATAATGATCCAAATAGCATCATTACCTCTAGGGTCCGAGGTAGACCGGTCACAAAGTCCATGGTCACATGTTCCCACTTCCATTTTGGAATGGGGAGAGGCTGTAACAATCCTGTAGTTCTCTGGTGTTCAGTCTTCACCTGCTGGCAGACTAAACAGGATGCCACACACTTGGCTACACTCTTCTTCATTCCAGACCACCAATAGTATTGCTTCAGATCACTGTACATCTTGGTTCCTCCAGGATGGACAGAATATGAGGAACTGTGTACCTCCTTCAATAATTCTTCCCGAGTATCGCCACTCGGCACACAAACCCGGCTCCTAAATCTCAATGATCCGTCTTCGTGAACACGGAAATCGGTCTGAAGTCCAGCTTCCACTTGCTCTCGAATCCTCTTTAGCTTGGCATCCCCTTGCTGAGCTGCCTTGATCCTGTTTACCAAATCAGATTGAATCTGCAGTCCCATCATAACAGTCTTCTCTACTGGGAGTACAACTTCTATTTCCATCTGTTTGATTGCCCATCGAAGTTGCGGCTGGAAAGTTAACCTCATCACGACGGGCAATCGGCTAAGAGCATCTGGCACCACGTTCACCTTCCCATGATGGTATTGCAGGTCGACGTCGTAGTCGGCCATTAATTCCAACCATCGACACTGCCTCATATTAAGCTCCTTCTGAGTGAACACATACTTCAGACTCTTATGTCGGTGTATATTTTCACATGCTCACCTAGCAGGAAATGTCTCCGCAATTTCAAGGCCAAAATCACTGCTGCCAATTCCAGGTCATGAGTGGGATAGTTCAGCTCATGCTCCTTCAATAGTCTGGAAGCATATGCTACAACTCGTCCATGCTGATGAAGGACACAACCTAGCCCTCTCCTAAACGCATCGTAGAAAACTTCAAACCCACCTGAACAGTCAGTGATGGTTAAGATAGGGGCAGTGGTCAAACGATGCTTCAGCTCATCAAACGCACGCTGGTAATCCTCCGACCAGACATACGCAACATCCTTCTTCGTCAGATGAGTCAAAGGCGAGGCAATCTTCGAGAAATCCTTAATGAACTTCCAATAGTATCCAGCCAACCCCAAAAAGCTTCGAATCTCCGTGACTGTCCGAGGTATAGGCCAACTTTCTACTGCGGCAACCTTCTCAGGATCAACAGACACGCTATCTCCAGAGACTATGTGCCCAAGAAACGTAACCTTGGTAAACCAAAACTGGCGCTTGCTGAACTTGGCATAGAGACGGCGCTGCCTGAGAGTATTCAAAACTATCCGCATGTTCATTCTCATTCTTCGAGTAAACCAGGATGTCATCGATAAATACCACCACAAACTTATCTAAATACTCGAAGAAGACATGATTCATCAGCCTCTTAAAAGTAGCTGGGGCATTCGTCACTCCGAAAGGCATCACCAAAAACTCGTAGTGGCCATACCGAGTTCGGAATGCGGTCTTCGGAACATCAGATTCCCGCACCTTCACTTGGTGATACCCACTTCTCAAGTCCAGTTTCGAATACACCCGGGATCCACCAAGCTGATCGAAGATATCATCGATTCGGGGAAGAGGGTACTTATCCTTCACCGTCACCTTATTCAAGTCCCGATAATCAATGCACATCCTCCGAGATCCATCCTTCTTGTTTACAAGCAACACTGGTGCTCCCTACGGTGACACACTTGGGCGAATCAACCCTCTATATGATAGATCAATCAACTGATTGCGAAGCTCAGCTAACTCGGGTGGGGCCATTCGGTATGGAGCCTTTACTATCGGTTAGGTGCCTAGAATCAGATCAATAGTAAACTCCAGGGACCTATCTGGGGGTAATCCAAAGATATCATCTGGAAAGATGTCAGGAAATTCTTCAACAACCCTTGGTAACACTGGCTCTGCTTCCATATCCAAATACTCCACAACCGTCGCTCGAAACTTCAAAGGCTCAAGCTCACTACTACCATCCCAAAACTCAAACTCTGGATGGTCATGGATCCGGAAAACTACCCTCCTTAGTCTACAGTCTATATTAGCATAGAACATTCCTAACTAATCCATACCAAATACTGCCTCATAGTCGGGCAACTCAATCACTAAGAAGTCTGCATAAAACTCCCGCCCCCCGATCTCAACTGGACAGTTCCGTATCCTAGAAACACTACAAATGATCCCATTCCCGGTGTGAACATTACAACTAGCAGCAAAAGTGTCAATTACTATGGAGTGTTGTGTCACAAACTTCTTAGACAGAAAACAATGTGACGCTCCAAAGTCAAATAGAGACAAGGCATGGTAGGAGGCTACTCTAACAATACCTAAATTATCACAACAATAAAACTCAGCCAACTAGCTAAATAAAACAACTGAGGCTAAAATCAAATAGACTGCAGAGGGGCAAGATTCATACCAGTGATCACCCGACTAGCACCCTCCAAAGTCCATACTGGGGTCATAGTATACTGCTGTCGCCTCGGTGGAGGAGCTGCCCTCTGATACCCTCGTCGCTGCTGAGGAGGTGGAGGGGGTCCTCTCGGTGCAGTCGGCCTCGGTCCTGGTGGTGCCGGAAGGGCAAGCCGCTACAACGGTGGTAGAAGAGGTCTCTGCAGTGCGGGCCAGACTGCTGTCGATGCTGGTGGTACTGGAACATGACCTGACCGTGGGCAAAATCTGCTGATATGACCCGGCTCCCCACACGTGTAACATCTGGCACTCGATACTCGGCAGTCGCGCTGCACATGCCCCGGCTTCCTGCATCTGTAGCATGAAGGCCCCTTTTGTGCCAAGGGTGGAGCCCCTGATCGCTTGAATGTCACATGCTGAACTGGGCCTGTGGTGGTCCTCTGCTGAGCGACTGGTCATCTGTCACTGGCTAGTGGCCTCCCCAGACTCCGTAGGTGGGTCTCATGCTGTCTGGCTGCCCGCAGCACGGCCTCCTGAGTCAACAACTCCTGAGTAGACATGGCCGCCCAAAACTCCACGTCTAGTCCCATGCGAAAGCGCCTGGCTCTAGTGGCGTCTGTCGCTACAAGCTCGGGCGCATACTTGCTCAGTAATGAGAACTCTGCGTCGTACTCATCCACTGTCCTCCTACTCTGAGTCAGGTGCACGAATCTCTGTTTCAACTCGTCCTTTGCCGCCTCCGGAAGGAACTTGGCCTCAAACAACTTCCGAAAGGTCTCCCAAGCAATGTTTTCCTTCAGTCTCCTCTCCTGGGCCTCCCACCAGTCTCTGACCTAATGGTTCAACTGGCGCCTCACCAACTCCACCCAACCGTCTTGGAGAAACCGACACATCGTCAGATCATCCTCCGTATGTTGTAGCCACTCATCCACCTCTATGCTACTCTCCCAGCCCGAGAAATATCGCAGATGCAACGTCCTGAACTCCTTATAGTTCGGCGGCTTCGACGCCGCTGCCCTCTCCTCCATCTGACCCATGTGCTCTAAAATACCCATCAGAATCTTAGCCATCAGGGCCGACTCCGAGGTCCTGTCATCTGAAGAATGCTCATCACCAACTGGACCAATCCCGCAGTCAGAAGCTCCGGTCCCGCCCGAAGTCCCGTTTCCACCTTCCATATACTGGTGAGAAACAGAACAAATACATTAGTACCATGTACTGAAATATTGGAGCCTTACAAGTATTCCCTTTACACGTATCGCAATGCGCGCTGACCTGCATGGGCCACCACAAAACCTGTCACTCTCTGCTACCCCAAATAGGGAGGATCGGCGTGACAAGCCGCGGTATTAGGAATACCAAACGCTAATGTGCATACCAAATGACTCGCAAGCCATTGCAACCGCTGAGGAAACAGAGGTAGTAAGGTACGAACTGGAAAAAAACAGAACAGTACAGCTCCAACATAAAAAGAAAGTACAAGGTACTACAATCCAGGTAGCAAAGTAAAGTACGGAAACCAGAACATCCAAGCGTCACAGAGAACTATAACTACACCAATAGTACTGTACAAGCCCACAGCACAACCCAGGAACAACTAAAACTCCCACAAAAGTACAACTCACTCTACGGGGTACAAGGGGCAGGGGGTACAAAACATCACTCTCAGCTCACTCCCACCCCAAGATAACACTACAAGACCCACACCCTCTACAGACTCTACGGACCCTGCTGACAAGGGCTGCCCTCTGAGGTCTCTGTCCCCGATCCCGATGCCTGAGAACTGGTACATGTACCTATGGGGGGAGGGACACATCACAGCGTGCCCAGTAGGAACTCCACAACTCTACTACTCTAATCATAGTGCACAAACAAAGAAAATGCATCACATTCCAGGGTTACTGATTTATTGTTTTAGTCTTTATGGTTAGTTTTCATGCATGAATTCGAAACCTAAGTAATGGGTCAAACATCGGGGACTGGACCTCACCCAGTAAGGTGGGTGGAATGCTACGACTTCCCGAGACAAGCTCTTACGAAAGAAACCGTTCTCCAACACAACCAACTCAATGAACCCGACCTACTCCCCGCCTCTGAGGGCTCGTCAGGAGTGGTCCACAACCCAGCAGTCCATCCCCGCATGCCCACTCGATACCTTGGTTTCCCCCAAACCATCCTAGGGCACTCACCCACTTCGAGTGGAACGAGATAGCCCTAGGTTATCGTTTAGCTAATCTTTAATCCTAGTGTATTAAGCACGTAAAATGAAGCATGTAAAATGATGTCCAAATTCATGCTTTTCATCAGGATGTTCACAACACAACAAAACTTGCATCCATTTCCAAACTTGCAACATAAAATAGCAAATCCATAGGGCAAACACTTTAATACTGATGCATCCATGTTAGCGGTATTGAGCATTAACATCTGAACGAAGAAATAAACCAAAACAATAGTCTAGGCATTAGCAAACCATTCAAATTTGCTGAACTTTCACCAACAGCCACAAACATCAATGGTTATCTGCCATTTCTAGTGCAAATTTGGTAAAACTTCCCAAATAAAAGTTGTAGGTATGGAATTTTTGGATTCACATATAAAATTTCATGCAAAACTATGAAGTATATGATTTATGGTGAATTATTTTGTGAAGATTGCCAGTTCTGTTTTTCAGACAGATTACATGGTCTGTCTTGGTTGCTGATTTTGGGCCTATTGCAGTCTGCATTTCGAAAAATAAGCACTGAGATGAAGTTGGAGAAAAACTTGTTAACTTTCCAACAAGACCAAGACCATACAATTGCAGGGTGTGTGCAGGTAATTAGCTTTGTTTTACTAAACTGGGTCCAAGTTGACAGAAATCCAGACATGTTGCAAAAATCGAATTTTTAACCTAACTTCCAGTTTGAATTGGAAAAAATTGTAAACATGAAAGTTATTAAGGACATTCATATACACAACATATAAAATTTCCAAATCATTCCTATAGCCAATTAAGCCCAGAACATAGTCAAAGTTTCAGCTTTACAAGCATTCGATTTTTGCTAGGGATTTCAAGGGGAACTTGATTTTGTTATTAAACAAAGTGGAATTTTTATTAAATCAACAACTAGTTTAACCCTAAAAATATCATCTTTTAGCAAAATGAGGGCTTAGTACTAAAAATAGCATTTTATTAGACATGCTAACTAAATTATCCCTAAAAATGTGAACTTTAAACAAAATGAGAACAAAATGAAGCTTAAACATGCAAGCAAATTTCATTATCTATAAGTAGAGTTAGGGTTGTAAAGAATCCTACCTATTGGAGCTTCAAGAGAGTTCAAGGGCTTGTAGGAGTCTCCTCCTTCTCTTCTTCTTCTTCTCCTTTCTCTTCTCTTTTTTCTTTCTCTTCTTTCCTTTTCTCTTTCTTTTTTTCTTCTTCTTTTTTTTTGCTCTAAAAATTTCGGCCACCTTTAAAATGAAAATAAAATGGAGGGGAGATACTTTTGGGAGGGTGTAGAAAGGAGAAGAAAGTGGAGGAAATGTGTAGAAGGATGTTTAGTTAATTAATTACAAGATCACCTTTTAAAAATTTCATAATTAACAAGTTTGCCATTATTCATTTTCTTCTTTTTTTTATAATGGCCCTCCAATTTATTACAAGTTTATTACGAGTTTGCCATGGCAAATATCTCACTTCCCTTTTGCACAAAAATCCCTTGACTTAGTGAAATTTGCCTTTAAGCCCACTTTTTGCAATGCTACCCTCATTTGGGTACAAATGAGAAATTTGGGGGCAAAATGCAAATCTCTCCATTCCATGGGCTAGTATGCACACATACAAGGAGTCTAGAGCCAATTTTGTATTTGCACACTAGGTTTGTTACACGATCGACCTTCTTTCTGTGTTGAACGACCCAAGTGCCGAGCCTTGCGTACAAGCCTTCATCCTTCGAGCCTTCATACGACCGATCTGACTGAACACGGACTTTAACCGCATTACGACCCATCGACCCAATGCCGAGCGTTCGACCCTCAGACTCGAACCGACGACCGAACGACCCAACTGCGCCGACGAAGCCACTTGCCCATTATTCTCGTATCTGACTTGTACAGAGTCAGATAGGTCGAATCCAGGCGCAGACGAGTCATATTTGCATAAGGTAACTTGTCTGCACTACAATTGCTTCTCGTGCACCGAATCGAGCCAACTTCTCCACATTTACATCCCTAGCAAAGGAGGTAGGACACTTACCATCAGCAATTGGCTATCTTATGATGACATGTTCATTACACTGTAATTGTGGTTGCACCTCTCTGTCAACGTTGATGGAAATTTATGCAAGCAAATTGGTGATCATACATAGGCTCTGAAGGGTACATATTGTGAGATATCAAATATAGTCCCACATCTGTTAGACAAGGGGATGTGAGGGATCTAAATATGGAATTGAATCTCCATTGGTATGATACCTTTTGGGGAGAGCCCAAGAACAAAATCATGTGTGTCAAAGAACAAAACCCCGCGGGCCCAAAGTAGACAATATGACATCAGTGTGGAGATCGATGAGTTGTGCACCCATATTTAAACCCCAACACATGTGTGCCTGGTCTAACGGGCCTTCTTTCTTAATGTATTATGATATTACTTCAATCATTGCCGTACAGAATAATTCATATGTATTATGACGGACCCAACACCATCACCATCGATAACTTTTATCCATAAAAATGTAACATCTGCTGATAAGCAACCAAGATGAATCCATATTCAAGATGAATCAATTAAATATTTTGCACATATGTAGGTATCACTTTGATTGGAAAGCTATGTTATAATCAATACAGACTTGCATTGCCTTGGTAGATCCAAACCAAACAATAACAACAGTTTCGCATGAGACAAGCAAACACCAAAAGTGTTCTCTCTTTATGAAAGACAATGATTTTATTTTTGAACACATAAACCAATGTTTACATCTGAAGAAATATGCAGACACAAATATATGAACAAGAAGAAAAATTATTGACAATCTTGAAATCTTAACTGCCTTCGTCATAAACAGATATATGCTGCACTGGATCTTCAAAAAAAAATTTCCTATACAATAGAGTCCAAATCTTGAAGCACATCAGCCAGGTTCCAACAAGATCTTCTCTCCAACAGATTATAGATATCAATCAGTTGGGCTGCAAGCTATAAAATTAGTATATGTGTCACGCCCCGCTTCCCTAAAATGGAAGACGAGACATGAGGAGGTCCGCTCAGACGTGGAGCTGTGAAGCTGCAGTCTGATAAGCGTCTATAAAAATTTCAAATGTTTTGCAGGTTCTTTGCATCGCGAGAAACAACAACAACAATAACGCAGCAGATAAAGAAACATCCACTAGCTCAATAACATCCAACAATTTATCCAACATCCTAGACAGTCACAAAAGAATAAGTCTGAACAATAGGCCTAAAACATGGCCGAACAAAAGAAAGGAAAGTCTGGTGCTACGCACCAAAAACTAACTGCAACAACTAATAAGTAAGACAACTAAGAGACTCCAGGTGAGCCTAGGACTGGTCACCAGTGTCCTCGTACTCGGTCTCAGCAGGTGCCTCGAACTCAACGTCCACGAACTGCTCGTCCCCAGCTGGTAACTCTAACTCAGAACCTGACATGTGACACCCAAAGAGAAAAGGGCACATGTCAGCAAAAGTCTCCCAAAAGGAGCGGAGAGCTTTTGTGCAAGGATATAAATAACAAAAGACGACTAGCAGTTCTAAAATGGTGCAATAATTGAATGACAATTTAAGGATGCAACATTTAAAGATGACATGATGACATGCATTATGAGAACATTAATTCACAATCACGATCACTATCCTATCACATTGTGCACAGAGTTTTCCCCTTACAGCTGAAGGAGCGGATCAGGCATCCTTCTACGCTGCGTGGCAGCTTAACCCTACCCCTCCACGTGTATCGAGCCAGGGTTTCCCAAGTACATGAGCTCGCTTCTGGATCACGAGCCAGGAAGTGTTTTTGGCATAGGGTTGTGCCCGCAAAAGCAGGTGCCTAGCCTCAATCATTACAATAAGTGTAGCGTGTGCTACTCAATCACGACAATCATTAGATGCACACAATAACATGACATTGAGCAGATAATTTGCGTACCGTTAATTGAAATTAAACATGACATGATAGTATGAATGCAAGCATGGTAAAAAGTGGCGGATCTAGCTTCGTTGTCAAGCTAGATCTAAAAGTGTCGTCTAGGCAGCTATCATTTCACTGCCTAGTCTCTTTTACACTACTGTACAAAATGGCCTTGGACGTGGCCTAAAGAGAAAGCTGGCAAGTATCACTTGCCTGATTCCGAAGTTCTTGGTGTCGATGAGTCCGTACAGAAGGCGCAGACGTTTTCTGCGTCATACGGTTTCGATATCAGATTAAATGAAAAAGCTTATTAATCTACTATCTTATCTCCAATTATCAAAGGGGGGGTACTGTTAGGCATGAGTTTACTGATTTATGAATATGACTAACACTGTTACTAACTTACAATTAACAACTAATAGCTATAACCCTAACTAAGCTAACATGCATGTATAACAAACAGGGTATTAAGAGAAGTATAGTTTACCAAAAGATTATAACTACCATGTAACCATTATCTTTACCAATGTCAACACTTGCTGCATGTACTAATTTCTCTAGTAGTCCCTTTTTTTTAACCTACCATTAAATAACTAACATAAGCACTTAAATGACCAAGTATGTAAATACATAAGTCAGCAGGGTATAAGTGAATTTCATAGGCCGACACGAGGATTACCACAGTAATATCCAAACACGAATCTGAGTTTCTAAAAGTAATGTTACTGATAACCGTCATGTACTCAAAGCATAAAAGGATATGGGAAAACACTTAATACCTGTGGAAAAAGCCCCATACAATATTCCTCTAACCAAATTATTTAGAAAATCTGCAGTATATAGGTTTAGCCTATAAAATAGGTTAGAGTTCAGTTCTGTAATGTCCCCTGGTTCATTACTCTACCCTATAAACCGAACTAACATGTGAAGTATCAATATTGTCACTTGAAACATCCTATAATAAGGTCTCCATGCCACTGTTAATCACTTAACATAATAGAGATATTGCAACCTAAAAGAACAGCTTGATTTATAAAAAAACTCTAACGGAAGCAACCAAAGGTAAGATCATGTTAACATATAAAAATATACACAGTCAACTAAAAATCATTACTAATCATATATTTATATACCCAGCTAACTCCCAACAGTAAAAACTCACCCCAACAACTAAAAATAACAAGCTAACCTCGGATCTTCTTCTTCGTTTAGTGCAGGTGGGGGAGCGAGCGTGGTGGCGCCACCGCTGCGTGTTGCTGCGTGCGTAGGGCCGCGTGATGGGATTCTGATGGCTTCAACGACGGAGAGACGTCGTGGGGGGGGGGGGGGGCGGAGATGTAGCAGGAAGCGACTGGGGTGGCGACGCAACGTCGGAGGGGGCCAGGTGTGCGTGGCGGCGCCGCGGGCGACGGTCAGTGCCTGGGGTTTTCGCGTGGAGGAGAAAAATGGCGGCCTGGGGAAATTTGCGTGGATAAAAATTGAGGGCGGCTGCGTTTTTGATTTCTGGGAGAAAGTGACCTAGATCTATTAAATAAGAGGGGGCTAAGGCTCACGTGAGTGAGGGTAGTCTAGGGCTCAGGGTCTAGGGTTAATTTAAAAAAAATAAGAAGTTGGAGGACTTTCATGTGGGCAGCGATCACGGGCATGTGGGGCGACGTGGGCGAAAGAGAAATCGTGGTGTGTTGAAATTGTCAAAGAACGTGTGCCTTGGGGATTGTTAAGAGTTTTTAGTGGGAAAAATTAGTAGGCTTGAAGTGGGTTTGTTAAGATTAATAGGATTAGGTCTAAGTTTGTTTTTTTTTATTTATAAAACTTAAAAAATCTCTCTCTCCCACTCTCTGGATGTGTACGGCATGAGGAAAAATAAGTGGGTAGGCTTAATCAACAATAAAATAATTTTATATATATATAAAAATGAAAACTTATTGTACCCTACCCTGTTATAAACCTTATTAATTGTTGATTAACAAAAATACTTAGAGACTAATAATGGGTTATTAGCAGGTCGGGCAAACGACATCCTAAAATTACACGGAAAATATCGGGGCGCCCACGCCTCCGAGAGGATCGTGAATACGGGGCTCGTTCGCGAGTCTGAACTACGGAAATCCGTAATAAAAATCAAATACATAAAACGCATACAAATTCGGCTACGCGCTATAGGATTCGGTATGAAAACATGTAGATATAAAAGCAAGACAATGGAAAACCATACCAATACCTGGCAGCATTCTGCTTTATTTAGATCTTGAGAAGATTCATAGAGATCAATATTTATTTAAATAGCTTGATCTCAAACAAACCAAAATTTATATCTTACATATATACATATATATATATATATATATTAGTTTTTTCATTTTTTTTCAAAACCATGGATCTGTTTTTGCGAACATAAACATGAATGAGTATAATCATTGTTATCCTCAAATTCACAGCTCTTTGTTGGCAGGCTGCATGTTCTCTAGCCATTTATCTGCATTCAAAAAGAAAAGGATGTAGTATATAAGAAAGATAACATGATATATTAATATCTAAACTGATTGTTCAAAAAAAAAATACATAATAAACTTGTAGTCCTAGCAAGTTTTTTAAAAGAGCTTGGTAAAGTAAAGATGTGCTTGCCTTCAACTAATCAGAAGATGCAACAAGATTAATTGGGAGCTTTGGCGGCTGTTGAAGATGATGATGCCCAAAGAGAAAATCCCTATTCAAAAAGAAATATAAGAACCATATTTCCGTGTGTTAGTTAATTTTATCCAAGAGTGAAGATAAAACAAACAAGTAAATTGAAAGCTTTTAAATATTGACATGCCTAAAATTGCTCGCTTTATTGAACCCAAAAATTTTAGAAGAACTTTTAAAACATCATTAGCTTACCCTCTTCTTTTTCTTCTTCTTCTCAACATAAGCAACAAGTTCTCCTTGGCATGCTAAAGCATCGTCGAGAGCCTGTAATTAAGAAGCATTAATGTTGGAAATCCTTTAATGAATTAAGCTAGTAGCTCAAATGGAATCAAAGGTAGATCTATATATTGTGATGCAGGATAAGCTCAATTGAATCAAAGAAAGATCATCTCAATGTAATATGGGCTAATTTGAAACATATAAACAAATCAAGCTTTTACTAAAACAGCATTACCTTCTTGGTTGCTTCCAGCTCAGCTTCCAGCTTATCCACTCGACTGATGGCGGCATTCAATATCTGTTCCTTTTCGACGGGCATCTCAGCAGGCTTTGAGCTCAACACACTCACCTTTTGCTCTAGTTCCCCGAGGCGCTTTAGGACAGCAGAGAATTCAGCCAGGGAAACAGCCGGTGCAGGAGCAGGCAGTTGTTGTTGCTTGAACGTGGTCTCGACGGTGTAAGCAGGTGTCGTGTAGTCCATCGCCGCATCAACACTCTTCTTAGGCACTGCACGAGTCACGACACCCATGACAACGGCCATGACCCCAGAAATAAGATTTTTTCCTTGATGAGATTTGCAAGCATCAGGTAGAGTATACACACCTGGAGCCTCTGGTACTAGAGTCATAAATAGAATTTTAATTTTAACTATGGCCAAGAGTAACTTGAACTAAATCAACACACATTTAGCAAAATATAGACCTTTTGAGATGGCTGGCTTCTCATTAGATGCTTCTTTGTTCCAGCTGGCGTCCACAATCTTATCGACCATGGGGATATCATCATCAGGAGTAGGGAAGTCTCCTTGAATAGATTGAGCCTTGCATGAAACATTATACACATGGTTAAGAGTGTATTATACCAAACTTATCAGAATTAACAAAACTACCTTGTAATTAGCAGAAGTGCTATGTTCTTCACGAACAGGCGAAAGATGTGGATGCTCAATCGTATTTCGGGATGTTTTCGGAGAGGAGAAAGAATCTTTCTTCTTCATGTAAAAAAAAACAATTATGTATTAGCAACATGATGAACTTAACACATTTAAACTTAGGTGAACACAATACCATTGGATACACTATTTCATCCTCTGAAATTGTTTTTTCATCAGCAACTAAATTATGACCAGAATTTGATCTTCTGGATGATCCCTCGGAGTTGCGAAGAATCTGAAAGTAGAAGCTTATCATCAGTATATATAGCCACATGATACTTTGGGTTTGTAATTTAATAATGTTAATACACTAAGAATATTCTAATAATCTCCAAGTCTTCCAAAAATTTCTTTACTACAAAATAGAGAATATGAAAAAGGTACAAAAAGGATAATATAACAAGCACCGCCAAAATCTCAGGATCATTCCATGGCCCTTTATCTGATTTAAGACATCCCCCTTTATCAGAGCATGTACATGTGCCACCAAGAAACTCTGGCAACTCACTGAAAAAAATGATTATATAAGTCAAATTAAGCATGATGTTTGAACACAAGATAAATAAAGCCACATTTAATTTGTTTCGAACCATATCATTTAGCCATAAGTTGATGATCTTAACTAAAGAACACTAACCTCGCATCGATCACTTCAAGCAGTTTGCTCTGATACTTGTTGCTTAGGACCTAAGGTTATGATGAGCATAAATTACGCGGTTTCTCAGGCTGAGACAAATTAATGCATGTCACAATAAAATTTTATAAGATGAACGCACATGAATCTTTGCAGTAGTTTTTGGATCAAGGAAACTCTTCACTGTGTTCCATAACAATCTAAATCCTTGACCTGCATTGATGATAAACATGCGGCACATTGTCTGTGGTACAAAATAATTTTTAGAGTCATTATAATGTGTTAATTGCAATTTCTATTATGTTTGCTTGCATAACTTAGATTAGATATATACCTCAGGATAGTTGTTACCATCCACCTGTTGCATACGACCGATGAGTTCTCTTGCTGCCTTGTTGAATTGTTTGTATCCCTAAATTTCATATTCATAACTTATTAAATCTTGTGTGTTTATGCATGCAAGAAACAATGAATCACTTACCATAAAAACATGCAAGTAAATGCTATTATGATATTATCCTGTTATGCTATTAATAATACCTTAATTTGATGCATTTTTCATCATAATTGTATTCACTAAAAAATGGAAGAGTCATCACATACCACTCCAGAGACATCAAGAATGCTTGTGCTCTGGTCGATATGTCTCTTTGACGCAATAGAACAAGCTGGGAACTTGGTGGCGAAAATCCTTTCGAATTCCCTCACGTGGTATTTCATGTAACGATCCATGGTCGTAACCTGCATTAGTTTGTTCGAGTCGATTTGCCCGAGTTTTTCAAAGTAAACGGGCCTGCCTTCCTTATCAACTCCATGATGACATTGTGGGTAAATCTCTAAGACTTCCTCTAGCTCCTTGTATTCAAAATCCTTGAAGAACAAACATGTATATTACTTCATATTTAATTCATCCCTTCTTAATAGCAGATATATTCTCTATGTATTTTATCTTATTTTAATATTACTTTACATTTCTATAAAAATAAATTGCTTATGACCATTACCTCCAAAATAGTATCGGCACCAAATTCCTTTCTCCAATGGAGCATATCGGTCCACATTTGTTTTGATTTCTCAACATCGAATTTTCTAGCCTTTAAAAATCTGCAAAAATAGAGAAATTAAACCGAGTGTTTGAGTAAAATGTATGTGATAATAATTACACATATGTGATTGAAATTAATACTATCTATATTACATTTGAGGGATGTTATCAAGAGAAATTAGATAATAGAATTTGCACAAGAGAAATTGGATAAGAGGTGTGATTTTGAGGGATAAGAGAGGAGGTGTGGTATTTTGCACATACAACCCCGGGTTTTGCATTTTTGCCCTGGACCCTCCCCACACACACCCACACCTTTTCTTCTTCCACCCCTTTTCCGACTGTTTTTTTTAGTCCACGTGCACGTGTGCACGGGTTATTTGCTAGTATTTCTATAATTAACTACATTTTCATCATAAATTGTATTCGATAATTAGTTTGGGCATGCCCTCTACAAACCATTCATTAAACAAGATGGTACAACCATGTTTCTCATATATTCTTTAATGAATGGTTTGTAGAGCAAACCTTAGCATCGTATGATAGTCATCGTGTCTCGAAGGCAAAAGCTCTTCTAGAATAAGAGTTTGGCGAAAGGCATCAACGGCCTGCTCTTCCTCGGCGTCGCGCTCGTCCTGGATGGAGACGGACATGACCTTGCTACTTCTCCTACCCCTTTTGTTCATAGAATTTCTGAACTTAGCCGAATTTTTCTTCATGGACCCTCTCATTTTCTTCTCATCCTCAGACTCTTCATGACCTGTGGATGCATAATAATTTAAATTTAGATTATTGAATGCTAGCTTATATCATTATTAAAGATAACAAGTTACTGAAATAAGTAAATTTACCAGGTTTTCGGTCCATAGGTCCAGAATCACTCATTGTGTGTGGGTGCAAACTGGACCTTCAAATAACAAAGGGGGTGGAGATTAAGAAATCATATATGTAGAATGTTGCGCCTCCAAGCACCTGTAAACAATTAACATTTATATCAATAAAATCGAATAATAAGAACCCATTAAGCTAGCATGATTAAGATTGGGTTGTTGTTATTGCAATAATATGATTGTTTGCAGGATTGATTGATTACCTGCGCTAAATCGTAGAGGAATGCAGTAAGAGAACAAAGGGAAGAAGGGGTTGGGTTTAAAAGGTTGATGATGCCACTTGGTTAAAATTAAGAGAGAGAGAGAGAGAGAGAGAGAGAGAGAGGGCGATGTGCCGAGATGCATGGCTCTCCATTGGAAATGACTGAAATTAAGGGGGTGGGAGAGAGAGATGCTAGGTTTTGCTATTTATGGCATCCGAAGAAAGATAGTTTAGATGTAAATTAGCAATTTTTGATTACACAGTTTAATCAAATGGCTTTACCATTGATTAAATCGGGATTTGAGTGGCTTATAATAATTATTATTAAGAGATGAGAGAAGACACCACACCAAGAGAAATGTATGGGTTGGAAAACAAGTAAACTCGATCATGATAATCACTTCGTGCCAACGTTCTTGTTGTCCTTCATCTTTTTAGTCTCAAAGAGCCATTATGATTTGGATTTTGAATTAGTTTGGGAAAAAAAAATGGAAATAAATGCCCCCTAACCCTTGTGTAAGTTTTGGTACATATAGTTAATGTCTCACCACGGATTTGATGTAGGGCGGTCTAAAGGTCCCAGCTGACGTGGCAGACGAGGCCGACCTTCGGAACGTCGGTCGAGCTGGCTCCGGGCCAAGCGGGCTTCGGGCAGAGCGATGGGTGCCGAACGAAGCTTCGGCCGAACGATCCACTTAGCGATCTGCAAGACAGGATGGTCATCAGGGGGTTGGATTTGGGTTCAGACCAAATCCCCTCTGATGCTGAAGTCAGATCGTGACAAAAGGATGCTCGGTGGAACTGATTCCAACCAGTTGGGAAGTCGTTTACTAGTTCTCGAGCAGATCTAGAGTGTAGGAGTACCTGAGTGTCAGATATAATGAGGAAGAAATTTATTAGGTGGAAGCAGATCTTGAGTGTAAGAGTACCTGGGAGTAAGATATCCGAGATTCGTCCCGTCCTTCATCGTTGGATGAGCTATTTATAGGCGATGGTTTCCTTGAGAGCATTCTTCGGATTGGGTGCCCGGGTATTGAAGGCTCTTTATTGTGTTTGACCTGCGGCCCATGCCTTTGATGGAGGGCGCAATAATGGGACGTGAATGCCTCCATCGACGAAAGGCGCCATGTTCGGGGCGATTAATAGTCGCTTCGGCCAGGCCGAACGGCGTTCCAAGTGAGGTGAGTCTCCCCCTCACGTGAGGGTCGTGAAGTGACCGGGCCGAAGAAAGCGGCTTCTCTCGGTCCCTGGGCCCTCGGCCCACTTCGGGCGAGTAATATATCCCGGGCCAGCCCAATGCTGTGACAATGGCCCCCATCATCCGAGCTTAACCGTCATGGGAGTGGAGGTCGGATGATGTGACGCTTACGGGCGGGTTCGGTAATCGAGACAACCCATTTAATGAAGGCCATCATGGCAGAGAATGCCAAAATTCTCCCGTCTCTTGAGCACAAAACCCGGGGATGCGTTGTCTCGAGATGTTAACACATGCACGAGATTAGACGGCCGAGGGTGGTCCGACGGGATCGTTTAGCGTCGCCCAAGTGGGGGTTGTTTAATTGAAGAAAAAACCCTCTTTTTATGGAGTTCAGATTTACTCTGCCGTCGGCTTCCTCTTTCTTCCCAGAATTTTCATTCGTCGGTGTCCGTTCGTGGTTCTGCCAATGCATTCTTCACCGTCTTTCCCCTCTAATTCTGAGATGAGCATGTCGATGGCCAAGGCAGATCACTCGACGTGGGAGCAGCCCGACGATCCCACCGCTATGGCAATCATGCCTTCCGGCCCCGGCGTTACCATCCCCGGGCTGAGGACGACTTCCACAAGGTTCCCCGCGATGTGAAGGACCAACCGTCGGTAGTTTCTACCACCTCAATCTCTTCGCTCCGCTCCTCGTACATTCGTCCCCCTTTACATGGCTAGGGCTAGAGCATGTGATTGACGAATTTGGTATGCTTTGTTGAAAAGCAAGTTTGTAAATCGTAAGTTTCAAGCCGGACCCTTTTCCTGGTTTTGTTTAGAGATTCATTTCAAATTAAATAGGCTCTGGCCTGTCTGAACTACTGAGCCAAAGATCCACAATCTTTCTGCCCTAAAATATTAGGCACAGATAATTGTGTGTAAACTAATTATCAAAAAGGTAGAGCGAAGATTTAATTTCAGAAAGTAGCAGAATAGAAAGTATCACTTAGATGCTTCGATGCCTGTTTAAGCTGCTTCTAATAGTCTTGATCTTGTTGCTTCTTGAGCTATATGATGGTATTGGGCTAGCAGCACTGTTTTAAGCGGAATTATATCATAGGAATGGCAGACTTGTAAATAAAGTGGTTGTGCGTGTGAGAACAACGGTGAGTGCGCGTAGCAACTCCCATATGAGAAACCCTATCAATATCCCCATCCAACCAAACCACGCCATCCCCCTCTTCTTTCTTCTCCAATGGCTGCCGCCTGCCGCTCCCCCCTCCTCCATCATCTCCCCTCTCCTCCTCTTCCGTTCCCAAAACCCCGCTTCTTGCTCCCCAGTTCCCCCCTCGGAAGCCCTAGCCCTAACCCTAGAAACCTCGCCCTACGGTCCAAGCCCCCAGCCTCGGCGTCGTCGAAATCCGCAGGCTCCGGCGGCGGGGTGAAGAAGGAGCAGAAGCTGAACCAGGAGGGGGTGATCGTGGAGGCGCTGCCGAACTGCATGTTCAGGGTCCGGCTCGACGCCACCGGAGACGTCATCCTCGGCTACATGTCCGGCAAGATGCAGAAGAACAAGATCTTCATCGTCACCGGCGACCGAGTCCAGGTCGAGATCGGCCGGTACGACTCCACCCGAGGCAGGATCACCTTCAGATACGACCGCCGAAGCAACAGGACCCCTCCCAAATCCAACAACAACAAAGATAAATAAATGACCAACTGCTGGAGTTGCATCTTCAGAGTTTTTTTCTTCCTCCTCTCTCTTTTTTTTGGGTGTCTGTATTTATTCATGAAAAAAAATAAAAAGAAAAAAAATAATTTATCCTGATGCTCGATACTTGTCATACACATCTAAAATCACCTCATCGAACAGTGAATACAAATATATTTAGCTGAAATATACACTCATGGGACTTTAATCCCTCTTGATTGAAATGCTTTTATATTCCTTCACCGTGTTCGTAATGGCTTGTTCAACTGGTAGCCTCTCCAAGCTTGATGCACCGTAGAACCCATGAACCCCCTTGGTGCTCTTCAGTATGAACTCGGCTTCTCGAGGACCTGAGATGGGACCTGAAAGAGGAAGAACAAAAAGGATAATTTTGATCTTTATAATCCTTCAAGAAACTAACAAGAGAATGCTGACTTCAAAGCCTCATTTCCTTCCAGAAACTAACGTTGGCCTTCAACTTAAATCTGAGGAAACTAACGTTGGCATTTACTATATATCTAGAGTTTTCACTTTTTCACAATTATGTATTTTGCACTCTCAACACTCCTCAAGCTGGAGCATATATATATCATACATGCACAGCTTGCACAACTTGTCAGAAATAAAATCAACTCGTGACTTCCCAAGAGGTTTGGCAAGCATATGAGCCTGGCAGTGGCTGCAAGCAACCAAGACTGTTCATCTTTTAAATGGTTACACATGAATATTTTTCAATAACTGGGCCTGCTTTCTATCCACAAAATCTCCTGGATGATGGACATCTATCCACTATCGGCAACAAAAGAAAATTGTGTACAATGCATATATCATTCAAATATTCAATCAACTGGAAAATCAGAGATAAGTTATAGAACCATCAATCCTTGCCATTCCCTAGTATGCACTTCTATTCACAAATCTCTAGAACAAACAAGGTAATTGCTAAATCAAAAGTTGGCTTTTCATATAAACCTTAGGAATCCTGACCATAGTTGCAGGTCACAATGATACAAATAACAGGCAAGTGAGAGAAGAAAATAAAATACAAGCTTAATGCAATCGTAATCAAAGAATTGTAGCAAAATGGTGCAAGGTGAACTATGAAACATGTCGATATCTTTACCAAAAAGCTTACTATGCTCTGGTTTTCATCCCATTTGTAGTCAGAAAAATTAATCCCACATAAAGGCAATGGAAAATGTCAAGCTTCATGTATAACAAGTCAATTTTATTGTAACACTAGAAATAATCTGTGCGCACATTGCACGGCACAAGAAAAAATCCAGACAAACAGGATGCGTTGAACGCGTGCAACCGAAAAGGAGCGAGAAGTGTGGGTGCTTTATGTATAACAAGTCAATTTTATTGTAACACTAGAAACAATCCGTGCACACAGTGCACGGCGCAAGCAAAACAGGATGCGGTGAACACTTGCAACCGAAAAGGAGCAAGAAGTGTGAATGTGTGCCGGTATCGTAGGGGGTTATTGGGGAAAAATCACATATGACAAAGATGCAATTAAGTGAGTTTGGGGTTTTTTTGGGGGGTTTTTGGCAAAGTGGGATGATGGGGATGGCAAACATGTAAATATGTGAGTGGAGGTGATTATTAGGGTAGTGGGATGTGACATTTGTCACAGTCAGCTTGTGACTAGGACAAAGGGTACCACCTAAGATAAGTCTAGGTGGACATCCCTTGTTTATAGAATAGACGTTTGTAATAAGAGGATAATGTGTTTTAAGAATCAAGGGATCCTCAGCTGACATTCTAACTGATTCTCCTCCTTTCTAGTTCCCTCTTTCTTTGGCTTGAGAGAATTCTCAAGGCTTATTCCAAGGGTCAGTGAATCCCCACTGTTGTGTGTGACCATTTATGAAAATGATTTCGCATATGTTTTTTCCTCTGCTCTCTCTCTCTCTCTCTCTCTCTCTCTCTCTCTCTCTCTACCATTAAACACTAGCAACAACCCGACCTCTAGTTTCTTATCAGAGAGGGATGAGTATATGGCATGCCCAAATGGAAGCCCAATCGGGCTTTGGGCATGCGCATTCTCATCCCTACTTGAGAGCAGCTTAAAACTAAATGAGGAAACTGAAATTATAAGAATTATGTTACATACGATCATATGGGAAGTTAATTCAGCTTCTAAGGTAAGTACTTCAGAAAACATACCTCCATGGCAAAGAACAATAATGTTTGGATTAACTCCTACTGCAGCATCTGCAATGGCTTGAACATAACCAACACTATCATCAAGCGTGACCGCAGATTTTGCACCAATAGATCCTGATGTTGTGAGACCCATATGTGCCACTATGATATTAGCACCAGCCTTGGCCATCGCAATGGCCTCATTTGGATTGAAAGCATATGGAGTTGTCAAAAGGCCTAGTTTATGAGCTTTGTGTATCATCTCAACCTCCAAGCTAGCAAAGAGTGGTAATAAAAAGGAAAGTTCAGATACAAATGTGTCGTAAAATGTGTGCGATCTAGATGTATGACCGATATCAACATGTTCCTTTCATTATTGTCCATGTCACTGGAAAAAGGGACAAAACAACATAAAATTGAAAATATTTTTAAAATAAAAAAATGAACACAAATTCCTCACTAGACATTGTCATGCAAAAATACTCGGAAGGTTTAAAATTAAAAAATAAATAAATAAACGAACATAGACATTGAACCAGATCGTGATACTCACCCATAGCCCATTCCTGTCTCTTCTAGGTTTTGGCGGAAATTACCATCAAAGAGCCCAACCGTTGGGAAATTTTGCACACCAGAAAATCCAATTTCTAGTAGCTGCTTAAGAAAGTAATCCATTTGGCGAAATGGATCTGTAGCACACACTCCAGCAAGAACGGGTACTTCTTTTACAACCTACAGATATTTATAGTCAAGAAGCTAGAATTTTTTGCAACTTATTAAATTTGTAATTTAACTTTATTTGCTGTAAAATGGAGTCAAATGCAAGCATTAAAATGTAATTGGAGTTGGTCAACCATAAACGATAGTTGAAATTTACTTTCAATTTATAAACACCACAAATTCAAAGAATCTAACCGGCAACACTTCATTTGCCATGTCAAGGACGACTGCATTGGCATCTGCAAATGGCAGTAATCCAGCCAAAGAACCCCTTCCTGCCATTCGAAAGCGTCCAGAGTTGTACACAATTATCAGATCCACACCCCCAACTTCTTCAAACTTTGCCGATATGCCTGTTCCAGCACCAGCTCCTATAATAGGCACACCTTTATTTATTTGTTGCATTAATTGTTGAAGTATACCCCGAGTCCTCCGCAGAGTTTCTGTTGTGGGATGACAACAAGTGAGTCTACATTCAATGTGGATAAGGTCGCTACTTTTGTCAAAAGTGAACACATTGCCTCCTCTCTTATCATTTTATTTCATTCACAGTAGGTATTAATCTACATTTGCAAATTGCAACAGAATTTATCGAACACCAAAAAATTCTTGCTGGTAGAACAAGGTGTGTAACTCACGAACAACCCCCCCAACCACCACCACCACCCCCCCCCCCCCCCCACACACACCCACACACACACACACACACACACACAAAAAAAACCCCCACCCACTGAAGAGGGCAGAGACTGCCTCAAACCTGTGGCAAACACTACTGCAGAAATTGCTTTTACCATCTCCACAAAGCACCTCTTTTGAAGGCTCATGTTTTATAAAAAGAATCAAATCAAGTTGTTATCTCTGTTATAACAATACAAGTTATTGCATTGTCAAATATATCTATTTTAATTGCTAGTATAACAACAATTGAAAGAAAAATCTACCTAAGTTGTAGAAAGAGAATTATAACATCCTGGGATGCATCCGTCTTGAAATAAATATTTGTTACAAATTCTCAAACATTTCACTATCATATCCATACAAATTTTATTGTTTCTCTTCAATTTAATTTACTGCATGTGTACAACAACTAAAACTTGAAAACCTTACTTCATGATTTTTGTTCCACTGGCCTACAGCATAGCATAATATTTCTATCAACATGGATAATTCCATTCAGGTCCCCCAAGAGTTGGAATGTCATAGAAATTATGATGCCTTCATCGAATATGAGTAATAATGGATAAATTGGAAGAGATAAGGAAGCCAAATTGTATGCAGGCCGAAATTCCCCATAAACCTAGTTAAAAGTGACATCCATGTTGGATGAGCAAGGGTAACTGTAAATTTCACTGGTTCCAAACAGACTAAGTTATATTTAGTTCTTCTTTGCAAGCTTTCTAAGTTTCTAAGTCTCTATTTATTATTTAACAAGCAGAACATCACATTTTTCTGAACTTCTTACGATATAGTCAAGGATGTCCAATTTAAAATTCTTCCATAAACTGGTATGTTAATGGATTAAAGATTTGACTCAATTCAAGGATGCTATGGGTGAAGGGGCACTGAATGATGATGTATTTTTCCCAGGAATCGTAAGCAAACCATTGGCGTAATAAGGCTTATAGGTGAAATTAGTCAGAATTTGTAGAGTGTAGGTTTTCTGGAGGGTTCCTTAGGCATTATAATTCATGTTGCCAAGCTTCAGTTGTCCACCACCGTTACTAAGTGGTGTGTTATGTTTTTTTATTTGTTAGCAACAGTCTTTCTGACGAAACTAGAAAGCAGACAACAGCACTCAGCTTTGGACTTTATATCAGAACAAATATTCTTGGGCATTTCAACAGATGCTGATTACGATAGGAAAAATATGGCCAGATTTATACGAGTATATCTTCACCAAATTATAACGTGTTTTAAAAAGCAGACTAGAGGATATTAGTTTAATATGTGATTGTTTATCATTTAATATCGTCGTCATCATTTGCGAGAGCTCAATAATCTGGGAATGAATCCATGGATCTTCCCCCTAATCTGGGAACGAATCCAGGGAGCTTAGTCACAGCACAATTGAAAGATACAGCATCCAAGTCACTGCTCTTGTTCAAAATACATTGAAAATGAGTAAGCATTGTTTTCTACAAGTCTTATGTCCCATAATTTAATGCTGAAAGGTGTTCAACTAAGGTTGCCTTGCATTATTTTATCAGCTTGAAGTTTAGTAGAAAATATAGCTATTAATTCGTTATCAAAAACATCTTTTTAAATTTTTCCAAGTAACGCAAATCTTCTAGTTAAAGATGGTATATTGTTTGCAGATTAGAAGTTTACGAGCGTAATCAAGACAGAAATCTTGCATAGTTGGTGAACAATTAGTATGCTATGTCGAAACATTGGATACCAAGAAATAAAATACGCACTGCTGCATATTCAAGAGATATTGAACCTGGCTTTGCATCAGGAAACTCCACAGGAGCCCGCCAAATGACCTTGTCATCAAAGTCTTTACCCTCATAGTTGCTTTCATCCATGTTAAGACAGTACTTTGGTTCAAAAGCAAGATTTTCTCTTGGATTTGCAATTTTGGGAATATTCATCTCCAAAAATGAGTCAACCAAGGCATCAGCAAAATTTGGATCATTTATGTGGTATGGAATTATCTTCACCTACTAAAACAAAACCTAAATATAAGATGATGTTTGGAAAAAGCAGTATGTAGAAGTGATAAGCTGAGCATATAAAAACACTTACTATCAAAGGCTTACCTGTCTATCACTGTTTTTCTCCACTAGTTTATCCAGTTCATTTATCAGAGCACATGTCGCCTCTGGATCATAAAATGGCTTTCCAACAGCATCTAGTGCGGAGACACCCTTCTCTGGTAGACAAATACAAACTTTTGACGAAGACTTGTTCACTTTCTCAGCTATAAATCTAGCAAACTTCTTGTTTTCGTCAACAGTAGTTCTCATAAGTGAAACCTACAAACGCATCAAATAGTTGGAAATTTAGAATCAGTGCTAACGAAATGCCAACACATGCATGCATGTTAGAGATGCATGTACTTGTAAACATAGAATTTATTCAAATTTAGATGATTTGACAGTGGCAACAAATGTATTAGAGTCTTAGACATGATGTATCAAATAAAGTGTCTAAATTACCACGTCATGGCCCGGTAATTATCAGTGGTATCTGGGCGACTGACACAAGTGTACAAGCGTCTGAAAGTTTTTAAAGTATCTAAATAGAAAATTTTGAACAGTATGATAGAGAAGCATGTATATAATAGCATATATAAACATAGGATATACTAGCCACTGTGCCCCTGCAGTAATGCACAGTCTAAAATAAATATTAGTTTGTCAGCTGTCTGAAAATTTATGAAAATAACAAACTTAATCGCACGTTCAAACAATGCCAAAAAAAGGTATTGAAATGAGCCATTTTGTCCTATTACATTAGCAAGTCAAGGGCGGAACCTGATCACATATAACATGTTTTTAGATCTTGTTCCCCACATATATGAATGATTAAACCATATTAATTGTAGTATATAAGACATGTAGACATCTCGCTTAACACTGTAAATAGTTTTTTTAAAAAGAAAATATCTGTTCTATATAATGGTAACTGAATTGAAAGTCATCTGTGAAAGCAGTATTTTAGCAATCTCAGCTGCTTAAAGGTAACAACAATAATAATAAAATTGCACACACTTATTATTAAATAGATGTTGATCATGTTGATCAACTTGAACCCTGGTCTTATCATCCAAAACTCGGTGTGGGAAATGATGCCATACCCCACTTAATTGGTTGCTGAAAAATTCTGTGATGTGCATGAGAGTATAATACAAAAACGACTAATACATATTCAGAGTCAAAGCCATTTATCGTTGAGTCTCGTTTGATATTATGTTAAAATTGTTGTCCTTCTTCTACATATGCAATTTGCCTTAAATTCATTCTAATTATTAGTAACCAAAAGGGATTAGAAATTATAACATGATTATTATTTATATAGTTGGTCAATATTCTTTACCATATATGTGGATTCTGTGAATTTGAACCGAATTTAAATGTAGATCTTCAGGAACAAATTTGCAGGTTATGAAATAGCATGTTCAAGATAAAGTTGATACTAGTTTGCATGCTAAAAAAGGGTTCATTTAAATTTCATTTTGAAATAATGACCTACAAAACAAACTAACAACTCCAAAATTATTTATTCAAAAATAGCTTCTAAATATAAATATTTTTCTTATGAGAAAGAAAGAGAAAAAATGCTGCGGGGTCTACTTTTCGAGTGAACTTGACCAACTAGATAAAAGAGAGAAGAGTGACTTGAAAATCAAATCAAAGAGTGGACTGGAAGGTCATAAATAAGCATTTTGGATCATTTGCTTTTTTTTCCCTTTTAACAAGGCAAATTATTAGGGCAGAGAGAAGCTTTCCTTTTTTTGCATGGTTATTGATACGATTTGGATCGTATCAATGGAAAATCAGCGAAGAAAAGGAATAAAAATTGGAAAAGTTGGGATTTTTATTGGATTTTTGAGAAGAAACAACTACTAATAGCAAGATAACTTGAGCCCTTTCGAGAGGAACTCGCTCTCCTAACTTTGATGAACGGATCAAAGTCTAAAACTCTCACAAAAGACACTTACGATGTTTCTCACACAATAAGCATAACCCTCATGACGGCTAACCCTAGATATAAATAGAGAAAACCTAGGAATAAAATATCATAGCAAAAGACTAATCTGTCCTTCGACGCCTCCGATAGTAAGTGACCCATCCGCCATGGGACCCGCTTGGACCCGTGACCGCCTCGGAAGGTGCGCCCGTATCAATACCCGCCCCTAAAAGAGCCACCTTGTCCTCAAGGTGGAAATCAGGGTACTGCTCCTGGATCGCCTCATACTGCTCGACCGTCCGTCTGCGGATGGTAGGTGGTGCTTCGCTTCAGCACTGTCCCCTGGACTCGAAACAACTCCTCCCAGAAGTGACTAGTGAATACCTTGTCCCGGTCGGACACTATAGACTTCGGAAACCCGTGCAGCCGCACCACCTCCCGCACGAAAACCCCCGCCACCGAAACCGCTGTGTAAGGATGCTTCAAGGGAATGAAGTGAGCATACTTACTCAGCCGGTCAACCACAACCAAGATCACGGTGAACCCCTCCGACCGCGGCAAGCCGTCTATGAAGTCCATGGACACCTCCTCCCACACCTGCTCGGGCAATGCCAAAGGCTGTAGCAGTCCTGCCGGGGCCATCGCCATGTACTTGTGACGTTGGCAGACGTCACAAGCCGCCACCAATCGCGCGATGTCCTTCCGCATGCCCGTCCAGTATACCTCCCGAGCCATCCGCATATACGTCTGCTGCACGCCCGAGTGCCCTCCGATCGCCGACCCATGGAACTCCTGGAAAAGAGTCGGAATCGATGCAGACCCCCGCGGAATCACCAACCTCCCCTGGTAGAGTAACTTTCCCCCTTCTAGCGTGTAACCTGGCACCCCGTCACCTCCCTCCTGTAAGCTCTCCCTGATCTGCTGCAGCTCCGGGTCTGCCTCCGCCTCCTGTGACAGCTGGTCCAAACCTCTCCACTCGGGTATCGACATCGACTGCAGCTGGCTCCCCTCATCCCGTCGAGATAATGCATCTGCCGCCTTATTTTCCAGCCCCGGTCTATACTCAATATCGAACCGAAATCCCACCAACTTCGACAGTAACTTTTGGTGCTCCTCTGCCACCAACCTCTGCTCTAACAGATACTTCAATGCCCGATGATCTGTCCGCACCACAAAAGTTCGTCCCAGCAGATATGGTCGCCATTTCTGAATGGAGAATACTATAGCCATTAACTCCCTCTCGTACACTGACTTCAGCCTCTCCCTCGTGGTCAACACCTGGCTGAAGTATGCAACCGGCCGCCCCTCCTGCATCAGCACCGCCCCAAGACCATATCCTGAAGCATCCGTCTCTACTAGGAATGGCTGGCTGAAGTCTGGCAGAGCAAGGACCGGCGCCGTCGACATCGCCGTCTTCAAGGCTTCGAAAGCCTTAGTCGCCTCTTCCCCCACCGAAAACTGTCCTTCTTTAGCTGCTCCGTCAGTGGCCAGGCAATGGTGCTGTATCCCTTCACAAACTTGCGGTAATACCCTGTCAAGCCCAATATACCCCGCAGTGCCCGCAGTGTCTGTGGTAGAGGCCACTCTAACATCGCCACAATCTTTGCCCGGTCTGCCACTACCCCGGCGCCTGAGACAATGTGCCCCAAGTACTCGATCTGACTCCTCCCGAACGAGCACTTCTTCCGATTGGCGAATAACTGGTGCCCCTGCAACTTCCTGAAAACCACCTCCAGATGCCCCGTGTGCTCCTCCAATGTGCGGCTATAGACCAAGATGTCGTCAAAGAAAACAAGGATGAACCGTCGTAAGTAAGGGCGGAACACCTTGTTCATCAAGGCCTGAAAAGTAGACGGGGCGTTTGTCAATCCAAACGGCATCACCAAGAACTCGTAGTGGCCCTCGTGTGTACGGAACGCCGTCTTCGGGATGTCCTCTGCTCGCATCCGGATCTGATGATACCCAGACTTTAGATCCACCTTCGAAAACACCCTCGCCCCATGCAGCTCGTCGAGCAACTCATCTATCACCGGAATAGGAAACTTGTCAGGCACAGTTTCCTTATTCAGGGCTCGGTAATCCACACAAAAACGCCAGCTCCCGTCCTTCTTCTTCACTAACAAGACTGGGCTCGAGAAGGGGCTGACGCTGGGCTGGATCACTCCTGCTAGCAACATCTCTCTGACCTGCCGCTCGATCTCATCCTTCTGCACGTGGGGATACCGGTAAGGCCGAACACTGACGGGGGGTGCGCCATCCCTCAGTACGATCGCATGCTCGTGGTCCCGGGGAGGAGGTAACCCCTGGGGCATCTCAAACACCTCTGCGAACTGCTCCAACACCGACTGCACCTCTGGTGGCTCCTCCTCGGGCTCGGGCTCCGCCTCTGTAGTCATCCCCTGAAACTCCACCAAGTACCCCTGCCCTGCCCGTCGAATAGCCCGAGTCATGGCACTGAATGCTACCATGGCATAGCACAAGCTCGGGTCTCCCTGAAGCACCACCGTCCGCTCGCCATCCTTGAACTCCATCCTCAACCGTTTCCAGTTGGTCATCATGGTCCTCAATGTCTTCAACCACTGGACTCCCAAGATGAAGTCGACCTTCCCCAACTCGAACGGTAAAAAGTCCTGAACGATCTGTACCCCCTGAATGACTAGGCAGAGTCCTCGACATAGCCATGTACTCTCCTCGCACCGTCCATCCCCCAACTGTACGGTGAACCTCCCACCGGACATCTGCAACCCCAGCAGCTCCACCACTCGCAGGGACACAAAATTGTGGGTGGCCCCACTATCAATCAAAACCGTCACTGCTGTCTCTCCGACCTGTCCCACCAACTTCATGGTGGAGTTCTGTGTGGACCCCATCACGGAGTTGAGGGACACATGCGCCTGCTCCAGCTCCACCGGCGGCTCTACTGAGACGACCTCCTCCTCAGCCTCCTCTGGGTCGATGTACTCCTCCTCGTCCGGCTCGATGGTGATCTGCAGCAACCGGCTCGCACACCGATGGCCCGGGGTGAACTTCTCGTTGCAACGGAAGCACAACCCCCTGGCCCTCCTGTCCCGCATCTCAGCCTCGGTCATCCGCCGCCCTTGTCCCGCAGGACGTGCGGCTCCTGTCTTCTCCCCCGCTCCGGCTGAGGCAGCCGGCGGTAGTCTCGGGGCGGCGGCAGCTGTAGATGGGACCCTCTGCTGTGGTGCCCCCCCAAGTCCCTCTGAGCCTCCGCTCCTCCGCCTGCTTCTCCTCCGCCCGCAATGCCAGACGAATCACATGCTCCAGGTCCCTGGGACTCTGCATCCATAGCTCGGCTCGTATCGAGGGCTTCAGCCCTCGCATAAATGCCCCCAAGAATACGTCTTCCGACACCCCCTTCACCCTACCTGCCAACACCTCGAACTTCCCCAGGAAGTCCAACACCGTCTCCTCCTGCCGTAGTCCAAGCAACTGCTCGTAGAAATTCGCCCCCGGTTTGGCCTGGAAACGGTCAAGTAGGAAAGCGGACAACTCCTCCCAAGTCCGAAAAGGGGCTCGGGACATCCTCCAGCGGTACCAACTCAGCGCCTGTCCCTCCAGATAGCAGATGATGTTCTCCAATACCTCCCGCTCTGAGATCCGCATCACCTGGAAATACCGCTCCGCTCGTACTATCCACCCGTCGGGGTCTGTTCCCTCAAAAATGGGCATCTTCAACTTCTCCATCCTCCTGTCGGGGTACATGGTTGGGTGTCCTCCTTGAGCTCCATGGCCTCCGTACTCTGTCCTGCCTCGGCCGTAGGCCTCTTCGGGAAACCCTCGTGGGCCCCCAAAATTTTCCGCGTACTCCTCCATAGGCCACCTCTGGCGCTCCTCCTCTGCAGCCCCAAAAATTCCGCGGTAGCCTCTTGCGGGGATCTGTTCGGTGCTCGGGGGGCCAAAAAACTGACCCGGGGGGTTTACTGGGCCCCCCCGGGCCCCACCATCACTAGCCGGGGCCCAGCCGGCCCCAGGGAAAGCCGCGAAGCCTCCCTGGGGTTCGGCGGGGCCCAGGCTTGGCCCTGGCGGGCCGCGCGACCCCTCCAGGGCCTCGCGCGAGCCCGCCCAGCCATCCTGGGCACCCGCGCGGGCTCGGGTGTGGGCCGTGAGGCCCCCCGAGCCCTCGCGGGGTCCTGGCGGCCCGCGTGGGGGGATCAGGGTTTCCCCCCAGCCGCCGCCTTCCCTATCCTCCGGGAAGCCGCCATCTTGTCCGCCGCGTCCCCTCGTCTCCGCAAGAAACCCTAGGGGATCTCCTTCGCGCCGCCGTCGCTCCCGTTGCACTTCCTCCACCCACGACTCCTCCCGGAACCCTAGATCTTCCTTCTCCCTCGTGGTTTTGGTGCCCGGAGGTGCCCCGGAGGTATTCGCCATCAACTTTGGATCGTCCGCCTTAGTATGATGATTCTCCGCTGCGGATTCTTCCCCTCCGATCTCCACATGCTTCCCTTTTCCCTCAAGTTTTTGAAGAATTTTCAAGATCTGAACTTGAGTAGCGTCCGACTCCTCGTGCTTCTTCATCAAACGAGCCTCCATCTCCTTTTGGGAATTGGAAAGCATCTCGACCGTGACTTCCAAAGCCCCCACCTTTTTACTAACCTCTTCCCGGATCTCCTTTCGCAGCGCCTCCATCTCCGTCTTGAATCGGGTGCCTTCCGACATTGGATCTATCGCTCTGATACCAATTTGATACGATTTGGATCGTATCAATGGAAAATCAGCGAAGAAAAGGAATAAAAATTGGAAAAGTTGGGATTTTTATTGGATTTTTGAGAAGAAACAACTACTAATAGCAAGATAACTTGAGCCCTTTCGAGAGGAACTCGCTCTCCTAACTTTGATGAACGGATCAAAGTCTAAAACCCTCACAAAAGACACTTACGATGTTTCTCACACAATAAGCATAACCCTCATGACGGCTAACCCTAGATATAAATAGAGAAAACCTAGGAATAAAATATCATAGCAAAAGACTAATCTGCCCTTCGACGCCTCCGATAGTAAGTGACCCATCCGCCATGGGACCCGCTTGGACCCGTGACCGCCTCGGAAGGTGCGCCCGTATCAGTTATATATATATATATGGATTAATGGGTATCATACGCCATATGAGAGCCTCTCTCATACGCCCTCTCACATAAAGCACCCAAGTACAACCAAGTACAAGCCCATATGGGCTTGTACTTGGGTGCTTTATGTGAGAGGGCGTATGAGAGAGGCTCTCATATGTCGTATGATAGCCATTATTCTCATATATATATATATATACCATGCAATATATATATATATAATAATGGATTCATGTAGATCAGGTGGCACCTAACTAATAGATCAGGTGCAAGACACAAAAAGGTGAGCCCCAACGAGTACAATGTGGGGCTTTTACTTTCCACCTTTTTATGTCTTGGTACCTGATCTATTAGAATAGGTGCCACCTTTTCTACATTAAATCCATATAATAATTAAGAATGTGGGGTCCACCTATCTTGGCCACTTGTGGAAAACCAGTGTTACTGGTTGGGTACATTTTCATTAAAAATCCATTAAAAGAAAAGAAAAATGATATGTGGTAGATTTGTATTGGCTTAACCTATTCATGCCTCTTTCATCTTGAGCTCTAGAAGTACAGACACCAAAGTAAAATTTAAAATATGGGGGGGGAGGGAATAGTTGCTGAATGGATAGATGTGACATGGGAATTGTGATGTCATATGAAAAGGAAGAGAGAATTTGATGTCTACGTTTTAAAATTAAGAGAGAGATGAAAGTGATGATGTGGAGCTTTGAGAGAAAAGATGCTACGTGGCATTCTGCTGATGAAAATTCCTTTTTGATTAGTTATACGTAATAGATGTGTGCATATTGATGTAGGACGTGGTGAGATTTAGGGATTTTGGTGGGGGCTTTCGGGAAATCTAGATAAATTAGGGTTCTTGACTTCTCACCAAGAATTCCATGACTTCTCACCAAGAAAGCATGGAACATTTCTCAGATATAAAGCAAAATTTCCATTGATTTCATCTATTCATTGATTCAAAATAAAACAAGTCTAGCCTTTATATGCTTACAAACCAAGAATTTTCCTATCCTGCCCGTTGTGGTACTAAACCCACCCAAAAGACTAAAACTCTAAAAAAATTAATAGACTCCTAAATAACTAAAATCCTAAAACTCAAAATAAAAATAAAAAAATAAAAATGAAATTCTTGATCCATATTCTTTCCGGCTTGAGAACTTCACCTCCCGGTGAAGGACGACAAAAGTAACACTGTTGGACAGAAATCAGTAGTCCTCTATAGTTTGAAAAGACGCATTGATGAACTCTGAAATGTATCATGATGCAAATTGGTAGAAACACGCCCTCTGATAATTTCTCTCAACCGATGAATGATAGAAAAGCATTTAGCGCATGTTTGTTGGCTAAGGTGGAGGATTTAGGATCACAAACTCATGTGCTCAATTGAAATCAACGGTTCCTCTTTCGACAGTTTTGGCACGCGCTCAACAGATGGCTCTAGATTAGGCTCTGACTCAGGTTGCAGTGCTAAATCAAGTGATGTCTCTGGCTCAGAATGCTGCACTGGATGAAACTCTGGTTCAGAGTCTTCAGACTCGAGCTCAGGCTCCAATTCAGGACTATGCTTCAATTTAAGTTCAGGATTAGGATCAGGATCAAGCTGCAATTTCAAGCTTGGGTTCAGACTCACGATCTGTCTCAGGTGTTGGATCAATCTCTATCGTGGGCTCTGACATGAGTTTACTCTTTTTTTTGCTCTGTATAGTGTTTTCTAGGCGTTCCACACAGTCTATAAGCTAACGCGTCTTGAACCTATCCTCTTGAATATCGGCTTCTAAGCAAGCGAGCTTTTTAAAAAGATCTCTCGCCCATGATGGTTGATCATTATCTATCTTTGGACTTGAGGTCTGCTAAGGTGCCAGTGAAAGATATTGATGTGTGGAAAAATACTGATATCGAAGAGCAAATTTAAACATAGACCATTGATGATAAGGACATACAAGATCCAAACCCAAGATCGCGCTTCTCAACCTAACTTAATAGATGTGTACTTATATTTTGCTTCACTTGAAAAGTCAATACGGGAGGAAAAAATATTGCATACGATACTCCCAATTATCATAACCATGTCTATCATCGAAGCCATAAAAGATTGGTACTCGTTCAAACGCCTCAAGATCAACAGTTGTTAGGAGAGAATGATCATCATAGTAATCACTGTAGTATCCCATAATTTAAAACAGATTTTCTTGTCTGGAGTGTACCTAAGCGTACTTGGCTGAATCAGCTATCCACTGATGCGAATCATTCTGAATTTAGAATCCAAATGGGCCCGGAATTATCAAAATACGAAAGTTGCACAGAAATTCCCAGAAAATCAGACCGAAGATCTAAAAAAATGGCAATAACTCAATGTTGAGCCGTTGACCGAGTCAATGGCTTGGGCAAGCTGTTGACTGGGTCAACCACTTGGTTGAGCCGGCTCAGGTGTCGGCTCACGGCTCAATCGGCTTGAGCTGGCTTCCTGTCGGCTCGATGTCGGATCACCTGAGTCGATGAATAGGACATATGGATTGCAAAATGAACCCGATCAGACCCGACCCAAACCCAACATCTTTAACCGAAAATGGGTAGAGATCTAATCGGGTCGGGTAGAATCCAAGTCGACCCGGTTGACCGGAATAAAATCCAAGTCGGGTGCAGGTTTGACCCGCTAACCCGGATTGACCCGGATTCTACATGGTTTACTTTATATTTATATATATATATATACTAGGAAAAACCCCGTGCACACGTGCACGGAAAAAATCAAGACGGATGACCAAAAAAGATCCGATCGGAAGCCAAGGGGAGAGCGGAAAAGGGAGGGGTGTGTGTGGGGATTGTGGGGGGGTCAAAAGTGCAAAATAGCAAAAGCGAGGGTTTTTTTGAAAGAGGTGTAAATGGGAAGTATTCCGCGCAATTAGGGATTCGTAGGGGGTTCTTTATGAAAAAAACCAAAAAAACCGGATGACTGGGACAAACGACGACGGGACGTTTGTCCCAGTCATATCCGCATGCTTTATAATATAGATATATATATATATAATTACTTCAAAACTCAACCAAAATTTGGACTTTGTTCAGCGGGTCTGAGTTGTAAACCTCTTCTTTAAGAGGTCAGGGGTTCAAATCCCTACATCCACATTTTTTGTTGAAGTAAATTAAATGGTAAGGGTAGTAAAATGGTAATTAATAGCTGCCATTATTACACAATTAGAATGGTAGCCTAAGGATAATAAAATGGTAATAAATAGCTAAAATTATTACTTCTTTTATTCAAATCTTAATTCTAAATGATAATAAATATTTAAATTCTTGATTGTGTAGCAAAAGCTTTCTACTCAGCTGGTTGGTTCATTGGATGGACTTGTATTGGTCAGGGGATCGAGGCTTCTTGTAAGCAGTTTATGCGAGGAAAAATTTTGACGGAAAAATTTAAATAAATTCGGGTCAGGTACGGGTTTCACAACATTGGCTTGGATTTAATCCGATTCGGGTTTGGGTTTACCTCTATCTGGGTCGGGTCAAAGGACCCATTTGCCATCCATAACAATACCAGCTCGGCTCGGGCACAGATTCGACTCGACCGAGCCGGCACTTAGCACAGTCGGCTCGATCGACTTCAACAATTTTTTTCTGACTATTCCAGAAAGGTTTCATCTTCTAGTTTGTTGATATATGTGCGCATCGAGCCATCATTACTTTTATGGGGTCGTCGGCCCCGGTCATCGCTGGCTCCAACAACGATGAGCTTCAAAAATGTTCGACGACGGAGGGGGTTTGGATGTTGGGATGGTGCCGCCATGAGTTGGTGAGTTCGTTGAGGAGTTTAGAGATCTAGGGGTCAGTGTTCTAAATATCGGTCCGATATCCGATATATCGGCCGCAATATCGGTTTTATCACTAGGCCGATACGATATAGGCTTATATATTGCGGTTTCCGATATTTAGGAATATATCACCGCAATATCGGGTTGCGACCGATATTGCGGCCGATATATCCCTTTGAAATATCGGCCGCAATTCACTATTTTTTAAAATAAAGTTAACGGGTTGGTCCACTTAAAAGTGTATCCGACCCGAGTCATCCGACCCAAATCATTTACTTAAAACGATGAAGCTAATCACGCCGCTTCAGTACTTTCGACGCTCCGGTCCTCATGCCACTTCCCTCGGCTCCAGCCAGCAAAAATTTCCGGAGACAATCGATTGAGCTTTGGCGTTCAGCATTCAATCTTTGCAAGTGAGTGTTTTACGATCAAGATGAGTAGTCAATCCCAATTTTTTTTCGTTTTTCATATTTTTTTCTTCAATTTTTTTAATTTTTCTTCCTTCCAATTTTGGGTTTATTTGACATCATTTTTAGCCTTTGATATGAGGCTCCGATATTTAGTCAATATCCCCCATATTCATGTTTAATGAGAGAAGTATAACCAAAACATACTTTTATTTGAGTTAGTATAGTTTATATCTTCTTAGATACATTTATGTTTGCATGTCATCATTTTTAAGCCTCCGATATGACACTCTGATATTTAGTCAATATCCCCGATATATCCCCGATATCCGCAATCCGATATCAAATTTCCTAGGCCGATACGCGACCGATATCCGATATTTTGAACACTGCTAGGGGTTCGGCAAAAATCGTTGCGGCTGCTGGAGGCGACGGTGGAGACATTTGGTTGATTTGATCGATGCTGGCAATGGAACCGTTGATGAACATCGGTGCTTCAAACGAGGATAAGGTTTTTGCTGTCGGAAAACTTCGGAATGAAGGGATAAATCTGCTGACAAAAAACTGGTTTTTGTTTTGATGTTTTTTCTTCTTTTTTGATCTAGAGAAATCAGAGAAAAGAGGAGGAGGACGACAGAGTGGGGTTTTAGGATTAGGGATTTTAGTGTTTTTTTTGGGGATTTGAGATTCAGAAAGAACGAAGATTTGAATCTACGGCTATGATACTAAATTGATGTAAGACGTGGTGGGATTTAGGGATGTTGGTTGTGCATTTGGGGAAATCTAGATAAATTAGGTTTCTTGGCTTCTCACCAAGAATTACATGGCTTCTCACCAAGGAAGAATAGAACCTTTCTCAGGTTTAAAGAAAAATTTTCATTGATTTCATTCTTTCATTGATTCAAAATAAAACAAGTCTAGCCTTTTTATAGGCTTACAAATCAATAATATTCCTATTCCACCCGATATGGGTACTAAACTCACCCAAAATACCAAAACTCTTAAACTAAATAAAAAACTCCTAAATAACTAAAATCCTAGATCTCAAAATAAAAATAAATTAAAAATAAAAACATAAAATTCTTGATCCATATCACAATTATTTTAAGCGCCATGCATTATACATTTAGTAGAGTAATAAACTCTCTTTAACTCCGCTAGTAACGTACTGTGGCATTGACCAACTTAAAAATTAGCATGCCACATGTTCAATGATTGGGTATGAGTAAAAAAGCATACATGTCATTATGCGAACTACTACTTGTTAAAATCCTCCTCCCTGATTTCATCTGGTTTCCTTTTGGATTTTTTTTGTATACAGTTTCCTTCGTTTAATACAACGATTACCAATTCCCCTTTTCTTTTTTGCATTAGCCATGTCCACACCATGCAACAGGGATATCCAGGTATCATGCAACATGGATATCCAATGGACATGAGATGCACGACTGTTCATCACAGAAAACTTTGGAAAACTGGAGTGCCTCGGTAACACTTTTTGCAGCTCTTAAAGATGCTTGAAACCAATGTTAATAGGTTCTTCCAATCCCCTTATCAACCTTACAATGTTTCAATACAGATCCAGGCCCCGAGCTCCCATTTCAAGCTTATCTATTACCATATAATGATGTAAACAAGTGTTTGTATCAAGGTTTTAGGCCTCAGTTTCGGTCTCGGTATCGCTCCTCCCAAAATTTAGGTTTCGGCATCGGTATCGCTCGTTTCGGCGGTTTCGGAAGCACGTTTCGGTTTCGTCTGTATCGCTAGTTTCGGCAGTTTCGTTTCGGGTATCGGTTTCGGTTTCGAAAATACTTAGATACTAAATAGATAAATAAATGAATCACTTGAAGTTTGCCTTGCGCACCCATCGTTTTACTTTGCGCACCTGCCACTTATTTACAAGTTTGCCAAAAAATAGCTAAGTTTCTTTCCGCACCCATCGTTTTGCTTTCGAATCACGTATTTTACATACCACGTATTTTACATGGTATGTAAAATAGCTAAATAAATGAATCACTTGAAGTTTGCCATACCACGTATTTTACATGTTTGCCCCAAAAAATCTTTAGGAGGCGGCTGTGCCACTTATTTACAAGTTTGCCCTTTCCTGTTTTTAAATACAACCAACTACTAGTTTACAAGTTTGCCATTTGAAAGTGAATGCAGGCACTCCCGTGACCTAACTCCTCATCTTTCGGGGGCGGTGGGCTCTTCTTCTTCGGGGAGGCGAGAGGCGGGAGCCAGGCGGTGGGAGGGCGGGAGAAAGAAGGGGAGGCACGGTGGGAGGGCGAGAGAAGGAAGGGGAGGCAGGAGTGGGAGCCAGGAGGCGGGAGCGGGAGCCAGGAGATGTCCCATTTTCTCTTCCTCTTTTTTCTCTTTTTCTTCTTCTTTTTCTTCTTGTTTTCTTCTTTTTTGATGTTGCTGTAAACCAGCGACGGTTTTTTTTCATTTCCCCCTTCTTTGATGTTCTTCCTTTTCCCATTCCTCTCTTTTCTTCTTTTTTTTATTGGTTTCGGCCGGAACAGTGACGTTCCGGCCGGTTTCGGCCGAAACCGACCGAAACTGGCCGGAACGGCAAGGTTCCGGCCGAGGTCGGAACAAACCCCGAGTTTCGGTCTCGGCACCCACCGAGACCGAAACGAAACGACCGAAACCCTTGGGTATCGGCCGAAACCTTGAACCATGGTTTGTATCTATCCGTGTTCCATGTAATATTTTTTAAATTTACAATGTGGGACAATTTACAATGCTAAGAGACTTGAAACTCGGGTTGTACGTTAGAGTACATATAGCTACTCATGAAAAAACTTCTAAAGACAATACTTATGGGGAACACAATTATTATACCTTCCGTATTATGATGATATCGTATGGTATCTAGATAGCACGACTTGATAGTGAAATATTAACAAGGTCTTAGCAAATACAGACCTAAAGGTCCCAACAACGTGCAACCAGTTCAACGTATCTTTCTCGTATAGATTCAAGTCCAGGATGCTAAATCACCGAAAGATCAAGTGCATTTGGTTACATGGTCTGGGATATGTAGATGGTGAGCATTTGAGCCCTACAGAACAGACAGATTAGGGATTCGTATTATAGTGCATGTAATATAGTGAATGGGGGAAATGAAAACTCTTAATGGGGAGGGGGCGTTGGGCGTTGGGGAGGGGGCATTGGAAATGGGGAGGGGGCGTTGGGTATGGTTTCTGTTGGAGCACAATACAGTTTCCAAATTAATGTTATACATGATGTCATGTGCAAAGACTAACATCGACTACTAAATCAGTGGATCAAAGCAACTCACATTACGATCTCAAAACTCTTAATGGGGAGGGGGGCGTTGGGCGTTGGGGAGGGGGCATTGGAAATGGGGAGGGGGCGTTGGGCATGGTTTCTGTTGGAGCACAACACAGTTTCCAAATTAATGTTATACATGATGTCATGTGCAAAGACTAACATCGACTACTAAATCAGTGGATCAAAGCAACTCACATTACGATCTCAAAACTCTTAATCAAGCTGATAGATTCGTCACCTTTTTATGAGTTTTGGGCCCATTATGGGCATTTTGGGGAATTTCCGGATTTTTAGGGACGATTTGGGAAATTTTCAGTCTTTTTGGGTTTTTGGTAATTTTCCTTCTTTCTGAAATCTATTTATATGTGGAAGGAGCTGAGGTATTTTTCGGCTATTTTTGAGAGAATTGATTGTAGATGTGAAATTATCCCTCGTTATATGGGAGAGTGCGAGCGTCCTCTTTAATTGGCGCCTTGGAAGGGTGATCGCCCTTATAATTGTGATCAATTATCTTTATTTTCAGTTTTAATTAAAAAATAGAATCTTTGTTTTGGTTCCTATCAATTTGGTATCAGAGCATCAAGATCCTTGGCTACGGCGACGAGATCCAAGGAAAACATCGAAGCTTTTGAAGAAAAGTACAACGGCGAGATCAAGGAGTTAAAAAAGGCCATGGAGGAAATTAGGGCTAAGGCGGATGCAACGGATCAAAGATCTGATCAAAGATCTGATCAAAGATTTAATAGTGTGGAAAAAAAACCCTTGCGTAAATCTTACAACAAATCTCGGGGCTCATGCGGCTAATCAATCCAATGGCGGCGCAAACCCTAATCCGACAAAAAAGGCGTCATCTTTATAGAACGGAAAGGGAAAGGTGGATCCAAATGAAGAAGGGATGCTTTCCGACACGGACAACTTCAAGGAGGAAAAGAAGGAGCCGATGGCGGAAATCGGCGAACGTTGAAACCCTAGAGCATCAAAACAGCGAGAGGCGACGTCTTCGGAAGCAAAACAAGGGCTGCCGCCCCTTTTCGGAGTTCTGGAGGGTGCCCGCCTCCAAGCAAGGGCGGCTGGCCCCCCAGCCACCTGGGGGCGCCAGCCCCTCCAGGAGGGGTTGGCCCCCCAGTTGCCCCTGTCTAGCAATCTGGGGGTGCCTGCCCCTCTCGCACAGGCACAGGGCCCCCTCGGGTCCAAATCACGGGCGTAGGGACCATCGGTGCCCAGATCCAGGAGGTTTCGAGCCAAAACAGCAAAAATCTGACATCATGGGACGTCGAAACAGAAACTACATGAATCCACATGGTCGACGAGGGCCTCGAGGCCCCAGCGATGCATTATGACGACGACCCTCCGGAGTATACATGGGATCTCGGCGACAAAGATGAAGAGTTTAGATAGCCCCACGCCCTCGATATGTCACACAAAGACGTTGACGTCCACCCCGACTTATGAGGTGTACGCAGGAGACTACAGTGGAGAGGGGGACATGGAGCAGACTGTTCAGGACTTCTATGATGCCGGAGATGACTGTGGAGGCTATGGAGATCAAGATGGGGGGCCACGGAGGGAATTTGAGCGGCACGGGGAGAGGTGGCAGCATTACCATCAGCCCAGGCTGGGCGAGCAGATCAGGGGATGTTTGGGACGGATAGCAGGATTCGAAAGCTGAAGATGCCCATTTTTGTGGGAGGGGATTCTGTGGTGTGTATTTACATGGCAGAGAGGTTTTTTTCAGGGTGTCCTGCATGACCGATGAGAAGAAGCTGGAGGCGGCAGCAGTGTGTTTAGATGGGGAAGGCCCTTGTAACGTCCCAGACACGAGTGTCGTCGCACTCACAATAATTTTGCAAGTCTTACAGTTACCAGTGAAGTCAATATAGTAATAAACAGGAAATATTTATAAAAGAAAGGAAATACTCATTTTATTTCAATCTTGAAAAGAATTACATTGTCTAGGCAGGAAAAAAACTACATCGCTCAACTAAAAAAATAACACTGAAAGAAAACAAACGAGAAAGATAAAAACTCTCCTGGTAAATACAAAGTCTCAAAAATCAACGTTCTCAAACGGAAATTCAGACTCCTTGTACTGCAGAGCCTCCTCTTCAAACTGTGCGTCACCTGATGGAATTGAACCACCATTAATAAAGTAGATTGAATCCATATTAAACAATTAATTAATTTATTTTGCAGGAATTAATAGGCACAAAAGGAACTGTAAAGAAAAACTACTGACCTGACACAATGTTAATAGCAGCAAGGACCTAGCACTAACCAAGAGAAATAATGTTGTGACTTATAAGAGGAGAGCATGATGTGCAACGTGAAGTCCACCTTGGACCGCGGGGTGCTACCCGTGACCGAGTATAAAGGTCAACTGTACCGAGAACTCAAGATCCATAAAAGAACATCCTCCCAGATAGGGGCCATATGCATGGCTTCAATCGCTCCCGCACCCTCTCAATTATAAATTACCACATACACGTGATATCAAGTGTAGTTGTTCTAGTTCTAGAGTGTCCAGTATCATGTTCATGTCTTTAATCCCTAAATTACATAATTAGAGAGTTATGCAAACTATGTTCAAGATTGTCATGTCTTATGCAAATAACAGGTGTACCAATATCATTGTATAATCACATTGCATAATCTCTAATTATGTAATTTAGTATAAGCAACAAACCAAACTTTCAATCTTTCACACGTCCAATCTAATAAGCAGAAACACAACAGTTAACAATTAAAGTTAACAATTTCAGAAAAAACAATTAAAGCACAATTTAAAAGTAAAATAAGGAAAAGAGTAAAGTATTGAAAATTAGGGGAAAAGGACTCAATGGATCATATTCAAGTTTGGCACCGTATGGGTTGTGGTCTCCTGCCTAGAGGGGTTGCTCAGACCTTCAAGGGTACACACGTGATGTCTAACTTAAGTCCATGATATTTAACCATTCAGTTAATAAAAACAGCCCAATCAATAAACATCGGGTCAAACTAAAACTTATAAGAAAAGAAACTGAACTGAACTTGTAAGGGAAAACAATCTAATAAGAAAAGAACTGAGACTTGAACTTGTAAAAGGAAAAACTACAGAACTAAATCTAATAAGAAAAGAACTGAAAGTGAATTTGTAAAGGAGAACAACAGAACTGAAACTAAACAACGAGAAAACAAACTTGACCCGAACATCTTACAAACTGATTTCGAATCATCATACCAAAACAGGCCCAGTTTAGCTAACAAAAGGGACCCAAAACTATATGCAAATAACACCCAAACGATAGGCAAACATGGCCTAAGAATAGCAAGTACATTGCCAGCTAAACAGCGACAAAACGGGGCACAACTGCATGTAAAACATGTTCTGAAAATAGCCAAACAAAACTACAAACATTCACCATGAAAGACAGTTTAATATCGACAACTCCATAGAGCCGCCAACGCCCCCAAGACCCCACGAGAACCAAACGCCAAAATGGTAAGTCCCGCCAGCGTAAATCAAGCAACCCTCAAGCCGTGCCTTCCCCTCAGCGGCCGACCACAACTAATATCTACGCAAGGGCTAAACAAAAATAGTCAACAGCAAAAAACGTCGTAAACCTAGATTGGTGCCAAAATAGTTTCATGGATGAGTAATCATCTCTAAAACGCATGAATCATCACATTCATCCGAAAATAAACAATTAAAAGTCTAATATGGATTGAATCTACCTGAAACGAACTTTGCACAAGAGAAATAAGAAATCCAAAACCCCAGAAGTAAATCTGAAAGCCATAGAGCAAATTTGTAGCCTCATGAGCAAGATGCGAAAACCGCAGAGTAAAATCGAAGCCCTGGAGCAAAGCCAAAGATTCCGGAGCAAAAAATCGAAAGTTTTTAAAAAGAGAGATAATTTTCGCATGGCAAAAACCCCTAAAACCATCTCGTATAAATAGAAGGGGAGCAGGGTAGGAGAGGAAGACTAATCGCGTGTAATTCGGGATTCAAAATCTCCGAGAATCTCTCATGAAGAGATCGCGCATCATCAGATAAGCTATGGTTTCGAAAACCCTAAGTTTTCGTCGCGGGTCGCTCGTCGCGCGAGAGAGGGGAACGTAAGAAAAACCAGCCTTCCAGACTTTAGGAGAGAAAGTGAGATAGAAACGAGTTGGGGCTTGGGCTCGGTTGCGTTGAGTGCGGGTGAGATGAGTGGAGAGTTTTATTTTATAGAATATGAGCCTTATGGGATTGGGTTCAACAAAAGAAGGAAAAAAAGAATGAAGTAAAAAAATAACGGTCGAAGGTAGTGGGCTATTACACCTTATATACACCTTTAAAGAAATTATGTCCTCGGAATTTAAAGAAAACACTAAACGGTGAATAGGTACGGATACCGCTCCTTCATCTCCTCCTATCGCTCCCAGATAGCCTCTCATGACGAATCACGATGCCACATCAATTTAACCAAATCCACAGTCTTGTTTCTTAGAGTCCTCTGTTGACGGTCAATAATCTCCACTGGTTGTTGTTCATAGCTCAGATCGGGCCACACTGTGATCTCTGAATGAACGACCCCGTGAGTCGGGTCTCTCACATACTTCCGCAGTTGTAATATGTGGAACACATTATACACCCCTTCCAGAGATGGAGATAATGCAAGTTTGTATGCCACCTCGTCCACACGCTTGAGTATGTTGAAAGACCCAATATACCGTGGGCTAAGTTTTCCTCTGCGACCAAAACGAATCATGCCTCTATTGGGTGAAATTTTCAGAAAAACATGATCTCCAGTCTGAAATTTTAAATGTCGTCCTTTTGCATCTGTCCAATGTTTGTATCTATCGTGTGCCACCTGTAATCTCTCTCTAATGGTTCGTACCACATGCACTGCTTATACAATCATCTCGGGTCCAACCAATTCTCTATCTCCGACATCGTTCTAGCTCAAAGGTGAACAACACTTCCTTCCATACAAAGCCGCAAACGATACCATTCCAATATTTGCTTGACGAGGTGAAGGTGGTCTTCCCACGACCCCCTTAAAATCAAACATGCATGCCTATAACATGTCCTCCAAAATTTAAATAGTACGCTCTGACTGTCCGTCTGTCTGGGGTGGTATGTTATGCTAAACTTCAATTGCGTACCTAACTTTTCCTGTAGACTCTTCCAGAAGTGCGAAGTAAACCGGGTGTCTCAATCTGAAACGATACTCTCTGTGACCCCATGTAATTTCACAATTTCATCCATGTATATATCTTAGCAAGTGTCTATGTAGATTGTCCAACCGTGAAAGAAATAAAGTGGGCCGACTTGGTTAATCGATCAACGATCATCCAAACGGCGTCATGTTGCTTTTTGCTCTTCGGAAGTCCCGTCACGAAGTCCATCGCGATATGTTGTCACTTCCATTTAGGAATGGACAGGGGGCTGTAACAGACCGGCAACGCGGTGATGTTCAGCATTCACATGCTGACATACCATGCATCTACCCATACTTCACGCTACGCTTCTCTTCATTCCAAGCCACCAATAATTTCATCGTAGATCTTGATACATTTTGGTGCCTCCTGGATGGATGGAGTACGGGGAACTGTGTGCTTCCTTTAATAACTCTTCTCTGACATCATCTAAAGGTACGCATATTCTACTGTCATATCTCAGAGACCCATCTGCATGTATCTGAAATTCGGGTCTTTGTCCCGCCAATGCCATGCTTTTGATCCGCTGAAGCTTTACATCTCCTGCCTGAGCAACCTTAATTCTTTCTACCAGTGTCGACTGTATCTCCATGTTCATAAATGATGAGGTCAATCCAGGTAACACCACGTCTATTTCCATTTCACGGATCTCTTGTTGTAGCCTCCACTGCGTCGTAGCATCATCACTCCTGGAAGCCGGCTTAGCGCATCAGGTACCATATTGACCTTCCCAGTATGAAACTGAAGGTCAATGTTATAATCTGGCATGAGCTCGATCCATCTCCGTTGTGCTGGTTCAGCTCCTTCTGAGTAAAGATGTATGTTAAACTCTTATAGTCAGTATATATCTTCACGCGCTCCCCAGTAGCAAGCGTCTTCAGATCTTCAAGGCAAAAATTACTGCCGCCAAACTCAAGATCATATGTGTGGTAATTCTTCTCGTGATTCTTCAATCGCCTTGATGCATATGCGACAACGCGTCCGTGCTGATGAAGCACACCCAAGACCTTTTCCAGACGCATCGCAAAACACTTCAAAGTCTCCCATACGATCTGGAATGACCAATATCGACGTTGTCGTCAATCTCTTCTTCAATTCTTGAAAAGTATTGTTACAAGCCTTTGACCACACATATATTACATCCTTCCTTGTCAACCGCGTCATGGATTATGCGATCCTTGAAAAATCCTTGATGAACCTTCTGTAGTAGCCAGATAGTCCCAAGAAACTTTGAATCTCTGATACGGTCTTAGGGACCAACCAATTTTGAACTGTTACAACCTTTTCTGGGTTCACAGAGATTCCTTCTCCCGAAACCATGTGGCATAGATACCACCTTGTTCAACCAGAACTCGTACTTCTGTACATAGCATATAATTTGCTCTCCCTCAAAGTCTCTAGGACCGTTCTTAAATGCCCGACGTGCTCATATGCATTCTTCGAGTATACCAATATGTCGTCAAGATACACCACTACGAACCTATCCAGGTGCTCGTATAATACTTTGTGCATGAGATTCATGAATATTGCAGGTGCATTAGTCACACCAAACAGCATCACCAGAAACTCGTAGTGTCCGTATTTAATGATGAATGTTGTCGTATGCACATCTTCTTTCTTGGCCCTCCACTGATGATAGCCAGTCTTCAAGTCCAATTTAGAAAAGACACCTGCTCCCCAAGCTGATCAAATAAGTCGTCGATACGGGAAATGTGATACTTGTTCTTTATCATGAGCTTGTTTAGTTCCCTATTAACGCACATCTGTTTGGATCCATCCTTCTTGTTCACTAATATTATTGGAGCACACCCAAGGAGACACCCCAGGTATCGGATACATATATGCTAAGTAATACATGATAAGTATCGGATACATATATGCCCCCTTCAAATTATGGTGCTTTATAGATGCATATTAAGTCCGTTCACAAGCAACGGACAATAAAGCCTCATCGTCGTAGGGTATTGATCACCTAAATAGAAAGTTCTGGTGTCTTGTAAAGTGTGATTTACTTACAAATAAAATAACTAGCTGTAAATCTGTTATGGTTTCAAAGAAATACGAACCTGGTCAGTATGGATATGAATCTTTCTATCCAAAAAGGTTGAAGGTATTGTATCCTTGGCTCCAAAATTTACCATATCTAAGGCCCCCACACTGAGGACCAAAGGAATCTTTTTCTCGATAATAGCATCGAATCGTGAACTATCGCAAGCCATGACACCACCGACTATATAATCAGCAACTTCTGTTGTTGTAATGTCCACCACACCCTATGCCATCCAAAGAACAACAGTTAGAACAGAAACATTTGTTCAATAAGTTTATAAAATAATACAGATTACTCGCTCTAAGAGCACAACTAATGAACTTTCTCAATGATGCAAATTTGAATAGCAGTAGAAGATCTGCATCTCAAAATGAATGTTGAGTAAGATTATAGATCATGGAAGCAGTAGGCATGTGTTCCTCATGTGTTGTAAGGCATTATACTTCATAGCCAACCAGATGCATGAAATTCTGCAAATAAAAATATAAAAACCTGCATGAAGCCGGCTCTAACAAGTTCCTCCATAGCTTTGCCACCAACTCCAGTGGCATGAAATACAAGCGTTTCATACCCTTCCTTCATCAATCTTTCTTGCACGGCAGTTGCACATGGAGTGGTTACCCCGAACATTGTTATACCCACAGTAGGTTTCCACGACATCTCATTAGAGGCATCAGACACTAGCAGTTTCCCAACAATCATTCCAGCATAAGCAGCTCCCGCATTAGATAACACAACTCTGCTAACATTATTGATCCCACAGATATCAACGACAGATGGAAACAATATTAAGTCTGATGTTCCAACATAAGGTTCTGTCCGACCACTAGCCACAGTAGATACAATTAACTTGGGTACACCCAAAGGAAGAGATCTCAATGCTGGTGCAATCAAAGAAGTTCCTCCACTGCCCCCAATTCCAATTGCTCCAAGCAAGTTGCAATCTTCATAAGATTTCTTTACAAAACAACTAAGGGCCTTACTCATAATTGCAATTGCTTCACCTCTATCATTGGGAAGCTTGTAAGACGAAAAATCTTCTACACCAGAAAGACATGAAAGAATAGCCTTTCTACTTACAAAAGGAAAGTCTTCTGGAGTTGTTATTTCCTTCTCACTAGTGGAGACGTCAACTAAACTTACTTCTACCTGAAATTCAATGAACCAATAGAATGAGCACATGTTATCTAAAAACATCTAGTGTCGAACAATATAAGCATTAGTAAGAGCATTAATTAAGCATGATAGATGAACAATAAACACCACAATTAAGAAAAGAACAATCTGATATTGCATGAAAACCATAAACCTTGGCTGATGAGATATGGAAACCAGCAAATGCTACAAATCATGATGTAATAAAGGAGATTACAGCTGGACGTACACTCACACATAACATTTGAGCATATCTCATGATCCAACCATTATAGACAGATAACTAAAGAAGTGGTTAGTTGACGAAGGACAGAAGATCTAAAGAGAAAAAAATACCAAAAAAACTAATAGATCTAGGGTTTTAAAGTGGGAAAATTGGAAAAATTGGGGAAGAACAAATTGAGAAAATTAGGAATTCGAAATAAATAAGGGGTGTTGAGAGTTTCTCACACAGGCTATCATCCACTCACTCCAACAAATCAGTGTGTCAGAGATTTCGATATATGTGCTTCTTATTTTTCTCAAAGCAATTCTTTTTTTATTCATTCACTGATTAAAAAATAAATAAGTTTGTAGTTTTTATATGGCCTTACAACTTGACTTTCAAAATTCACATCCAACGTGGGATAAAAACTTTGAAATAACTAAAATATCTAAAATAAATAAATTAAAGATTCAAAAGAACTCAAACTTTAATTTGAATACAATAACCAAAAGACGCAAAATAAGAAGAATACTCAAAGGACTTAAACCATGCGTTTATCTAAAATCTAAAATATAATAAAAAGAGTCTATCTTAATTTCAAAATAAATCTTTATCATTTTTTCCCGCTTGAAAACTTCACCACCTGATGAATAACGGTAGAAATAGTACAACCAGAAAGAAATCAACAATACTTTAATTGAAGAAGAAGTGTCTACGAACTTTAAAGTGTAACATGATGTATATTTGCAGACGAATATCTGTTGAAAAAAAATTAAATCACAAAATAAAAAAAAGCATATAGAACATGTTTATCGATAGGATGTGGAGGATCTTAATGACAAATTCGATGTGTTTAATTAGATTTAGTGGTGCCTTTATCTGTAGCTTTGATGCAAGATTAACAAATAACTCAAGGCTCTAGCTCGGATTGTGATGATATACCAGAATCAAGCTGAGACTTTGGCTTTAACTCTCACTTCGACTCTAAAGCTGGCTCAACATCAATTCAAGCTCAGACTCAAACGTTGTCTCAATCTCATATTCAAGATCTACCCCTGAGCTCAAGCTCATACTCATACTCTGTATCAGGTTCTAGCTTGAGCTTTATCATATGATTTGGCTTGGGTTCGATCTCCTGCTTCCTCTTCAATTGTTCGAGCATTTAAAGTTTCTTGTTGTTCTCACGTAACTCTTATAATAGATCTTTCTCAGCCTTTGAACTTGAGAATTGCTGGATGATTGGTGGATTAATCAATGCTTGGAAAGATACCAACATCAAAGACTCATTTTGAATAATAAACAACGTCAAAAAGAACTTGAAATTGATTATACCACGATAGCACTTCTCCACTTAACTTGCAGCATGCGTATGTATATTTCTTTTCAATTGAAAAAAACAAAAAATGAGAAAAAACATCTAAATGATACTCCTAATCATCACATCCATATCCATACATATCATCGAAGTCATTAAAGAGTATGACCCGTCTGAACATCTCATGCTTATATTTATCAAAAAAATGCTTATATAGTAATCATCGTAGTACCCCATAAAATTTGCTTTAATCTAGCAAAAAGAATATTGGAAAAGCCGAAGAAGTGGATATATTTTGATTTGAGAACATGATAAGGATGAAAAACCGTGATTCGAGTTTTTATGAAGAAAACGGAAATGTTGAAAGGAAGATGAAGAAAAAGATGAACAATAGTCATGGAAATTTTTTTTAAAAGTAACTAAAAATTTTTACCAGATCAATGGAACTTTTTGGCTCTATTGTGAATTTCCTTTTTCATGGCTCTTTTTTGATTTTTTATCTCTCCCTTTTTAAATCCACTTTTTTATTTTTTATCTCGCTTTCACAAAAAATCTAAATCTAATTGGAAGAAAGAAAAAAAAGAAAAATGAGATTTTTTATGAAGATGGAAAAAGACGAAAAAAATTAGGTTTTTTCAAGCTAAATTCCTAAAGATGATGATGAAAAAGAAAAGTAAAAGTAAATATAAGATTTTTTTTACACTTTGATCCAAATACTAACTAGAAGAAGAAGAATAAAAGCATTTTTTATGGAAAAAAGAAAAAAAAAGAAAGCAAACAAGTGCTTGTCTCTAATTCCAAATTGGCGCAAGACGAAAGATCTAAAGAGAAAAAATAGAAAAACCAAATATATCTAGGGTTTTAAAGTGGGAAATTTGGGAAAATTATGGAAGAACAAATTGAGAAAATTAGGAATTCTAAATAAATAATGAATGTTAAGAGTTTCTCACCCAGGCCATCCTCCTCCCACCCCAACAACACAGCATGTCAGAGATTTAGAGATCTAAGGTACTTGTCAATGCTCTTGTGCGCACACTCTCTCGCATCACATATGAAAGATTTAAAAAAGAATCTTTTTTCTCAAAGCAATTCTTTTTTCATTTACTGATTAAAAAATAAATAAGTTTGCGTCTTTTATATGGGCTTACAATTTGGCTTTCAAAGTTAACATCCAATGTGGAATAAAAACTTTGAAATAACAAAATAATCTAAAATAAATAAAAGAGTCAAAAGAACGCAAACTCTATTTTAAATAAAAAAACAAAACGACTTAAAATAACTAGAATTCTAAAAGGACTCAAACTCCGTCTTTATCTAAAATGTAAAATAAAATAAAAAAGACTCTACCTCAATTTGAAATTTGATCTCTATCATTAGTTGACTCAAACTCGTAACGCGAAAGTTTTATGTTGATTTCTTAAAAATATGTGGTAGCTAAAAATTTCAAATCTGGTAGGATGTTTAATCATCATACCTTTTTCTGCAAATTTGTGGTGTACTTCTTTGCCCAAAAGAAAAATCTCTTACTAATAGCACTGCAGACATTTTTCTTGATCTGAATTAGAAAACCAAAATTTTCTATACATAGAGTTCTGTAACGATACGTTATGATGACCGTGGTGTTAATATCAAATATTATTTTCATATCAGCAAATAATTTTGATCATAGTTATTAATATCTTACGATATGTAATGCATATCATACAATACGATATAAAAAGCTTTCGATACATTTCAGATGATCATATCGATGTAAATTTTACGATAAGGATGTTATATCGGACCGATACGAAATAAATCTACCAACACTCATATCGAATGATATATATCATTTGTCAAAAGTTGATTATGGTTAGTTTTATAAGATCAGATTTCGTTTTAAATTCAATCCTGTTCATATTTAGGGGTAAACGTGGTCAACTATTTTTCTTCTCAGCTGAAAACATTCAAATCTGTATTCTCAGTTGGGCAATACTCGCAGATGTTAGCTATCCTTGATGATGCTAGCCAACCATGTGGATCATTTTTGAAGTTCACATAGCCTTGTGTATCCAGCTTTGTCAACATTCAAGGATCCACAAATCCTCACCGTTTTTAGGAAGCTCTATTCATTTCCATTGGTCCTTGTGAAAGCTCTACTACCCCTTGTTGACATTAATCAACTCTCACCAGCCTCTGTACTTGTGATTTTCAAACTCTTACCGTGTGTCCGTATTTATTATTTATCTTATGATAAAATCTCTTCATATTTTGTGATGTTTTTAGTTATATACAAGATTTTTTTAATTATTATATATTACACAATATACGATACGATATAATATAGTGCACAATATACGATACGATATGATTAAACAATACACATCATGATTAAACAATACACATCATGATATGAAAACTTAAATTTGAGTTATGGATGGCCGATATTGAAAGATATACTGGGGAAATGAGTTCATATAGGGATTCATATTTGATAGACTATTTATGTGTAGTAAGGGAATTCTATATATGAGTTGACAGCTTATTTAGCTAAAATAATCTTTTAAGATGAAAAACAATGAGGCCCAGACAACAAGTCAACACTATTGTCTTAAAAATCCATGCTAAGTTGTTGAGGCTGTGCCTCGGCGAGGACAACCAGTTGACCGCCACACATTTGGTATAGGCAGACTACCTCCCCACCTACCCAGCTGGTAAGACGCCTGCATAGGTAGGCACCTGCCTAATTTAATAGGTTTAGCATGTTTGGGTTCATGGTTATTGGGTTATTTCGGTTATTTTTTAAGTTCAAAGATTCCAACCTCAATAAAAATAGATTTACTGGTTTAAAATCTTACAATTAGTGGACGAAAATAGAAAAAAATCATGCAAAACCATAAATCTATAGTTGTTCTGTAACGGTTCATTTTAAAGCCCAGGCCCACTTACGAGCCCAACTCATTTTACAAAACCCCTCCACTATTCTCTCTCTCCCCTCGTTCTTTCTTTTAGCCCGACCCAACCCCGTGAGCGACCGCTTCGTTTTTCTCTCTCTCCTTCACGCGAGCGGCGGACGGAGCGAACGACAGCAAAAAGATAAGGGTTTTCGAAAAACCCTAGCCCGATCTTCTCGCGCCGCCCCGGAATCTTCGGGATTTTCCCATCCGATAAGATTCCTCTCTCTCTCCCCTCTCTTATTTATGCGCAGCTACTTTTAGGTTTTCCGAGGCATGCGAAATTGTTTTCCCTCTTCTCAAATTTCTGATCGAGATCAATTTTATACGGACTTCTCTCGGCCTATTTTTCGATTCTTATCTGATTTTTTCAGGTGTTCTCGGCTTGGTCTTTCTACATTCACGGTAAACCCTATTTGTTTTAAATTTCAATTATACTCTTTTGTGCTCGTTTTGGTTGCGAAAATAGGGGTTGACCTAGGAAATGATGATTCGGCTTTGATACGAAGGGAACCTTTTTCCCTCTTGATAGATGAAGCATCTTTAGGGCGAGGCGGCAACTTTGCCGCAGCCCCGTACTTTTGGTCTAGGGTTTCGGCTTTAGGGTTTGCAGCCGGGGTTTCTCCCTCTTCAGTATTTGGGTTCGGCTAATTTGCGTTTCTCTGTTTTGATTTCCTGCGGCTGTATTGTGGCTTGTGGTTGATCCTATCCTGTGGATGTTTTGTTCATTAGCCACGGTTCAGTGTAATTTCCTTGTCCGGTCATTATATGCTTATATTCTTGTGCGTTGGCTTATAGATCAGAAGTGTTCAGTAGCATATGTGACTGTTTGGTGGGATTTGAATTGAGAATAGACCCTGTTCCTAATTTCAGATTCTGAGGAGATTCCCCTCAGGCGTGGTAGACCCTAGAGACATATTATTGGATGCCTAAGTAACCGAATCTGATCCTAACTATGTTTACTCATTTTTAAGGAGATTTAATTTCAGTTTTAAATGTCCTAAAACCCCGATTGTTTTAGAAATATTTTTGGAATGCTATAAATAGAATTTTTACTTATCGTATGATTTTGTTTATAGCTCTGTAATGCTAGAAGATAAGTTTTGTAATAATGTTGGTGCAAATAAACGTACGGATTGAGGAATAATGACAGATTGGAACAATTGCTGAAGACATTACAGCTTAAAGCACTAAACAGTTTACACAACTTAGAGAAATGGAACTAGAAAACGATAATTGTTAGAACGACATGGGGTATGGGAACTCTTAATTTAAAGTTAGAAAGTGTGGCAAAGACAACGCTCATTGACAGAATTGAATGATTTGATTGGGTTCCTTGATGAATACCTTGGACCAATAAACGTAGGGCACCGGTGAGCTCGCCTGTGAAACCCGAGGTTGCTCTCTAACCCGCTCTTTCCCTTTACATTATGAGAATAATATAAAAACGGAATGTTTTAGTTAGATAGGTTTACTCTAGTGTTTAGTGTTGTTGGCTTGCTTAGGACTAGGGTTGCATGAAAGATATAAATGTTGTTTATTGCAAATATTGTTTACTTTATCTTTTCAATGTTTTCTCAACAGAAACTGAACCAGAGTACGAGGAGGCTCCAGCTTTCGAGGAGTCGGAATTCCCAGTAGAGAGTGCTGATTCTGAGTCAAGGATTAGTAAGGAGAGTTTTCTTCTATGGTTTAGTTGCTTTATTGTTGTTTAGAAATAAAGACTAGTAAATTATCTTTTGTTATGCTTTGGTACCCTCTTGGGAGGATGAGTAAAGTTAATTCTGTTATGAAATTATCTGTTGCTCTATGTTGGCTTCACTGAAACCTTGCAGGGCATGCACAATTAACGGAAAAGTAATGACACCCGGAAACGGGGCATTACAAGTTGGTGGCCCATGCAGGTCCCCGCAAGACACCTCGTGAACAGTATAGAGCAAGCAGAAATGCTCATAGAAGAACAACTGAACTGACATCATTCTTGGATTACAGGATGTCTAAAGCATACCATCGTCGACGTGGTACTGGGAGCAATCCAATCATTACACATGCAGACTTGGCGGGAAATCACAGTGATGGGCGTAGAGCTGGGACCATGAACCACGTCTCCAACAACGCCAATAACGTGGCTCATGAGAATGTTGACTATGGTAATGACTACAACTACGACACCGAGGACCAACTTAATGATCAAGTCGACAACGAGAATGCTGACAACAACGTCGACCTCAACCTCAATGGTACTGTCAACAATGGAAATGGCGAGAATCATCACGACGACAATGGGAATAATGTGGATGACAATACTGACCGACCTGCAGCGACGATCCAGATTACAGACCAGACTCTACGAGAAATAATGGTTAAAGGCAACCGGAGCAAAGGGAGCCTGAGCACAGACGTGATGGTGGAGTTCATCAATTCAGATCACTGCGACCACCGGGTTTCAAAGGGACAGAGGGACCACTGGCAGCAGCAGAGTGGCTACGTCGCACAACTGCTATGCTGAAAGCAGCACGGATCGCACCAGATTCATGGGTGGACATGGCAAAGCTACAGTTGGTTGAAGACGCTATGTCATGGTGGGATTCAGAGGAGGATCAATTGGTCCAGCCAATTTCATGGAGCACATTCACGGAGAGGTTTAATGCTCTATATTTCTCTCCTGAAGCAAAGAGGACACTGCAGGCTCAATTTATGAACCTGAAGCAGGGCTCCATGAATGTGGAGCAGTACAATGCTGAATTCTCCAGACTCAGCATGTATTACAACTTATACAGTTAATCTATAGATGTATGTAATTTACTAATAAGTGGTCTTTTTGCAGGTTTGCGAAGAATGTGGTGTCCGATCCTTGGGACAGAGCCCAGCGTTTCCAGGAAGGACTGAATATGAAGATTCAGAAGCAACTAGTGGGGCATAAGCTGAAGACCCACACTGACGTACTCTCTGCAGCTCGAGATTATGAGTACGTACAATAGAAGAAAGATATGGAACGACAAGCGAATGCTCCTCAGAGACGTCCCCCTCCACCGCCTAGTCGACAGACGGCCCGACCAGCTCAGCAGACATCTTTAAAGAGGCCAGCCCCACCACATCCACAGCAGCCACATCAGCGCAGACAGCAGACCGTCTGTCACTATTGCAATAAACCAGAGCACGTCAAGTCAGAGTGCCGATATTTACTGAATCAGTGCCTGATTTGCGGAGCAGACGACCACGTTGCCAGAGACTGCCCCGAGAAGGGACAGAGACCAGCGGCTCCAGCACAGACATCTGCACCAGCTACGGCTCCAGCAGGGAATACTCAGCGTGAACCCCCACCTCAGCGACGGGGATTTCAGCAGGCACGACCACAGGCTCCACCTCCGAAGCGCCAAACATTCACCATGACAGCTGAGGAGGCCGAGGCTACAGGCCAGGTCATTACAGGTACAAATTTACCATTATCTTTTAATTTGTTTTATTGTATGATGCATGCTTGGACATAGTTTTCGCGACAGTAGAAGTTGTGTTGGTAGCTAGCAAACCCGCCCTTGCTCTTTTTGATTCAGGAGCTTCGCATTGTTTTATGGCGACGCGATTTGCCAACCAACACACTATTCACATTTCACCTCTCACCTCTGGCTGGGACGTCAAGACGGGAGGTGGCGTGTTGCGGACGACTAGAGGATATCCAGACTGTCCCATAGTCATATGCAAGCGAGAACTCTTTGCCGACTTTCTAGCCATCGACATACCGAGTTTTGATGCCGTATTCGGGATGGATTGGATAGGGACCTTTTACGCCATAATTGATTGTCGACGGAGGAGAGTGGTGTTTGAGATCCCAAACCACCCGAAATTTGAATTCGTCAGCGGGAGCCGATCAGAAGGACCAGTGAAGTACAGAGCCAGACTTTCAAATGTCGTGATGACTTCTATGGATGCTGCTACAGAGAGACCGGCGATAGTGCAGGAGTTCTCCGACGTATTTCCGAATAGCCTTACAGGCTTACCCCCAGACCGTGCCGTGTAGTTTTCAATCAAGGTAGTGCCAGGAGCTCAACCCTACTCCAGGAATCCTTATCGTCTAGCCCCATCAGAATTGGTTGAAGTTCGGACTCAGACGATCTTTTGCAGAAAGGTTGGATTCGGTCTAGCGCATCATCATGGAGTGCTCCGATATTGTTGGTTAAGAAGAAGGATGGGACCAGGAGGATGTGCGTGGACTATAGAGAGTTGAATAAAGTGACGGTGAAGAATAAGTACACTCTACCACGCATCTAAGACCTGTTTAACCAGCTTGAGAGTTCGTGCATCTTTTCTAAGCTGGATCTGCAAAGTGGTTATCACCAGCTGAGAGTCAAGAAGGAAGACATATACAAGACAGCGTTCAGCACCAGATATGGACAATACGAGTTCTTGGTAATGCCGTTTGGTGTGACCAATGCACCCTCGGTATTCATGAGTCTTATGAACCTAGTGTTGAACGAGTATTTGGATAAGTTCGAGGTGGTTTACCTTGACGACATCCTGATATATTCGAAGAGCGAGCAGGAGCACACAACACACTTGAGGATGGTCCTAGGGACCTTGAGGCGACATCAGTTGTATGCTAAGTACAGCAAGTGTGCTTTTGGGATGAAGAAAGTGGGATTTCTCGGTCATGTCGTATCAGGAGAAGGGATTGCAGTAGACCCAGAGAAGGTAGTTGCCGTTCTGAAGTGGCCAGCACCTAAGACAGTGTCTGAGATTCAGAGTTTTCTGGGTTTGGCTGGTTATTACAGGAGGTTCATTCCGAACTTTTCGAAGATTGCAGAACCTATGACCCGACTGACGCGGAAAGATGTGGTCTATATTTGGTCAAAGACTTGTGACGAGGCATTCCGGGAGCTGAAGAAGAGATTGACTATCACACCAGTGCTTACTATTCCAGATAGATCAGGAGGATTTGAGGTTTACTGTGACGCATCTGGCAAGGGACTTGGATGTGTACTGCATCAACATGGTCGTGTGGTAACCTATACATTAAGGCAGCTGAAGAAACATGAGCAGAGCTACCCCACACATGACTTGGAGTTAGCAGCCGTTATTTTCGCGTTGAAGATTTGTAGGCACTTTCCACTTTCTGCTCGGAGAGCATGTGAAGATTTTTACAGACCATAAGAGCTTGAAGTATATCTTCGACCAGAAGGACATGAACTTGCGGCAGAGGCGATGGATCGAGTTGATGGCAGATTACAACGTTGACATCCAGTACCATCCAGGAAAGGTCAATGTTTTACCCGATGCACTGAGTCGACTTCCAACGGTGATTACCCTTACGACTCAGTGGAGGCTTCAATAGGAGTTGCGGGAGTTGGAGATTGAGGTGATTCTACCTGGACTGGCTTCCTCATTTATGGATCTTCAGATACAGTCCACTTTAGTAGACAGGATCAAGGCTGCGCAGGCAGGAGATACTAAGCTACAGAAGATCAGAGAGTTGGTGATGGCAGGGCAGCGACCAGAGTTCACGATACATTCAGATGGATCCTTGAGATTTGGCACCAGGCTTTGTGTACCCGTAGGAGATGTTAGAGAGGAGTTGTTGAAGGAAGCACACAGTTCGCCATATTCCGTTCATCCGGACGGTACGAAGATGTATCAGGATATGAAGCAGCACTATTGGTGGCACGGAATGAAGAGGAGCGTTGCACAGAGCGTGGCCAAATGTTTAGTGTGTCAGCATGTGAATGCTGAGCACCAGAGAGTTGCAGGATTATTACAGCCACTGCCGATTCCTGAGTGGAAATGGCAGCATATCACGATGGATTTTGTGACTGGCTTGCCCCGAAGCAAGAAGCAGAACGACGCTATTTGGGTAATTGTGGATCGTTTGACGAAGTCCACACACTTCATACCTTTCAGAGTTGGTTAGTCTACAGAGGTTCTTGCTAAGAGGTATATGGAAGAAGTTGTGAGGCTACACGGGGTACCGGTGAGCATAGTTTCAGACAGAGATATCCGGTTCACATCACATTTTTGGAAGAGCCTTCAGAAGAATCTTGGCACTCATCTCAAGTTTAGCACTACCTATATCCTCAGACAGATAGGCAGTCGGAGCGCACCATTCAGATCCTTGAGGACATGTTGCGGGCATGCATGTTGGATTTCAAGGGGTCGTGGGAAGATCACCTACACCTCGTGGAATTCGTATACAATAACAGTCATCAGGCGAGTATCGGGATGGCGCCATTTGCAGCATTATATGGAAGGAAGTGTCGGTCCCCCTTGAGCTGGGACGACGTTGGAGATCGAGAATTGATGGGACCCGAGATGATAGTAGAGGCAGTTGATGTGATACGGACGATCAGAGACAGACTGCAGTTGGCTCAAGACAGATATAAGCATTGGGCAGATTCGAAAAGAAGACATTTGGAGTTCCAGCCAGGAGACAAGGTATTCTTGAAGATTTCGCCGAATCGTGGTCTGATTCGTTTCGGCAGACGAGGTAAGCTTAGCCCACGCTACATTGGACCGTTTGATGTCCTTGAGCGAGTAGGAGAAGTGGCTTACAAGATTGCACTTCCTCCATCCTTAGAAGGGGTGCATAATGTGTTCCATATTTCTCAGCTACGCAAATGTGTGTGAGATCCAGCGCGCATGGTGGACCATTCGGAGATTTCAGTGCGTCCAGACCTGACATACGAGCAACAGCCAATGGAGATCATCGATCGACAACAGAAGAATCTGATGAACAAGACAGTAAATTTGGTGAAGATTTTATGGCATCGTAATGCACCAGGCGAGGCTACTTAGGAACGAGAAGACGAGATGATGGAGTGCTATCCCTATCTTTTGAGTAAGTCTTGATTCTTTTAATTCCGAGGACGGAATTTATTATAAGGGGGAGGATGTAACGGTTCGTTTTAAAGCACATGCCCACTTATGGGCCCAACTCATTTTACAAAACCCCTCCACTATTCTCTCTCTCCCCTCGTTCTTTCTTTTCGCCCGACCCAAACCCGCGAGCGAGCGCTTCGTTTTTCTCTCTCCTTCACGCGGGCGACGGACGGAGCGAACGACAGCAAAAAGATAAGTGTTTTCGAAAAACCCTAGCCCGATCTTCTCGCGCCACCCCGAATTCTTCGGGATTTTCCCCCTCCGATAAGATTCCTCTTTCTCCCCTCTCTTATTTATGTGCAGCTACTTTTAGGTTTTCCGAGGCATGCGAAATTTTTTTCCCTCTTCTCAAATTTCTGATCGAGATCAATTTTATACGGACTTCTCTCGGCCTATTTTTCGATTCTTATCTGATTTTTTCGGGTGTTCTCGGCTTGGTCTTTCTACATTCACGGTAAACCCTATTTGTTTTAAATTTCAATTATACTCTTTTGTGCTCGTTTTGGTTGCGAAAATAGGGTTTGACCTAGGAAATGATGATTCGGCTTTGATACGAAGGGAACCTTTTTCCCTCTTGATAGATGAAGCATCTTTGGGCGAGGCGGCAACTTTGCCGTAGCCCCGTACTTTTGGTCTAGGGTTTCGGCTTTAGGGTCTGCAGCCGGGGTTTCTCCCTCTTCAGTATTTGGGTTCGGCTGATTTGCGTTTCTCTGTTTTGATTTCCTGCGGCTGTATTGTGGCTTGTGGTTGATCCTATCCTGTGGATGTTTTGTTCATTAGCCACGGTTCAGTGTAATTTCCTTGTCCGGTCATTATATGCTTATATTCTTGTGCGTTGGCTTATAGATCAGAAGTGTTCAGTAGCATATGTGACTGTTTGGTGGGATTTGAATTGAGAATAGACCATGTTCCTAATTTCAGATTCTGAGGAGATTCCCCTCGGGCGTGGTAGACCCTAGAGACATATTATTGGATGCCTAAGTAACCGAATCTGATCCTAACTATGTTTACTCATTTTTAAGGAGATTTAATTTCAGTTTTAAATGTCCTAAAACCCCGATTGTTTTAGAAATATTTTTGGAATGCTATAAATAGAATTTTTACTTATCGTATGATTTTGTTTATAGCTCTGTAATGCTAGAAGATAAGTTTTGTAATAATGTTGGTACAAATAAACGTACGGATTGAGGAATAATGACAGATTGGAACAATTGCTGAAGACATTACAGCTTAAAGCACTAAACATTTTACATAACTTAGAGAAATGGAACTAGAAAACGATAATTGTTAGAACGACATGGGGTATGTGAACTCTTAATTTAAAGTTAAAAAGGGTGGCAAAGACAACACTCATTGACAGAATTGAATGATTTGATTGGGTTCCTTGATGAATACCTTAGACCAATAAACGTAAGGCACCGGTGAGCTCGCCTGTGAAACCCGAGGTTGCTCTTTAACCCGCTCTTTCCCTTTACATTATGAGAATAATATAAAAATGGAATGTTTTAGTTAGATAGGTTTAGTCTAGTGTTTAGTGTTGTTGGCTTGCTTAGGACTAGGGTTGCATGAAAGATATAAATGTTGTTTATTGCAAATATTGTTTACTTTATCTTTTCAATGTTTTCTCAACAGAAACTGAACCAGAGTACGAGGAGGCTCCAGCTTTAGAGGAGTCGGAATTCCCAGTGGAGAGTGCTGATTTCTGAGTCAAGGATTAGTAAGGAGAGTTTTCTTCTATGGTTTAGTTGCTTTATTGTTGTTTAGAAATAAAGACTAGTAGATTATCTTTTGTTATGCTTTGGTACCCTCTTAGGAGGATGAATAAAGTTAATTCTGTTATGAAATTATCTGTTGCTCTATGTTGGCTTCACTGGAACCTTGCAGGGCCTGCACAATTAACGGAAAAATAATGACACTCGGAAACGGGGCGTTACATCCTCTCTCTTTATTTTTTTCCCTTCTTTCGTCTCCTCCTCGTCACAAATCAAGAATCAAGTCAAGAGGTTCCAATCACATGGCAGGAAATGCGGTTCCTTTTACGAGGGTAAGGGTAAATCCGTTGCCACTTTATATTCGCTTCCTCTACTTATTTTCTTTCCTTCTTCCCAGTGGCGGAACTAAACATATCGGTGTAGGGGCATGTGCCCCTACAAAAATTTCGGGAAATTTGTTTGAAGGGGGAAAATTACAAAGAAGAGACAGGACAGTCACATTAAAACTTGAGATCAGACATAAATTAAGGGACGGGCCCCCATAAAATGAGCTTTGCCATATACACCGCACACAGTGCGGTGTATGCTTGGTTTTTTTTTTCTTTTTATGAAAAAAGGTCACATCAAGTTGTCAAATCTCTAACTTTGATGTGACGTTTTTTCCAAAAAAAAGTAAAAAAGGACATACACCGCACTATGTATGGTGTTATGGCAGGCGCCCATAAAATTATACAGCTCGGTCCATTTGCTTGTAATTGCTCCTGGGTGCGGGCCCCATCACTTAAAGAGATGGGACATTGGGATGGACGAGGGGATGATTGGGAAAAGGACATTGCTAAATACACCCCAAGAGAATGAGGTGTATGGTCCTTTTTTCCAAAAATGGAAACAAGTCACATCAGAGTACAGTAATGTGTCCTCTCATGTGACAGTTGTTTTCCTTTTTTGGAAAAAAAAGAACATACAACTCATTCTCTTGAGGTGTATTTAGCCCAGCTCTAGGGGAAAAAGAACTCGATCCATTTGTCACTCCTCTGTCTCGTTGTCTAAATTATAGAAACCCCATCCTCCCTGTTTGAGTAATCATTAATCCCCTAATAATAACCCCAATTTTATTTTATTTTAAAGCAACAAGACAACCCTTCTCTCCCCTCTCCCCTCCCTCATCCCTTCTCCCTTTCTCTCAACTCTCTCCTCGAAGAACTTGGGTTCTCACAAATCTGAGCTCCACCTCCTTCAAGGTGTGTGACCTAATCACCTCGAATTCATTTCTTTCCAAATGAAATGTTATCATCGATGGTCAATTTGGGTTCATTGATATTAGCTGGTTTATGCGTAGATTTTTCTAATTGGATCGATTGGATTCATTTGTGTGATGATCTATATTTTAAGAATATGAACTGGATTGGTTTTCATTAGCAATTTGTTTATAATTATTTTATTTTTGTAATCAATGCCTATACTTGTTATGGTCAATTTTGTGGATCAGTTATTAACATATTGTAAGTAGAACTTGTATATAAATTTCATTGATTTGAAGATGAATCGCAATTTTTTCATGGTAGTCGTACTCTTTATGAATAAATTTAGATAAAGAGTTGCCAATTCATTATGTTTGTACGAGAAACATGAAAAAAGGGGTTTTAACTTTTTAGCTCTGTCTGTGTGTGTACTTGTGGAATTTAGTGGTATTTACTGGTGAAATCTAGAGAGAAATGATGGGTTGTAGGAAGACAAAGTTTTGGATTCATGTCGGCGATAAATGGTTCCAAAAGATGTCATTTGGTGCATCCGTTGGTTTTTAGGCTTATTACATTAGCCCTAACTTTATCAATTAAAACTGCAATAGCAAAGAGCACTTTCAACTATGAAGATTGTGAAGACTTGACTACATAATCGATTGGCAGACAAGTGACTTAATAATTGTTTGATAACATATAGTGAGAAAGAAATTTTTGATCAAATATCGAATGAAGACATTATGCAGTACCATCAGAATATGCAACCACAGAGAAGATTGTTGTAAGGTATTAATTGTTTTTTAACGTTTTTAATTTAATATTATTATTTTTTTTATTAATATTAAATTGTGACCCCATAACTCCAAAGGCTTGGTTCCGTCACTTTCCGTCACTGCTTCTTCCTCCTCCTTTTTTCCTCCTTCCTAATATTGTGGCCCACTACTGTTGCAGAAATTGTTATTAGCTAGTAACGTATAATGCTCATTAGTTTTTACACAAGTTCCTTTTCAGTTATTACTCACTTGGTCACCAATCATATAGTTGTTTATTGTTACTAATTAATCTTTTTTTCATTCTTTTTCATGTACAATGGATGTTTATGATATATGAACCATCAATGCCGCTAAATTTGTTAGCATGTTTCGAATTTCATTTTGTTTTGAAATTGTTTATTTCACTTGTTTATAGATGAAAAACTTGAAATGATTTGATGAACATCGATTGTATCTATTTACTTTTCATAATTAGCTTTTTGAAAGAATTCGTTGGTATTTTTATGATTTTTTTTCAATTTATTGCTAATTTAAACAACCAATTCAACCAGCATAGGTGGCGAGGCACCCGGCGCCACCCCAGCACCTCGCCTCCGCCTTCTGTTACATTGGTTAAATTGAAGGGGAAAAGTAGGTGGCCCTTGCTTTTTACCCCTCTTCCAAGCTCATTCAGCTTAATTGAGCTGCAGCTTACACCTGATACAACCCCCCAAATGAGCCGAAGATAGGCAGGCCGACCGCTAGGCCCAAAACCACGCCGTGCACTGGCCCAAAGGGGCCCAGGGGCGAGTCGGGGTGTAGCAGCCCAAGACCGCCATCCTACAGACGGTTGACCCTACTCGAAGGGGGAAACCGCTCCCCAGATCGCGCCAGCCTTGATCACCATTGAAGCCATCATTACATTCGCCTTGATCGTCATTCATGGGACCATCAATGTGGGCGGACACGGAGGGAGGAATGATAAACGCCATGAAGGCGTTGACATGCGGGACTCCTATAATAGACCCAAAGAACAGAACGCAAAGGATCGAATTCTGGATACTTCACACCGAGATATACCAAATCCTCTCGGACCTTCTTCCACCTCATATTTCTCCTCTATAGCTCGGCCTGATAACTTTGTGTATCTCTCTGCGAACCAAGCTTGGTTCCACCAAAAACCCCTCAGTCAAGATCTGACTTAGGCATCGAAGGGGACTTGGTCGGAACCAAGGTCTGACCCCCGACGTGTTCTTCGTTTTGTAGATCCGAAGATACGTCACCTCGCCGAAACTTTCCTTCGGCATACCATCGCTCGGATCCAAACACCCTCGTGCTAGAGCCCGTTCGACCAACCGATCCCGAAGGCTGTCAAACTGCCGAAGCTACCCTTCGGTGCGCTGCCGCTCGGAACCGCGCCTTCCCGCTGAAGCAAACGCTTGGCTGACCGACCCGAAAGCCGTCCACGTCTGACGACACTCAGACCTCCGTACTACCAATCAGCGGTAAGAAAACACCCCGAAACATCTGGCGTCATCTGTGTGAACGAGATCATCACCCACGTCATCCACAACAACCAACATGGACCAGCACAACAACGGGGGCCCCGTATACCACCCATCCACGAGGGCGTCTACGTGTCGCCCGAGGCCGGACACAGCCGTTCTGCCGAAGAAACCGACGACGCACGCTCGGTAACCTGCGAACAGTTCTACCTTTTTTGCCAAGGAAATGAACACCAACTTCCAGCCACTGACGGCGACTGTCCAGCAACTCACGAGCCCACAACACCTCTTCGAGTGAAACTTGGCGAGTCTTCCCGACCGCCAAAGGGCACGCCCCCTACTGTGCTCGACCGTGGTCGCAAACCACGGTGGGAGAAGCCCCAACCGGACGCGACGGTTCACCTTGCCGAACTTTTCTCCTACGCAATCTTAGACCCCTACCTCCCTCTGAAATGAGCGGAGACAAAGAACCGAATGGACTGGGGACGAGCCAACTGTGACCTCGTCTAACGATCCCGCTCGACTCGGGGGCGGTCGCAAGCCTTCCGGCCACTGAAGACCGACGTGGACAGCGTTGGAGCCCAGTCGAAAGAGGCAGAGGAGTCGTGAGGAACGCCGTCGAAGGGGAAACGCTCGACGGCCAACGCCGATTTCCAGCCGGGCCGGCCGTAGAGGCAGTCCCTCCCACGCCTCCGCCAATCTACCCAAACCGTCCGAACACCAGGGCGAGGCACTACCGGACCAGGTCGCCCTAAAAACCCCCTGCGAACGACCAATGTCCGCTGATGAAGAATATCACCACCGCACGAGTACACTCCAGGTTCAAGGTCCCTACACGGGAGCAGTACGACGGCACGGGGGACCCCATGAGCACGTCCAAGATTACAAGGGGAACATGGAGTTCCAAGGGGCCGACGACGCCCTACTCTGTCAAGACTTCTAAACCACCCTCCAGAAATCAACAAGGGAGTGTATAACAGCCTCCCTGATCAGTCCATCGACAACTTCCGGGACCTGGCTCGGATCTTCTGCAACCAATTCATGGCGGGGCGACAGAGAAAGCCGAGCTTGGACCAGTCGAAAGAGGCAGAGGAGTCGTAAGGAACGCCGTCGAAGGGGAAACGCTCGACGGCCAACGCCGATTTCCAGCCGGGCCGCCCGTAGAGGCAGTCCCTCCCACGCCTCCGCCAATCTACCCAAACTGTCCGAACACCAGGGCGAGGCACTACCGGATCAGGTCGCCCTAAAAACCCCCTGCGAACGACCAATGTCCGCTGATGAAGAATATCACCATCGCGCGAGTACACTTCAGGTTCAAGGTCCCTACACGGGAGAAGTACGACGGCACGGGGGACCCCATGAGCACGTCCAAGATTACAAGGGGATCATGGAGTTCCAAGGGGCCGACGACGCCCTACTCTGCCAAGGCTTCTAAACCACCCTCCAGAAATCAACAAGGGAGTGTATAACAGCCTCCCTGATCAGTCCATCGACAACTTCCGGGACCTGGCCCGGATCTTCTGCAACCAATTCATGGCGGGGCGACGGAGAAAGCCGAGCTCGGACCTCTTGTTCAACATAGTGCAAAGGCCGGGCGAGACTCTGAGGAGCTACATGAAGCGCTTCAATGCCCAAAGGCTGAACGTGGAAAGCTGCCCCGAAGTGGTCATAATATCTGCCCTAAAGAAAGGACTTTGACATAGGGGCCTGAAGAAATCGCTGCATCAGGACCCCCTCAAGGGCCACGACCAGGAATTAGCTCGGGTGGAACGATTTATGTTGACAGAAGAATCTCTCGCCGCGGAAGAAGAAGGTCCCCCACAGGGAGCCAAAAAGAACTCAAGGCGCGACGAAGGCACATGTCGCAAATCAGAGGACCACAAACGGGAAAGGAACCCCAGGGGAAACCGTGCAAAGGGAAAGCAGCGCCTGCCAAGCTGAACGCGACCCAAGACGTTGTCTTGACACAGGTCCAAAAGGAGTGCCACATCAACAAGCCACCTCCGAGGATGAAGGACAGCCAACGAGACGAAGAGAAATACTGCAAGTATCACAAGGACACCGGTCACGACACCAACGATTGCTGGCATTTAAAGAAAGACATTGACCAGCTGATCAGCCGAGGATACCTGAAGAACTTCGTCGACGCTTCAAAAGCAGGCACTGGAGAAGGCACTTCCAGGCAAGGCAATAAAGGGAAGAAGGTGAACGTCGTCCAGACCCCCTACACATAATCAAGTAAGGAGCCTACCACGAGGACGGGGGCGACAAGAAAGGCAACCTTCCCTTCTCCCCCTCACCAGGTAAGTGATGCTTGCCCCCATTATCTTACCTGCTTTATATCTTCAATGTACCTTCCCTTTTTCCTAATGAACGAGAGTTCTTGCGCACAAACATTTGTCCTTCAAAACTTAACGACCACGCCGTAGATCTAACACCTCCTGTGGAGAACGGACTGTTCGATCGGTTGTAAGGCTGGGGGTTACTCTCACAGCAGGCCGATCACATGGTCGACCGTAAGGCTGGGAGCAACTCCCCCAGCAGGCTGATCATCGATAGACTGTAAGGCTGAGTGCAACTTTTCCAGCAGACTGATCATTCGATCGACTGTAAGGCTGGGTGCAACTCCCCCAACGGGCTGATCATTCGATCGACTGTAAGGCTGTGTGCAACTCCCCAGCAAGCCGATTACTAATCGACCGTAAGGCTGGGAGCAACTCTCACAGCAGGTCGATTACTTATCGACCGTAAGGCTGGAGGCAACTCCTCCAGCAGGCCGACCATTCGATCGACCGTAAAACTGGTGGTAGCTCTCCCAGTAAACCGACTGACCTATCGACCGTAAGGCTGGGGGCAACTCCCCCAGCAGGCCGATTACGTATCGATCGTAAGGCTAGGGGTAACTCCCCCAGCAGGCCGATCACTCGATAAACCGAAAGACTGGTGGTAGTTCCCCCAGCAGGTCGATCGACCTATCGACCGTAAGGCTGGGAGCAACTCCTACAGCAGGCCGATTACTTATCGACCGTAAGGCTGGGAGCAACTCCCCCAGCAAACTGATCATTCGATCAACCTAAAACTGGTGGTACCTCCTCCAACAGGCCGATCGACTTATCGACCGTAAGGCTATATGCAACTCCTCCAGCAGGCCGATTCCTTATCGACCGTAAGGCTGAGAGACAACTCCCCCAGCAGGCCGATCATTCGATCAACCGTAAAACTGGTGGTAGCTCCCCCAGCAGGCCGACCGACCTATCGACCGTAAAGCTGTAGGCAACTTCCCTAGCAGGCCGATTACTTATCGACCATAAGGCTGTGGACATCCCCTAGCAGGCCGATCATTCGATCGACCGTAAGACTGGTGATAGCTCCTCTAGCAAGCCGACGGACATATCGACCGTAAAACCGATTACTTATCGACCGTAAGGCTAGAGGCAACTCTCCAGCAGGTCGATTAACCAATCGACCGCAAAGCTGAGGGCAACTCCCCCAGTGAACTCTCCCAGCGGACCGGCCATTCCGTCCGCCAAAAGGCGGAAAACCACTCCCCTGACAAATCGATCAGACCTCTGGCCCCGATCAGTTAATACCTCCCCCAAGAAATGCTTCTCTCGACTCGAGCCACCCTCTGACTTTAACGCGAGCAGCGGACAGGGTGGCAAACCAAAACAAGTTCAATGCACGGAAAGAGGTTAAAACATAGCTACAGAAATTCCATTTTTGACCAAACAAGTTCAATGCACGGAAAGAGGTTAAAACATAGCTACAGAAATTCCATTTAAGGTCAAAAAGGAGTCTTTTACAAGAAAATCAAAAGGATGTCTTTTACAAGAGTGAAGAAGAGACAATCTACAATGCCTATGGGGCGGCAGGTTTGGCAGTGGCCTCTCCAGTCGGTTCGGCATCTCTCGTGTCCCTCGTCCCGACAGGCTGGTCAGGATAGGCCGAGGAACGAGGAAGCATTCGTCGAACCCGCTCCTCGTATGAACGGAAACCCTCCAGGAAGGAGTTCGTGATCCGCGGGACCAGGACCTCCTCGTAGCCCCTTACAACTTCAGCGACGAGACGCTCTGGGCCCGCTTGCCGCAAGGAAACAATCTCGGACCAAAGCTCGTCCATTTCTTTCGTATGCGCCTCCCGGACGAGGGATAAAGCCTCCTCTCCAGACTCCACCGCCGCTGCCCGAGAGACGTCGGCGGCCGTCAATGCCTCTTTCAACCTCCCCACCTCCGACGACAATTCGACAACCTGAAGCGCAGACCGCAGCTCCGCGCAAGCCCCCTCGGTCGCTTTCTCAGCCGACTCCGCCCTCTGACACTCTCGCTCAAAGGCCGCCATAACCTCGGCCATTTGCGCTGAGCGTCATCAGATCTCGACCGACATCGAAGACATCTGCAAAGCGAAAGGGTTGAGAGCGCTCGGAACTACTAAACGACAAAAAAGGAGGAAAAGGAACAACCTGCTGGCTCGTCCATACCATGCAGTCCGCTAGGTCCACAGCACCAACTTTTTCTGGGAGGGAGCAATCTCTCGGAATAGCAGAATTCTACACCAAACGAATGGCTACACATGGGTCCGCAAAGACCGACTCGTCGGACGCCGTCTCAGGGACAGACTCGAGCACCGACAATATCCGAGCCGGGTCAACAGGAGTCCGTTCAGCTGGGCTGGGTCATAAAACTTCCACCGGAGCCCGTGAGCTTTCCCCAAGGATGGGCAACGGGTCTGGGGCCACCACCTCGGCACCTGCCTCCCTCACCCTCTTCTCAGGTGTTTCGAAACCCGAGGAAAAGCGTCATCACTTCTTCCTTTGGCCCCCGGCCAGCTCAAAGGGGCCCCCCTCGGAGCTGGCCGAGCACTCCACTACGAGGGCCTGGTCATCAGGAATGATGACCAGACCTCCCGCAATCGGAAGAGGATTCTCAGCTACCAAAGTTACGACCGGAATGACCCGACCGGTGCCTCGGCCGTCTGTTGCATCTCCTCCTCCAGACGACGCGGCGCATGGCCAGAGGGATTTCCCCGAGAGCCCTAGAAACCCCGTCAAATGAGTTAGTGCACGTCGTAAGGATGCTTAAACTCCGGACCCACCATTCATGTAGAAGAAAAGAGAATCACGGTAAGCTAAGGAGAAGAACGAAATTTAAAGATCAACTTTAACAGGGGACCATATGACGTTCTTAAGGAGGAGACTGTCCAGCAAGGCCCAGACCGATCTCTCTTCCATATGCAAGGCCATCAAAAAATCAACCGACGCCCGGTCGGCCTCAGAAAGAGTCAACACCACATCTCTAGCGCCCAAACTTCCCCCAACAAGTAAGAATCTCAGCATCCCAGGAAAGGTGACAAAGATGTAGTCGTTCCTCTAATCGCCGACCCAACGAGGCAACCCCAACAAAAATTCCATACCTCTCTTAGCGGCAATATGAAGCCATGTGTCCGAGGAGATAGACCAGACCCGATGGAAATAGAAGAAGAGTGGCAAGGTCTGCACCAACCCGTGCAACTGACAGATCACAATGAAGCCGACCAATGAAGGGATCGAATATGGGGTCAGCTGGCACATGGATACCTGTAGAGAGGTCAAGACCTGGACAAGGAAGGGGTGAAGAGGGAAACGAAGCCCAAGCAAAACATCTCGGCATACACCCCGACCTCGCGGTCCCCAGGGAAGCAGACCCTTTCGTCAAGAAATGGGACCCGGACCCATACGGATGAAAGAGCCACTCCGCCCTGATCCTCTCGGTTGTGGACTATGGGACGGAAGAAACCACGTCGAGAACTGTCGTAAGGACGCAGGACCCCTCGGCTCTGGAAGGACCCCTTCGCCAAATCAAGTCGTCAAAAGCAAACCATTACCCTTCTCAGGGGCTACTTTGGAATCGGGACACAGAAGGGCTCCGATGGCCGCGATAGGGCCGTCAGCCTCAGGGGGATTCACAATCATTAATAACATCTCCATCAACCAGAAAAAAGACGAAGACAAAGAAGGCAATTACCTCGCGAGAATTCGAAAGGGGACATCAAAGATGGGACAGACAAAGGAGCTCTCCAAAGTCGGAAAGAAACAACAACTGAATCAGAAAGCGCAAAGAGTGAACCCCTCTAAATCCTGCCGATTTTTATTGGGATCGATTCCAAATCCTAACCGTCCAAGAGGAGGCACGTGTCGATATCCCGGAGGAAACAACTCTGAATCCCACACCTAAGGAACGGGAGAATTCTCGATACCCAACGCCATGATGACTTTCATTTAATGTACTGCATCGACTAACGCGCCCGTCAAATCCACCCGTATCGCATCCCTCGGACCGAGCCGTCACAAGCCGAACAGCCCGAGCGATGGAAGCAACTGATACAACCCCCAAATGGGCAGGAGATAGGCAGGCCGATCGCTAGGCCCAAAACCATGCCGGGCTCTGGCCCAAAGGGGCCCAAGGGCGGATCAGGGTGTAGCGGTCCAAGACCGCCATCCAACAGACGGTTGACCCCGCTCAAAGGAGGAAACTGCTTCCCAGATCGTGTACGCCTTGATCACCATTGAAGCCGCCATTACGTTCGCCTTGATCGTTATTCATGGGACCATCAATGCGGGCAGGTACGAAGGGAGGAATGATAAACGCCAAGCAGGCGTTAACATGCGGGACTCCTATAAGAGACCCGAAGAACAGAACGCAAGGACCGAATTCTGGATACTTGACACCCAGGTATACCAAATCCTCTCAGACCTTCTTCCACCTCATATTTCTCCTCTATAGCTCGGCCTGAGAACTCGTGCTTACTCTCTCTACGAACCAAGCTCGGTTTCACCGAAGCACCTCTCAGTCAAGATCTGATTTAGGTATCAAAGGAAACTTGGTCGGAACCAAGGTCCGACCCCCGGACGAGTTCTTTGTTTTGCAGATCCGAAGATATGTCACCTCGTCGAAGCTTCCCTTTGGCATACCATCGCTCGGATCCGAACGCCCTCGTGCTAAAGCCCATTCGACCGACCAATCCCGGAGGCTGTCAAACCGCAGATGCTATCCTTCAGTGCGCTGCCGCTTGGACCCACGCCTTCCCGCTCAAGCGAACGCTCGGACGACCGTCCCCGAAAGCCGTCCCCATCTCTCAAAGACCGTGACGATACTCGGACCTCCATACTACCAATCAGCGGTAAGAAAACACTCCGAAACAACACCCATTATTTCCATTTCATAAATACAAATATTGATAACTAAAGGGTAGTTCTGATGTCCTCGATATCATCTATCCAATAAAAATGTCGTTAAATGCATGCAAAGGAATACAAGGATTATATATGTTGGCATAATGCAATAAAATGATAAATCATGAAAGTGAAAATTACTCAAATAAAACTTTAATTAATTCATACAGACTTTATATCTACCACTTATCCGAAACTGAAAGAATGCAACAAGACAGGTTAAGTAATTTGGTTTGGGAATTTTCCAAAAAAAAAAATTAGAATTAAAATTTTTCTAAGTACCAAAGTTCTCATAAAATTATCATCAAAAGCAGAAGTAACCTAGATAAAAAAAACTTTAAAAAATCATCCATCACCTTAAACGGGGACCCTTTGGAGAAAGCAGCGATATCGGATCGGATCCGATCCGCTAAGAACCGGAGCTCCGCCAGCTTCGTGTCCGCTGTTCCGATGCATAAGACCTGCAGCGTCTTCTCCCCTCCAGCCATAGGGGGGGTGCTCTCGAATTAGGGTTCAGGTTTAGGGTTTTCGATTGAATTTACTGTAAAATTCTCGCCGATTTTTTCCTTCTTTCTTTCTTCTTCTTTCTTTAAACCGAGTAAGAGCTCACTGTTTCGACATTCGGTGAGAGTTACGTTGTCCCTGCGGAGAAGGTTAGAATGGGCGGTTGGGTCCACACGCTGCGACACCCGTCCTTGGGCGTTATCGTGGATCGTTTTCTCGGGTCGGGTCTAGGGACGATCGGGCCGGACCTGGGCCCACTGTAAAACTATTGTTGTGTCGGGCCCGTTCTTGAAAATGACGACCTTAATTTTAAACCTTCGCTTTAAAAAATGTTTATATACGAGTAATATATATTTGTGCTGTTATCATAGTAAATATTTCTTTTACTTAATTTCAGCTTAAAAAATATATTTGTGCACATATATTTTTCTAAACACATCGGAAGAAAACTTGCCCATCTTATATTTAAAAATGAAGAAAAAACAACATTTGAAGCATATATTAATCAACTTTTTTCTTTGTTTTATATTAATCTTTTTTTTGCCTTTATGGAAACTTTATAACACAATTGTTGATGGATGGGTTCCGGTCAACAGTAAATTGGACTGACTTGGACCCCCCGATGAGGTGTAGCCTCGTGAGCTGCTGATTGGGACCCGCAGTTGGAAGAACCCGGGTCGTGGAGATTGAGATTACTGAGCTTCGCGCTATTGGGCTAGAGTTCGCTCCAGGGTCATAGTGCACGACCTTTCGACCTACAAGATGGGTCGAAACTCAAACAACCTGCACCACAAAAGCTCGTTAGAGGGGTCAAATTCGAGTTCCGACCCAAATCTACGCTTATGCTTAAGTTAGTAACCACTTAAGATGGCTCGGGGCTGTCGTGGTCGATCCAAGGAAGATCGTCTCGATCCAGTCACGCCGAGCATTTGGAGGAAGAAATATAAGAGTGGAAAGTAGTGAATAAGATAGTTAGAGTACCTACTAATCAGTATCTCTGGAGTCCCCATCTGTACTGTTTGTCCGCCTTCTATTTATAAGCTGGGGAGTTCCCTCGGTGTCGTTGGCGAATAACGGTCATCAATTATGGCGGCATGCTCAGATGGGCATAACTGCTGTTCATTCTTCCCGACATTAATGAGCCAATAATCAACCATCTCCTTAAGCTACTGAAGTTCAACGAACAGATTAAGTGTGGGCTTTGGCCTGGCTAGCGACTAACAACTTCTTTGGACTTTGTGGGACAATATATCTCTTAGGCGGGCTTTATAGTCCTAAGGAGGAAATCTCTCTCTCTCTCTCTCTCCTCATGTGCCGATCCAAGGATGTAACAACAATAATAGTACACATCCAATCCAAGGTCATGATTTCATGTTCTCCCATTGAAGCAACTTTCCTTGCAGAAATAACGTGGGCAATTAATTGTATTTTAATTTTCAAACACAAATTTCTACTTGGGGAGATGAGAGATGAAAATATTATTGTATTTTAATTTTTTTAGCTTAGTAATTGCGACTGCATTTGCATTGTTAGTGATGCAAAATGAACAATTTTTTGGTTTCATGTATTATGCAAACGAACAATTTTTATTTTTTTCATTTTTGCACACAACGCATAAAGGAGGTTTTAAAAGGAAAAATAATTTACAGGATGGAGCAGTTGATCTGGGGATCCATGGGACGACAAGCAGGACACAACAGAGGTATTGGGATTATGTTAACCGGAGGACATTCCGGCTTAGGCTTGGCGGGTTCGGGCTTAGGCGGCGGATGCGGGCCGACGCTCACCACCTCGGCGTACCTGCCGACCTTCCTCGTCCGCTTGGCCACGTTGACAGGATCGGCGTCGCCGGTGACCGTCAGCGTGCTCTTGGCAGAATCGACCTCGATCGCGTCAATGCCTATCATCAACATGACATCAAATCACTCAAAGCGCAAATTTAACAGTTTTGCAGTAACACAACTTTCTGCAACAGCTAGACGAACGAGCAAAAAGTCCATTCTTGGAATTTACCTTGTAAGCCTGAAACAGCATGCATGAGCTTCTGTTGGCACTTCTGGCAAGTGATGTTGACCTTGAGCACAATTTTCTTCTTCGCCATTGATCACCTCCCCAAGATCCTCACAAGAATCAACAATGGTGGTGTTCTGAGCTCATCCAGAATAGCTTATATAGATGATGGGGATTTTTATATAGGGTTTCTGGGTCCTATGCAAAATTTTCAAATTTGCATTATTGCACTCTCATTTGCCATCCAACTTGCTGAAGACTTCCATCCATGGATCCCAAGAACTAACCACTTGCAATGTGGCTGATAGTCAAGTGCCATTTGCAATCAAGAGGGGCAATTTATTAGGTTTTAGATTGAGTCCTGTCAATTCTAACTCATTTTAATTTGCAGCCAGCACCCAAGCAGTAGGTAAAGAGTACAAGAGACAAGAGAGAGTGATTTTAAAAGGCCCTTCTTCCCTATTTTCTAGTATCACTTCTGGCACTAGCCGGCATTTAGTTTAGTATGTTATTAAAAACTTTAATAGCAATCACACACATATTTACAATGTTTTTTCGCAGCCCACATCTAAATTTTTTTTAATGCAATAGACATCAACATGCTTATCTTAAAGAAGCAGAAGGAAACAACCATGAAGATTACAGTGGTTCAGGCAAACACAAGTCAAGATAATGGCAAGTCTCATGTCTCTTTAACATGTAGATCCCATGACAAGAACACACATGGACAGTTACAGTATGGAGCAGTAATTGTACTCATCCTCCCCAATGACATACCATACATCACACCTTTGGCAAGTTTTTGGGGGAGGCTGAACGCCATTTTTCTTGTCATCCGTCTTCTCGTCCTTCTTGTCTTTCTTTTCTTCCTTGGCGGGACCGACGCTGATGAATGTCGCCGGCCTCCTGCGCCTCCTCAGCTTCTTAAGGATCGCAGCCGGGTCGGCGTCTCCGACTATGGTCGCCGTATGCTTCGATGGATCGAGCACGATCGAGTTTATGTCTTCTATCGATGCTAACGACTTCATTACCCTCTTTCTGCATTTTGAACATAACAAATCTACTGATACGACGGTTTTCTGCAACGAACAAAGGAAATGCAGCATTGTCAGTGTGTGGACCAATGTACTATAAATGAAGTATGCAGCAAGCAGCAAGTAAAAAAACTGAACTTTCGCAGCGACTACAGGGGAAAGAGAGAATAATGTGGTGTTACCTTTGACATGTTTTTGGCAAAGAACTGTTGGGCATCAAGGTATAGGCCAGATGATAATGAGTGCCTGGAAAATACAAGCGGAAAAGAAGGCGATTGAGCAAACTAGCGAAAGCAATGCATTAAGATTGAACTAGCAATGAGACATATTATTGCCATGCATACCTTGTAGTCAAAGCTCTTGTTACATGACTCGAGAAATATGGAGCTATTCTCGGTTGCCGTGTCTCCAACATATGTAGCCCTAAAGCTGATCATCAAGCTACAATCCTTTGCAGTTGCAGCTAGAAGATACTCTTTCACTATTTTCAAGCTCTCTGCCAACGAAAAAGAGTGCAAGGAAGAATACTGATGCCAGAGTTCTGTATCGATTATATCTTTGCACAGTACAAAAGGTTAAGCTCTATGAAGCTAGCTTACCGTAGCCCACTAACCTTGAGGAGAGCATCGATTTTCTCATTTGCTTCATGCAAGTGAGCATCTATAATGCCCATGCCACCTCCCAGCCAAAAAAGAAGCGAGCCATTCAAGAGAATGCGAAAATTGTAAAGAGTGCAGTAATAGCCTTATATATTCTGTCCTTCGATCCAGAGAACATATCCAATGGATCATATCCACTTATTTGTGATATCTGAGTTATGAATTGAAATGTAGGTGAGATTGAGCCTTATCTGAAACTTTTAAATAGATAACTCTTGACGTAGATCAAATACAATATGTTGCTTACTGCAACTAGGTTGCATCCAAGGGTTCCGCATAGGCAGAAAGCGATATGCTGAATATGCATTTGACAAGAATACCATAAAATCATGATCAATAAAGTTGCCTAGCTGGTAGGAAAAGGATAGGTAGGCGACATATCGTCAGCAATTGCCACAGCTGGAGATGGATGATTAGACCAAAAGGGTTGATCATGTCCAGTATTGCCTTTACATTAATTGGAGCTAACAAATTCTGTTTCTTGGTTTAATGAACAGACTATATATGTCATAAATCAGACAGATAGCAACTTAATTACAATATTTTCTGAATGCTTTCTTATTTGAAACCCACCAAGAAACTTCTGCATAAAAGGGGAAAGATAGTTGGCATATGTACATAATGAAGTTTCATGAGTTGATGCATTTTAAATCAAGTGATCCGCGTCCTAATAGCATTTCTCTTGGCGATGAATTCTGAAGATGTGAGAAACCCACATTTGGGCTGGGAAAGTCAAAAATAAGATAAAACATAATTAATGACAAGTATTATATAGGTTAGAATGGAACGAAACACGTACACAGGCAAAAATGATCAACCTTTATTTCTACAGTGAAGCACGTGTCCGCTTTAAGCGTACCTGGGATGAAGCTGAAACATTGTAAACATCGCTAAACATCAATATGCCACATCTAGTGAAACACACACAAAACAAATCGTGTGTGTGTGTGTGTGTGTGTGTGTGTGTGTGTGTGTGTGTGTGTGTATAGGTTGACTAGGATCCATTCGGATGGATCAAACATGCGGATCCATCCAAGTGGAATTTAAAGCCAGACAATGTAAATAGAAAATCCGGCCGTTGGATGTCTTCTAACATGTCTAAACTAGCTCCAAACAAAATTTCAACTAATTTGGACATGTTTTGCCCATGCATCAAGTGGTTGCAAAATTAGCCGATTTTATAACTATTCAAAAACATCGATTTTGCAACCACTTGATGCATGGGCAAAACATGTCCAAATTAGTTGAAATTTTGTTTGGAGCTAGTTTAGACATGTTAGAAGACATCCAACGGCCGGATTTTCTATTTACATTGTCTAGCTTTAAATTCCACTTGGATGGATCCGCATGTTTGATCCATCCGAATGGATCCTAGTCTATATATATATATATATATATATATATATATATATATATATATATATATATATATATATAAGGATATCTAAGGTGCCTCCTTAGATGAAATCTAAGGAGGCGCCCTCATTTTCCCATATCTCCTACAATTTTTTTTGAAATTTTTTTCATGGGGTTGTTGTTCACATCATGGATGATCAAACATACCAAATTTCAAGGGATTCCAATACTTTTTGAGCCCACATCTACCACTTACGACTTCAACGGACGGAAAACGTTTTCCGTCCTGAAAACCCCACGAAGTTGCAAGAGGTAGATGGGGGCTCAAAAGGTATTAAATTCCCTTGAAATTTGGTATGTTGATCATCCATAAGGTGAACAACAAACCAATGGAAAAAATTCAAAAAAAATGTGGGAGATGTGGGGAAATGGGGGCGCCTCCTTAGATTGAATCTAAGGATGCACCATAGGATCCTTTTTTGGACAGTTAGTGTGAATCTTTATTAATATGTAAGAATGTACAAAACATACAAAAGAGGTATTTTAAGGTGGTGAAATGATTGGAGATAGGAGAGGGCACAAGCGCCGTCATTATCAACCAACCAACCAACCAACCAACCAACCCCGAATACCAATAAAAGCTAAAAGAAAATATCTCTAGCCATCATCCCTGAACGCCCAGTTTGACATTGCAATTGCCGAATCTGGAGCATGAATATCCAGAACTTTGAGCACAGTCCTGACATCAGATGCAATCTCCTCAAACAGAATTGATCTTGGCTTTTTAATATCTCTGAATATCCTCTGATTTCTCTCCCCATACATGCCAAACCATTGCCGCTAGTACGGTTTTGGCAAGCACACTCATGTTATTTTTATTTGCAAAATGAGCAAGAAAATAATCTCCCACTTCAGGTAAAACAGCACCAATCTGACTTTCCACACCTAGTTTAAGAAGACTCCTACGTAGGATATAGCATGAATATGGGCATTCAAAGAATAGGTGCCCAATACTTTCGGCCGCACCATCTTCACATAAAACACAGTGAGGAGGGGAGGCAATTCCCCATTTAATCAAGAGATCCCTAGTTTGAAGCTTCCCTAGGATCCTAGGGTGACTCCTTAGATTAAATCTAAGGAGTCGCCCCCATTTTCCCTCATATCCCACATTTTTTTGAATTGTAGCCCTCTGATCACGGAAACCCCTCGATAAAGTCCATGCTGATATCCGCCCAAACTCTCTCCAGTAAAGCCAACGGCTGTAAAAGTCATGCGGGTGCCATTGCCATATACTTGTGGCAGACACATGTCACACTCTGCTATCCTCTGGACAATGTCCTTCATCCCTGGCCAATATAGCTCTCTAGCCATCCTCCGGTAGGTCTGCTGTATACCTGAATGCCCTCCAATGGCACTGCCGTGGAACTCCTGAAAAATCATCGGAATTTGGGCGGAGCCCCTGAGAATCACCAGTCTCCCCTGATATAGGAGTCGCTGCCCGCTCATGGTGTATCCCGGATAATCTGATGATCCTTACTGCAGTGCCTCCCGAATCCTTGCCAAATCTGTGTCGGCCTCAATCTCCATGCCCAAAGGCTCCCAGTCTAGGACTAAAACAGAAATGGCCGCCACCTCTGTGAGCTCCTCGCGACGGGACAAGGCGTCCATCGCCTTGTTCTTCAGGCCTGGCCGGTACTGTATCTCAAATGTGTAGTGGACCAGCTTGGAGAGCCACTTCTGATGCTCCTCCGTGACCATGAGCTGCTCCAGTAGATATTTCAAGCTCCTCTGGTCGGTCCTCACTATGAATCTTCGTCCCAACAAATAAGGCCGTCATTTCTGTATGGATAGAACGATCGCCATCAACTCCCACTCGTATATTGACTTCAGACTCGCTTGTGCTGACAGAGTCTGGCTAAAATAAGCAATGGGCCTCTGGTCCTGCATCAACACTGCTCCCAACCCGTGTCCAGATGCGTCGGTATCTATAACGAATGGCGTGCTGAAATCCGGTAGCGCTAAGACAGGCACCGTCGTCATGGCCTTCTTCAAGGCCTCAAACGTCTTGGTGGCCTGCTCTCCCCAGTGGAAGCTGTCCTTCTTAAGCTGCTCTGAGTGGCCAAGCAATCGAACTGTACCCCTGACAAACTTTCTGTAGTATCCCGTCGGGCCCAAGAAACCACGCAAATCGCGTAACGTGGTGGGTACCGACCAATCCAACATCGCTGCAATCTTGGTCCGATCTGTCGCCACCCCCTCAGCCGACACAACGTGTCCCAAATATTCCACCTGCAGCTAACCAAACAAGCACTTCTTATTAGCACACATCTGCTACTCCAGTAACTCATGCAAAACTGCCTGCAGGTGCCCCAAATGCTCCTCCACACTGCGAATGTACACGAAGATGTCGTTGAAAAATACCAGCACAAATCTCTGGAGGTAAGGTCGGAATACTTTATTCATCCGGGCCTGAAAAGTCGCTGGGCATTTGTCAGGCCAAAAGGCATGACCAGAAACTCATAGTGCCCCTCACGAGTCCTGAAAGCACTCTTAGGCACGTCAGCCGCCCTCATCCTTATCTGATGATACCCCGACTTGAGATCGATATTCGAAAAGCAAGCTGCTCCGTGGAGCTCATCCAGTAGTTCATCAATCATCGGGATAGGAAACTTATTTGCAACAGTCTCCTTATTTAGGGCCATGTAGTCCACACAGAATCTCCAGCTGCCATCCTTCTTTTTAACTAATAAAACCGGGCTGGAGAACGGGCTAGTACTCGGCTGAATCACCCCTGCCTGCAGCATGTCCTCCACCAACATTTCTATCTTGTCCTTCTGCACCTGTGGGTACCTGTAGAGTCGCACACTAATGGGAGACACGCCCTCCCGCAAGACGATGGCGTGCTTGTGGTCTCTGTGCGGTGGCAGCCCCTGTGGTGTCTGAAATACCTCCTCATACTGAACCAACAGCTGCTCGATCTCCGGTACCACTGCTTGTGCCTGGTCCTCGCTCTGTATTGATGCTGCCACGGCCTGTAGCTCAACCAAGAAACCTTCTCCTGCTGTGTGGATCGCTCTAGACATGGCCTTATAGGATACTAACGAGCGACAGAGGCTGGGGTCCCCCTGCAAAACCACTCTCCTCCCCCATCCTGGTACTCCATCCTCAGTATCTTCCAGTTTGTCTTGGTCTCTCCCAGCGTCTGCAACCACTTTATCCCCAGAATAACATTGGTGCTCCCTAACTCCAAAGGGAAGAAAATTTGTGACAATCTGTACTCCCTGAAGCGTCACGATCACTCTGCGGCAGACACCGGTGCTGTATGTCACCTGCCCAGTGCCCAGCATCACTCCATACCTCCCCGTGCCACTCAGCTGTAGTCCCTGCTCTCCCACCAACCTGATGGAGATGAAATTGTGGGTGGCCCCACTGTCTACTAATACTATCACTTTCTGACTGCTCACCTGTCCCACCAATTTCATGGTGTGGTTCGGTGGGAACCCTACCACAGAATTGAGGGGTACCTCTGCCAAGTCCAAGTGCCGGTGCTCTATCTCCTCCTCATCCTCCCCTACCTCTAGTATGACGACATCGTCCTCCTCATCATCGTTCACTAACAGTATCTGAAGAGTCCGATCCGTGCATCGGTGTCCTGGAGTGAATTTCTCATCACATCTGAAGCACAATCCTTTCACTCGCTTCTCCCTCATCTCTGCGTCTGTCATCCTCCGTACCTGCCCTCCCTCTCGGAGCTCCTGTCTCATGTCTCTGTTGCCCCCGGCAACGACTGTAACTCCCTGAGCAGGCGCGGCCCCTGGTGTAGGCGCAGTCCTCTGTCCCGTGGCAGACGCATGTCCCCGAAAAGTGGTACCTCCTCATGCTCCTCAGGCTCTCCGCTCCGTCTCCTGATGGTCCTCCACCTTTCTTTCCAATGTCATCATCCCGCATAGACCCACTGGCTGTAGTTGCCGCAGTCCAGATCTCATAGTAGGCCTCAGCCCCTTCATAAAGCAGCCCTCCAATGATTCCTCAGATACTCCTCGGACTCGGTGGCAGAGTGACTCAAACTCCTTGATGTAATCTCCTACGCTCCCCTCCTGCTTCAGTGAGTAAAGCCGCTCAAACACTCCGCCAGATTGCCATGCACCAAAACGCTCCATCAAGAGCGATGTAAACTCCTCCCAAGTCTGAAATGGTTGCTGCTGATCAGCCCATCGAAACCAGCCCAAAGCCTCTCCCTCCAAACAGACCCATATCGCCCGAAGCCAGTCCTCCCCTGGTACTGCTGACACCTCAAACTACCTCTCCACCTGGTACAGCCAGTCGTCAGGATCTCCCCCCTCAAAAATAGGCACCTCGAGCTTCCTTAGCCGTCTCTCCCCAGCGAATCCACCTCTCTCATGCTGATGGAATCCTCCCCTCGGCTGATACCCCTGTGGTCTGTCTGGAAAAAATGCATCGGCACGATCTCGGGCTCCTCCATCTGCTCCATCCCCCTGCCAGTCACCTCTCGCATCCCCCAGTGGGTATCCATACTCGGCCTGATGTCCCCTTGGTGCACCCTGGTATGCTCTCCAATCACCCGTAACTCCCCCGAAAGGTGGGGCTGAGTCGACGGGCCACCCGTGAACTGGTGGCACCCTCCAGGCTGCTGAAATCCTCCGTCGGGTCCCACAGATGGCTGAAATCCTGGAAATTGTGCAAATCAGACCCTGTGCTGGGCCCCCGGAAGCCCGGATGTGCTTGAAAAGTGCTGTCGGGGGCCTGGAAGGCCGGCGGGGCCCCTGGGGGTCTGTCGGGGCTCCCCCCAGAAGCCGGGCGAAACCCCCTAAGGGGGCGCTGGGGTTGTCGGCCCCAGTTTTGGGCTGACGGCCCCCAGGAGCTCCCGCCTGGGTTCACCGATGCCGCAGGGAGGGGCGATGGCTGCGGCCGCCCCTCCTAAGGGTACAGCGGGGCCCTGCGACTGCCTGGGGGTTCGCCAGCCCCCCAGGTGGCCGTGGGGGTTCGGCGACCATCCCCCCGGCCGCCCCCCTCCGGTGGATCCTACTCCGGCATGCAGGGGCGTTGAGACGCGATATGCCTCCCACTCGTCACGAGGATCGAAGCTTCCATCGTCATCTTGTTCCGGCCCTTCTTCGTTAAAAATCATCTTTTTACCCTTGTGAATCGCCAAAGGTGGCTCCTTTTTGCTTGGATCCACCTTCAGGGTGAGATTAGCAGACAACGCCGCTATCGCCGTCAATTTCGTCTCCGTTTTCTCTTGGTTCTCCTTCATCTCCTCCCGGATCTTTGCGGCAATCTCGGCGTCCTCTTTTCAGGTTTCGAAAAATCCTTCGTCGCGTTTTGATCCTCTCCATCCTCTCTTCCAAAGACTCGATCCGCTCCATAGATCGAGTATTCGCCATGGATCTTGTGCTCTGATACCAATTTGATGCGTCTAGGGCTTTTGTGGGGGTAAAAGATGGGATTTTTATGGCTTTGGACTACTAATTCTAGGGTTTAAAGGCGAAGAACGGATCTGAAAATAATAATTAAACCTAGAAAAATAGATCTAAAATCACGAATAATAGATTTACCAAAGAGAAGTAATCTATGGTTCTAGGGAAATAAAATTTACCTTCACAATTCTTCGATCAACCGCAAGCTAGGGCCGGCCGGCCCTTATTAGGAGAGGGATTAGTCGATGCGGAATTACTAAACGGCCCTCCCTAGTGTTTGAGAAATTACAAGTTTGGGACCGGGTCTGTGGTGGATCCAAGTCGCCTCCTCCTTTGATAAACCCGAACCGAACCCGATGGCTTGCTACCGTCTGTTGGATATTGGACTCCCCGGATTTGGTTTTGAATGATGAACAAACATAAATATAATATGTACTAACACTTTGTGAGCGCAGTTATGGAGATCGTCGCCAAATTCACATGAATAACAATTACGACGTCTCAAGACTTCTCAAAGCACGTGATCGTAAGCCTAAAGCTTCGTTGAAGCTTATGGACCTATTTAGAAGTCATGAAGATTCGATTGAAGCTATTGAAGACGGTATCGTCAAGTTTAATTTATAGTCCTTAAGCTTCTTTCGTAGAATGTTAAGCCTTGAGTAGGTCTTACGTTTTAAATCTTCATAACGCTCATATCTTAGCTCTAGGATCTTAGTAGAAGTCCATACAATCCTTCCCGAAGCATCGCGCTTCAATTCGGGACTTCTTGTGCATGTTAGTTGGTTCAAGAAGAAGAACTGACCGACTAGATGGTGATCTAGTCGGTCAGCCAAGCTTCTTGGACCGACTAGTTCTTCTCAGTTAATTCTTAGCTCTTTACTGTTTACAGTTAGTCGGTCTAAGTTGACTCACCGACCGACTAGTTTGTGAACTAGTCGGTCAGTGATGCTTCTGTGACCGACTAGTTGAGCTTTCCCTGAACATGCACATTTGAGCTTGAGCTACTGTTTATCATTAGTCGGTCTGTGCTCATTGATCGACCGACTAGTTGATGAACTAGTCGGTCAACTTTTCTTCTTAGACCGACTAGTTTAGTTTACTGTACATGCCAAATTTTTCACCATACTTACTGTTTATTGTTAGTCGGTCTATGTTCATTTGGTGACCGACTAGTTGGTGAATTAGTCGGTCAACATTTGTTCTTGGACCGACTAAGTCTAATTCTTCTCAGACTTCAGTTTTATCTGTTAGTCGGTCCACGTTGAGTAACCGACCGACTAGTTGTGAAACTAGTCGGTCAGCGACTCTTCTTAGACCGACTAGTTCCTTAGTCTGTACTTTGATCTTTTCTCAGTTTACTCATTAGTCGGTTCACGTTATTTGACCGACCGACTAGTTGATGAACTAGTCGGTCGGTGGTTGTTCTTTGACCGACTAGTTGGGTTCAGAAAAGAGCCGTTGGAGCTTTAATTGAAACGTTTTTCTCTCTCTCTCTCCTCTAACCTATATATACTTGATGGGCAGCATTCATTGCTGCCAAGGCTGATATTATTGCAAGTTTAGAGATCAAGAGAAATCATTCCAAGTGCATTCAAAGCTCATTCTTTCCATTCAATAATCTCTCCTCACTCTTACTTCCAAAGAGAGATTCATTGAGTGTGAAGCCTTCCAAGCCAAGTGCTTGATTCTAGGTCACCAACATCCCCAAAGCTCTCCATCGCTGATCTACATCTTGGAGCTAGGGTTTGGTGCCACTTCTTCCCCAAAATCATCCTTGCCCTAATTCGTAAGCAATACTCAAGGCATAGGTATTTTGTTCGGTAAGAAGTTTTCTTATTTCATTTCATATTTGATTTGTAAGATTCACTCTCGGTTGTGAGAGTGTGGTTGTGATCCTGGGTTGTGGGAGTCACAAATTACATTTTGTATGATTTGACTTGTGGAGGATTTTCACAAGTATTTCATAGTGGAAATCTTGAGTTAGGGTTTCTAACTCAAGTATCCGGAGGGGATCCGGGTGGTTGGGACGTAGGATCACCGGGAACAAGTCGGGGAGACTTGGGTGGATCCGAACCCAGTAACATCTCTTGTTAGCATTGTTATTATTGTTGTTGTCATTCAATTTAAGCTTCCGCAAATTGATTTGGTAGTTGTTTGCATTATAATTAGGAATTATACTCCTTGTTATTTTTAAAGTACTATTCACCCCCCCCCCTCTAGTACTTGTGCAGTAGCTTGTAGGGCATTACATTTGGTATCAGAGCCAGATACTTAGCTATGTCTGCCAACGACAACAAGACCGTGCGTCCACCTTCCAACTATGACACCTTCAGGAACCGTGAAGGAGCATCTTCGGTGATGGAAGGACATTCCTCTACAAGGCCTCCATTCTTCAACGGTACCAACTACGGGTACTGGAAATGCCGGATGGAAACCTTCCTCCGGAGTGCATCTCTATGGAGGACCACAATGAAGGAATACATCGAGCCCAAAGAAGAAGACTTTGAGAAATGGACAACCGCGGAGGTCGCCGCGGAGGTAAGCAATGCCAAGGCAATGAACGCCTTGCAATGCGCGTTGGAGCCCGAGGACTTCAATAAGATATGCACATGTAAGAGTGCATATCAAATTTGGAATTCCCTCCTCATTCTTCATGAAGGGACGAGTAGGGTAAGAGACTCTAAACTCGTAGTTGTAAACAAAGATTACGAAATGTTTCATATGCAACAGGGCGAGAAGATGAAGGAATATTACGCTCGCTTCGTCGACATCATAAACGAGTTAGAGGCTCTCGGCAAATCCTACACCCAAAAGGAGAAGTGCTCGAAGCTTATCGAAGGACTTCCTTCTTCTTGGGAGAAACGTACCTTCGCCATCGAGGAAGGTAATGACATGAATAAGTACACCGTAGTTCAACTAATGGGTACTTTAATGTCATACGAGGTACGCAAGGATAGCAAGCTCAAATTGCAGGAAAAGATGAAGTCCTACCTAAAGCAAGACGAGCCAAAGAAGAAGGCCATCGCTTTCAAGGCCGCTCCATCCACATCCACATCAACCGATGATGAAGACTCGGAAAACGAGTTGGACTTGGAGTCCATGGCACTCATGGCCAAGAAGTTCAATCGTTTCTTCCGAAAATGTAACTATAAGAACAAAGCTAAATTTGGTTCTTCTAACGCCTCTTCCTCTCCTTTGTGTTTCAAGTGTAACAAGCCAGGACACATGAAAGCGGAGTGTCCTCTTAATAAGCAAAAGGAGAAGTGGAAGGCGCCAAAATTCGATAAGTCCAAGAAGTACAAAAAGGGGTACAAGAAGGGACTTGTCGGAGCAACATTCACCGACTCCGAGGATTCTTCAAGCGGAGAGTCGGACGATGAGCAAGTGGAGCAAGCGCACATGTGCTTCATGGCAAGAGAGGAGCGTGATCAAGGATCCTCCTCTTCCGATGATAGTGATGACGAAGGCAACGATGAGGTAACTATGGATGATCTTAGGAATGCTAACTCTCAATTATGGTCAAAATACACTAAATTAGTAAATAGATATACTAAGGTAAAAGATGACCTAGCTAGCATTCAAACCTCGCCTAAGACTATCATCACCAACAACGACACCGTTGTTGAAGAGTTGAGAAATGAGATTATTAATCTCAAATCTAAACTTGAACATGTTAGCATAGATGATCCGGAAGAACATAGGATAGCGGATTTAACTTCTAAAAACTCGACTTTGAGTATTGAGAACGAGAATCTTAAATCTCGTGTTTATGTGCTCACATCGCAAGTATCTACTCTAGATACTTCTATGCGTTCTCTCAAAGAGAAATATGAGAACACATTAGGCCGAATCAATAGATTCAATAAGGGTAAGGACCATTTGGATAAAATCCTAAGTGACTTACTCCCGGCCAATCACCACATTGGTTTGGGGTATACGATGGGATGTCCATCCAAATCGGCCACTACTTTTGTTAGGCCAACTTCCGGTGACTCTACGAGTGGTAGCAAACACTCTATTGGTAGTTCATCTACCAATGGTGCTTCCACCTCGTCCACGCCTTCTTTTGGAAAGAAACCCACTTTGGGTGGACCTCCAAAGAAGGGGCATGCTTATATGTACACCAATACCATGCCACGTAGGAACACACGTCCTACTCCACCATCTCACACATATGATGATTTTTATGCAACACATTCTCGAGCACGTGCACACCATGTGAGACACCCTCACGCACGTGTTCCCACACATGCATATGTTCACCCACAACATCATATGAATAATTCTCGTCGTGCACCATTCCATCATGTTCCTTATGCCTATCCACAACATGCATCACGTAGAAATCAACGTCGAATGCATGCACCCAATAGGATGATGGCTCCCAAGATTTTCACAATTTGGAGCCCAAAGGACACAAGCATGGACGAAAAACAATTGTATATGAATGCTTATTTTTCGGATGTTGTGCATAGTAGAAATTATGTGGGGAAGTCTAAGTCCAATTGGACTTGGCTTCCAAAGGTCTAATCTTTTGGACCCAATGACCGTGGGTACCATGATATGAAATCCTCTATCTTTAGGTACTCAAGGAAAAGAAAAAGAAAAAGAGCAACAAATTTAAATTTAGCTCCAAGGGAAATTGGATACTCGATAGCGGGTGTTCAAAACACATGACGGGTGACGCTAGTTTGCTCTCCGGAGTGGTTCCCATAGCAAATGGAAACCGCGTCGTATTTGGAGGCAACGAGAGCGGAACCATCATTGGTGTCGGTAAAGTGGGTAACCCATCTAAACCCTTAATTAGTGATGTTTATCTTGTTAATGGTTTAAATCATAATCTTATTTCAATAAGCCAACTTTGTGACAAAGGTTACAAAGTTAGCTTTGCGAAAGGATTGTATCATATTTTAAGAAAATATAATGATAAATTACTATTTTCCGGCACTCGTCATAAAGATATTTATATTTTGGATCTTCCTAAGTCTTATGAACAATGTCTCGTTGCCAACACAAGTGAACAACACTTATGGCATCGACGCTTTGGACATGTGAACTTTGGAACACTTTATAAGCTTTCAAAATTAAATTCAATTAAAGGTTTTCCGAAGCTTGTTTTTGAAAAGAAAAGTTTTTGTGATTGTTGTCAACGTGGTAAGCTTCCTAAATCTTCATTTAAACCTAAGAAAAGCATTTCTACGAAACGGCCACTAGAGCTATTACATCTAGATTTATTTGGGCCAACTAGAGTTGCTTCATTAGGAAATGCTAGATATGGACTTGTCATCGTAGATGACTATTCGAGATTTACATGGGTATTTTCATTATGTAATAAAAATGAAGCTTTTGAAAACTTCACAATTTTTGTTAAGAAAGTACAAAATCTCTTAGGAACCACCATTGTCACTATTCGTAGTGATCATGGAGGTGAATTTGAGAATGAGTCTTTTGAGACATTTTGTGATAAAGTTGGTATTACTCACACCTTCTCTTTCCCTCGTGCACCTCCTCAAAATGGTGTAGTTGAGAGAAAGAATAGGACGCTAGTGGAGTGTGCTCGCACTATGCTTGATGATAGCCAACTTGGCCATCAATTTTGGGCGGAAGCGGTACACACCGCTTGCTATGTGTTTAATAGAATACTTTTGAGGCCCGGCACTAAACAAACTTGTTATGAATTGTTGTTTGGTAGGTTGCCTCAAGTTAAACATTTTCGTGTTTTTGGTTCGAAATGTTTTATTAAGAACACGTATGGTAGTTTGGACAAATTCGATCCAAGATCCGATGAGGGGATTTTTGTTGGATATTCTTCGCGTAGCAAAGCCTACCGGATATTCAACAAACGAACCTCAACGATCGAGGAGTCGCTTCATGTCTCATTTAATGAAGGATTTGTTCCAACTAGAATTTCAAATGATAATGACTCTATGGATGTTTTATATGATTCATTTGATAATTCTAAGTCTAATGATTCTATTGATTCTATTGAGACTAACCCAACTAACGAAGTTGTTGAGAATGTTCCTAGTGATCAAGGTATTCCCAAACGGCTTCATACCATTCGTGACCATCCTCATGAGCAAGTCATTGGCAATATCTATGATTGTGTCAAGACAAGATCTCAAGTGAACTACTTCGCTCATTGTGCCTTTGCCTCCTCGATAGAGCCAAAGAATGTTAATGAAGCATGCGAAGATAGCGCTTGGATCTTAGCCATGGAGGAGGAGCTCATTCAATTCGAGAGAAATGAAGTTTGGGAGCTTGTTCCATTGCCATCGAAGAACCACACCGTCATAGGGACAAAGTGGATCTTCAAGAACAAAACCGACGAAAACCAAGTCGTCGTCCGGAACAAAGCTCGGTTAGTTGCTCAAGGCTATCGCCAAGAGGAAGGTATCGATTTCGAAGAATCCTTCGCTCCGGTAGCTAGATTAGAATCAATTAGATTATTATTGTCTTTTGCATGCCATAAGGATTTTAAATTATTTCAAATGGATGTTAAAAGTGCATTTTTAAACGGAGATGTCGTTGAGGAAGTTTACGTTTCTCAACCTCCGGGATTCATAAATGAAAATTTTCCAAATCATGTTTTTAAACTAAAGAAAGCACTTTACGGTTTGAGACAAGCTCCTCGAGCTTGGTATGATCGATTAAAGAATTTTCTTTTGGATTTGAATTTTAAAATGGGAGAAGCCGATTCTACACTTTTTGTTAAGCATGCGAATAATGATATAATTTTAGTTCAAATATATGTTGATGATATCATTTTCGGTGCTACTAACTTTGCTCTTTGCGAAGAGTTTTCTATTGTTATGAAGGAACAATTTGAGATGAGCCACATGGGTGAGCTCAAGTATTTCTTAGGTCTCCAAATTCGCCAAATGGACGATGCCATCTTCATCCACCAAACGAAGTATACGGTGGAGTTGCTAAAGCGATTTGGAATGGAGAGTGCTTCCGGGAAAAAGACTCCAATAAACACAACTACGCATCTTGACAAGGATACGGGCGGTAAGGATGTAGACATTCGTCTATATCGAGGTATGATAGGTAGTTTACTTTATCTTACCGCAAGTAGGCCCGATATTATGTTTGCCGTATGCGTATGTGCTCGTTATCAGTCTCAACCTAAGGAGTCTCACTTAGTAGCGGTAAAACGTATTTTCCGTTATCTAAGTTATACACTTGATTTTGGATTACTTTATCCAAAATCTAGCACGTATGAGTTGATCTCATATAGTGATGCCGATTATGCGGGATGCAAATCCGACAGGAAAAGTACTAGTGGCACTTGCCATTTTATAGGAAATTCCCTTGTCTCTTGGTTTTCCAAGAAGCAAAATTCCGTGTCACTTTCAACCACCGAGGCGGAATATATTGCCGCCGGTGCCGCGTGTGCTCAAGTTCTTTGGATGAGACACACACTTAAAGACTTTGGTATTAATTGTGATACTTGCCCTATCATGGTTGACAACTAAAGTGCAATATGTCTTTCCAAGAACCCAGTACACCATTCCCGTTCGAAACACATAGATGTCCGACACCACTTTTTAGATGATCATGTTGCTAAAAAGGACATCATTTTAGTGTACGTTGAAACCCAAAAGCAAATCGCCGATATTTTCACGAAACCCCTAAAGGAGGACTCCTTTGTGCGGTTGCGTCGAGAATTGGGGATTATGGGTGAATCCGAGATATAGGATTCATGTTTCATTCAATAATCTTGCATGCTATTATATTTCGAAATATTTCGTTCATGCTAGATTTATTGAATTTTTGGGAATTTTATGTGATTTGTTTGAATTTATGATCGAAATCGTATTTCAATGTCGTATTTAAGATTTCGACGTTTAATGGGGTAGTTTAGATGAGTATTAAGAGTTTTGCGATATATCGTCCAAGTGTTTTGAGGAGAGAACTTGATTATCACTTTTTGGACTCTGTTAGTCGGTATCAGTTCAACCACCAACCGACTAGATGTTCATCTAGTCGGTTAGTAGAAGAACTTAGACCGACTAACTCAAGCTTATTGAGTTTCCTTTCCATCTTAAACTCTTTAGTCGGTTCATGTTCAGTGACTGACCGACTAGATTGAGATCTAGTCGGTCAGTAAATGAACGCAGACCGACTAAATCTTGTCAGTAAATCTTGGATTCAGCCACTGTTTGCAACTAGTCGGTTCAAGCTCATTGACCGACCGACTAGATCGTGATCTAGTCGGTCAGTGCTTGAACTGTGACCGACTAGTTGTGCCAGGGGCTGTTTGGTCATTTGCGAAATCGACCGACTTAAACTCAGTTTAGTCGATCGATTTTCATTCTAATCGATCGAAATCTCTTCTCTCTCCGCTCAAAACCCCGACCTCCCTCGAGACCCTTCGTCTTCCGGCCGCTTTCCGACCATTCCCGCCGTCGCCGTCCGCCGATCTTCGACCTAGGGTATCTCCTCTTCCTCCCTCTCCTATCTAGGGTTCGGTTTCAGCTCTAGGGTTAGGTTGTTCAGTTGATTTCATCTCCTAGGGTTTCGTTTAGGGTTTTTCTAATTCCGTTTTAGGGGTTCTTCATTTCCGTTTGATTGTGTCGTGTTGTGCCGAGATTATGGCCCGAACACGTATCCCGATCACTCCGTCTAGCCCCTCACCGATGACCGTAGAGCAAAACCCTTCGGATCCCGAGCATCCAACCCCTCCGAAACGCCGTGCCAAGACCACCCAACCTTCGTCGTCTTCGCCTCCTCTCAAGCAGAAGAGGACGACGACCGCCAAGCCTAGAGGTCAACCAAAGCCCAAACCTAAACCCAAGGCCAAAGATCTTGCCTCTCGTTCTTCATTCCATACTCCTACCGATTCCGATACGGAGTATATCCCCGAGCCAGAGACTCATAGGGAACCCACTCCTCCTAATCATCCCGAGTCTAGCACCCACCCTCGTACGTCTACCCGTAAGCCTAAGGGAAAGGCTCCGATGCTGGTGGGCGGTGTCGATATTTCGTTGTGTCGCGATGACCCTTTGTGTCTCGCGGCGTACAACCGTATCGAACATTGCCCTCTGCTTCTGTAGCATTTCGTCCAGTTTAGCGACTTCATAGGGTTAGCTGATCTTCTCTCGTCGTCGGGTCTCCTCGATTACCTTCGATTTGACCCAAAGGCGAATCCTCACCCCTATCCTAGATTAGTAAAGCTTTTCTATGCGAATAGGATCCGGGGTCAGTACGATCAGACCCACTCTGTTGAGATGACCGTTTTGGGGACTCCTATAGTCCTCACTGCGGAAATCTTAGGAGAGATTTTGGGTATCTCTTCGTCTGGCCTTCTTCCCTCTGATATCTCGGTTGACGATATTTCTTCTCTTGATCAGACCATCCTTTAGAGATTTTCCATCAGATCCCTCCTGCCATGATTGGCGTGCCATCTAAATCATTCAAGCCTAATGCGTGGGTCCTAAATCTGATTCTGAAGTCGTGCTTGCTTCCCAAGTACGGCTCCTCATCTTTACCATCCCAGCCATTTTTGAAGCTTATCTATGCGATCTTCATGGGGAGCTCGATTAATTGGGCTCGAATTATACTCGATAAGATTGACTCTTTCGAGTGTATTCGAAAGTCCAATAAATCGGCTCATATCCCATTTCCTTGCATGTTGACCCTCGTTTTTCGTCATTTTCGTGTCACGTTGCCTCGTGACGATGAGCGCCCCCTTGGTCCTCCCCTGAATGCGACGGCCGTCAAGAAATTTCTTGCGGCTCTTCGTCACGTTCAGAGGACGACACCTTCAGCGTCTGCCCCTGCCTCTGCCAGTGCCTCTACTGCTCCCTCTGCCACCCTGGATGAGGTCGTACGGTTTCTTCGTCGTCACGAGTCTCGCTTGGCTCGTACCGAGGAGGTAGTCTGCCGTATAGGTCGTCTGCTGGGTGTTGATCTTCCTCCTTCCGTTTCTGAGGATGAGGAGTTAGATGACATGGCTGAGGAGGACGTTGAGGAGCTTTGTCGTGCTTCGACTCGTGCCCCCGAGGGCACTGCTGCTGGTGCTTCCTCTTCCGGTGATGCTGTTGCTGCTTCTTCTGCTGGTGCCCCCGAGAGCACACCTGTTGCCGCCACTCCTGTGGTGGATACTCCGACTGGTGCTCCCGAGGCCACTACGATTGCTGCTTCAGAGGTTGCCACTTCAGCCGTTCCTCATGCTGATCTTCCGGACGTCTCTGCTGATCCAGTCACCTCTTCTGCTCCTGCTGAGCCTGCAGTTGCTTCTGGTCCTCCCGCTGCCTCTTGAGTTTCTCCGAGGCCTCTCCTGATACTCATTGGATGATATATCATGTTGAGAGAGATGTTGGGTAGGATAGTGTGGGTGGCTGTGTCTTTTGGATCTTTTTGATGTTTTTTATATCTGTGATGATGTATTTTGATATGTGTGATGATGATGTATTTTTGTTGACACTCCGATATTTTGTCATATCATGATGTATTTTTGTTGTATGTCAGTGATGTACTCTGCTTCATATTATATATATATAAATGCATCGCAGTTGACATTTCATTATATTGTGCAATTTCTAATTTTTAATGTCTCTGATGTTTGAATTCGTCGCTCGACGATATTAACTTGGTTTAATAGAAATTTCTTCTATGGAAACATAGAATTGTTTTCCATGCACTAAATTAACCAAGAAATGTTGATATTGGAGAGTATATTCCATAACTCAATCCGTTAAAAAGATTTGAGTTTTGATGATTTCGTTTTACGATTTTTCGACTTTGGTATCATTGACACGCCTTGATTCTACTCGTATTTTTCTATTTGGTGTCACTTGAACCGTCGTCGTATTCTTCGACTCCCGTGCTTTTAATTTGAGGCCATTGTTGTTGTCGTTGTTATCCTCCCGCTCTTTTTGCTTATGCCAAAGGGGGAGAGATATAATAATAACGATGTGCCAAATGAAAATTTAAAGCATTTCTCCAAGAATCTAAATTGTTGTGTTAGATTCAGGGGGAGTTAAGATATATATATGGATTTTCAAATCCGATATTTCAATAACCTATGTTTGGTATTTCAATAATTCAATAATCGATTCTCATTTAATATACTTCACTCGTCTGCTTGATGCGTATTATTTTTGTTTAAATTGGAAATTAACGTGTCATCAATGCAGGGGGAGTAAGCAAATTTCATTTGAATTATTATTTTTGATTATTATTTATGTTGGTTTGTCATCACCAAAAAGGGGGAGAATGTTGGATATTGGACTCCCCGGATTTGGTTTTGGATGATGAACAAACATAAATATAATATGTACTAACACTTTGTGAGCGCAGTTATGGAGATCGTCGCCAAATTCACATGAATAACAATTACGACGTCTCAAGACTTCTCAAAGCACGTGATCGTATGCCTAAAGCTTCGTTGAAGCTTATGGACCTATTTAGAAGTCATGAAGATTCGATTGAAGCTATTGAAGACGGTATCGTCAAGTTTAATTTATAGTCCTTAAGCTTCTTTCGTAGAATGTTAAGCCTTGAGTAGGTCTTACGTTTTAAATCTTCATAACGCTCATATCTTAGCTCTAGGATCTTAGTAGAAGTCCATACAATCCTTCCCGAAGCATCGCGCTTCAATTCGGGACTTCTTGTGCATGTTAGTTGGTTCAAGAAGAAGAACTGACCGACTAGATGGTGATCTAGTCGGTCAGCCAAGCTTCTTGGACCGACTAGTTCTTCTCAGTTAATTCTTAGCTCTTTACTGTTTACAGTTAGTCGGTCTAAGTTGACTCACCGACCGACTAGTTTGTGAACTAGTCGGTCAGTGATGCTTCTGTGACCGACTAGTTGAGCTTTCCCTGAACATGCACATTTGAGCTTGAGCTACTGTTTATCATTAGTCGGTCTGTGCTCATTGATCGACCGACTAGTTGATGAACTAGTCGGTCAACTTTTCTTCTTAGACCGACTAGTTTAGTTTACTGTACATGCCAAATTTTTCACCATACTTACTGTTTATTGTTAGTCGGTCTATGTTCATTTGGTGACCGACTAGTTGGTGAATTAGTCGGTCAACATTTGTTCTTGGACCGACTAAGTCTAATTCTTCTCAGACTTCAGTTTTATCTGTTAATCGGTCCACGTTGAGTAACCGACCGACTAGTTGTGAAACTAGTCGGTCAGCGACTCTTCTTAGACCGACTAGTTCCTTAGTCTGTACTTTGATCTTTTCTCAGTTTACTCATTAGTCTGTTCACGTTATTTGACCGACCGACTAGTTGATGAACTAGTCGGTCGGTGGTTGTTCTTTGACCGACTAGTTGGGTTCAGAAAAGAGCCGTTGGAGCTTTAATTGAAACGTTTTTCTCTCTCTCTCTCCTCTAACCTATATATACTTGATGGGCAGCATTCATTGCTGCCAAGGCTGATATTATTGCAAGTTTAGAGATCAAGAGAAATCATTCCAAGTGCATTCAAAGCTCATTCTTTCCCTTCAATAATCGATCTCCTCACTCTTACTTCCAAAGAGAGATTCATTGAGTGTGAAGCCTTCCAAGCCAAGTGCTTGATTCTAGGTCACCAACATCCCCAAAGCTCTCCATCGCTGATCTACATCTTGGAGCTAGGGTTTGGTGCCACTTCTTCCCCAAAATCATCCTTGCCCTAATTCGTAAGCAATACTCAAGGCATAGGTATTTTGTTCGGTAAGAAGTTTTCTTATTTCATTTCATATTTGATTTGTAAGATTCACTCTCGGTTGTGAGAGTGTGGTTGTGATCCTGGGTTGTGGGAGTCACAAATTACATTTTGTATGATTTGACTTGTGGAGGATTTTCACAAGTATTTCATAGTGGAAATCTTGAGTTAGGGTTTCTAACTCAAGTATCCGGAGGGGATCCGGGTGGTTGGGACGTAGGATCACCGGGAACAAGTCGGGGAGACTTGGGTGGATCCGAACCCAGTAACATCTCTTGTTAGCATTGTTATTATTGTTGTTGTCATTCAATTTAAGCTTTCGCAAATTGATTTGGTAGTTGTTTGCATTATAATTAGGAATTATACTCCTTGTTATTTTTAAAGTACTATTCACCCCCCCTCTAGTACTTGTGCAGTAGCTTGTAGGGCATTACACCGTCGTGCGCCCCTTGAGACGAGCGCGCCGTATCAAGTATCCACCGGAATATGATTCTTGAAATATTTCTTATATATGATAATTTTCCCTCCCTTCTGTTCAAAAGCCAAAATTTCAACAGAAGCCTCCCGAACACCAGTAATACAATAAAAATGTCCAATATGATGCATATAGACAATAAAATTATGTAAGCATGCAATCTGTAGTTTGAAAGAGACGTGCACGTGAACATATGCAGTGCTTATGATACTGACATTTAACCTGATTAATGGAGAAAGCAACTTGGTTGATTTCTACATTAATCAGATTAAAAGCCAGTATCATAAGCACTGCATATGTCCACGTGCACGTCTCATTCAAACTACGGATTGCATGCTTACATAATTCTATTGTCTATACACCTCATAATGGTCATTTTTATGGTATTACTAGGGTATTCGGGAGATTTACTGTTGAAATTTTTCTTTTGAATTGAAGGGAGTGGAGATAATTACATAGAAGAAATATTTCAATACTCGGCATTTAATTGTGCCATCTCACCGGGCATGGCCTTGACTTGAAAAGGGAACATAAAGACGCAGTGCTTCGAAACGTGTCATCACATCGATGGTTAACTTGTAATCCTGCAACGAGTTAACATGAAAAAGTTGTAAATTATGAACATCTAAAGTTTATGAAATACCTTTAAAGATCCACATGTATTTTTCTGCATTTTTCGGGATTTTTCTTTATTTTTCGGTATTTTCGGTACTTTTCTGTATTTAGCAGTTATGAAATATATGTAACAAGTATAAAATGCAGCTAAAGTTTATGAAATACATTTAATGATCGGCATCTATTTTTGGTATTTTCTGGCATTTTTCTGCTTTTTCTGTATTTTTCATGTATTTTCATGTATGTTCATGTATTTTTCATGTATTTTTCTATTTACATTACTCATTTGTAACAACAATTAACTAATTAATAGATATAAAAGAACTACAATAAATATTGATGAACAATAAATCTGACTTCAGAATAAAAACTAAATAAAATACATCAACAGATACAAAAATGAAGAAAATAAATAAAAAGTTACAAAAATGTCATTCGTAGTTCTCATCATCTGGCTGTAGTGCATGGTAATATGGAGGATATGAATACTGCATCTGCTCCGGGCCTAAAAAAGATATCATTATGTTATCATATGCTGAGGGACGGCTCTGCTTGATGAAAGTCGTGCCATGACTGCCTTGACTGCTGGACTGCTCAGTCACGTTCGAACCATACCTGTATTGACTATCATAACCAGCATAGACATCAGAGTGTCTGTACGGTGCGCAATAACCGCCTTGGCTTCCTGAGTATCCACCGGAATACGATTCATGAATGTCAGGAATATCAGAACCTCCATAATAATCAGAAGCACGTCGATACCCTTGATATTCAGAGTGTCTACCGTAGGTATCGTCCCACCGTTCTTCACTGTGGTGCTGCATATCATGCTCTCTATACCCATGCGAATATTGTGTATCATAAGCATGGTCCCCACCTCTCTCAGTAGGACAAACGGATGCCGACGTACCACAACATCCGTCTGTAGGACCTTGGTCATCGGGAGACGAAGCATCATCGCTATCGTGTCGAACCTGAGTGGTTGACTTCTTTTGCTTGTACGTGATATTTGCTGGGGCGTGATTTGACTGCGGTTGGTTGCTTCTTGTACGTTCTGCGTCCACAAGCGCCTCGTCCAACCAAGCATGTCTCTGTCATCGAGCACCATGTCTTCTGTCTCCCTGATCTATTCCTCCAATAGATCATCCTCATGGAAAATCTGATCCAAATCGATCAGCTGGTGATCGTCCTTCTCGCTACTCCTCGCATGTCTATGTCTCAGTCTCATATTATAATGCACATAAACCGGCCTTTTAAGGTGTTTCATTATTAGCATATTCCTGGTCATAGTGTGAATGGGTAATAAGGTGGTCCAGTTTCGTTCACAGTTGGACGAAGAGACCGTTTGGCTCAAAACACGCACAGCTAAGCGTGTAAGAGTTGGAGCTTGCTCTATCCCAAAGCTTATCCACCATTGAGCTGCAACAAGTTCCAGTGATCAGAAAAGATGGATCGTTTTATGGTAAACATAAAAAATCTAAGATACATATATATACCTGGAGTGACCCTTGTTATCGCCATTCTGCCTTAGCGGAGCCGAAATAACCAACTCTCATCTTATAGGCCTCCAGCTACAATTATCAATCATAATTTTAGAATGTGAAATACTACATCAATCATATATCAAATTAAAAATATCTGAATTTTATTTACCTCTCTGTCAATGTCAATTTGCTTCAAGATGTCTGATTCAAGCCTCTCGATCACGCATCTGAGTCCAACCAGTACCTCGTTGTCGTTTGTTGCATTGGATGAGTAATGAAAGCGAGGATTCAGAAAATAGCCTGCAACATGAATATCTTGATGTAGCTGCTTATCCCATCTCTTGTCGATCATGTCCCATCATTTTCTGTATCCCCCTACCAACATTCTTTCGAATTTGCTCTTTTACACGGTCCATGGCCTCGTAGAGATACCCCATCTCGGCATTATCATCGTTGTCGACCATTTGGAGAACCTTCACCAGGGGCTCAAATACGGCGATGACATTAGAGATAACCTGCCAGAATTCATTACCGTGAATCAGATCGTACACGTTTCCAACGTCCCTATCTTTTGGTTTAAGCCTTGGAAAGTTATCGGACCAGTCCCTGGATGTGATCATTCTCCGCAGGTCATCTCGGTGCGCGTACAGAGAGTCCAAAGCAATGAAGTGGGTCGCAAATCTTGTTATCGCGGGCCTGATCAACTCTTTTCCACCCGTCTCTCTTCTCATCAAGCCTAGCACACATCCTTTGTTGCATATGAATCATGTTACCATCTACTTTGTGCGACGATATTTTTGACTACTTCTTTTGCCATGTCAGAAAATATCAAGTCGATACAATGCGCCGCACACGGGGTCCTATACAGATGCTCTCTTTCACATCAGCAGCTGCCCAGCTGACTTGTAGTTTGCACCGTTGTCGGTAACTACCTGAACTACTCTATGATCCCCAATTAGTTCTACATATTTGTCCATAAGATCAAATATGTACGGACCGTTCTGGAATTGGTCGATTGCATACACAGAGTCCAGGAACACCGTCCCGTGGGTCGAATACACAAGGAAGTTAATAATCTTCCTTTTGTTTTATGTTGTCCAGCCATCGCACATCAGTGTGCAATCGTACTCATTCTACTGAACACGAAAAGTTTCTACATAATTTTTGATCTCTTCATACTCCATGTCCAAGTATGTGTGTGCCAGCTCCCAGGCAGTGGGTGGAGCAACGCCACGTTCCGATTCTGCAATAGCATCCACCATGGGCCTGTAATATGGGCTATTGGTCACATTATATGGGATATGGTTGAAGTAGAAAATTTTGGCCATAGCTCGACCGACATAGGCATTGGCATTCTTCATGAAGGTATTCTTTATGGTTGACTGGGATTTACCCTTCTTCGTCTGAGAAAAAGGGTCGGCACCGGGCCTGAGAGCACCGGCTGGTCTACCGGTTGGCTGAACATTGCGAGCAGAACGGCACACGAATATACCGGCCATTCGACCGGCACGACTACCTGATCTGGCTAGCCCAGAGGCCCTAGACCCAGACGATCCTGCTCCCATCCGTCTGCCCTCACTTCTAATCTCTTCTTCGACAAGTTCTTGCCTACTTCTAAGAGCTCTTCTAAGGTCTCTCTCCTCCCCGATGTCATCCTCATACTCATCTGATTCATATGATATTTCCTCCGTATGCCTTGCCCTTATCTCCTCCTCGATCCTCTTCTCAAATCTGGCATGTACCATTTCGTTTTTCTTCTGAAATACGTGTGCTCTCATCTCTTCACGCACTTCTTTTGATGTCTCGGGGCATGTCAGCACATCCCCAGTAATTTCCGCCAAGTGTTACTTAAGGCGAGACACGCCCCTATGCATTTCTTTCCAGCAATAGTTGCACCTTATATGTTTATGGTTAGCTGCGATCATTTTACAGTGAGACCACCCAATATCCACAGTCTTCTCCTTTAGAGTTCTTCGAGACATTTTAATTACTGCACTATATAACAAGGGAAGAATTGTAGTAAATATGAAACACATGAAATTTCTCGTAAATACTAGTAAATATGAAATATATGAAATTTTTTAGTTCTACTGATATAATTTGTTAAAAGTATTAGTATTTTTAGTATTCCTTAGTATAAAGTACTTAGCATTTATTAGTATTTTACTACGTTTATTAATCTCTAATATTATTAGTATTTTATTAGTATTTGTTAAAATTATTAGTATTTTATGTATTATTGTAATATATCTTTAGTGTTACTTTAATTATAAATGCTATTTATATTTTTGTTATAATTTATATTTTTCTACTACTAGAAATATTTATTAATATTTATTCGGTCTCGGTTTACTACAAAATTTCTTGTAAATACTAGTAAATATGAAATATATGAAAATTTTAGTTCTACTTGTATAATTTGTTAAAATTATTAGTATTTTTTTAGCATTCCTTTAGTATAAAGTACTTATCATTTATTAGTATATTACTACGTTTATTAATCTCTAACATTATTAGTATTTTATGTATTATTGTAATATATCTTTAGTATTACTTTAATATATTTTTTGATATAATTTATATTTTTCTATTACTAGAAATATTTACTAATATTTATTCGGTCTCGGTTTACTACAAATTTCTTGTAAATACTAGTAAATATGAAATATATGAAATTTTCTAACATTATTAGTATTTTATGTATTATTGTAATATATCTTTAGTATTACTTCAATATAATTTTTTTGATATAATTTATATTTTTCTATTACTAGAAATATTTACTAATATTTATTCGGTCTCGGTTTACTACAAATTTCTTGTAAATACTAGTAAATATGAAATATATGAAATTTTCTAACATTATTAGTATTTTATGTATTATTGTAATATATCTTTAGTATTACTTCAATATAATTTTTTTGATATAATAAATACAATAAATTATATTTAGTTCTACTTGTATAATTTGTTAAAATTATTAGTATTTTTAGCATTCCTTTAGTATAAAGTACTTATCATTTATTAGTATATTACTACGTTTATTAATCTCTAACATTATTAGTATTTTATGTATTATTGTAATATATCTTTAGTATTACTTTAATATAATTTTTTTGATATAACTTATATTTTTCTATTACTAGAAATATTTACTAATATTTATTCGGTCTCGGTTTACTACAAAATTTCTTGTAAAGACTTGTAAATATGAAATATATGAAAATTTTAGTTCTACTTGTATAATTTGTTAAAATTATTAGTATTTTTAGCATTCCTTTAGTATAAAGTACTTATCATTTATTAGTATATTACTACGTTTATTAATCTCTAACATTATTAGTATTTTATGTATTATTGTAATATATCTTTAGTATTACTTTAATATAATTTTTTTGATATAACTTATATTTTTCTATTACTAGAAATATTTACTAATATTTATTCGGTCTCGGTTTACTACAAAATTTCTTGTAAAGACTAGTAAATATGAAATATATGAAAATTTTAGTTCTACTTGTATAATTTGTTAAAATTTTTAGTATTTTTAGCATTCCTTTAGTATAAAGTACTTATCATTTATTAGTATATTACTACGTTTATTAATCTCTAACATTATTAGTATTTTATGTATTATTGTAATATATCTTTAGTATTACTTTAATATAATTTTTTTGATATAACTTATATTTTTCTATTACTAAAAATATTTACTAATATTTATTCGGTCTCGGTTTACTACAAAATTTCTTGTAAAGACTTATATTTTTCTATTACTAGAAATATTTACTACGCTTATTAATCTCTAACTTTATTAGTAGTTTAGTACCAATAATCAACTAATTTAATTATTCTCCAAAACAAATTGTGCACTAAGTGATGCAAGTCATAGAGAATGAAGCAAGAATTTTTGAAAAAAAGATAAATTTTGAAAAAAATTAAGTTACTCCAAACAAGTATTGTGCAAAATGCATCTAGCTACAACCGGACGTTTTATTAGACTAAAGATTAATGGAATACAACTTCCCATTTAAAAAATAAATTAGTGTTAATCATGCTATCAATGGTTTGTTGAAACGATAACTACTTTCTTTCTGTACATTCAAATCCCACACTAACTACTTTAGCCATTAACGGGGTTAGGTTTTCCATTAAAAGTGGGTCCCACTCCGCTTAAATTTGAAATTTAAGAATAGTTTAGGCAAATAATCGAACAAAATAATGTTAATTAAGATGTTAAGTCAAAGCGAGGTGAACATTTAATGAAAAAGTTAAACCCGTTAGCACCCAAGGTATTCATTTTTTTAGGGTTTAAAACATGGGGTGTTAGTTAGAAACTATGAAACTACATGAGGGTTTAAAGTAATTAAACATTTTTCTTTGAATAATAGAATTATCAAGCTAGGGAATAAAAGTCATTCATTTGCATTTAAACCCTTAACAAATTTTCTAAACTTCAGTTTTCACAATTTCTAATCTCTCAACCAATTTTCTCCTAGCACAGACCATTTACAAGTTTGCCATTTTACTCTATGACGCTCATGCAAATGGGATGGCAAAACTGTAAATAGTTGGGTTTTTTTAGTAAAACGGTCAGTTACTATGAACTCAATTATTAAACTATCCCCGAGCTCATCAACTATTTACAAGACTGTCATTGTTTTATACGGGTCACATGATAATGGGATGGCAACTTGTAAATATATATTTGTGTGGGGTAAAAAGGTCAGTGCACTAAACTACTCATTAAATCCCCTTCGGGTGGGATGAATCGATCGCCAAAAATAAAAAAAATTACCTCCACGGCGAAGGCGCCTCCGTTGCGATCGACGACGTCGATCTTCCTCTTTGCTGTCGCCTTCGCTACGATCGACGACTTCGAGCTTCCTCTTCTCCGATCACGACTCCGATCCTTTGTGCTGTCGCCTTTGACTCCGACCGAGGCCACCGCTACGTGGTGTTTTCGCCTTCGACTGAGCTCAGGGTCCTCGACGAAGAGACCAGGAACTTCGATGGAGCTAGGAACTTCGACGAAAGCTCAGGAATTTTGACGGAAAGATAAGTAACAAATCTCCTTCATCTCTTTATAGCCTTTTTTTCTCGTTTCTGTTCAATCACGAGGTTATTCTGCTCACTCACGGGTTAATTTTTCTGTTTTCTTTTCGTTTCTGTTCAATCACGAGGCTATTCTGCTCACTCATGGGTTTAACAACCATCTTCTTCTCCATCCGTTCGCTTTTCTTTTCTTTTCTGTCTATTCCACCCTAGGGTTGCTAGAACCCTAGGGTTCCGGCCGATACTGATCACAGTGAAAGGTTTCGGTAACCGCTACGGGGCGGTACCGATCCAATACGTCCGATACCAAGAGGTATCGGGCAATACCTCAATCCTTCATATAAATAACTCAACCCTCAAAACCAAGGAGAATAATGGAAGCAGTGATACTCACGATGATCCACAGCTCAAGAAATAGTTAAATATAATGCAACATCATGTATGGTCCACAATTACCTTTTCATTATAAGAACTGCAGCTAAAACAACTGAAGGAAAAAAGTAGTGCAATATGCATATTAATATATGATCCCTTTCGACAGGGAATTCCTTGATACGCATCTAAATTCGTACAAATGCATTTAAATCTCAGATGGTTATGAGAAAACAAAATCAGTAACATATGATGAAAAAAATGTTTTTTGTTGAATTATTAAAACAACCATAAAATCAATGTCTAATAAGTCTGAAATGAAGCCTATTAAGTTAGCATCAGACTGATAATTCAAACAACAATGAACTTATTTCCCCAAAAAATTCTATAAAAATTTCTAAATGTGGTCGGCTTTGAAGATAGAAATTAAGGATCTACATAATTTGGAGAAAAAAACTAATGGATCTAGAAATTTAGACGATTAAAAAGATAAATAACTTGCAGCATGACTTTTGAACCTCGCTTTTGGAGTCTTACACCATACTCATTAGCACCTCACATGTAAAGAAGTTTTTAGGAAACCTAAAGTTACTCACTAACCATCTAATGTTTATCTCAAAACACAATTTATTTTGTCAACTGTTTAATGATTTTTTAGTACATGATTACTTATAGGCCTAAGCTATGTTTACATGTATGCAATTAAATAAAAAATAAAACAACAAAAAGATCATAAAGCCAAATAGTCCAATGTGCACAATGTGCGTCACATATTACAATAAACTAAATAAGCAAAAATATTATTTCTATTAGTATTTTCCTTGCTCAATTTTCAGCAAATGCATAATCTTCAATAGCTTTACATTAAGATAACTTAATTCCCTTGTTTGTCCTGTGTCATTGCCATACATGTAGTTGTAAAACCGAAGATTTCCTTTCACGAAATCATGAAAATGTGATATAAGTTGTAATCATCCCACATATTATATGATTAGAAATGTGTATGTTCATTTGGATGCATGGATGTGTGTGTGTGTGCGCGCGCGCACGCGTGTGCACGCACTCTTGGTCAAGCTTATACACATTTTAGTGTCTTGCCATCATGCCCTTGTAACCTTCATTTCATGGAATTGGCATTCATGTACCTCTTTCTATGTTGTATCTGTTTCTTATATTTGTATTAATGATTCCTAAACCATATCCAAATTTATGCATTTAAGGTTTGCATTATTTAATCACCTTTAATACTTCATTTGTTGTGCGCGTGTATAATATAATATAATATAAATGTGACATGCACCTTACCTTTCACAAATTTATCATGTCATGAGCCTATGTATGTATCCGTACCCATCCGTACATACCCCTGACCAAACCCATGGCTATACTTCCTAGTATACCAAGATTTGATAGCTAGAACTTCATGCTCTTAACCATGACAATAACTTTGGCCTTTACACCAATTGTAGAGCATCACTAATGCAAATATCTACCACAGTTAACAGGAATCTTCACATCTTTTTCCAACCGTCAATACTGCTACAAAAGTGTACATCATGACAGTTTAGAGTCTTATCATATAAACTATGTAGCTAATGTTGTATGGCATGATTCCAATTGCACTGAAGCAGGCTTCATAATGAGATTTTAAAAACATTTATTCCATGCTTGTTCTTTAGGCATAACATTTCTATTTGACAAATGACAAGGTCATGTTGGACCTAAATAATTCAAATACCTTCATTTATTTGGAGTTATTATGCATTGTAAACGTGTGCCATTTTAGAAGACAACACAATATTAACAACTGGCTCGAGACGTCAATGTGGTACTAGAACTAGACATTTATATTGTTAAAACATCAACACATTAGTATCCAGTGCAACTAATTACGTCCGCTTCATGATTTATTGTCTGGTTGTAAGCATATTCAAGTACATTTATGAATAAAACATGATCATATTAAATCCCAAACTGTACATCAAATCCTATTGTTTAACTAACCCGTGCAACTTGTTTCTCAAATTTCTCATGGAAATGTAATAAGAAGATTATTTTAACAAATAAATAATGTTCTGTAAAGTCAATATTCACTTGTTCATTATATCACAATAGAAGCAGCAATACTTGCATAAAGATCATGTGTTCAACCACCATAGAAAACCTCAACCCTTCAAAGGACTAAATAGTTTAAAAAATAGTATGTACCTTGCCTCTGCTAAGTATTTGGGGGCATTTGACATTCTTTCCATGCCACCACCCACAACTATATCATTGATACCTATTGAATTCATTACCACTACACCAACACTCTGGATGAGATTTAAGGGAAATATCTTTATAATCTAACACGCCCCCACAGGTTGATGACCCTTCTTTAATGGGCCGAAATCTGAAGTTCATCTTTTTTATGCGCCCAGTGGGTTTTAAACCTAGATGGCTCTGTTAACATATTGAAATTCCTTACCCATGTACAAGAACTCCAGAGTTTTGATGAGGGTTAATAAAATATTTTTATAATCTAACAATAACCAGCTGAATACTTTGCGCAGCAAACATGGTAGCTGCAAAAAATAACAATATCATGCTTAAAGTTTCAAAAGTAATAAAAAAAATCAACAATTGCTCTAGAGTAATTGGCCGATACCCTTCATCCCCGAAGTACAAACTTTGCTAATGGATGTACAGATCACCGAGTTAGGGATTCCAGCACCTAAAGCAGCCTGCCTGGCCGGAGCCCGCCCTAAATCGGCACTTAAAACATTTCCAAAAAAGGCTTCTTGGATGGATACCAATGGACCAATGGACCTATTCATAACCCTTCCCCTATCCAACCAACATTGAATAAGAGGTGGATTCTTCAGGATCCGAGTTAAGATAACTGCCTTATTAAATAAAGAACATTTATCCATAACTTCCCCTGTTTTAGGGATGTGTCTATGGGTGGATACTTCAGGATCCAGAGTCAACGAGGTTGCCTCGTCAAAACTTTGACTATGGAAAACCCTGTGGGAAAAAACCAATAGCCAAGGGAAAAGAGTACAATTCTGCAGTTGACTCCCACTCATCTGACCAAGCTTCAGGCTTGCAGATTTCCTATAATTCTATACATCAGTCTCCTATGTATCTATATATTCATAGTCCTCTCATCTTGAACCATTTTACATTTTCTCACTCTCCTCATCCCAATCCCCATATACAAGTTCCTCAAAGATACTAGTAGGTAGGGATTTGATAAGCAAATCCGCCAAGTTATTACATGATTGGATCTTCTATACCTCAATCTGTTTTTGCTTCTGAAGGTCATGCGTCCAGAAGAACTTGGGAGAGATATACTTTGTCTTGTCGCCTTTGATGTAGTCGTCCTGTAGCTGGGCTATACATGCTGCATTGTCTTCATGGAGTAGAGTAGGCTCAAGAACGCCGGTCATCAGGCCGGTATAGGTGAGGATATGCTGGATCATAGAACGTAGGCAGAAACTCTCTTTACTTGCTTCGTGGATTGCTAGAAGTTCTGAATGTGTGGATGAGATGGTCGTCATAGTCTGCTTCACAGATCTCCAAGATATGGCAGTGCCGCTATAGGTGAACCTGTATCCGGTCTGAGACTTCTCTGTGTGAGGATCAGATCTGTAACCTGCATCAGCATAACCAACTAAACATGTTGTTGCCCCTTTCCTGTAGAATAGACCTAAGTCTATAGACCATTGGAGGTAGCGCAAAATATGCTTAACTCCGGCTCAGTGTCGCTGTGTAGGTGCAGCACTATCTCTGGCTAGTAGGTTGACTGCAGATGCTATGTCAGGACAAGTGCAGTTAGCTAGGTGAAGGAGTGCACCGATAGCACTTAGATAAGGCACTTCCGGGCCTAGTACTTCGTCCCCCTATTCCAACAGCCGGAAGGGGTCTTTATGCACATCCAATGAACTTACTGGGGGTGGCACTTATCCATTTGGAACTTTTCAACAAGTTCGATGTATAAGTTGACTGATGTAACAGGATCCCATCGTTAAGATGCTCTATTTGAAGACCTAAACAGAATTTCGACTTTCTGAGGTCTTTCATCTCGAAAGTTTCTGTTAGGCTTCTAGAAATCTCAGTGATCTCTCCAGGAGATCCGATGAGGGTTCAAGTCATCCACATAGATAGCTATAATGACAAATCATGTTGCCTTTGCTCTTATAAAGATGCAAGGGCAGACTGGGTCATTTTTAAATCCTTGTTTTGCAAGAAAATCGCTCAGCTGTTATACCACATCCTTCCAGATTGTTTTAGACCATATAATGATCTTTGCAGTTTCACTGAGTAGATGTCACGTTGTCTCTCTTTTAGTGCTGCAGGCAAAGAATGACCGTCAGGCAATCTCATATAGATGTCTCGGTCTAAATTGCCATATAGGTATGCAGTCACGATGTCCATAAGCTGCATATGTAAACCATCTTGAGCTGTCAAGCCAATGAGGAATCGAAAGGTGATCGCGTCCATGACCGGGAGTATGTGGCTTCAAAATCCACCCCTGGACGTTGGGTAAAATCCTGCGCTATAAGCCTTACTTTGTAGCGAACGATCTCATTCTGTTCATTTCTTTTGCTAACAAATACACATTTATAGCCCACATGTTTTACACCTTTTGGTGTCTGGACGATAGGTTCGAAGACCATGCGTTTTGTGAGTGAATCCAACTCCACTCCTATTGTCGCTTTCCACTTTGGCTAATCATCTATGCTTTGACATTCTGTCAGAGAGTGTGGTTCAATATCATCGTCGCAGTACGTGACGTTGATGGCAATATTACACGCAAATGTGTCATCTATAATTGTGTTCTTTCTGTCCCAATACTCCCCAGTTCGTACATAATGTATTCATTTTCTCTCGGTTTTTCCTATGTTTGAGAGTTTGGGAGAGATGGTGGAGCAAGGCTTATGGTAGCATCCTGTGGTGGTATTGTTTTACCATTGCCAAGGGTCCTACTCTTTCGAAGGACTTGGTCCTTGGATCCTAGTGGTCGTCCTCTCTTTTTAAGGGGTCCAACCATCTCTACTACAGGCGGATTGCATCCATTTTGCGGTATGTCAATCCTAGCTGGAGTGTAGCAGCAGGGACGTGTGATCTGAAAATCTTCTGGTTGTCATTAAATTTGTCCGGTAAGAGATGGACATTGTTCTAGATATGGAGAATCTTCAGGACCTCCTCACACTGGCTTGTGGGCGGATCAAAGTGACTTGGTGTCTTTGTATTCCAAGTGAAACTCTCTGAAGCTTCAGGCTTCTTGGTTTGTAAGCCTAGTTTTGGAAATGATGTTTCATCAAATTCGCGGTCTTCTAGACGTGCCTTAAAAACGTCTCCTGTAAGGGGTTCTAGGAATCTTATTATGGAGGGCGTGTCAAACCCAACATAAATGCCTAAATGACGTTGTGGACCCATCTTTGTCCTTTGTAGTGGTGCTATGGGGACGTATACTGCACAACCAAATATTCTCAAGTGTGAGACAATTGGTGGAACTCCAAGTGCTAATTACATAGGAGAAGATGACTGACCTCCAGAAGGTCTTAATTTTATTAAGGTTGCAGCATGCAATATTGCATGACCCCATGCATTTACTGGCAACTAGGATTGAAGTAATAATGGACGAGCAATCCATTGCAGTATCTTAATTAGAGATTCTGCTAACCCATTTTGGGTGTGAACATGTGCTACAGGATGTTCGACTTCAATGACATGTGCTTGGCAATAGTCTAGAAAGACTTGTGATATAAGCATGCAATATTGTTGCAGTGGAAGAGCCTTCTTAAGCTGAGAGCACGTTGGAGTCACCGGACGTCATGGCGCATCAATTTCCTGACTTCCACCTTGAGAATAAGGTGACTCTTTAGGGGAGTAGTGATGGGTTCATCACTTACAAAAGGCACACCAAGGGAAAGGATGATGCACCAAAGGGAAGGCCGGCCCACCGGATTGACGAAAAGGGGCGTATTCGCAATTCCTTGACTCTATTTGCTTTATTCATATTATTTAATTAGCAATAAAGGCATACTTGTAATTAGCATTAAAAGGGATTAGTATTAATAGTGGTTTGAGCCTACCGGCCCTAGGTTATGCAAGTTTGATTAATTTGTGAAAGAGAGTTCTTGGTGTTCTTCGGGGAAGGTGCGGACGTCCCTTTATCAATTGGCATCTTGGGAGAGAATGTTACCTTTTATTTGTAGCATATTTATCTTAATAAAAGTTCTGTTTTTATCGAATTACTTTCAGTTTTCGTCGAGTTCTATCATTAAGTCATTGTACGTCGAATCAATGTAACGACAAGTTTCTACATTAATATTTTCTTATAATGTCATAATTACAATGACAAAAGATGCCTACATGAAGTTTACATATATAAAGTACATCATGAAAAGAATCCATGCACACTTTAATTGTAAATTAGCTGACAAAAATTTTAAAAAGTAAAATAAATAATTCAAAGAATTTAAATTTACAACAACAACAAAAACCAATTCTTCATCCCAAACTCTTGAAGCCATCCGGCTCTTCCAAAATTCAAGTCTGTTCCATCTCCCCTGATAACCTAACTACCGTACGTCTTCATTGTCCTAATTACTGTTTTGTTTCATTTAGATGTTCATTGAACATGCTCAACGACCCCAATTAATTCTCCTTCATTTTATAGTCAAGAGGAACTACCGTCAACTTATTATAGCTGCACTCATTTCTTACCCTATCCTTTCGCTTTGCTCATGCACTTGTTCTTTTTTAATAAAAGTTTGTTTCTTAACTTTGCCAAAATAACTAAAATAGTTAGTTGAAAACATATACATCCTAATCTAGGCGTTTAAAGAATCAGCTATGTTTGTGAATTTCATAACATAGCTTCAATAAGCTTCCCAATGAACCACATGAGACTTTAAAAAGAATTTCCAACCAAGAAATCCTGAAATTTACAGCTTAATTGAGACTGTGAATCTTATCTGTGATTTTCCAGGTAATTATAATCATATTGAGATTACACTGCAAGAAACCACTACTCTGAAGATTGACATAGGAATGACAGCCCCCAAAAATCCTGGTACTTGAATTTGACTGATTCAATGCAGTAACACAATGATAGAGATAAACAAGGCTTTATAATGCATTTATGAACAATAAAAAAACTTAGGATACAAGTTTAGTTAAATTAAGATATGGAAAAATGTCCAACACAGAAATACAGACACAGTCATGCATATACACGGTAGTTATGTTGTAGGTATACATACTTCTATGTATGTATACATGTATGAAATACGGATATGGAAGATGAGGAGCTTAGTGTAAGAAGAGCAGATGATGTAGGGAACTTCCGACACCATGAACTGAAAAATACATGGTGTTTCATCTATATGGATATAGCACACCATTCATGATGATCTTCATTCCCTAAAACCAAATGGTGATGAATATTCCAAGTTGCTTGGAAGCATTCATTGTTGCATCAATTGATTGTAAAATGAACTCACTTGATTCATGGTAAAATGTGTTCAAACCACATGGTGTCTGATTCACATATATTTCAAAGCATGGAAGTCTTGAAGCATAATGTGGACCATCGACGACATAAACGTCACCATAAACACTAAAATTATTAAAGTAGATGCAATTAGGATGATAAAGATTGAATTTTTTTTTACTTTTAATTTCTTCAAATCAATTATTCATGCCTGCAGAATTGCGCAATGATTCATTATACTTTCTAAATTACTGCTGTATAGCTTTACTAGAAATGTCACCATAAACACTAAAATTGTTTATGTAAATGCAAGTAGGATGATGATGATTGAAGGTTTTTAACTTTTAATTTCTTCAAATCAATAATTTCTTGTATAATAGTGGTCAAAAAGATGAAAGATAATATAACTGCAACCTAATTATCATTCAAACATCTTGGTCTTTAAGAGGATAAGAATAAAAGCTACATGTACGTGATGGTATCAGACACAGATCTTCCACATAATCATTTTAGATACGTAAAGGTACTTCCTATGAGTATGCACTGCATCACACATTATGAATTTAGGATTTAGATATTTAGAGTATGGGGAAAGATGTAAATATCGAGCAAATAAGTAATATATGATAAGTATCGGATACATATATGCCTCCTTCGAATTATGGTGCTTTATAGATGCCGATTAAGTCCGTTCACAAGATTCGGACAATAAAGTTTCTTCGTAGGGTATTGATCACTAAATAGAAAGTTCCGTTGTCTTGTAAGGTGTGATTTACTTACTAATAAAATAAGTAGTAGTAAAATTGTTGTGGTTTCAAAGAAATACAAGCCTGGCCAGTATGGATATATAATCAGCAACTTCTGTTGTTGTAATGTCCACAACACCCTATGCCATCCAAAGAACAACAGTTAGAACAGAAAGATCTGTTCAATAAGTTTATAAAATAATACAGATTATTGGCTCTCAATGATGCAAATTTGGATAACCGTAGAAGATCTGCATCTCAAAAAGAATGTTGTGTTAGATTACAGATCATGGAAGCAGTATGCATGTGTTCCTCATGTGTTGTAATGCACTATACTTCATAGCCAACCAGCTGCATGAAGCCGGCTCTAACAAGTTCCTCCATAGCTTTGCCACCGACTCCAGTGGCATGAAATACAAGAGTTTCATACCCTTCCTTCATCAATCTTTCTTGCACGGCAGTTGCACATGGGGTGGTTACTCCATTGTTATACCTGTAACGGGCCTGTTTAAAAAAAACATTTCTTTTTTTAAGCCCACCGGCCCAAGCCCAGCTGGGCTTCATTTATTTCCTTTCCCCCTTTCCTCTCTCTCCCCCTCTCTTTTCTCAGCCCGATCGCCCGACTCCTAGGGCACGCTCGCAGCGGCCTCCCCTCTCGCACATTCGTTCGCTTCGAGTGATGGGCGCATTGACTCTCTCTCTCTCTCTCTCTCTCTCTCTCTCTCTCTCTCTCTCCATCACGCAGCGACTCTCTCCCCCTCTCTCCTGCAGGGTCTCAACCGCCGCCCTTCGCCTTCGGTTACGTGGGGATCTCGCCACAACCCCACGCCTCCACGATCTTCTCCCGTACGGCTCCTCAGAGCCTATAACTTCAGTTTTCATCTCTTCTCTTCAATGGCGACAAAAAACAGTAAGTTCTTTTACTCTGTGAGATTTTCGGCTTGGTCGGATCTGGAATCTGTTCCTGCGGATATTGTTCGGACTGGGGCTTTCGTTTTTGGGTTTCTTGATTTTTTTGGCTTCAAAAAGGTAAACCCTCATCTTCTACGCATTCAGATGCTTTCGATTATCACTATATTTAATTTCTGAAATGAAATTTGTATATAAATTCATACGGAAGTCGGATTTGTGGGATATGATGATGACGGGAATAATTCTTAGGGTTTTTTAATCCCTATCATCTGATTAATTTGTGGGGTTTGGCTTCCGTCTTGCCTGGCCGGGGTCTTGGGGATTATGAATGGTCAATGTATTATTTTCAGTCCCTTTCCTAGCTTGTCTGGCCGTGGGTTTCCTCTTGAGGATGGTCCTGTCTTGTAGTTCGGTTTTCCCTTTTTACTTTGTTGGGAGTTTCGGCTTCTGTTTAGTTCTGGAATCTTTCTGTCTTCATGATTTTTACCATCTGAGGCTTCGAGTGCTCGCTGTTTTTGGGTGTCACCTTCTAAATTGACATCTGAACTTCAGAAACCCTTTTTCCCTCCGCAGTCGATAATCTTTGGCATGTTTCCATGCTGATATACTCACAGTCCCTGTAGATCTTGCCTCAGGTTCGGGAACTCCCCACAAACATGATGAAATTCCCAAATCTGATCCCCTGGTTACTAAAATTCCATAATTTCAGTAATTAAATTCAGTAAAACTGAAAATGAATGGAAGTTTAAATGTCTCAATTTATAGTCATTAATCATCCTAAGTTCAATTAGAGTAAAAGGTGAGTTCTGATTTTAATTTCAGTTCCTTATGTACGTAAATCAAATCTGAATGCAAGTCCATTAGACATAATAGACTGAAATGTCAATTTAGTTATTTTATGCAAGTTCGAGTTCAGGTTCGTTAATATACGCTAGGGAGAAGGAGTAGAATAATTTGTCAATAAGTTTGTCTTGAATGCAAATCTCCACCTGTGTACAAGAATCCATTGAATTCCATGGAAATTCTAATTGTAGAATTGATCCCATATGTCAACTGCGCAATCTAAAGGTGTTATGTGAATTTGAAGTGAATTGGACTTGATCCAATAAATAGTACATATATTTGGTTGAAAGCAGAGAATGTACCTTGACATGAAACAAATGAACTCTTTAGATTGCGTAGGTTGAGGTAATGAGTAAGATAATTGACATTGCGTGACATTGAATTACGATGCAACATCAAACTATTAACAGAACAACTTTATATAACTTTTTGGGGTTGGGAAACTTATAAATGAGAGAGTGAGGGAGCAATTGGAGCTCTACTTTCGGCCCGTATCTGGGAGGATTTCTGTTCACGGATCCTGAGTCCCCGTCACAGTTGACTTTTAGACTCGGCCCAGGGTAGCACCATGCGGTCCAAGATGGTCTCCGGGTTGCACATCGTGCTCTCCGTTATAAGTTTAAGATTGAAACATAGCAAACTTAGTAGCATAGTCTCATAGTAGTTTAACGACACCGAAACAACCATAATTTGTTAGGCTTTGGTGCATCACCTTTCATACAGGTTCGTTAAGATGCCTTTCTATTCATGTATCGATACCATTGCTGTTGCTAGAATTTATAAGTCTACTCTATTGAGCCGTGGTACCACTTCTGTTGTTGCCACCAGGTGACCAAGACGACTACGCGGAGGCACAGTTGTACGAGAAGACAGAGTTTTCGGTTCAGGACGACGAGCTTTGAGGACCGGTTGGTTGAGAGTGACATTGTATCTTTATTTCATGTATGTATGTTTTAGCATTAGAGTGATGATGTACTTTCCGTTTCATTATATATATCGTTGTAACTCTGACATTATGATAATGAAAGGAGTATTTTAAATTCAGTCAAATTCTACTTGCTCCACGTTGCTTCCACTGGTAATTGCAGGACCTGCACAAATGGCACAAAAGTAACTGCTCCCGGGTCTGGGGCGTTACAATACCCACAGTAGGTTTCCACGACGTCTCTGTAGGAATATTATGCCCTCGAGGCCATTTATTCCTATGTGAATAGCACAAACATCTTGTTCGAAATAACAGTAAGCTGTTTGGTAATAATTTATCTAAGTTATTTTATAATTAGATATCGACTTAGGTAAAGTCCTGAGACTTTATGCAAGGTCAAACGGGTATCGAGATGAGTATCTCGATCATGGAGAAACGTTTGACCGTCTGTAGCATAAGTCTGAAATGGTTCGTGGTCGTAGATGTTTCGAGACAAGGATATCGAAACATCGGATAGACCATTGTGTCTTAGTCTTCACCGTTTAGCGGTGGCGGTGATCTCATGATCGCTAGACTTGGCGAAGTCGAAGACGAGACACAGGTGCTCATTAGAATGAGTTCACTGAACGATCCACTAGAGTTATCATATGGTTATATTGACCAATCTGTCAGTGATAACTCTGAGTGATGATAGGATAGTTGGTCTTTTGACTTGAGGTCATTTTGACGGACCTGTGCGTGAACGGTGCCACTTAGATCAACTGACCTAGCTTCGAGGCGAGGCCTGTCGAAAGGTCTTTTGATTGGGTGTCACTTGAAACATACGAGGCGAGTAATGACCAAGAGAGGATTCGTCTCTCCCGGTCAATGGGAGTTAGTGTCGTAGAGTTAGTTCGGTCTTTAGTAAAAACTCTGCGCAGAGTATGTTGGAAGAAGTCCAACATTAGTTGACTAAAGATTGATCGAAACTAACCGGAGTCAAGTTATTGGGGTTGACAGTTTGACCGTACCCCAGACTTGATCTACACGACACAGTTTAGACGAAAAGACTATAACTACGGAATTCATCACGGAAACAGTCAGGTGGTCCCGACAATACTCATGTCAATGAGTCAACCACATAATGATGATTCCTGAAGCAGGGACGGCAACCACTGCTCGTGGTCACTGCCGTATAGGGCTTCGAGCCCAACCTGTTGTAAGGGTCAGGCTGTAGGGTCTCACACAGAGTGCAACGCTTCGTCTAGTAATAGGTAGAAAATAGTTAGGGAGAATATTTTGCATTTTGATGCAAGGGATGAAATAATTGCATTTAGTGCAATATGGTAATTTAAGCTTAGATAGGGACTATTTTGCATTTGATGCAAAAGTGATTAAATATATATTAAATTGTTTAATACAATATTTAATAAAATAAATGCAAGGAAAGGTTCACGGGTAAGACGGGAATGTCCCGGTCTAGACCCAGGTTCGAACGGCGTCCAAATCGGACTCCAAATGATCAAGTTATGCCCAAAACAGCCCAAAGGGTCAGATCAGGCCAGACCAGGCAGACTAGTCTGAACCTGGTCTGGCCTGCTGGCCAGACCCTGTCAAGCCGGCCTGGGCCTGGGCGCCCAGACCCGCCTGGGCCTGGGCACCCGGCCCAGGCCATGGCCCTGGGCGCCTGGGCGCAGGCCCAGGCGCTGGGCGCCTGGGCCTGGGCCCAGGCGGCCCAGGACGCCTGGGCGCTGGGCGCCCAGGCGTTCTGGGCCGGGCGCCTGGCCCGGCCCAGGCGCCCGCCTGGGCGCCTGGCGCCAGGCGCCAGGCGCCAGGCTGGCGCCTGGGCGCCCGCGCCAGGCGCCTGGCGCCTGGGCGCCCGCGCCCAGACTTGGGCGCCCGTGCCCAAGTCTGGGTTTGGGCGCCCAGTCAGATTGGTGGGTCCCGTTTGTGCAGAAAATTCTGCCCTAGGGCAGAACAGATTTGACGGCTCAGTTTTGTGAAAAACTAGCCTAGGGCTGATCTTTGGACACTCAATTGGAGGGTCAAACGACCTCCGATTGACGAACCGTTTTTTCCTATGCGTTCACCGTTGAACGCTTGTCGTATTGATAGGTTGTATCAATCCTGAAGCTCAACGGTGAGTGAGTTAAAATTCACGGAAGTTTGCACTTTGTGAAGTGCAAACTAACTTGATTTTATTAACTCTATTTTTTAGTCCCACATCGGATTTTGAGAAAAGGGGAGAGTCCGCCGCCTATATAAATAGGGGTCTCCCCCCTTTCTCAAAACTCGTCCCAAGCTCTAGATCTGAGCGGCTCTCGTAAATGTTGGAGCACGCTCGGATCTTAGCTTAAATTAATATTTCTCTATCTCCCTAAAATTTCTGCCTTACTCCTGCGGGCTCTAGCAAAGCCTCAAAGGAGTTCGGATTCTGGATCCGAAATCTTGGCGGAGGTTTCACTCGCGTGAAACTTTCTTCGGCGGTTGGTTGGCTCGGCGGCACGGGGATTGATCGCCTCGGGATGCGGAGCGGTTCGAGGAGCGGTTCGGGGAGCGGTTCAAGGAGCGGCTCGGCGTGGGACGGGAGCAGCTCGGAAGACGGCGCGGAACATCTCGCCTGCTCCAGGGCTGAGATTCCGGGTATGTGGTTAAAGTAGTTTATTAGCATTAGTTTAGTTTAATCGCAGTAGGCTAGATCCTTCTTGGGATGGTCAGACCCATCCCAAGTCGGCATAGATCTTGGCACAGGGTCTTGGACCTTAGGGCCAAGTTAAAATTGTTTTAACTTGCATGTTAATTTAGTTAACATAGTTTTTCTTCCGCTGCTTTTGTTTTCTCTGTCTATGTTCCGTCCGACTTAGGACGGGACTAGAGTTTTTGTGCCCTAAGGGACCGAGCAATTCCCAATATCCCTACAGTGGTATCAGAGCGATAAGATGGTGATCTTATAGGTTTGCGTAGCGATCTAGGTACTGCGATTTGATTAAACGTGTTAATGCTTTTAATGCTTTTAAATACTTTCAAAAGTTTTTAAAGTTATGAGATAATATTTTAAAAATGTTTTAGATGTTCAAAAATTCTTTTTGATAAATTTTGAACATGGAAATTTTTTAAAATGACATTTTAAAATTTATGTGATAATTTTTTAAAACCAATTTTAAATCTTTTAAAATTTATGCGATAAGTTTAAATTGCCTAAAATTTTATTTGATAAATTTTTAAGCTTGAAAGTTTTAAAATGATGTTTTAATTTTATGAGATAATTTTAAAACTGATTTTAAAGATTAAAATTTTTATGCGATAAATTTTTTTAAGTAGCATGCAAATTTATGATTTTAAAATTAAGTTTTTATGAGATAAAAATAAAATAATTTCAAAATCATATTTTAAATTTAATTGTTAAATTTATGTTTGCATGCAAAAATTGTTTATGCGATAAACTTAGTATATTTAAATGTTAAATAGTTATGCACTATCTTTATGCGATAAATTAGTGTAGCTTTATTTTAATGGCTTGACATCTTGTCCCTTATTTGATAACACAAGACAACCTTTTAGGTTAGCCATTAAAAATGATTAAAATTTATTACTTGAATTTTAATGACATGCTATGTTTTAATAAATCATTAACAACAATATAAAGACCTAATTCCTGATTAGGGTAGTCCTTTAAATGAATTTTAAATTCTAATTGTTATAATTAATTTTCATTAAAGGACTTCGCTTCTAGCGTTGTTAATAATTTATTAAAATCCTAATAACGATTAGGGTAGCACGTGAACCTTATAGTTGATAAGGACTTAATAAAAGTTATTAAACAAATCCTAAAAATTTTGAATTTAAGGATTCAACTAGTTGATAGGATTAATTAGTTGTTAATAAAAGCTGTTTAGTCTATGGCATACATACAAAAATGACAAGCTTCATTCAATGGACCATGATCCAGTCAATGTGCTTGGCTAAGAGTTCTGGGTCAACCCTTGCTAGTCCAAGGGGTAGTGATCCTGGCTTAGTCAATTCCCTGGCTGAGTTCCGCTGGACCGCAATGTCGCGAATCATGATTGTATGACACCCTGGACTATATCTAAGTCAAATACGTTAATGATCTTTTTCAAGATTAGCCGTAGCCCTCCTTGTTTTAGGGGTTAGCAACTATAGGGCCCGTGTTATAGTTGTTGAGATACACTCAAGCTGTGACATGGCAACCCTGTAGAAACCAACTCCTTAAATACATAAGATGAAATCTTGACTAACCCTAACCGTCGTCTCGTACCCCGAGCGCCGGCGTAAGTTAAGTCAACGATGTAGTCTGCCTAGATGTAGTCTAAGACCTGACCCAAACCGACGTGTCGTGCATACACCGAGCTGAGGGGCAAGTCAGGCTAGACATGAAAACAAGGGTCCGACTAGACTAGACATGGTGATTTGGATGAGCACACTCATGATCACGAATGGCTAGGGGCAAAAACCGATTAAGAGAGTCATATCCGATATGATCGATGAAGAGTCATCTTCCGATCGCAGAGTCAATCAACTTGTTGAGCTACACTCAAGGTTGTTTAGACTCAAGGTGATTGGAACTCTTACCCATTAATTTTTAATTCGATTAAATCGTTCGTTATTAAGCTTTAAAACGATCGTAAAAATAGTGGGAGGGTATAGATAGATAAAAGCCAATCTACCTATATTTAATATTGAACATATGCTAAAACTAGGGCAAGACTATGTTTATCGTAGGAATTAAAATATAATATTTTAATAAGTTAATTGGTCAATAAGTTGATTAATTGAATATCGAGTTAAATTCTAATTGATAGAATTAAAACTATATTCTCATTGACATTAAATGACCTTCTAAAGAACAGACTTAAGAAATATGATTTCATTAAGTTCTGGGTCCAACAAATAAATTAAAAGCTACATGTCACTCGTCTCTATATGAGGCAGCTTGAACATATAGGACATTCAAAGTATGTTTCTCCCTACAACTTGTCGAGCTACCCTCAAGGTTGTATGGACAAACAATTTTGATCCGCAAAGTTCGAAAATTCGATCAAACCGTTTGACTCGAATACGAGTGCATGAGCGGTGCAAGACTATGTATCCCAACCGGATCTTGAGACTAGCAACTTCTTGAGCTACACTCAAGATTGCAAAGCTCAAGCGTTTGGATACATAAGTTGCTTGCAAAGCTATTTATTTATGTTGATATCTAAATATGATTTAGAAAAGGAAGAAGGCACTTCGGAAAGTCAATTGAGAAAGTTAGTTTAATTTATCATTAGTAGAGGCATAAGTAGGAGGAAATGAAAATGTGACATATTTTGATGTCACGATTTCAGAATGAATTGTTATACAAAAGACGTTTAACACATTTTGACGAATGTCGTCACATTGCTTCTGAAGTAATGTTTTGCGTTAAGTAATTTGTAAATAACTAAATATATATTAAATGTTAATATATAAATACACAAGATAGTAGCAAACTTATATGGTAAAATTAGACTAGGCCGTATCTAGAGATTAAGCTTCACAAGTCACATAAAGAGGGGTCTGACCTCTCGTATTATGAAGTCTACGGACACTTGTGAGTCTTAGCCTCTTAGATACAATGGCCGAAACCCATCTGTGAGACAGTGGGAGAATGAGTTGTCGAACTCAGTCTAGTACATACTGATGTACCTGAGTCTAGATTAACCAAAATAAGTTATTCGTATATTTTATTAAGACACGTGTTCTTGATGAAACACAAGTCTGATAAAATAAAGAACGAAATGACTAAAGTATTTAAACTGATTCGATTAGATCGAATGGTCAAATACTTAGCTAAATAAAATCTTGTGTAATTAAAAGAAAATGTGATTTTCTCTCAGATCAAGTCTGTTAACACATCGGTGTGTTAAAAGGTATGAATCACACTTAATTAGATTTAGTATGATCCATTGTAAGTGACTCTGAGTTAAGTCCTCCCTCTGGGTTAAGTCCCAGATAGTAATGCCTAGGTTTTGATAATGTTCTATAAGGACATTATCAATAAATCAATCGTAAGGAAGTTGTATTATTACTCGAATCTCGTTAGACGAAATGTCGAGTTAAACATCATAACTGATGATGACTTAGTCAACTTCTAGGATGAAATTTGGAGTAGTAACTCCGATTTAAAACTTGATGCAGGTCCGTGTGCGTAAATTAATTGAGAATTTAGTTTACGTGCCCAAAGAAAATGTTTCCTCACTTTCTGCAAGTAAATCTTTAAGTTGAAAGATTGGTGCAGAAAGAAAATAGTGAAGTACAATCTTGTTGGACGAGAACGGTTTTCATCCTAATTTCTTTAAAACGGATTAGTTGAAACCGTCTCGCCAGCAGATGTGTACAGATCTACTCGGACCAAGCTCGATGTAAAACGTTCATGTTGACCATGAAAATTCGAGCATTCACTTATAAGTTCGTTTTTCTAAATATGATTTAGACGGACCAACTTATATGAATTGGCCAGAGAATTTTCAAGGTCAGTGGGAGCGTGTAAATTACATGCGAGACATCAAAGAGATGGAACATATATTTTGATTAAGTAATCAAAGAGTTTGCTTATTTATCAGAAATGGATATGAACCATTTGAAATGACCAGTAACTAATTTAAAATTATTATCGTAAGATACGATGAACTGGATAAGATCCAGTGAAATAAAGTATTATAGATTCCGATAGACCAAGTGAATTATTTGAATGAGATTCAAATGGTTGGTCTAACATAAACATAGAAACCCCTTAAGTCTATAGTGTAGACGGTCTTAGCAGATCCACTCACGAAGGCTCTATCACATGAAGTCGGGAAAACTTATGTGTAAAACGATATTAGATATCGAGATAAATGGGCCTGAGTGCAAGTGGGAGATGTAGGAATATTATGCCCTCGAGGCCATTTATTCCTATGTGAATAGCACAAACATCTTGTTCGAAATAACAGTAAGCTGTTTGGTAATAATTTATCTAAGTTATTTTATAATTAGATATCGACTTAGGTAAAGTCCTGAGACTTTATGCAAGGTCAAACGGGTATCGAGATGAGTATCTCGATCATGGAGAAACGTTTGACCGTCTGTAGCATAAGTCTGAAATGGTTCGTGGTCGTAGATGTTTCGAGACAAGGATATCGAAACATCGGATAGACCATTGTGTCTTAGTCTTCACCGTTTAGCGGTGGCGGTGATCTCATGATCGCTAGACTTGGCGAAGTCGAAGACGAGACACAGGTGCTCATTAGAATGAGTTCACTGAACGATCCACTAGAGTTATCATATGGTTATATTGACCAATCTGTCAGTGATAACTCTGAGTGATGATAGGATAGTTGGTCTTTTGACTTGAGGTCATTTTGACGGACCTGTGCGTGAACGGTGCCACTTAGATCAACTGACCTAGCTTCGAGGCGAGGCCTGTCGAAAGGTCTTTTGATTGGGTGTCACTTGAAACATACGAGGCGAGTAATGACCAAGAGAGGATTCGTCTCTCCCGGTCAATGGGAGTTAGTGTCGTAGAGTTAGTTCGGTCTTTAGTAAAAACTCTGCGCAGAGTATGTTGGAAGAAGTCCAACATTAGTTGACTAAAGATTGATCGAAACTAACCGGAGTCAAGTTATTGGGGTTGACAGTTTGACCGTACCCCAGACTTGATCTACACGACACAGTTTAGACGAAAAGACTATAACTACGGAATTCATCACGGAAACAGTCAGGTGGTCCCGACAATACTCATGTCAATGAGTCAACCACATAATGATGATTCCTGAAGCAGGGACGGCAACCACTGCTCGTGGTCACTGCCGTATAGGGCTTCGAGCCCAACCTGTTGTAAGGGTCAGGCTGTAGGGTCTCACACAGAGTGCAACGCTTCGTCTAGTAATAGGTAGAAAATAGTTAGGGAGAATATTTTGCATTTTGATGCAAGGGATGAAATAATTGCATTTAGTGCAATATGGTAATTTAAGCTTAGATAGGGACTATTTTGCATTTGATGCAAAAGTGATTAAATATATATTAAATTGTTTAATACAATATTTAATAAAATAAATGCAAGGAAAGGTTCACGGGTAAGACGGGAATGTCCCGGTCTAGACCCAGGTTCGAACGGCGTCCAAATCGGACTCCAAATGATCAAGTTATGCCCAAAACAGCCCAAAGGGTCAGATCAGGCCAGACCAGGCAGACTAGTCTGAACCTGGTCTGGCCTGCTGGCCAGACCCTGTCAAGCCGGCCTGGGCCTGGGCGCCCAGACCCGCCTGGGCCTGGGCACCCGGCCCAGGCCATGGCCCTGGGCGCCTGGGCGCAGGCCCAGGCGCTGGGCGCCTGGGCCTGGGCCCAGGCGGCCCAGGACGCCTGGGCGCTGGGCGCCCAGGCGTTCTGGGCCGGGCGCCTGGCCCGGCCCAGGCGCCCGCCTGGGCGCCCGCGCCAGGCGCCTGGCGCCTGGGCGCCCGCGCCAGGCGCCTGGCGCCTGGGCGCCCGCGCCCAGACTTGGGCGCCCGTGCCCAAGTCTGGGTTTGGGCGCCCAGTCAGATTGGTGGGTCCCGTTTGTGCAGAAAATTCTGCCCTAGGGCAGAACAGATTTGACGGCTCAGTTTTGTGAAAAACTAGCCTAGGGCTGATCTTTGGACACTCAATTGGAGGGTCAAACGACCTCCGATTGACGAACCGTTTTTTCCTATGCGTTCACCGTTGAACGCTTGTCGTATTGATAGGTTGTATCAATCCTGAAGCTCAACGGTGAGTGAGTTAAAATTCACGGAAGTTTGCACTTTGTGAAGTGCAAACTAACTTGATTTTATTAACTCTATTTTTTAGTCCCACATCGGATTTTGAGAAAAGGGGAGAGTCCGCCGCCTATATAAATAGGGGTCTCCCCCCTTTCTCAAAACTCGTCCCAAGCTCTAGATCTGAGCGGCTCTCGTAAATGTTGGAGCACGCTCGGATCTTAGCTTAAATTAATATTTCTCTATCTCCCTAAAATTTCTGCCTTACTCCTGCGGGCTCTAGCAAAGCCTCAAAGGAGTTCGGATTCTGGATCCGAAATCTTGGCGGAGGTTTCACTCGCGTGAAACTTTCTTCGGCGGTTGGTTGGCTCGGCGGCACGGGGATTGATCGCCTCGGGATGCGGAGCGGTTCGAGGAGCGGTTCGGGGAGCGGTTCAAGGAGCGGCTCGGCGTGGGACGGGAGCAGCTCGGAAGACGGCGCGGAACATCTCGCCTGCTCCAGGGCTGAGATTCCGGGTATGTGGTTAAAGTAGTTTATTAGCATTAGTTTAGTTTAATCGCAGTAGGCTAGATCCTTCTTGGGATGGTCAGACCCATCCCAAGTCGGCATAGATCTTGGCACAGGGTCTTGGACCTTAGGGCCAAGTTAAAATTGTTTTAACTTGCATGTTAATTTAGTTAACATAGTTTTTCTTCCGCTGCTTTTGTTTTCTCTGTCTATGTTCCGTCCGACTTAGGACGGGACTAGAGTTTTTGTGCCCTAAGGGACCGAGCAATTCCCTACAGTCTCAGCACGTGTCATCTAAAAACATCTTAGTGCAGACCAATATAATCATTAGTAAAAGCATTAATTAAGCACGATAGATGAAACAATAAACACCACAATTAAGAAAAGAACAATCTGATATTGCATGAAAACCATAAGCCTTGGCTGATGAGATATGGAAAGTAGCAGATGCTACAAATCATGTCGTAATAAAGGAAATGCTAGCTGGACGTACACTCACACACAACATTTGAGCCTATCTCACGATCCAACCATTATAGACAGATAACCACAAAAGTGGTTAGTTGACGCTGGACAGAAGATCTAAAGAGAAAAAATGTTTAAAAAACAAATAGATCTAGGGATTTAAAGTGGAGCCATTGGAAAAATGGGGGAAGAACTGTTAGGATTTGGAGCTTGAACAAATCAGTCGGCCGGGATCAGTTGCGATTTGGAAGAGTGAGAGTTGCGATCTCCTCTGATCAACAAAATTTTGGTTGCGATTTGCATCAATCAGCAACGAATCAGGTTGAAAGATTGTTCGGCGGTTGAGACTGAAAAAAACAGAATTGTTTTGTTTTGGGAGCTCTGTGCGTTAATTAGTTCTGAGCATTCATGCTTGCAAAAAGTGTGAGGAAGTCTCTGTGCAATTTTGGCCTTGAAGTCTCTGTGCTTTTTTTGGGCGTTGGAAGGCTCTTGCATTACATTCTCTCTCCATTAAAGAAAGTGGGTTTTTTTGAATGCACTGTAGTTTTTTTTAGAGAAGAAAAAGGAGTGTTGTGCGTGAGTGCTAATTATTTTTGAGGTTGCGTCCTCAATTTCTTTGTGCGGTATTATTCGAGGGTTGCGTCCCTCGTAGCATCGTGTGCAATCTTATCTCATCAAATTAGTGGAGAATCTCTGGCTTGGCGGCGCCCCCAGACATAGTCTTCGGACGAACTGGGTATTGTGTCTTTCTTTTGTTGTTTTTCTTTCGATTGTTTTTTATCATCGTATTATTGCGTAACAATTGGTATCAGAGCACCGGGTTGGGTGGAAGCAGATACGATGGGTGGAGAAAAAACAACGATTGAAAAGTTTGACGGATCGGATTATGGGGTTTGGAGGATGCAGATCGAAGATTATCTTTATGGTAAAGATTTGTGGCAACCTCTGGAGGATAAGCCGAAAGAGATGAAAGACGAAGAATGGAATGTGTTGGACAGGAAGGTGATGAGCGTGGTACGTCTATCTCTTTTGCGGAATGTTGCGTTCCATACCACGAAGGAGAAAACCACCAAAGGCATACTAAAGGTTTTAGCAGACATGTACGAGAAGCCTTCAGCAGCGAACAAGGTTCACCTGATGCGACGTCTCTTCAACCTAAAGATGACGGAGAACAAAGTTGTTGCTGATCACCTAAATGAGTTCAATCTGATAACATCCCAATTAAGCTCAGTCGGGATTGATTTTGAAGATGAGGTTAGAGCCTTAATTCTGTTGTCTTCTCCACCAGAAAGTTGGAGCTGTACGGTTACGGCTGTTAGTGCTTCAGCAGGGAAGGAGAAACTGAAGTTTGACGAAGTAAGAGATCTGATTATAAGTGAAGAAATTCGCAGGAAAGAATCGGGTATCACTTCGGGATCAGTTCTGAGTACAGAAAATAGAGGCAGATCAGAATCAAGGAATTGGAATCGAGGCAGATCGAAGTCAAGACATAAGAGCAAGTCGAGGAAAGACAAGAGTTCCATTGAGTATTGGAATTGCAAGAAGCTGGGTCATTACTCGAATCAGTGTAAAGCACAGAGGAAGGAAAAGAAGATTGACAACTCAGCAAACGTGGCATCAGAGGAGATCAATGATGCATTGATCTTGAGTGTGTGCAGTCCATTAGAATCGTGGGTTTTGGATTCTGGAGCATCGTATCATGCATGTCCTGATAGTGAGATAATGGAGAATTATACCCCTGGAAATTTTGGAAAGGTTTATCTTGCTGATGATGAGCCTTTGAAGATTGTAGGAAAGGGAGATGTTCGGATCAAAACACCGAATGGACCTGTGTGGCAGCTGCGTGGCGTGAGACATATTCCTGGTTTGAAGAGGAATCTGATTTCTGTAGGACAGTTGGATGATGAGGGTTATCATTTATCATTTGGCTCGGGTGCTTGGAAGATAACCAAGGGGGCCATGGTGGTAGCTCGAGGGTCAAAGGAGGGTACTTTGTATATGACCACTATCAACCATGATAGTATTGATCTTGCTGGTGCAAACAGAGATGCAGACTTGTGGCATTGCAGACTTGGCCACATGAGTGAGAAGGGGATGAAACAGTTGTGTTCAGAAGGTAAACTACCAGGTCTAAAAGCAGTTGACGTTGGTTTATCAGTTTATGTGAAGGTTACGTATTTGGGAAACAGAAAAGGGTTAGTTTTTCGAAGGGTGGCAGAACCTTGAAGAAACATAAGCTGGAGCTGGTACATAGTGATTTATGGGGACCAGCACCTGTAACTTCCCTTGGTGGCGCGTCATACTACATGACCTTCATTGATGACTCCACGCGGAAGGTATGTGTTTATTTTCTGAAACATAAATCTGATGCTTTTAATGTTTTTAGAAAATGGAAAGCTTTGGTAGAAAATGAAACAGGTCTGAAAGTGAAGTGCTTAAGATCAAATAATGGTGGTGAATATGAGCTTGCTGAATTCAAAGAGTATTGTGCTATGAATGGTATTCGCATGGAGAAGACTCTTAGAGGAACCCCTCAACAGAATGGGGTTGCAGAACGTATGAATAGAACCTTGAACGAACGTGCTAGGTGCATGCGACTGAAGTGTGGGTTACCAAAGATGTTCTGGGCAGAAGCAGTTAACACAGCCGCTTTCTTGATTAATAGAGGACCATCAGTTCCTTTGGATAATGGCATACCAGAGGAGGCTTGGACTGGCAAAGAGGTAAACCTATCATTCCTTAAAGTTTTTGGTTGTGTTTCTTATGTTCATATTGATGCTACTGCTAGAAGTAAATTGGATGCTAAATCTGTGAAGTGTACGTTTATTGGATATGGTGGTGATGAATTTGGCTATAGATTTTGGGATGATCGGAATCGAAAAATAATTCGTAGCCAAGATGTCATATTTAATGAACATGTTTTGTACAAAGACAGGTTGGGTGCATCAGATATTGAAAGTGCAGGTACTCAGGTTAAAAGCCCTCAGGTTGTTGAATTAGATTTCTCGAATTCAGGTGTGAACAAAGTTGTTCAGAATGATCAAGTTGTTGTTGAAGCAGAACCGAATTCGCCAGTATCTCCTTTGACAGAAGCAATTGTTGAGGCAGAACCGAACTCGCCAGTATCTCCCTTGAGGCAACGGTTATTGAAGCAGAACCAAGTACGCCTGTAGCTCCTATGAGGAGATCAGAAAGGCAACATCATGCACCAGCAAGGTATTCCCCCTCTTTACATTATCTTTTGTTAACAGATAGTGGTGAGCCAGAATGTTATGTTGAGGCTATGCAGAGTGAGCATTCGCGCAAGTGTGAGCTTGCAATGGAAGATGAAATGAATTCCTTAATGTCTAATAACACTTGGGAACTAGTGGAGCTCCCAAAGGGTAAAAAGGCATTGCATAACAAGTGGGTTTACAGAATTAAAGTAGAGGCCGATGGAAGCAAGCGTTACAAGGCAAGGATGGTTGTGAAGGGTTTTCAGCAAAAACAAGGTATTGATTATACAGATATAGTTTCTCCCGTTGTGAAGCTAACTACTATTAGATTAGTTTTGAGTATAGTTGCTGCGGAGAATTTATTTTTAGAGCAGATGGACGTGAAAACAGCTTTTCTTCACAGGAATCTTGAGGAAGATATATACATGAAGCAACCAGAAGGGTACTTGTCCAAAGGTAATAGTGAGCTTGTGTGTAAGCTAAAGAAGAGCTTGTACGGTTTGAAACAGGCTCCAAGGCAGTGGTACATGAACTTTGATGGGTTCATGCATGAAATTGATTTTGTTAGATGCATTGCAGACCATTGTTGATACTTCAAGAGGTTTGACAATAACTTTATCATTTTGCTATTATATGTTGATGACATGTTGATAGCAGGTTCTTGTGCGCAAGAGGTGAATCAGTTGAAGAAGGAATTGTCCGAACAGTTTGCTATGAAGGATCTTGGAGAGGCTAAACAGATCCTAGGTATGCGGATTAATCGAGATAAGGTGGCAGGTAAGTTATATCTTTCTCAAGCTGAATATATTGAAAGAGTTTTGAAGAGGTTCAGTATGCAAGATGCAAAGCCTGTGAGTACTCCCTTAGGTAGCCAGTTTAGGCTTTCCAAAAAGGAGTCGCCTAGTAGTGATTCGGAGTGTGCCTATATGAAGAAGACCCCATATGCCTCAGCAATTGGTAGTATCATGTATGCTATGGTGTGCACTAGACCAGATATTGCGCATGTAGTGGGAGTTGTGAGCAGATATATGAGCAATCCGGGTAAGCAACACTGGGAAGCAGTAAAGTGGATCCTTAGGTACTTGCGAGGTACAACAGAGAAGGCATTGTGCTTCGAAGGTAAGAGTATAAAGCTGACTGGATATGTTGATGTAGATTTGGCAGGTGATCTTGATAAGAGAAAGAGTACGACCGGATATGTGTTTACATTGGGTGGTACATCGATTTCTTGGGCTTCTAAGTTGCAAAAGATCGTGGCTTTGTCTACTACAGAAGCGGAGTATGTAGCAGTGACTGAGGCTAGTAAAGAGATGGTATGGTTGCAGAATTTTTTGAGTGAATTGGGAAAAGAGCAGAAGAATAGTATTCTCTACAGCGATAGTCAGAGTGCTATTTTCTTAGCCAAGAATCCAGCCTTTCATTCGAGAACGAAGCATATTGAGTTGAAGTATCATTACATTCGACATCTCTTGAAAGAGAAGATTTTGCAGCTAGTGAAGATTCGAGGAAATGAGAATCCTGCTGATATGCTGACTAAGGCTGTGTCCTTAGAAAAGTTGAAGCTATGCATGGCTTCAACTGGCCTTGGAGCTTGAGGAGTTCGAGGCTTGGCGCCGCCGTTGTTTTTTTTGGGGTTACTTATTGATGAGAAGATGAAGAGATGATTACATATGGGTTCAGTCTCCAAGTGGGAGATTGTTAGGATTTGGAGCCTGAACAAATCAGCCGACCGGAATCAGTTGCGATTTGGAAGAGTAGGAGTTGCGATCTCCTCTGATCAACAAAATTTTGGTTGCGATTTGCATCAATCAGCAACGAATTAGGTTGAAAGATTGTTCGGCGGTTGAGGCTGAAAAAAACAGAATTGTTTTGTTTTGGGAGCTCTGTGCGTTAATTAGTTCTGAGCATTCATGCTTGCAAAAAGTGTGAGGAAGTCTCTGTGCAATTTTGGCCTTGAAGTCTCTGTGCTTTTTTTGGGCGTTGGAAGGCTCTTGCATTACATTCTCTCTCCATTAAAGAAAGTGGGTTTTTTTGAATGCACTGTAGTTTTTTTAAGAGAAGAAAAAGGAGTGCTGTGCGTGAGTGCTTGTGCGTGAGTGCTAATTATTTTTGAGGTTGCGTCCTCAATTTCTTTGTGCGGTATTATACGAGGGTTGTGTCCCTCGTAGCATCGTGTGTAATCTTATCTCATCAAATTAGTGGAGAATCCCTGGCTTGGCGGCGCCCCCAGACGTAGTCTTCGGACGAACTGGGTAAACAATTCTGTGTCTTTCTTTTGTTGTTTTTCTTTCGATTGTTTTTTATCATCGTATTATTGTGTAACAAGAACAAATTGAGAAAATTAGGAATTCGAAATAAATAAGGGATGTTGGGAGTTTCTTACCCAGGCTATCACCCACCCACTCCAACAAATCAGTGTGTCCGAGATTTAAAGATATAAGCTTCTCATCAAGGTTATCGTGTGCCCACTCTATCACATCTCACAAGAAATAATTAAAAGAGAAACATTTTTCTCACAGCCTCATAGCAATACTTTTTTCATTCATTCACTGATTAAAAAATAAGTAAGTTTGTGGTTTTTATATAGCCTTGCAACTTGACTTTTAAAATTCACATCTAATGTGGGATAAAAACTTTGAAATAACTAAAAGATCTAAAATAAATTAAGAATTCAAAAGAACTCAAACTTTAATTTGAATAAAGTAACCAAAAGATGCAAAATAATTAGAATACTCAAATGAATTAAATCATGCCTTTATCTAAAATTTGAAATATAATTAAAAAGAGTCTATATCAATTTCAAAATAGATTTTTTATCATTTTTTCCGGCTTGAAAACTTCCCCACCTGATGAACAACGGTTACAACCAGACAAAAATCAACAGTACCTTATAATTGAAGAAGATGTGTCTACGAACTTTAAAGTGCAACATGATGTGGATTTCTGACGAATATTTGTTGAAAAAAATCACAAAAGAAATGAAAGCATATAGAACATGTTTATTGATAGGATGTGGATGATCTGTGATAACAAACTCGATATGTTTAATTAGATTTATTGGTGCCTTTATCTGTAGCTTTGATGCAAGATTAACAAATGACTCACGGCTCTGTTCGGATTGTGATGTTGTATCAAAATCAAGCTGAGACTTTGACTTTGGCTCTTGCTTCGACTCTAATGCTGGCTCAACATCAATTCAAGCTCAGACTCAGACTTTGTCTCAATCTCATTTTCAAGATCTAGCCTGAGCCTCATGCTCATACTCATACTTTGTCTCGGATTCAAGCTCGAGCTTCATCATATGATTTGGCTTGGATTCGATCTCCAGCTTCCTCTTCAATTGTATGAGCATTTGAAGTTTATTGTTGTTCTCATGTAACTCTTCTAATAGATCTTTCTCCGCCTTTGAACATGAGAATTGTTGAGATGATTGGTGGATTAATGAATGCTTGGAAAGGTACCAACATCGAAAACTGATTTTGAACACTAAATGGTTTCAAACAAGAGCTTGAAATTGCTTATACCAAGATATCATTTCTCCATTTAACTTGTAGCATGCATTTGTATATTTATTTTTATTTGAAAAATCAAAAACTGAGGAAAAAAATCTTCGATACTCCTAATCATCATATCCATACATATCATCGAAGTCATGAAAGAGAGAGACCCGTCTGAAGATCTCATGCTTGTAATTTATCAAAAAAGAATTGTGTATATAATAATCATCGTAGTACCCCCCATAAAATTTGCTTTAATCTAGCAAAAAAGAATATTGAAAAAGCTGAAGAAGCGGATATGTTTTGATTTGAGACCGTGGTAAGGATGAAAAATTGTGATTTAATTTTTTGATGAAGAAATCAGAAATGTTGAAAGGAAGATGAAGAAAAAGATGAACAATAGTCAAGGAATTTTTTTATAAAAATTAACTAAATTTTTTTATTAGATCAATGGAATTGTTATTTGCTAGTAACACATAATACTCATTAGTTTTTACACAAGTTGCTTTTCAGTTATTACTCTCTTGGTCACCAATCATATACTTGTTTATTGTCACTAATTAATCTTTTTTTCATTCTTTTTCATGTACAATGGATGTTTATGATATACGAATCAACGATGCCACTATGCAGTCATAATACAATTTGTTAGTATGTTTCAAATTTCATTTTTTTTTTGAAATTGTTTATTTAGCGTGTCTATAGATGAAAAACTTGAAATGATTGATGAACATCGATTGTATCGATTTACTTTTCATAATTAGCTTTTTGAAAGAATTTGTTGCAATTGTTACGATTATTTTCATTTTATTGCTAAATTAAATGACCAATTCAACCAGCATAAGTGGCACGGCACCCGGCGCCAACCCAGCACGTCGCCTCCGCCTTCTGTAACATTGGTTAAATCGGAGGGGAAAAGTAGGCGGCCCTTGCTTTTCCCCTCTTCCAAGCTCATTCAGCTTAATTGAGCTGCAGCTTACACCCATTATTTCAATTTCATAAATGAAAATATTGATAACTAAAGGGTAGTTCCGATGTCCTCGATGTCATCTATCCAATAAAAATGTCGTTACAAGCATGCAACGGAATACAAGGATTGTTAGGGTTGAATTTCTGCTGATATTTGTTGGCATTAGTGGCACTATATCTGGAGAGCTCAGTTTGTGGAATCTGGATTGTTTTTGAGCAGTTTGAGCAAAATGTTGAACATTATGTTGCAACATAATGTTCAACATTCAGGATCTGGAATAATTGTTCGTATACAGAAACGCTGATTTGGTCTACAAATCTGTCGTGGTGATCTCAGATCTGATTTGTAGCCTAGAATATCGGAGGTTCCTGATTTGATTGATTCCAGATATTGGTGAGATTTTTATACTCCTTCTTACCCGAATTAGTTCCTTAATTGATGGAGGTTTGTTGAGAATATTTGGGAATCTGGTTAGTTCCTAAATTGATGGGAGGAAATATTTGCTGAGATTTATTGGTTTTATTTACCAGAAATAGATCCTTATTCTATGGGCAAAATATCCACATGAGATTTGTTTTAATCATTTTACCGGAATTAGATTCGGTGGTTCCTTGAATATGAGATTTCTTACCCGAAGTGATCCTAGAAATATTGGTGGATATTCTGCATTAAAGAGGAAGTTATTTACCCATAAATAGTAGTTATAAAATCTGAATGGGTTCATATCTGAATGGTTGTGCGGTTGAAGATATGTGCGGTTGAAGATTCTATATATGAATGTTTTCAGATCTTGCATTATTGTTTAGATCTTCTCCAGATATTCGGTTGAATGCAGGTATGCATAAGATTTGCTGACGAAGGTGAATGAAAGTATCAATCCACAACCGAGGTATGAAAGATCCTATTTATTGGCCATGTTGTATATTATGTTGAACGTTATTATACAACATTATGTACAACATGCTGTGTCAGAAGGCTATTCAGCGGTTATCAAAGGTGGATTACTTCAGATCTCTTGTTACCTTTTTTAGGTATTCTGGTATATTCTGTTGAAGATACATTTGGAAGTTGCAATCTCTTGGTTTTATTGTTGTATCGGTTAGAGAGATTCTTGCCTGTAATATTTTATTGATCTGATCCTTGGAGATATGTGGAACTACTTGCCCGAAGTAGTTCCAGAAATTGTGGGCTGCCGATCTGCACGAGATCTGTCGAGCGAACTACCTTAACTACTCCGCGATTGAGGGGAAGCGGGGTAGATAGATGTGCGTGCGGTTTTGCGGCAAAGGGACGGCTTTTACGAAAGTTTTTGAAGAACTCCGGGAGGAGGCCGACGGCTACGCACGTAGGATCAAGGGAGTTGATCTAGTCGGTTGTGCAAGGGGAGCTTGCGGGGAAGGGAAGCTTGCCGAGAATACTCCATGGGTTGGTAGAGACCACCCATCACAGTTTGTAATGAGGGGGATGTTGTTCCTCCTAATAGAATCACGATAATTAGTGATTGTACTCATTGATTATTTTAGTGGAGTATTCTGATTTTCTGGGCGTGGCCCCGCAGATGTAGGTGTGCGCACCGAACTGCGTTACCAAGTCTTGAGTGTCTTTGATTGGTTCTTGTTTTTAATCTTTGTGTTTATTTGATTATTCCTACGTACTGAAAATTTCAATTGGTATCAGAGCAGGTCACCCGTGTATCTTTGTTAATAAAGAAGGTGTGATCTTGGATTTCAGTACTTGAATCATGGCTACACGAGAAGGTGCCTCCTTTGTTCGTACTCCACTGCTCATTGGTACAAACTACACTTACTGGAAGTTTAGGATGCGTGTATTCATCAAGTCCATTGATGAGAAGGCCTGGATCGCTGTCATTGAAGGATGGACATCGCCGATCGAAATTGACAAAGATGGCAAAGAACTCATCAAACCGGCAAGAGACTGGAGTCGGATTGAAGAACATGCGGCCTTGTGCAATTCTAAAGCAACTAATGCTGTTTTTTCAGCTGTAGATGAAGAGCAGTTCAAGCTGATCTCCACATGTGAGTATGCCAAAGAAGCATAGGATATTCTCCAGAATGTTCATGAAGGAACAAGTACCGTAAAAGCTTCCAAACTCCAGATGCTAGCTTCTCAGTTTGAAAATCTAAGGATGTATGACAATGAGACTATTACCGAATTCAATGGGAGGTTGAGAGATATAGCCAATCAGGCCTTCCAGCTTGGGAAGAAATATTCTCAAAAGAAGTTAGTTGAGAAAACCTTGAGATCTATTCCAAACACATTCTCAGCCAAAGTTGCAGCCATTGAGGAGGCCAGAAATACATCTACCATGAGACTGGATGAACTCATGGGATCTCTTCAAACCTATGAAATGAACCTGAAGTAGAATCAGAGGGACAAATGGATTGAAAATGAGTCTGAGTTAGATGATGACATTGCCTTGCTGACCAAGAATTTCAGTAGAATGATGAAAGAGATAAGCAACAAGGGTCAAAATTTCAGATCTGGCAACAATGCGGCACGTGCAAATCTTCCCTCTGTAGGCAAGAACAAAGGCAAAGGGATATAGTGCAGAGAATGTGAGGGGTTTGGTCACATACAAGTCGAATGTGCCAATACCCTCAAGAAGCAGAAAGAGAAATCTTTATCAAGCACCTGGAGTGACGAAGAATCTGAAGGTAGTGCTACAGATGAAGAGACAACCATAAACTATGTTGCGTTTACAACCATACGGGAAGGAAAATCTGATAGTGACGCTCATAGTCATGTTGGATCAGATGTTGCAACATCAGAAACAACATCTGGCAACAAACTAGCTAATGACAGACAGAATGTTGCAACATTTAGTACAACATCCTGCACTGAATCTGAGTCTGAAGTTGATAGCGTGAGGAAGTTCATGACGATGATATTCGAAAAGCATATCAGATGATGTTTGAGAAGTGGATGCAAATCTGCAATATCAACAAAGTCCTGAAGGAAGAGAATGAAAGACTGAAGAAAGAGAAAGAGGAGGTCAAAATCAAATGTCTGAAAGTTGAGGAAACTTGTAGAGAATTGGAAAGAAACTTCAGAAATGTTCTTCTCAGGGCAGAGAAAGCTGAATGCACATTGGAGAAGTGGAATTCTGGAAAAGCAAAGCTGGATGATATCTTAAACATGGGTAAGATTTCTGGAGATCGCACCGGAGTGGGATACAATAGAGGAGCCTTCAATAATGTGTCTGCTGAAAGAAGAAGTCAAGTTACCAAAGAACTTGAAAGAATGGGTCAGCACAAGGGGCATGATCAGAAGAAGAAGCAGACTAGATGCGTAAAAGGTGGTCGTCCTGCATGTGCTTACTGCAAGTTCATAGGCCATACTGAGAGAAACTGCTTCAGTCGCATGCGACATTGGTCAGAAGGAAGAAATGTTAGACACCCTGATATGAAGATGAAGAAGCAATGAGTCAGAAAGTCTAAATTATACAGCAAGAACACTACAGCTTCAGATAAAGCACTTCATGTTGTGACTAATGTTGTAGCATTAGATACAATACAGAACAATGTTGCTGCAGATGTTATGACACCAGACTCGACATCTCCCCTCGACAATCACTGTGAGCAACATGTACCAAAGTCTCATGAATCTTCCTCCAGAATTATCAGAGTGCTATCTCGCTGCTCTGCTCACTGCACTTCCTCCATCGGTGCCATTGGATCTTCACATGTACCCTCTGTCAACACCGCCGATGTTTTCAATTCTCCAACTACTTTTCGGCCCCTCAGAACTCGACTTCTACCATGGACATCATTTCATTCGTCACCCTCCTGTCAGATGTGAGGTATAGTGTTCTTTCTCTTATTCCGATGTGCCTGAGATTTTATTTGCTAGTAAGAGAGACAGAGGAGCCTATGGATGTGCCTCGGTTGAGTTTTTCTGAATTTTCTTTTGGAGTTGTGAGGCTAGCTGAAAGGGGGAGAATGTGGTGTCTTTTCTGAATAATTTGGCTGTAATTTTTGAGGTGATCACTGCTTGGGTTGCTCTAGTACGGGGGAGAATATGTTTTGGATTATTGTCGCTCAAAGGGGGAGAATGTGTGCTTGGTTGACGCTTGCTTTGGTTTGTGCCACATAATGCCAAAGGGGGAGATTGTTAGGGTTGAATTTCTGCTGATATTTATTGGCATTAGTGGCACTATACCTGGAGAGCTCAGTTTGTGGAATCTGGATTGGTTTTGAGCAGTTTGAGCAAAATGTTGAACATTATGTTGCAACATAATGTTCAACATTCGGGATATGGAATAATTGTCCGTATACAGAAATGCTGCTTTGGTCTACAAATCTGTCGTGGTGATCTCAGATTGATTTGTAGCCTAGAATATCGGAGGTTCATGATTTGATTGATTCCAGATATTGGTGAGATTTTTATACTCCTTCTTGTAGGATCTAAATAAGGCCTAGAGGGGGGGGGGTGAATAGGCCTTTGACCAAATTATCGCAAGATAAAAATTAAGCCTAGTTTACAGCATGCAGTTTAGGAATCAGACAATCAAAGCATTCACAGAAGACACAGAATTTAACGTGGTTCGGTCCCCATGACCTACGTCCACCCCAATGAGCAATCACTTATACTGTTTCTTTAAGAAGTTACAATCTCCCTTAGATTGGTGCACCAACACCAACCTGTCAGACCAACTCAAGCTCACCAAAGCCAAAAAGAAACATACAAGTATCACTCCCCAACCCAACTTGCCCCAACAAGTATGGTTCCCAGAGTCCCAAATAACGGAAGAAATTATATTACAGAAATGCTGATCAAAACATTAATAACTTCACAAATAAATAAGATCAAGAGTTTAGAAAGCTCATTTGTGAAGATCTCTCTGGTTGTCGTCTTTCAGCACATCAGTAGCTTTGCAACGCTTCTTACGGAATGATGATCGGATGTCTATAGAAGAAGTAGTCGCTGTCCCCGTGGAAGTAGTCGGTAGAAGTTCCTCACTCAAAGTGATCTCATTTGCTGCACAGGAGGAACTAGCTGCTCAACTTGCTATCACTGCGTCGGGGATGAAGTCACGGTCGCAACGCTTCTTACGGAACTCAATTTGGATCTCTAGAACTCCACTTATTGATGAAAATGTGAAGAGATGTACATTGATATTTATAGAATTGAGTTAACGGGTTTACGTCACTGTTCTAAGGGATCCGCACCCACGAAAATCACGTTTAAAATAGGCTTAACGGGTCGGGTTTAAAATCCGCTGTCGGCAGCGATCTCAGCCGTTGGATCGAGCGGGATTCGCTGAGGAGCCGCCACGTGGCGGTCAAAATTCGCGCGTCGTCGCCCGCCTCCGCTGACACGGACCCGCACTGTCGGTAGCCGTCCGATCTTCGAGCGAATGGCTGAGATGCTGCCACGTCGCCCGCGAATTCGGACGCTCCGCCCGCCATTTGCGACTTCATCCGCACGGTAGGTGGCCGTTGGATCGAGATCGGGCGGCGGACAAGCGGCCACGTCGCCCCTGCTTTGAGCGACCGTTGGATGCGGAACGAACAGCCAGGATGATGCCACGTCAGCATGAATTTTGAGCTGCGATGAGGCGTATATGTGAACAGTACCGTATGCCGTATTTGCTGAGTATTTTCACTCATTTCACCACTTGTAGAAAAAGTTTCTTCTTTGTATTCTCAGTATTTTCTCGTATTTCCCCGTATTTGGACTTCAAACAATCTCCATAAATCCTGAGAAAAATCCCATGCTCTTTATACCCTATGATAAACTCTAGGGCAGAGTTTCATAGCTATAATCTCTTGTTTGATCAGCTTGTGTAATTCCAAATGAAGTTTTAGCTCCGTATTTCAACGTACTTGAGTACGTGCATGTGTAACTTGAGCAATCATGACTATAGGGACCTGTGACACACTCAACAAACAGATTAGAATAGTTCAGTAGGGTTTGTTATCATCAAACATAGGTTAGGATGCTGTTTCCAACAATCTCCCCCTTTTGATGAGAACAAACCAGACATTAAGATTACATCAAAAATGTGGGAAGTGTGTGAGTGTGTGAAGCATGAATATGAGCATGAATGGAAAAATGATATGCTCCCCCTATTGACATGCTCCCCCTATCTCTGACATGCTCAAAAATGATATGCTCCCCCTATTGACATGCTCCCCCTATCTCTAACATGATTAATCTTAATATTTCTCTCCCCCTTTGTTTTCATCAAAAAAAACGGATGAAATAGCATATGATGAATGGAAAATTGAACATTATAAAGCAAAACAAACAGGCAAGACATCGATGACCACAATGAATAAATAAGAAATAAGCATTAAGTCATAACTACCATAACTCATCTCCGTGCTCAAGTGTGATGATCAAATGTTTAGTACATATGGAGAGGTAATAAGGAATACAGCCTGTCATAACCATCTTTTCAACTGAATATATGAACATCAAAGATTGAGTTTCCCCTTCTCATGTAATATGAGTTCAAGTTACCAATTCCAAACATGACCGAGAAGGATTTTTAAATGTGAAATGGCAGTGCTTGACGGACTTAACACCAACGCTAAAAAATGACATTTATAGCATAAGTTGGATGTCCAAGGGTAGTATCAAGGACATGGATCGTATCCATTTTTCATACGAAGCTCTGTGTATATATTTTGAAGACACTCGTCTTACTATTCTTTTTATACACGTATATTTTGAAGAGAGCTTTTCTTTTTACCCATGCCTTGAAACATCATATCCCATTAAAACATAAATTAGTCCACCAACAACCACTTTTCTTATTCAAGATTACAATTCCATAGCAAAACATTTTGATCTGTGTAAGTGTGATTGGATGATGAAAAACGTTAGTTACTCATTAATGAATATGACCTAATTAAGCATGTAGTCTTTGAATGCAAGCATTATTAAGAATATAATATTCAAAATCCATAAGACATATGTTTTGCATTTAAAGCTGTTTCTGATGAAAAGTGCAAAATGAGGAGATAGACAATTCACTTTTCCTTTCTTTTTATATTTATATTTATATTTTTATTTATTTTTATTTTTTTTATTTATTTTTATTTTTCTTTTTGTAGCACACCTCACAAAAACAATAAAAGCACACCAAATAATATTTTCACTCTAAATATAATCAATAATGCCCAGTTCTAGACGTAGACGACAAAAGCGATCTTCTGGCAAAGGTTTTGTAAAGATATCTGCCAACTGAGAATCAGTAGAAATATATTCAATGGATACATCCTCTTTTGCCAAATGATCTCTAAGAAAATGATGTCTTACATCTATGTGTTTTGTCCGAGAGTGATGAACAGGATTGTTAGAAAGATCTATAGCACTCTTACTATCACATCGTAATGGAACTTTTCTAAGATCCAAGCCGTAGTCAGACAGGGTTTGCATCATCCAAAGTACTTGGGCACAGCAACTGCCAAAGGCAATATACTCAGCTTCAGTAGTGGACAAAGCAACACTGTTCTGCTTACGACTAGGCCAAGAAACCAATGAATGTCCTAGCATAAAACATGTTCCACTAGTGCTCTTTCTATCAATCATACTACCAGCATAATCAGCATCAGCATAGCCAACCAAATTAAGATTACCACAAGAGGGATACCATAGTCCAAGTGTAGGAGTGTGAATAAGATATCGAAAAATCCTCTTAATGGCTATCAAATGTGATTCTTTTGGACAAGCTTGAAATCGTGCACACAAACAGACAGAAAACATGATGTCTGGTCTAGATGCAGTTAAATAGAGTAAGGACCCAATCATACCTCGATAAAGCTTTTGGTCCACATCTATACCTTTGTCATCCTTTTCAAGCTTCGTCGTCGGACTCATTGGAGTTCGCATTGGCTTTGCATTTTCCATCCCAAATTTCTTCAACAGTTCTTTTATGTACTTGGTTTGGGAAACATATATGCCATCTCCAGTTTGTCTTACTTGAAAGCCCAAAAAGTATTTCAACTCTCCGACCAGACTCATCTCAAATTGATCCTGCATAACCTTTTCAAACTTTTAACATAAAAGATCATTAGTAGCACCGTAAATAATATCGTCCACATAAATCTGAACAATAAGAAAATGATCCTGTTCATGCAAGATAAACAAAGTGTTGTCTGCACTACCCTTTTTAAAGTTATTTTCCAAAAGATATGAACTGAGACGGTCGTACCAAGCTCTGGGAGCTTGCTTCAGACCATACAAAGCCTTTTGCAACTTGTAAACGTGATTTGGAAAACTATGACTTTCAAAACCAGGGGGTTGTTCAACAAAAACATCTTCTTTCAAATAACCATTTAAAAATGCACTTTTCACATCCATTTGCTTCAATTTAAAACCTTTGAAACTTGCAAAAGCCAGCAATATTCTAATGGCTTCTAATCTAGCAACGGGTGCAAAAGTTTCATCACAATCAATTCCCTCAATCTGGTTATATCCTTTGGCCACTAATCTTGCCTTATTTCTGATTACATTTCCAGATTCATCAAGTTTGTTTTTGAAAATCCATTTAGTGCCAACAATTGGGTAATTATCAGGTCGGGGCACTAATGTCCAAACATTATTTCTATCAAACTGATTAATCTCATCATGCATGGCCATTACCCAACTTTCATCTGTTAAAGCAATTTCAACGTTCTTAGGTTCAATTTCAGAAATGAGGTCACCATGAATGCATAAGGCACACAAGTTATTGAAAGTGGATCGAGTGCGTATACCTTCCGTAGGAGTCCCCATGATCAGCTCAGGTGGATGATGTGGATTGAACCTGAGCTCTCCTCTTTCCAGTCTATTTCCTTGTGGTACTTCGAGTTCAGCTTCCTTTTGGCCTTCAGATGGTTCAGCTATGTTTTCAGGCTCTGTAGTTTCCTTGTCTGCATCTTCAGTTTCCCTGCAATTTAAAGGATCTATTTCAGCTTCATCAAATTTCACATTAATTGACTCAACAACAGTTAAGGTTCGTTTATTGTAGATCCTGTATGCTTTGCTCCTTGATGAATACCCTACGAACACTCCTTCGTCTGATTTGGATTCAAATGTTCCCAGCTGATCTCCTGTGTTTAAAATAAAACACTTGCATCCAAATACTCTGAAATATGAAATGTTAGGAGTCTTGCCATGCCACAGTTCATAGGATGTTTTGTTCATTAAAGGTCTAAGCATAACCCTGTTGCAGACATAGCAGGCTGTATTCACTGCTTCGGCCCAAAAATACATAGGAAGAGAATAATCATTAAGCATGCTTCTTGCCATCTCTTTTAAAGTTCGATTCTTTCTTTCGACCACCCCGTTTTGTTGAGGTGTTCTAGGAGAAGAAAATTCATGTAAGATCCCTTTTTCCAAACAGAAGTTTTCAAAAACAGAGTTTTCAAATTCACCACCGTGATCACTTCTAATTTTCATAATTGAAAGATTTTTCTCATTTGAAACTTGATTACAAAAATTTTGGAAATTTTCAAAGGAATCCGATTTCTTGGCTAAGAAGTAAACCCATGTATATCTAGAAAAATCATCGATCAAAACAAAACAAAATCTCTTCCCATTTATGCTAGCAACATCGGTAGGCCCAAACAAATCCATATGAATCAATTCTAGGACTCGTGAAGTGGTAACTTCCCGAATTCCCGTAAAAGTGGATCTAGTTTGGTTACCTTTTGTGCATGCAACACACAACTTACCATTCTCGTACTGTTGATGTGGCAAGCCTCGGACCAGGTTTTTATTCTCCAGCTTATGTAGCAACTTCATGCTGGCATGTGATAGTCTCCGGTGCCATAGTATAGCCTCCTCCTCCCTGCCAATCAAACATTTAGCAATTGTCATTTCTTCAATCATTATTGTATAAACATTATTTTTCCTATTGGCTATGAAGAGGGTATTACCTGTGACCGAGTCATAAATTTTACAAATTTTCTCATCAAAAAGTACTTTCATACCTTTGTCACAGAGTTGGCTTATGGAGATGAGGTTGTGTTTGAGATTTTCAACCCAGAGGACGTCAGAAATTTTAAAAGTATTGTTGCCAACAATACCTTTACCCATTACCTTGCACTTGCCGTTGTCCCCTAATGTAACACTTCCTCCTTCTTGCTTCACGAGGCTAAGGAACTTGTCGATGTTTCCTGTCATGTGTCTTGAGCAGCCTGAATCCAAATACCACCCACACAGTTGTTCCTTAGCCACGCTGAGTCCCTACACATAAGAAGAACAAGGTATGTGTGACCTGGGTAGCCAAATAGGTCCACAATGGTTAGTCATAGTACCTTTCGGAACCCATACTTGTTTGAACTTCATGTTTTGGTTCTTATAACGACAATTTCTATATAAATGCTCAAAAGAACCACATGTATAACATTTGGCGTTCCGTTTCTTTTTCTTGATGTAATGATTTTTCTTTATCATGTTTTCATTATAAACATTTCCAAATCCTAGTCCTTGTTTATCGTTTTTGATTGACTGGTATCCAAGAATGATGTCTAGTGATTTCCTTCCTACACCAAATTTTCTGATACTCAGTTCTAAATCAGAGACTTTGGATTTCAAAAAGATGTTTTCATTTACAAGCATGACACTTTTATTTATAAAACTCTTTCTAACATTATCTTAATTTTTAGCGAGAGTTTCTATTCTTTTATTTAGGCCAACAATCTTTTCATTACCATTCTTAATTTCTAGCTTTAATGAAGCACAAGTCTGACAAGGTATAGCTTCAGTAATACTAGATTTTCCTTTGAGTTTTTCAATGGTAATTTTGAGCGATGCAATTTCATTTTTCAATTTTATTTCATTTTGCAAAACATTATAATTTTCCTGCTGTAGTTGGAAATTCATTTCTTTATAATTTTCTATAGAGGATTCAAGAGAAGTAATTTCTGAATTCATGTTTTCACAAATATTCATTAATTCTGGTAAAGAAAATTCATCTCTTACCTTGTTCGTGTCGCTTTCACCTATTAGGCAAAGTGATGATTGCGCTACCTCGTCTTGTGGTTCGTCTTCGTCGTCATCGTCCCATGTGACCGCAAATGATTTCCCTTTGGCTTCGGATGACGCGTTCTTTGTTGGACAGTTTTTCATGAAATGTCCAAATTTCTTACAGTTGAAACATTGAACACTTTTAGTAGTATTCTGTTCAGACGAGGAATTCAAAGGATTAAACTTATTAAAACGATTGAACCTTTTTGCCATTTCAGATTTTCCGGCAGGAGTTCTGATGAAGCGTCGGAATCCTCTGACCATTAGTGCATGTTCCTCGTCGAGATCTTCTTTGTCACTTTCTTCGGCTTTGAGAGCGATGGTCTTTAAAGGTTTAGCCTCACCTTTCTCTCTTGTCTCGACGGTTTTGAGTTCCAGCTCATGGGATAACAGATTCCCAATCAGATCATCCAGCTTCAGCTTAGTGAGATCTCTCGCTTCTTGGATGGCCGTCACTTTAGGCCGGAAGGAACTAGGAAGCGCTCTTAGGATTTTCCGAATGAGGTCGATGCTGTCGTAAGACTTTCCCAAGGCTTTTGAGTTGTATACGATGTCGGTGAAGCGAGTGTACATATCCTTGATGGATTCTCCTGGTAGCATGTGGAAACCATCGTACTCTGAGCTCAGCAGCGCTAATCTAGACTCCTTCACCTGAGAGGTTCCTTCATGAGTGACTTCGAGAGTGTTCCAGATTTCCTGCGCAGTAAGACAATGAGATATACGGTTAAACTCAGTTCTGTCAAGTGCACAGATAATTGCATGCATAGCTTTACCATTCAGAGCATAAAGTTTGTTATCGTTATCATCCCATTTATCTTCTGGTTTTGGTACTTCAATATCTTCAATTTTGATTGTAGGTGGGTGATAGCCTTTAGCAACAATTTTCCAAATTTCAAGATCTGAAGAGACTAGGAAAATTTTCATCCTAGCTTTCCAGTAAGCAAAATCAGTCCCATTAAATTTGGGTGGGCTAACTGTAGACTGTCCTTCAGCAAATGCTGAATCATATGTATTCATTATGAACTAGACTCAAATGGCCAGGCCTGGTGCTCCGATACCACTTGTAGGATCTAAATAAGGCCTAGAGGGGGGGGGGGTGAATAGGCCTTTGACCAAATTATCGCAAGATAAAAATTAAGCTTAGTTTACAGCATGCAGTTTAGGAATCAGACAATCAAAGCATTCACAGAAGACACAGAATTTAACGTGGTTCGGTCCCCATGACCTACGTCCACCCCAATGAGCAATCACGTATACTGTTTCTTTAAGAAGTTACAATCTCCTTTAGATTGGTGCACCAACACCAACCTGTCAGACCAACTCAAGCTCACCAAAGCCAAAAAGAAACATACAAGTATCACTCCCCAACCCAACTTGCCCCAACAAGTTTGGTTCCCAGAGTCCCAAATAACGGAAGAAATTATATTACAGAAATGCTGATCAAAACATTAATAACTTCACAAATAAATAAGATCAAGAGTTTAGAAAGCTCATTTGTGAAGATCTCTCTGGTTGTCGTCTTTTAGCACATCAGTAGCTTCGCAACGCTTCTTACGGAATGATGATCGGATGTCTGTAGAAGAAGTAGTCGTTGTCCCCGTGGAAGTAGTCGGTAGAAGTTCCTCACTCAAAGTGATCTCATTTGCTGCACAAGAGGAACTAGCTGCTCAACTTACTATCACTGCGTCGGGGATGAAGTCACGGTCGCAACGCTTCTTACGGAACTCAATTTGGATCTCTAGAACTCCACTTATTGATGAAAATGTGAAGAGATGTACATTGGTATTTATAGAATTGAGTTAACGGGTTTACGTCACTGTTCCAAGGGATCCGCACCCACGAAAATCACGTTTAAAATAGGCTTAACGGGTCGGGTTTAAAATCCACTGTCGGCAGCGATCTCAGCCGTTGGATCGAGCGGGATTCGCTGAGGAGCCGCCACGTGGCGGTCAAAATTCGCGTGTCGTCGCCCGCCTCCGCTGACCCGGACCCGCACTGTCGGTAGCCGTCCGATCTTCGAGCGAATGGCTGAGATGCTGCCACGTCGCCCGCGAATTCGGACGCTCCACCCGCCATTTACGACTTCATCCGCACGGTAGGTGGCCGTTGGATCGAGATCGGGCGGCGGACAAGCGGCCACGTCGCCCCTGCTTCGAGCGACCGTTGGATGCGGAACGAATGGCCAGGATGATGCCACGTCAGCATGAATTTTGAGCTGCGATGAGGCGTATATGTGAACAGTACCGTATGCCGTATTTGCTGAGTATTTTCACTCATTTCACCACTTGTAGAAAAAGTTTCTTCTTTGTATTCTCAGTATTTTCTCGTATTTCCCCGTATTTGGACTTCAAACAATCTCCATAAATCCTGAGAAAAATCCCATGCTCTTTATACCCTATGATAAACTCTAGGGTAGAGTTTCATAGCTATAATCTCTTGTTTGATCAGCTTGTGTAATTCCAAATGAAGTTTTAGCTCCGTATTTCAACGTACTTGAGTACGTGCATGTGTAACTTGAGCAATCATGACTATAGGGACCTGTGACACACTCAACAAACAGATTAGAATAGTTCAGTAGGGTTTGTTATCATCAAACATAGGTTAGGATGCTGTTTCCAACACTTCTTACCCGAATTAGTTCCTTAATTGATGGAGGTTTGTTGAGAATATTTGGGAATCTGGTTAGTTCCTAAATTGATGGGAGGAAATATTTGCTGAGATTTATTGGTTTTATTTACCAGAAATAGATCCTTATTCTATGGACAAAATATCCACATGAGATTTGTTTTAATCATTTTACCAGAATTAGATTCGGTGCTTCCTTGAATATGAGATTTCTTACCCGAAGTGATCCTAGAAATATTGGCGGATATTCTGCACTAAAGAGGAAGTTATTTACCCATAAATAGTGGTTACAAAATCTGAATGGGTTCATATCTGAATGGTTGTGCGGTTGAAGATATGTGCGGTTGAAGATTCTATATATGAATGTTTTCAGATCTTGCATTATTGTTTAGATCTTCTCCAGATATTCGGTTGAATGCAAGTATGCATAAGATTTGCTGACGAAGGTGAATGAAAGTATCAATCCACAACCGAGGTATTAAAGATCCTCTTTATTGGCCATGTTGTATATTATGTTGAACGTTATTATACAACATTATGTACAACATGCTGTGTCAGAAGGCTGGAATCGGTTGGCGGACTTCAGCGGTTATCAAAGGTGGATTACTTCAGATCTCATGTTATCTCTTTTAGTTATTCTGGTATATTCTGTTGAAGATACATTTGGAAGTTGCAATCTCTTGGTTTTATTGTTGTATCGGTTAGAGAGATTCTTGCCCGCAATATTTTATTGATCTGATCCTTGGAGATATGTGGAACTACTTGCCCGAAGTAGTTCCAGAAATTGTGGGCTGCCGATCTGCACGAGATCTGTCGAGCGAACTACCTTAACTATTCCGCAATTGAGGGGGAGCAGGGAGATAGAGGTGTGTGCGGATTTGCGGCAAAGGGACGGCTTTTACGAAAGTTTTTGAAGAACTCCGGGAGAAGGCCGACGGCTACGCACGTAGGATCAAGGGAGTTGATCTAGTCGGTTGTGCAAGGGGAGCTTGCGGGCAAGGGGAGCTTGCCGAGAATACTCCATGGGTTGGTAGAGACCACCCATCACGGTTTGTAATGAGGGGAGGTTGTTCCTCCTAATAGAATCGCGATAATTAGTGATTGTACTCAATTATTATTTTAGTGGAGTATTTTGATTTTCTGGGCGTGGCCCCGCAGATGTAGGTGTGCGCACCGAACTGTGTTACCAAGTCTTGAGTGTCTCTGTGGTTCTTGTTTTTAACCTTTGTGTTTATTTGATTATTCCTATGTAATGAAAATTTCAAGGATCATATATGTTGGCATAAATGCAATACAATGATAAATCATGAAAGTGAAAATTACTCAAATAAAACTTTAATTAATTCATACAGACTTTATATCTACCACTTATCCGAAACTGAATGAGTGCAACCAGACAGGTTAAGTAATTTGGTTTCGGAATTTTCCAAAAAAATTAGAATTAAAAATTTTCCAAGTACCAAAGTTCTCATAAAATTTTCATCAAAAGCCGAAGTAATCTAGATCAAAAAAAACTTTAAAAAATCATCCATCACCTTAAACGGGGAACCTTTGGAGAAAGCATCGATATCGGATCTGATCCGATCGGCTAAGAACCAGAGCTCCGCCAGCTTCATGTCCGCTGTTCCGTTGCATAAGACCTGCAGCGTCTTCTCCCCTCTAGACATTAGGGAGGTGCTCTCAAATTAGGGTTCTGGTTTAGGGTTTTTGATCGAATTTGCCGTCAAATTCTCGACGATTTTTTCCTTCTTTCTTTAAACCGAGAAAGAGCTCACGGTTTCGACATTTCTGTGAGAGTTACATTGTCCCCGCGGAGAAGGTTAGAATGGGCGGTTGGGTCCACACGCGGCAACACCCGTCCGTTGGCATTATCGTGGATCTTTTATCGGGTCGGGTCTAGGGACGATCGGGCCGGACCTGGGCCCACTGTAAAACTATTGTTGTGTCGGAACCGTTCTTGAAAATGATGCCCTTAATGCTAAACCTTATCTTTGTTATGAATAGGCCCATGAGGCCCATTGGGTATCCGGCCCACCATTGAAAGCTATAAATATGAGGGTAGATGGCTCTTAACCCCCCTACACCTATTTCCCTACTTTTCCCTTCACAACACGTTATCAGCATGATCACGCTCGTTGGAAAAGGCGGCGACGCGCGAGGAAGGAGATCCATCAACCGCTCAGTCTAAGAAGATCGTAATCTTTCCAACGGGGAGCGAAAAGGGCATCCTTCACCAACTGTCGTCTAGATTCCATCGTCGAATTTAGAGGTAAATATCAAAACTTTTTAGATCTAAACTTGCGTTTCACGTAGATCTGCATGATTTAGAATCAAAAAGTTTGAAAATACGGTAAAAATCACATTTTTATTTAGATCCGCATGTCTAAAAACAAAAAAAAATCGTTTTTTGAGATCTAAATGTCTGAAAAATCAATTTTTACCACCTCTCAACCTTGATCCATACCCCGCACGCCCGAAGGGCGAAACGACGGCGCTCTACAACGGCGGGCCCCCTAGGGTTTTTCGAAAACCATAGCCTTAAATAGGCCAATTTTTCGGGGGAGGCCCAATTAACCATACTGGGTTTGTTTTCATGGCCCCAAAAGCCTGAAAATTAGCCCATTTACACAATAATTTTTCCTTTTTTATTTTTGGCCCCAAAAGCCCAAAATAATTAAAGAAATTTTAAACTTTATAAAAAGGGTTAAAGCGGAAAATAAAACATTGAAAATATGGATCAAAGGTAAAAAGTTTTTTTTTTCAAAAATAATTTTTAGCACGTCACACACTATTTAGATTACTTTAATCTTTACATGCATGTGATATGATTATCTGCGTGATTATATATTTTTCATATATTATTTGCGTGGATGTGCGATTAGGCTATGTTTTTAGGGATCAGCCAGGTTTCCGACATCTTTTCTTTTCTGCAATTTTTTCTTTTTGAGAGAAATTTGTAAGTGAGGAAATATATGTAAAAAGAAGACCGGAGGACACCAAAAAGGAGCTGAAGGCGTATGCACAAAGAAGAAAGGGGCTTCTCTCTGAAGTTCCCAAGTTGTATTTACTCTTTCATGCAATTTTTGATGTAATTTCGGACTGTCTTTTTCTTTTCGGTGTCGGCTGGCTGATCCCCATAGTCCTAACTTATTTGCATTGCTTATACATTAAATGCGTGGATGTTAATCTTATTTAATAATTCACGTTATTTTAAATATTAAAAAGCATGCGTGGATGTTAATTTCATTTAATAATTCACGTTATTTTAAATGTTAAAAAGCATGCGTGGATGTTAATTTCATTTAATAATTCACGTTATTTTAAATGTTAAAAAGCATGCGTGGATGTTAATTTCATTTAATAATTCACGTTATTTTAAATGTTAAAAAGCATGCATGGATGTTAATTTTCTTTAAATTATTCATGTTATGAAAATGGTAAAAATACATGCGTGGATGTTTACTTTTTACATTTTAATAATCCATGCTACTTTTTATTGCTAGATCATTTAATGGCCAGACTTGCGAATGTCGATTTCTCGGTCCTGAAGGCTGATGGGTTGAACTACTTGAGTTTGCAGTTGGACCTGAAGTTCTATCTGCGATCTCATGGGTTCAGTCTGACACCCACTGAGAAGGCAACAACAAGTACTGCCACAGCTCAAAAGGATGCTTCCAAAGAAGCACCTCAGACAGAAGAAGTTTCAGATATACTAAAGGTGAAAGCCATTATCTATATCAGGAAACATTTAGACTCGACCCTGAAGGACAAGTATCTTACTGTCGAGGATCCTTACGAACTGTGGGACACACTTGAGGAGATGTACGGGCATCAGAGGGATGTCATACTCCCCCGTGCACAGTACGAGTGGACTCACCTCTGCATACAGGATTACAAATCTGTAGCGGAGTACAACTCAGCACTATTTCGTATAACCTCACGCCTGAAGTTGTGCGGTGAAACTGTGACTGAGAAAATGTTGCTGGAAAAGACGTTAACGTCTTTCCACGAGAAGGACATGATCCTTATGCAACAATACCGCAAGAGGAAGTTCACGAAGTACTCTGCTCTGCTTTCATACCTGCTAATGGCTGAACAGAACAGAGATTTGTTGGTTGCCACTCACAACCTGCGCCCTCCTGGCTCCGCTCCACTGCCACCTCCTGCAGAAGCATACTTCCAGTCTTCCCAGAAGAAGAAGATGGACAAGAAGGATAAATTCCAGAAATGGAAAGAACAGAATAAGCGGAAGAAGGCCACTCCCCAAGCTCCTCCTCAGAACTAGAAGTTCGTGGAAAAGAAGCAAAAGTGGACATCCACAGATGGTACTCCCAAGAAATACTGGGAGGATAAGTGCTCCAAATGCGGAATGACGGGCCACTGGTCCAGAATCTGCCGCACCCAGAAACACCTACAGGACATTTACCAGGAAAGCCTCAAGCCTCGAGCTGAGACAAACCTGATAGACAGTGCAGCGTTGCCAGAGACCTCATGGACTCCTGAAGATTTCATGGGAGACGACACTCTCTAGTTCTGGACCATGAACAATTTTAATTGTTATCAATGTATCTTCCAGTTTTATGCATCAATCTAGGTTTTATTCCATGTTGAACATTTGTTTGAGCACCTTAAATGAAAGTAGATCTTTTCTTTTTCATATTATTTACTGCTTAAATGTATTTCTTAATATAGATTTGGAATCAATTTGCCTAGTGGACAGTGCATCGACGCACTCGATCCTTCAAAACATAGACTACTTCACGAGCATAAGTAGCTACTCTGGTCCACTGAGAACAATCTCAGGACCAGCTAACATAATCGAAGGATCATGGGAAGCAATCATATTGCTCCCCGGTAACACACAAATCACACTTAGGAATGCGTTACACTTCCCTAAATCCATCCGAAACCTCCTAAGATTTAAAGATATACGCTTAAACGGATATCGCTTAGAGACGGTCGAGGAAAATGGAAGGGAATACTTGCTTGTAACGTCTCTTACAAATGGTTCAAAAACCATTATGGAACGTTTCAAGGGACTCCCCTCGGGACTCTACCAAACAAGTATACAAACTCCAGAAACATCAATGGCGGAGCCCCTGCAGTGGCCCCAAACACCAGAATTCCAACTCTGGCATAGTAGACCGGGACACCCTGGATCTGTTATGATGTAACGCACCATAAAAATCTCCAGGGGTATAGACTTGAAGAACCTGAAGATTCTTCAAAAAGGTAAAATCTCATGTCCACCCTGTTACAAGGGTAAACTGATTACGAGACCCTCTCCACTGAAAGTGGACCTGGATTCTCCAAGTTTTCTGGAAAGAATTCACGGAGACATTTGTGGGCCTATGCACCCATCAAGTGGTCCGTTCAGGTACTTTATGGTCCTGATTGACGCATCTACTAAGTGGTCACATGTGTGTCTACTGTCCACCCGAAACCTTGCACTGTCTAAGCTTTTAGCTCAGATAATCAGGTTACGAGCCCACTTCCCCGACTACCAGATAAAGAAACTTCGTCTGGACAATGCGGGAGAGTTTACATCACAAGTCTTTCTAGGCTATTACCAAGCACAGAGAATTGAAGTCGAATATCCTGTAGCGCATGTTCACACCCAAAAAGGGTTAGCAGAATCTCTAATTAAGAGACTGCAATGGATTGCTCGCCCATTATTACTTCAATCCCAGCTGCCAGTGAATGCATGTGGTCATGCAATCTTGCATGCTGCATCTTTAATAAAATTAAGACCTTCTGAAGGTCAGTCAGCTTCTCCAATGCAACTTGCCCTTGGAGCCCCACCAATTGTCTCATACTTGAGAATATTTGGTTGTGCAGTATATGTCCCCATAGCACCACCACAAGGACAAAGATGGGTCCACAACGTCGCCTAGGCATTTATGTTGGGTTTGACACCCCCTCCATAATAAGATTCCTAGAACCCCTTACGGGTGACGTTTTCAAGGCACGTCTAGAAGACTGTGAATTTGATGAAACATCATTCCCAAGACTAGGCTCACAAACAAAGAAGCCCGAAGCTTCAGACTGTATCACTTGGGATACAAAGACATTATGTCACTTTGATCCGCCCACAAGCCAGTGTGAGGACGAGGTCCTGAAGATTCTCCATATCCAAAACACTATCCATCTCTTGTCGGACAAATTTATTGATAACCAGAAGATTGTCAGATCGCACGTCCCTGCTGCTAACACTCTAGTTAGGATTGACATACCGTAAAATGGATGCAATCCGCCTGCAGCAGAAATGGTTGGACCTCTCAAAAAGAGAGGACGACCATCGGGATCCAAGGACCAAGTCCCTCGAAAGAGTAGGACCCTTGGCAATGGTAAACAAATACCACCACAGGATGCTACTATAAGCCCTGCTACCCCATTGATCCCAAACTCTCAAACAGAGGAAAAACCGGGAGAAAATGAAGTTTCGATACACTATGTACGAACTGGGGAATATTGGGATAAAAAGAGCACAACCATAGAGACACATTTGCGTGTAATATTGCAATCATCGTCGCGTACTGCGACAATGATATTGAACCACGCTCTCTGACAGAATGTCAAAGCAACGATGATTGGCCAAAGTGAAAAGCGGTAATAGGAGTGGAGTTGGATTCACTCACCAAACGCAAGGTATTCGGACCTATAGTCCAGACACCAAAAGGTGTAAAACCTGTGGGTTATAAATGAGTATTTGTTAGAAAACGAAATGAACAGAATGAGATCGTTCGCTACAAAGGAAGGCTTGTAGCGCAGGGTTTTACCCAACGTCCATGGGTGGATTTTGAAGCCACATACTCCCCGGTCATGGACACGATCACCTTCCGATTCCTCATTGGCTTAACAGCCCAAGAGGGTTTAGATATGCAGCTTATGGACGTCGTGACTGCATACCTATATGGCAACTTAGAGCGAGACATCTATATGAGATTGCCTGACGGTTATTCCTTGCCTACAGCACTAAAAGAGAGACAACGTGATATCTACTCAGTGAAACTGCAAAGATCATTGTATGGTCTAAAACAATCCGAAAGGATGTGGTATAACAGACTGAGCGACTTCCTTACAAAACAAGGATTTACAAATGACCCAGTCTGTCCTTGCATCTTCATAAGAGCAAAGGCAACATGATTTGTCATTATAGCCGTCTATGTAGACGACTTGAACCTCATCGGATCTCCTGAAGAGATTGCCGAGATTTTTAGAAGCCTGACAGAAACATTCGAGATGAAAGACCTCGGAAAGTCAAAATTCTGTTTAGGTCTTCAAATAGAGCATTTTAACGATGGGATCCTGTTACATCAGTCAACTTACACATCGAACCTATTGAAAAAGTTTTAGATGGATAAGTGCCACCCCCTCAGCACTCCAATGGTCGTCAGATTATTGGATGTGCATAAAGACCCCTTCCGGCCGCTGGAAGAAGGAGAGGAAGTACTAGGCCCTGAAGTGCCTTATCTAAGTGCTATCGGTGCACTCCTTTACCTGGCTAACTGCACTCGCCCTGACATAGCATTTGCAGTAAACTTACTAGCCAGATATAGTGCTGCACCTACACAGCGGCACTGGGCCGGAGTCAAGCATCTTCTGTGCTACCTCCAAGGGTCCATAGACTTAGGTCTATTTTACATGAAAGGGGCATCAACTGGTTTAGTTGGTTAGGCTGATGCAGGATACAGGTCCGATCCTCATATAGAGAAGTCTCAGACCGGATATATGTTTACCTATGGCGGCACTGCCATATCCTGGAGATCCGTAAAGAAGACCATGACAACCGTCTCATCCACTCACTCAGAACTTCTAGCGATCCATGAAGCAAGCAAGGAGAGTTTCTGGATACGCTCTGTGATCCAGCATAGTCTCACCTCCACCGGCCTAATGACCGGCGTACTTGCACCTACTCCTCTCCATGAAGACAATGCAGCATGTATAGCCCAGCTACATGACGGCTACATCAAAGGCGACAAGATAAAGCATATCTCCCCAAGTTCTTCTGGACGCACGACCTTCAGAAGCAAAAGCAGATTGAGGTACAGAAGATCCAATCATGTAATAACTTGGCGGATTTACTTACCAAATCCCTGCCTACTAGTATCTTTGAGAAACTTGTATATGGGATTGGGATGAGGAGAGTGAGAAAATATAAACTGGGTCAGGATGAGAGGACTATGAACTCATAGATACATAGGAGACTGATGTATAGATTCATAGGAAATCTGCAAGCCTGAAGCTTGGTCAGATGAGGGGGAGTCAACTGCAGAGTTGTACTCTTTTCCCTTGGCTACTGATTTTTTCCCACAGGGTTTTCCGTAGTCAAGGTTTTGACGAGGCAACCTCGTTGACTCTGGATCCTGAAATATCCATCCCTAGACACATCTCTAAAACAGGGAAAGTTATGGATTAACTGTTCTTTATTTAACAAGGCAGTTATCCTAACTCGGATCCTGAAGAATCCACCTCTTATTCAATGTTGGTTGGATAAGGGGAAGTGTTATGAATAGGCCCATGAGGCCCATTGGGTATCCAGCCCATCATTGAAAGCTGTAAATATGAGGGTAGAGATGCTCTTAACCCCCTACACCTATTTCCCAACTTTTCCCTTCGCAACAATCTTTTTTTTGTAAGTAAGAAACTAAAATAACATAAATAACATGTCACATGCTAATACATCTATGGAGGTTTAAACCCCCTCTTCACCCCCAGCCCCTCCATGTCCGAAGCTAAGCAAGATTGTAAATAATCTGGACAGGAATTGCAAACAACACACTCCACGTCCAAGGTCGCTCCCCTCTTAGCCAAAAGATCCGCACAGAAATTTGCTTCTCTCAGAATCGACTCCAATTTTACCTCCCAATTTCTTTCCAGAATATCTCTGATCTCTGCAACAATCGCCATGAATTGATGATACCTCCAATCTTTGCTTCTGATTAGCGCCACAGCTTCATTAGAGTCGGATTCGCAAACGACTCTCATGAAACCCTCATTCCAAGCCAAGCGCAAGCCATCACGAATGGCCCTTAGTTCCGCGGCTAAGCATGAGCAGATACCCAAAAAAGACGAGAAGCCTACTAACCACTCCCCCTTATAATCTCTAATAATTCCTCCCCCTCCTGCAATTCCATCGCCATCCGCCACTGATCCATCAACATTAAGCTTCACCCAATCCCTTCCAGGCTTCATCCACGCTATCCACATCTCAGGACCCTTACTCATGTTACTTTTCACGAACTTCTTACAGATTTCGGCAACAACCGCCTTTATCCTTAGACAACAGACTTTGTCCTCATTCTCCTCTACAACTTCACCAAACAAACGCCTACACATCCTCACCCAAATAGACCACATGGCCGTCACCATTACCGCTCTCCCCAAATCATCACCATCATCATCCTTCAGAAATTCCTCCAGCCAGACTCTCAAGGAAGAAGAGAAAAATCGTTGATGGAGAAAGTTGGGTATCAGAGCATACCATACCTTTCTCGCCTCCGTACAATCCCTGATCGCGTGAATAGCATATTCATCAGCAGTGCCGCACTGCATACAGATCGGAGAAGCTGCGATACCCCTCGTACATCTCAGCGCTGCAGTCACAATCCTTTCATTGAACACGAGCCAAAGAAAAAATAGTCTTCTCGTCGGCAACGGGAGACGCCAAATCAAAGCACAATCCAAACCGCCAACTTCCTCTCTATCTTCCACCAAAATTTTGTAAGCCGATCCCGTCGTGAACTTGCTGCTAGTCGTGTGCTTCCACCTATAACCATCCTCCTGCAAATTCGACTTCGAAAGTGGAAAGCCAGCCACTTTGAGCGCAATATCATCAGGCAGATGTAGCAATAATTTCTCGATGTCCCAATCCCCCCTCCATTTGAGAAAATCCCCCACGGTTGCCTTCGCAATCTCACTTACTGGTTCAGAAGGAATCTGCTTCGCCAAAGGGCTGTCGAGCCAAGAGTCCCACCAGAAAGAAACAGAAGACCCATTGCCAACTCTCCGGGCCACCCCCTTGGACAACTCCTTCATGCCCAACAACACGGACCTAAACGACGACGACCACTTAGGCTTAACTCTCTCCACCTCGTTAGCCATCACCATTACATCCCCATGTATCTTATATTTGCCCCTCACGGCCCTTACCCGCAAACTACTAGGCTCATGAAGAAAATGCCAAGCCAGCTTCTGCAGAAGAACCGCATTATGCATCCTCATCGACCTTAATCCCAATCCACCCAACGCCTTAGGTTTACATACTTTCCTCCATCCACCAGACTCATCTATAAGGACCCTGGCTATGGAGAAAACAGTAGAGGGGGGGTTGAATAGTGTTTAAGCAATTTAAAAAAGTAGTTACACAAATTTAAATGCTAACCAACAATATATTACGGAATTAAAATTAAACCCAAATAGAAACAAATGCTAACTCATGGATGTTTCAATGGTTCGGATTACCCAAGTCCCTTCCACCCGGATACCTCCGGATGCTCAAGTTAGAACCCTAACTTGAGGTTTCCTTAAAACCCATTTGTAGAAACTCTACAAGTGAAATCGAAATACAATCGATTGACCTTGATTCCCACAACTTGGGAGCAAGCAAACCACTCTCACAACCCGAGAGCAAATTCAAATAATGAATATTAGAAAATATGAAAGCAACACTTACAATCACCTATGCCTGGAAGTAGAACTTGAAGGAGAAGTGTGTTGTGTGTTGAAGACTCTCTTGGAAGAGAGGAAAAGCCCTTTCTCTTGACTGCACCAAATGCCTAGAAGATAACTCTTTGGTTCTAGGTTGGAGAGCAAGAGATCAAAGATTTGAATTCTTAGGGCTTTTGGATTTGAGAGCTTTTGATCTTGAGAATGAAAGCTTGAGAGATTTTGCAATAGCCTAGGTAACATCTCAATGGAACAGTAGATGCTCCTTATATAGGTTTCTCAAATCCACAAAACAGAATAGGCAAAAACCCTTTTGGAATCCGTGAGAAAAATCTCAACGGATAGAATCTGCGCTCGCGACAGTCGACTGTTGAGGAAACTACAGTCGACTGTTGCACAGTCACAAGGGTATGTGAGAATTCATAACGGTAACTTACCACGTGGACAGTCGACTGATGAAGCATAGATAGTCGACTGTTGAACCAATAGGCGACTGTAAATCCTTCTACATGCGACTGGCCGAGAACATGGTAAGTTGAAGAATTCTGGAAATCTTCTGAGATAACAGGACAGACGATTGATGTGGATAAAACAATCGACTGTTAATCAGAACAGGTGACTGTAAATCCTTATACAGACGGCTGTCAAAACCCTGAGAATTTCCAGAGAGCTGAGTCAACAAATTGGCTCACAGACAGATGACTGATGTGGCATTGACAGTCGACTAATCCAATGGATAGTCGGCTGTAAATCCAACATAAGTCGACTGGCCTTAAAATACAGATCAACAGATTTTGGGCAAAAGATAGACATGCGACTAATAAACAAAACACAGTCGACTGTCACTTGGACATGTGCCTGTGAATCGTTCATGAGTCGCCTGTGAATTGTTCATGAGTCGACTGTGAGGATAAAAAAAGAGAAGCCCAAAACTAGTTTGTAAAAGATTGTGCATAACAGGCGATTGTAGAACATAATACAGTCGATTGTTTTTGAGACAAACGACTGTAAAACGTTCAGCAGTCGACTGTTATAAACAATACAAGCACAATCAAACAAGAAGTGAATTGGGGTCTAAGGACGAATGATCTAATGATTTCCTAAGAATGAATTGAAGATGTATGTGAGGGCTCCAACAAAGTTCTACTTCTAAGCTACATACTAGAAGAGATAAAGGAAATTTACATTGACGAACTCTCTCTTCTATCCAACGTATGAGCTTGAAGTCTTCATGGAGCTTCAATCATCATCAACGATCATCAAATCCATTTCATTTGCCTTCAATGAACTTTGAGAGTCATCCATTGCTAGTAGATCTTCATAATTAGCTTAGGCAATGGATTAACTACAAAATAGGGGATTAGGCACAAGTATTTATGTTTGCTCATCATTAACATCAAGTAGGGAGAAGTCCAATACTCCACATTCTCCCCCTTTTGATGATGACAAACAAACAAAAACAAAAAGATAAATAATTGTGCTTAATGGAAAACTTACTCCCCCTGAATCTATGGCAACTTCAATATTAGATTCAAAGTGTTAGCACATACTTAGCACATTCATTATGAATCCTGTATGTTTATTTCTCTCCCACTATGGCATTATCCAAAAAGGTGGGAGTAAATAACAACAACAATAATCACGCTAAATAAGAACTAACAACAATCAAAGAGTATAAAGATATATAGGATCAAAACTCATAAAACCATATCATATACTTATGTGAATAAAGAAATGGGAGTCCAATATCAACATTTTAGAAAAAAATGAAAAACAATATATATAGTCTAAAAAATGCATCACATCACAGATAGCATGAATAATCCAATATCAAGTCCAAATTGTCTCAAAATCACATTAGGAGAGAATATATCATTTATGGAGACAATATCACGATCAGCACACAGATATGATTAGCAATTATTCATGGTGTGACACAAAAGACGAAACTGCAATATCATATATATATATATATATATATATATATATATATATATATCAAAAGATGACATGAGTACACATCGGATGGACATCACCATGTCCAACAAAAATACATCATGATCACAAAAAAATCATCATGATATCAGCATACATCATTAGCAAATATTATACATCATAAACAAATATCCATCACTACACAAAATACAACCATCATACAAACTAACACTACTCAAAAGAAATCTATGAGTGAGTGTCTCCAGGTGCAACAGAGGAAGAAGTAGGCTCTGTGACAGCAGGGGTATCCTCTGGAGGAGGGTCAGCAGCAGCAACAACAGCAACATTAGCATCAGCAGCATCCTGAGTAGAAGCTACACCAGGATGCACAACGACATCAGTGACGATGGGCTGAGGAGGCTCATGAGGCTGGGGAGGAACGAAATGTCTCAGATGCTCAGGGAAGGGTATACCCTGATGCTGGAATGATAGGAAAGCCAACTCATATAAACCAGAGACCATCTCAAAAAGAATATCAAGAGAGGGTGGAGCAGATGTGGACAGCTGGTCTGCTGGAGGAACTGTGGAGGAAGAAGGAGCTGAAGCGGATTTCCCCTTCTTTGATGCAGACTGGAGAGCCGAAGAGGACTTCGCCTTTGCAGCAGCATCCAGAAGAGGACCAAAAGGCACAGGCTCGAAGGGAGACAAGTCAATCCCAAAGTGACGAAAAACAAGAGTAAGAAGACCACCGTATGGAATGTGAGCGGAGGAGGAAGTAAACTCGACCTTGTCCATCCTGTCAAGGAGGACACCGGCCCAGTTCACGGACATCCTAGAGAAGATCGCATACATACACCTCAGAATATCCTGGGAAGGCTGGTCAGATGATCCATACTTCGGCAGGATGTTGGACTTCACCACGAGGTGAACAGCCCAACCCCTAGCCAAAAACATAGACGACCTAATACCAGAATCTAGGGCTGAGGGTATCTCACGAAACATGTCCCGGAGGACATCCTGGTCAAGCTCATCAATGTCGGAGATGGAAATGTCAGAGGGAAGAGATCCAGTAGAAGGAATCCTAAGAATGGTCCCTACGAGAGTGACATCTATGCGAATGGAGGTCCCCTAGACAACAGTGTCAATGTATCCAGTGGAGGAGTACTCACCGCGAATGCGGTTAGCATAGAAGAGATTAACCAAAAATGGATAAGACCGAGGAGATTCGCTCTGAGAGAAGCGAAAAATATTGGCCAGATGGGTAGCAGATAAGATATCCGAAAGTCACTCAGGGGTGAAGGAGGGGAAAACGATATAATGCTCTCGAAGAAGTTTGATCCCAATGAGAGAGTGGAATTTTGCCAAGCAAAGATCATCTCGGCAAATGGGAACAAGGGGATTAGTAGGGGGCACTACAAGAGACTCTTCTGCAGAACACGACACATAAGGAGAGTGATGAGGAGCCTCAACACTAGGCTCATTGATGCTAACACCAATGGGCTTGCGCTGATGCTTGGTCAAGAGCTCAGTGTCAGGAGAAGAAGACCTTGGAGGAGAATATCCCTGTGAAGAAGAATGGGCGGGAGATTCGGCATGTTTGGTACGAGCTTTGTAGGTTTTCTTGGTCTTAGCGATAGAAGGCTTACGAACCCTAGGTCGCTTAGGAGCCATGATCTTCCCCTTTCCTTGGTCATTGATTTGGGTTCAATATTACATATTTAACCCCCCATTTAGCCCTATTTTGTGCTCATGTAATGCTATATTGTTCTCTAATACGTGCGTATTTTATATATCATCATCTATTAGAGAAAACACCTTATTTGAGTATAAAACATCAATTAATGGAGTATTTCTGCACTTATTATATTTTTCCTAGCACCGTCTCGATCTCACGATTCCAACGACTATTTATTTGTATTTTTCTGAGATCTGTGCTAATTACTATGAATTTTTGAATGCAGAATATCATTTATTGGAAATAAAATAAAGTTGGCACGAATCTTGATGAACACGTGGCGCAATCCTAGCGGTACCCCGCTCCATCCAACGCGCCAGATCATCGGAGCGACGCGGCAGCATCCGGATCGCTCATCGCAGATCTAACGGCGGATATTATCCCCGCTCGAAACAACGCAGATCTTTTCCAAGCGCGCGACGTGGCACGATCTTGACCGCTGCTCCACGATCCGATGGCCCAGAACGACTCTGATTTGAATTCAAAGAGCGGCTCACCTCCGGTCGACGTGGCTCTTTCTGAAGCGTTGGATTGTAATCCAACGGTTCCCCGTCTCCGAAAAGGACTGTGCTCGATCAAAGACGGCGGGATTTCCTTGGACACGCGGCACAATCCTGGGTGCTGACCGCTCGATCCAACGGTTTCGCCTGAAGCAAATCTCAGCAGCTACGCGGCCTTATCCTGGCCGTTGCGAATTGATCCAACGGCGTAGAAGCAATCCAAAGTGAACTCGGATTACTCTTAGCGAATGCGGAGTGGATCCAACCCGGGGCCACGTGGCAGCTCTTCATTCCATCCCGCCAGATCGGACGGCCCACACTCGAAGCAACGGAGATTTACGAAGCGGGCGCTGAGCGATATTATCTGGGCGACGTGGCATAATGTGGAGCGTCGATTAAAGATCCAACGGCCACGAAGATTCCGATGCGGATTCGAATTGAGGATGCGGGCTTCGCACTTATATCAAAGCACACGTGGCGCGCTGACGTTCGATCCCGCATGGATCGAACGGTCAGCATTTGCTCCGACTTCAGATGTGCGGCCACGATCTTCCAGCGACGTTGCGGGTGCGGATTTTGCACAAATGGGCGCGGGTTTCAACCCGTTAAGCGTATATAAACCCGCAATGAGCCTATATAAGGTATTTTAGGGTTTTTTGAGCGAATTCAAGCCAGATTGGGGCGTATTTTGAGCGTATTGGAGGCTCTAGGAGCCGTATTTCCCCTCTGAAAAATCCTGTAAAATTCCAGAGGCTTTTATTATTATTTCCAGAGAGTTTGAAGTCTTTTCAAGGAGAATTGGCGATATATTTCTTAACTTAAACCCCGTATTTGATGCTTTTCTCTTGTATTTTGCTATGAACTTGAAGTATTTGGCTATGAAACTTGTTTATTATTGCATTATGAGTAGCTAAATCTCTGTTGTGCATGGTATGGAGTAGTTAGGGGATATTATTTGTGTTAGTTTGGTTGCATTCCTTGTGCTAAATCGTTAAACGTCGCTAAAATTGTAATCTTTGTTCGTAAATCGACTTTTTCAGATTCCAAAAGAATTGATTTAGTTGATGATCGCCCCAAAAGGGTGAGTTTTGATCTCCCCAAAAGGGAGTTTCATACCGTAGTCTTGATCTATCCAAAAGAGAGTTTCATATCGTATTATAACTTTAGCGACGATCTTATTGAATTTTGTGTTTGAACCCCCAAAAGGGCATCTTCCGATGAATTGCTCCCAAAAGGAGAATTCGTTGAGTTATATTGGGTATTTTCCGGTGAATTGCTCTCAAAAAGAGAATTCATTGTGTTGTACCCGTCAACCAAATTAATACGAATCATTGATCCTAATGAACCCATACTATGTGCATACTTTTTATAGATATTTATTCTCACGTATTTTCTTTGTTCATATCGTTCACGTGTTCATATCACCATCACCATCATCATTGAAGTGGTTAGTTTCTTTTCGTAGGATTTTTATTTGATTTGAATTGTGGTTGCAACAGATTTCTTCCCGTGGATTCGATATCTGGACTCCCAGATTTTACTACTTGTACGGACTCTTGCGCTTGAGAGAGAGCACCTTTTCGGTCCCACCAAGTTTTTGGCGCCGTTGCCGGGGAGAAATGGTTTGTTACTACGGTTTATTTCATTTAGAAGACCTTCGGTGAGATCTTTCCACTTTACTGTATATAAACTTTTGTTTACTTTTTTGTACATAAAATTTTATTTTCTTAAAAATGGAGTTCATGAATTTTTATTGCACGAACAACCTGTATGATGCACGGTATGAAAATGCACACAAACATATAATGGAAAAGCTCAAGATTGTAAATTTTAATCAAACTGACTGTGAAACTTTCTTTCAGGCCTGGAGGAGGTTCACAAATATCGTATCGAGCTATCCACAGCATGGTTTCACAAATGAAGAGCTTATGGAGTCCTTCCTAGACGGACTACAACCTCAGCTGCAGGAATTATTGGGAGGCATGACGCCGACAGTGGCATGGGAATACATGGAGTCTCTACAAGAAAACGAAGAAACCATGGAAGAGACTTCAGAGAGCGATTCAACGGAGCCTTCGTGCCTTGATCAAGAAGAGCAAAGCGTAGACGTACCTTTGCAATCCTTGAGAGAGGACGCTTACCTGATTATTCAGACACAGGAGGCCACATCCCATCAATTCCAAGAGAATTTCCTTGCTCGGAGTCGGCAGATTCAAAAATCTATTGAAGATCTTAATTTGATTGCCACTTGCTTAGAAGAAAGTAAGGCTTTTGAAACTCAATTTCAAGATTCTAATACGAGTTTATCTTCTATTGCAGGTATATCGAGCGAGCCATGTCACGTTGATGACACGAAAAATAATATCTACATGGCAGAAAATGTGTGCAAAAGAGAGGACGAGCTAGCAATTTTGGATGAACGAGAGGAGGAGACAGCTAGGGACAAGGGTTTTGAGATTATCGCCATGGAGTCAGAACCATGCCCTCCTCCAGTTTTGTCCCAAAATCATTTATCCCTCTCCCCATTGAACGAGCATCGTACAGAGAGTAGTGCATATCTTTCAGGGAGTAGTCGTCAACTTATTTTAATTTCTTTCACATATTTTGATGACTACATTTGGAATAATTTTATTTCGAAGAATTTTAAACTAAAATGGATCGACGTGACTCATCTCTTGCAGGATACAGGTGGACATCTTATAGAGATGCAGGGAGTTACGTTGCTGGGATCCAGTTTAGTCGTTGGAGGAAGATTACTCGCCGAGGAGCGCAAGGAGCAAATTGAACAACTTCCTCCACAATTAAAGATTCGGGATCCGCCATTTGATCACGGTGTGTTCTTTCCAGTAGTGTAGTTTTTAAATGCTTTCTAGGTTGCTTGCTTGAATAAACTCGTACCCCTTCCGACATTGAGGACAATGTCCATCTTTAGTTGGGGTGTGTGTACGAGACTTAGGATTTTTTTTCAATTTTTTTCAAAAATAAGGTTAAGATAAGAATAAATCACCAAATCTCATTTTTTTTAAAAAACTCCTTCACATGCCTCAAATACGGATGATTACACATTAATTGAGTTCTGAAAATTTTTTATGGCTTGAGTTAATTATTTTTCTCTTCATGGAATTACTTTTAATATACTATTCAAGAAAACTTTCAATTTCCATGATTAATATCTCGAAATAGTTTGAATATATTTCATGCATGCTAATGTGATGAAAACGCTTAAGTATACACGATTTTTAAGAATAGTCTTCAAGTTGAAGAGGAATTTGGCCTTTGATTCTAATGTTTATATTCAAAGATGGGTTTTGAGTTGCTTACAAAAAAGAAAGAAAGAAAAGAAAAGAAAAGAAAATAAAATGAATGACAAATGAATGATGAAAAATGAATGAATGAGTATGTCACTAATAAATAACTTGGATGGCTCGAGTAGTACAGTCCGAGGGGTCCTTTTTGGCCTAATGCCCTATTATTGTCTGATTTGGGAGCCATTGACAGGAAACTCACTCATTTGATGGAGCGATCCAAGTTATACATTTTTCTGCGAATGTTGCTTGATGCGCGTTACGCGGAACGAATAAAAGAAAAGAATGGTGAATATACTAAGCAACTTCAATACCCATAATTTGAGTGATTTTTTTGATAGGCCAATTCCTTGGAAACAAGAAAACTAGGATATAACGACGTGTTATACTTTCGCTTGCGCAAAACGATGCTTGCATGTTATTTATTCATACTAAATTAGAGAAAATTTCATGTGATTGATTTTGTTCATGGATGTGTATATTGATGGCCAAGACCATGTTGGAATGCATATTATTGAGCCATGCCATGAGCAATTCGAAAGAACTTATTGTTTTATTGATCATCCGTATTCATCGCTCTTTTTGCTAGAGACTAGCAAATCGCTAGTTGGGGGGTGTGATTTGGGTTCAATATTACATATTTAACCCCCCATTTAGCCCTATTTTGTGCTCATGTAATGCTATATTGTTCTCTAATACGTGCGTATTTTATATATCATCATCTATTAGAGAAACCACCTTATTTGAGCATAAAACATCAATTAATGGAGTATTTCTGCACTTATTATATTTTTCCTAGCACCGTCTCGATCTCACGATTCCAACGACTATTTATTTGTATTTTTCTGAGATCTGTGCTAATTACTATGAATTTTTGAATGCAGAATATCATTTATTGGAAATAAAATAAAGTTGGCACGAATCTTGATGAACACGTGGCGCAATCCTAGCGGTACCCCCCCGCTCCATCCAACGCGCCAGATCATCGGAGCGACGCGGCAGCATCCGGATCGCTCATCGCAGATCTAACGGCGGATATTATCCCCGCTCGAAACAACGCAGATCTTTTCCAAGCGCGCGACGTGGCGCGATCTTGACCGCTGCTCCACGATCCGATGGCCCAGAACGACTCTGATTTGAATTCAAAGAGCGGCTCACCTCCGGGCGACGTGGCTCTTTCTGAAGCGTTGGATTGTAATCCAACGGTTCCCCCGTCTCCGAAAAGGACTGTGCTCGATCGAAGACGGCGGGATTTCCTTGGACACGTGGCACAATCCTGGGTGCTGACCGCTCGATCCAACGGTTTCGCCTGAAGCAAATCTAAGCAGCTACGCGGTCGCATCCTGGCCGTTGCGAATTGATCCAACGGCGTAGAAGCAATCCAAAGCGAACTCGGATTACTCTTAGCGAATGCGGAGTGGATCCGACCCGGGGCCACGTGGCAGCTCTTCATTCCATCCCGCCAGATCGGACGGCCCACACTCGAAGCAACGGAGATTTACGAAGCGGGCGCTGAGCGATATTATCTGGGCGACGTGGCACAATGTGGAGCGTCGATTAAAGATCCAACGGCCACGAAGATTCCGATGCGAATTCGAATTGAGGATACGGGCTTCGCACTTATATCAAAGCACACGTGGCGCGCTGACGTTCGATCCCGCATGGATCGAACGGTCAGCATTTGCTCCGACTTCAGATGTGCGGCCACGATCTTCCAGCGACGTTGCGGGTGCGGATTTTGCGCAAATGGGCGCGGGTTTCAACCCGTTAAGCGTATATAAACCCGCAATGAGCCTATATAAGGTATTTTAGGGTTTTTTGAGCTAATTCAAGCCAGATTGGGGCGTATTTTGAGCGTATTGGAGGCTCTAGGAGCCGTATTTCCCCTCTGAAAAATCCTGTAAAATTCCAGAGGCTTTTATTATTATTTCCAGAGAGTTTGAAGTCTTTTCAAGGAGAATTGGTGATATATTTCTTAACTTAAACCCCGTATTTGATGCTTTTCTCTTGTATTTTGCTATGAACTTGAAGTATTTGGCTATGAAACTTGTTTATTATTGCATTATGAGTAGCTAAATCTCTGTTGTGCATGGTATGGAGTAGTTAGGGGATATTATTTGTGTTAGTTTGGTTGCATTCCTTGTGCTAAATCGTTAAACGTCGCTAAAATTGTAATCTTTGTTCGTAAATCGACTTTTTCAGATTCCAAAAGAATTGATTTAGTTGATGATCGCCCCAAAAGGGTTAGTTTTGATCTCCCCAAAAGGGAGTTTCATACCGTAGTCTTGATCTATCCAAAAGAGAGTTTCATATCGTATTATAACTTTAGCGACGATCTTATTGAATTTTGTGTTTGAACCCCCAAAAGGGCATCTTCCGATGAATTGCTCCCAAAAGGAGAATTCGTTGAGTTATATTGGGTATTTTCCGGTGAATTGCTCTCAAAAAGAGAATTCATTGTGTTGTACCCGTCAACCAAATTAATACGAATCATTGATCCTAATGAACCCATACTATGTGCATACTTTTTATAGATATTTATTCTCACGTATTTTCTTTGTTCATATCGTTCACGTGTTCATATCACCATCACCATCATCATTGAAGTGGTTAGTTTCTTTTTGTAGGATTTTTATTTGATTTGAATTGTGGTTGCAACAGATTTCTTCCCGTGGATTCGACATCTGGACTCCCAGATTTTACTACTTGTACGGACTCTTGCGCTTGAGAGAGAGCACCTTTTCGGTCCCACCAGTCATGGGAGCCATGGAGTCAGTCAATCGAAAGAGACTAGTATTGACAGGAGACGAAATCAAATGACAATAATCGCACGCGAGAGAGAGAGAGAGAGAGAGAGAGAGAGAGAGAGAGAGAGAGAGACTCAAACCTAGTCGAAAGTCATGAACGCACAACGACGAAGCAATCGACAAACGGCAAGGAGGAGATCGACGGCGACGGCTGAGGAAATGAGCGGGAAGACACGCGGTTTCAAGTCGGAGGAGAGAGAAAACATGCGTCAAAATGAAACTTCTTCACGTTTATAAGAAAGAGGGAATTAATCTGGGCCGTTGGATCAAAGAATCGACGGCTCAGATCGAAGCAGTGAACCAACACAACAGTAGATAGTCGACTGATGAACAAAAGTCAGTCGACTGGATGAGGTGATAAGAAAAAAACTCAGGAAGACAGACAGTCGACTGTTGAGTAACATACAGTCGCCTGTCCCTGGGACAGTTGACTGTTCTATACACATCAGTCGACTGACTGAGAATCAATAAACTTCGTCAAAAAGACAGAGAGTACAGGAAAAATTTGACAGAAATGACAGTCGCCTGATGACCAAAATGCAGTCGCCTGTTGAAATAACAGTCGACTGTAAAATTGTCATCAGTCGTCTGTGTGAAAGATACAAGTTTCTGACTGAGAAGATACAGTAAGGCAGTCGACTGTCGAAGGAGAGACAGTCGTCTATCCTGGTCCAAAAAATGCACAGTGAGATAAAAATCCAGAGGATAAGAACACTCACCCTAGGACCTATACATTAATCACAAACTCATCATAAAAACAATGTAAAACAATAAATCAATTATAACATAAATCTCTAAAATCAATCTCAAAGAATTCATGAAATCACATAAATCTCAATTGCCTTTCTTAAACACATATATAAGATATATCAAATGAAGATATGCAACATGATGATATGAGCTTAAAAAGGGTTATAACATATATGTAGAGCTCCTAAATTTCAGATTCACCCATAATTCCTAATTCTCCACGCACCCTCACAAATGAATCTTCTTTAAGAGGTTTTGTGAAGATGTCGGCAATTTGTTTTTGGGTTTCAATGTACTCTAAGATGATGTCCTTATTAGCTACATGATCATTAATGAAATGATGTCTCATATCTATGTATTTGGTACGGGAATGATGTATCGGGTTCTTGGAAAGACATATAGCACTTTGGTTATCAACCATGATAGGGCAAGTATCACAATTGACACCATAGTCACTAAGAGTGTGTCTCATCCAAAGAACTTGTGCACATGCAAGACCCGCGGCAATATATTCCGCTTCGTTCGTGGACAATGACACCGAGTTCTGTTTCTTGGAAAACCAAGAAACTAAGGAATTTCCTAGAAAATGGCACATGCCACTAGTACTTTTCTTGTCGGACTTGCATCCGGCAAAATCGGCATCACTATATGAGATTAACTCATATGTGCTAGATTTAGGGTAAAGTAACCCATAATCTAGAGACTGATTGAGATAACGAAAATTCGTTTAACCGCAATCAAGTGTGACTCCTTAGGTCTACCTTGATATCTAGCACACAAGCAAACGGAAAACATGACATCGGGCCTACTAGTAGTTAAGTAAAGTAAGCTACCGATCATACCTCGATATAGACGAATGTCTACATCTTTTCCGTTTTCATCCTTGTGTAGGTGGGTAGTCGTACTCATGGGAGTCCTTTTGCTTGAAGACGATTCCATCCCGAATCGCTTAATAAGCTCCCATGTGTACTTTTTCTGATGTATGAAAGTTCCATTCTCCATTTGTCGAATTTGCAGTCCAAGGAAATAAGTGAGCTCTCCCATGTGGCTCATCTCGAATTCATCCTTCATAGATTTAGAAAATTCTTGACAAATATTAAAGTTAGTAGAACCAAAAGTAATATCGTCTACATAAACTTGAATCAAAAGAATGTCATTTTCATAATCTTTAATGAAGAGTGTAGAATCAACTTCTCCCATTTTAAAACCTAAATCCAAAAGAAAGGTCTTGAGTCGATCATACTGTAACGACGTGAAAATTCAACACTTCAATTTACGTATTTTACGAATTTTAAATTGAATTTTACTTTATAAATGTTAGTCAAGAGTTTTATAACAAAACAGATCTAAAAAATTCTTGTAAAAAATATTTTGAAGTACTAGACTTATTATATTGTATTTTAGCAATTTCAGATTTCCTCAAATGCCCAAAACAATTCTGTTAAAATTCATCTCCCAAAATTACCGTTTTGATTCAATGAATTTATTTTCTATCAAACATATTCAAAATGTTTTCAAACTTCTCCAGTAGCATCGTATGATCATTTAGGGCTTCCCACATTAATTTCGTAATTTTCTGATATCATATCAATAGAGAACCCGCAAACCCGCTTTCTAAACGTTTTGGCCTAAAACTAGTATTTCTGTAGCTCAAATCCCAAAACGGATCTTGTATTCGCGATCCTCGCGTCGATACGATCCAGTGGGTATGTTTTCGTAATTTTTCGGAGTCGTTTGTGAAAACGCATTTGTATTTCACCGCTTTGCTAATTACATTCACTAATGACCATTTTACTGTTACTAATTACTTTTACTAAGTTACTTTTACCCACCTAACCCTTAATTAACCCAACCCTACCCCCTTAAATGGCTGCCTAAGTGGGTGAGATCCGGCAATTTCGGATCCACCCACCCTAATAACTACCTAGTAGTTAACTTCCATATTACTCTTACCTGTATTATTATATGTTAGTATTTTTGAGCCCTATATATTTCACCATGCTTCCTTCTTTCAACCCAAACACACAACTTTCTCCCCTTTATTCTTTTTCGTTCGATTTTTACCGAGGGCTTCAATACCTCTCCCGCTCTTTCACCCTCGCTCTATCTCTCTCTCCCTCAACCCCGCCTCCGGAGGGTCGACCCTCGCCCGACAGCCACTTCGCCATCTCCGACAAGGCGCCCCAACCACTCATCCGCCGCAGCGCCTCGCCTCGCCTCGCCGTACGGCCTCCTTCGCCACCGAACGCGCCACAGCTCCGACGAGCAACGCCGCTCCCCAGCCTATCCCTCTCACTCCGGTCGACGCCGACGGCCCCCGCTCCGTCACTCAGCCCCGTCGCAGCCGCTCGCCGTCCGCCGAGAGCACAACTGCCCGAAGCCCTCTCCCACCGAGCTCCGGCCACCGGCGACACCCCCAAGCCCAACAGGCGGTCGCCGAAGCACCCCGAGCACGCCGCTCGCTCAGCGCCGCGCCTCCGGCCGCCTCCGAGCGCTGGCCAAATCCCGACAGCGCCCCGAAGCTCCGCCCCACCTCCGTGAGCCACGGTGTCGCCGCCTGACGCCTCCGACAGTGCCACCTCGCCGTACCGCTTGCCGCAGCCGTCGCCTGAGCGCCCCCTCCCGCGCAGTCGCCGCTCGCCACCGGCCAAGCGAAGAACAGCCCCCCTCCGACGAGTAAGCGTCGACGGATGCGTGAATGCTGCAGTGGCATTCTTGTAAATACAAAGTATTTTCGTAATTACGTATTATTAATTAATTAATAATAGGATTTAATGGTTATAAATCCATAACTTGATATACATGGCCCAGAAAAATGTGGGGATAGCTCTGAAAATTCAGAAACGATATTTCGGATCCAATGGCGCTAGTCTCACTGCGAGCAGATGCCTACTTTTTTCAGAATAAATTTTTGAATTTGAAAATTAAATACGTATAAAACATTCTAAAATTCGTAGCCGCTGTTTTCACTTACAATAATACGTGAGAAAATTATATGTGAAATTAAACTTCGAGACGGTCGTTTTGACTACTCACTCACGTAATTCCGACTTGTATTGCTCCCGTAAGAAATTACGGAAGATACGCGTCACTTAAGTATTTTAGGGGTTTTAAGCTATTTCTAAGTTTATAAAAATTATAAAAAAATACAGAAGCTTCTGAAAATTCTCCCCTCTTGCAGTAAAATCAAAATAATTATTTTAGGTTTATATAAAAATTTTAAATATTTTTCGACACCGTTTTAACAAGTTTAAAAATCAAACTGACCTAATTATTAAATAGGGAAAAGTTGTGTTTTCTAACTAAGTAATTTGTGTTGCAGGAACGGACTCTGGTGTACCAACCTCAGAGGAAGCACTAGATCCTCTTCCAGCTTACTACGACGGTGTTGATTTTGGTAAGTCACGACAGGTCCTAAACTCAGAAATCCAGTCCACTGTGCTTGTACGAACTTATAGCACCGCACTACTACGTGCTCGAAGCACGGAAGCATACGACACCTTCTTGTGTTGGACTTTTCTTTGTCCTTTATACTTGGCACGGTTCACTTAGAAACATCCCGTGGAACAATCATCTAAAGAACTTGTACTCGACACGTCACTGGGGTTTCGGGGTAACTCACAGTTTGCGAGAGTACGGGAGTGACTAGAGTTCGATCTACATGTCAAGCTGCCTGTGTTTCGGCATCCTGTCTAGCTGCCTGCGTTTCGGCAAACCATCCTGCTGCCTGGGTACCGGCATTCGTCTGGGTAGCACCCAGGCAAGAGACGAACTGAACGGTCACATATTGTACTCTCCGACTTGAGTCACGTAGTTCTAGTGGAGCTTGCACGGTTACTTCTTTACAGTCATGCACTGTACTTTCTACACTTGTACAGACACTATACCGTACTTTACTTTACTTCCGCTTGTCATACTTGTACAGTACTCCTTTTCTTTGTTTAGAATCGTTGTGACTTACCTTCGGTTCCACTTGTGGCACCGGCAGACGATGACCTGATCGAGGAGATTGCCCCAGAGTATGAGGAGCCTGTATACGACCCAGAAGCTGTGGAGTTTTAGCTGTTTTGTGCTTGAGTGTGTGTTGTGAGATGTATTTCCTTTCTGTATTTCCTTTCCGTACTTTTCCTTTCATGTATTCTGGTGAGAGAGTGCTGGTTGTTGTTGTACTTTAATTTGTGGACTGTAGTAACGTTGAATGTTGGTTTGAGTGTTGTTGGTACATCTCTGCGTTGTGGCTATGCTGAATTCACTGGTAAACTGCGGAACCTGCGAGTAAATCAAATAAGTAACGGGCCCCCGAGAGCGGGTCGTTTCAAGTTTGGCGGCCCATGCAGGTCCGTGCAAAATACCTCGTGAACAGTGTAGCAAAACCAGGGTGTATCGTATATGATACTCAACGAAGCTGACAATCTTTCTATGAATGCAGGTACGACATTCAACAATGGACGGGAACACTTCCGAAAGCCAGTGGAGTTGACCTATCTGGCCTTAATAAAAAAAAGTCATTAACAAAGCCTAAATTTTGATAGGATTAGTTAGTTGTTGATAAAAATCTTTCTGTATCGGTGGCACTCATATGAATGATAATCTTCCTTCAATGGACCATGATACCGGTCAATGTGCTTGGCTAAAGTCTGTTGGATCAACCTAGCTAGACTGGGCATAAGTGATCCTGGCTTAGTCACATCCCTGGCCGTGTCCGCTGGACCGCAAGGACGTGAATCATGAGTATGTGACGTCATCGATCTTCTCCACTATCAACCTTCCTTTATCTTGATGACCTTTCGTTTGACCTTCTTAGAATCTTTCTACACCAATTCTTACTAAACATCATGTACAGGTCTTTTGTGTTCAACGCTCGAGAATGGACGGAAACACCTCAAAGACCCCCAATGGAGCCAATCAGTCTGGAGCCAACAACCCGACCGACAACGGGCCAACTCCCACAGTGCATCAGATCTCGGATCTGGCATTGAGAGAAATGGTCGAGGCTATCAAAGGCGAATATCACCCTACGGGAGGCATCCAACAATTTCGCTCCCTCCACCCGAAGACCTGGAACAGAGAAGATGGCCCGATGAAGGCCGATGAATGGCTAGAAAGTACTGAAGAGAACTTGAGGGCCGCCCAGATCGGGAGACATGCCTGGGCAGATACTGCCAGGTCCCAACTAACGGATGGGGCCAGAGTCTGTTGGGGCTCTGCAGAAAAGCGTCTCCAGCGACCAATCGAATGGGAGACATTCACGGAACTCTTCCGCACTCAATATTTCTCTCATGAGGCCCAGATGGAACTTGAGGCGCAATTTGTTGGGTTGAAGCAAGGTTCCATGACGGTGGAACAATACGGCGCCCGGTTCACCATGTTGAGCCGCTTTGCTCCCGAGTTGGTTGCCACTCCAATAGCCCAGGCTCGACGCTTCAAGCAGGGTCTCAACATAGAGATCCGCAGGAATTTAGTCGGACGTACATTGTCTACCCACACTGAAGTTCTAGCTGCTGCTCGTGAACACGAGTTTATGGAGAGGGAAGAAAGGCGTGTGATGGCTGCCCCTTCCAGAAGGCCCCCACCTCCAACAACTACTGCTGGATCCAGCCGTCAGCCATCATCCGACCAGATGTATCGCTCGATCCAGCAGACCCAGTTCAAGAGGCAGGCACCAGCGCAACGTCCAGTGTGTCACCATTGTGGTAGGCCTGTACATGTGAAATCAGAGTGCCGTTGGTACCGGAATCTCTGCCTGGTTTGTGGAGCGGAAGATCATCTTGCTAGAGATTGCCCTGTTGCAATAGCACGAGTTACTACCACTACCACAGCTGCTGCCCCCGCTGGAGACACTTCTCATCAACCACCACCTCCTCCGCAACGACAGGCCTACACGATGATCACAGAAGATGTCGAAGCCCTCGACCAGGTGATTGGAGGTATGAATTATCACTTTTGATATTATACTCGTTCAGTTGCAATCAGTATATCATCGTAGCTATTATGTTAATGCTAGTCTTGAGACTAGCTATAAAAGCTATGGTGATGTCAATAGTATGTATTCATGTATTCATCTCTTGTTTTTCTTGATACTGTGATATCACATTGTATTTCATGCTATTAACAACTTATTTTCCTATGTCGTGGTTGTTCATCGAGCCTTCCGGTTGATCGTTTGAATTGCTTAGGCAATTATCGATCCTCTTAATTCCGAGGACGGAATTATTCTAAGGAGGGTAGGATGTAACGACCTGAAAATTCAACACTTCAATTTACGTATTTTACGTATTTTAAATTGAATTTTACTTTATAAATGTTAGTCAAGAGTTTTATAACAAAATAGTTCTCAAAAATTCTTGTAAAAAATATTTTGAAGTACTAGACTTATTATATTGTATTTCAGCAATTTCAGATTTCCTCAAATGCCCAAAACAATTCTGTTAAAATTCATCTCCCAAAATTACCATTTTGATTCAACGAATTTATTTTCTATCCAAACATATTCAAAATGTTTTCAAACTTCTCCAGTAGCATCGTATGATCATTTAGGGCTTCCCACATTAATTTCGTAATTTTCTGATATCATATCAATAGAGAACCCGCAAACCCGCTTTCTAAACGTTTTGGCCTAAAACTAGTATTTCCGTAGCTCAAATCCCAAAACAGATCTTGTATTCGCGATCCTCGCGTCGATACAATCCCGTGGGTATATTTTCGTAATTTTTCGGAGTCGTTTGTGAAAACGCATTTGTATTTCACCGCTTTGTTAATTACATTCACTAATGACCATTTTACTGTTACTAATTACTTTTACTAAGTTACTTTTACCCACCTAACCCTTAATTAACCCAACCCTACCCCCTTAAATGGCTGCCTAAGTGGGTGAGATCCGGCAATTTCGGATCCACCCACCCTAATAACTACCTAGTAGTTAACATCCATATTACTCTTACCTGTATTATTATATGTTAGTATTTTTGAGCCCTATATATTTCACCCTGCTTCCTTCTTTCAACCCAAACACACAACTTTCTCCCCTTTATTCTTTTTCGTTCGATTTTTACCGAGGGCTTCAATACCTCTCCCGCTCTTTCACCCTCGCTCTATCTCTCTCTTCCTCAACCCCGCCTCCGGAGGGTCGACCCTCGCCCGACAGCCACTTCGACATCTCCGACAAGGCGCCCCACCCACTCAGTCACCGCAGCACCTTGCCTCGCCTCGCCGTACGGCCTCCTCCGCCACCGAACGCGCCACAGTTCCGACGAGCAACGCCGCTCCCCCAGCCTCTCCCTCTCACTCCGGTCGACGCCGACGGCCCCCGCTCCGTCACTCAGCCCCGTCGCAGCCGCTTGCCGTCTGCCGAGAGCACAACCGCCCGAAGCCCTCTCCCACCGAGCTCCAGCCACCGGCGACACCCCCAAGCCCAACAGGCGGTCGCCGAAGCACCCGGAGCACGCCGCTCGCTCAGCGCCGCGCCTCCGGCCGCCTCCGAGCGCTGGCCGAATCCCGACAGCGCCCCGAAGCTCCGCCCTGCCTCCGTGAGCCACGGTTTCGCCGCCCGACGCCTCCGACAACGCCACCTCGCCGTACCGCTTACCGCCGCCGTCGCCTAAGCGCCCCCTCCCGCGCAGTCGCCGCTCGCCGCCGGCCAAGCGAAGAACAGCCCCCTCCGACGAGTAAGCGTCGACGGATGCGTGAATGCTACAGTGGCATTCTTGTAAATACAAAGTATTTTCGTAATTACGTATTATTAATTAATAAATAATAGGATTTAATGGTTATAAATCCATAACTTGATATACATGGCCCAGAAAAATGTGCGGATAGCTCTGAAAAATCAGAAACGATATTTCGGATCCAATGGCCTAGTCTCACTGCGAGCAGATGCCTACTTTTTTCAGAATAAATTTTTGAACTTGAAAATTAAATACGTATAAAACATTCTAAAATTCGTAGCCGCTGTTTTTCACTTACAATAATACGTGAGAAAATTATATGTGAAATTAAACTTCGAGACGGTCGTTTTGACTACTCACTCACGTAATTCCGACTTGTATTGCTCCCGTAAGAAATTACGGAAGATACGCGTCACTTAAGTATTTTAGGGTTTTAAGCTATTTCTAAGTTTCTAAAAATTATAAAAAAATACAGAAGCTTCTGAAAATTCTCCCCTCTTGCAGTAAAATCAAAATAACTATTTTAGGTTTATATAAAAATTTTAAATATTTTTTGACACCGTTTTAACAAGTTTAAAAATCAAACTGACCTAATTATTAAATAGGGAAAAGTTGTGTTTTCTAACTAAGTAATTTGTGTTGCAGGAACGGACTCTGGTGTACCAACCTCAGAGGAAGCACTAGATCCTCTTCCAGCCTACTACGACGGTGTTGATTTTGGTAAGTCACGACAGGTCCTAAACTCAGAAATCCAGTCTACTGTGCTTGTACGAACTTATAGCACCGCACTACTACGTGCTCGAAGCACGGAAGCATACGACACCTTCTTGTGTTGGACTTGTCTTTGTCCTTTATACTTGGCACGGTTCACTTAGAAACGTCCCATGGAACAATCATCTAAAGAACTTGTACTCGACACGTCACCGGGGTTTCGGGGTAACTCACAGTTTGCGAGAGTACGGGAGTGACTAGAGTTCGATCTACATGTCATGCTGCCTGTGTTTCGGCGTCCTGTCTAGCTGCCTGTGTTTCGGCAAACCATCCTGCTGCTTGGGTACCGGCATTCGTCTGGGTAGCACCCAGGCAAGAGACGAACTGAACGGTCACATATTGTACTCTCCGACTTGAGTCACGTAGTTCTAGTGGAGCTTGCACGGTTACTTCTTTACAGTCATGCACTGTACTTTCTACACTTGTACAGACACTACACCGTACTTTACTTTACTTCCGCTTGTCATACTTGTACAGTACTCCTTTTCTTTGTTTAGAATCGTTGTGACTTACCTTCGGTTCCACTTTTGGCACCAGCAGACGATGACCTGATCGAGGAGATTGCCCCAGAGTATGAGGAGCCTGTATACGACCCAGAAGCTGCGGAGTTTTAGCTGTTTTCTGCTTGAGTGTGTGTTGTGAGATGTATTTCCTTTCTGTATTTCCTTTCCGTACTTTTTCTTTCATGTATTCTGGTGAGAGAGTGCTGGTTGTTGTTGTACTTTAATTTGTGGACTGTAGTAATGTTGAATGCTGGTTTGAGTGTTGTTGGTACATCTCTGCGTTGTGGCTATGCTGAATTCACTGGTAAACTGCGGAACCTGCGAGTAAATCAAATAAGTAACGGGCCCCCGAGAGCGGGTCGTTACACATACCAAGCTCTAGGAGTTTGTCTCAACCCATACAACGCTTTCTTAAGTTTGAAAACATGATTTGGAAATTTTTCATGAATAAAACCGGGAGGTTGAGAAACATATACTTCTTCATTGACAATCCCATTTAAAAATGCACTTTTAACATCCATTTGAAATAACTTAAAATTCTTATGGGATGCAAAAGATAAAAGCAATCTAATAGCTTCTAATCTAGCTACGGGGGCAAAAGATTCTTCGAAATCAATACCTTCCTCTTGCCGGTAGCCTTGAGCTACTAACCTTGCTTTGTTCCTTGTGATTACCTCGTTCTCATCGGTCTTGTTCTTGAAGATCCACTTGGTCCCAATGACTTGGTGACCACTTGGAAGAGGAACGAGCTCCCAAACTTCATTTCTCTCGAATTGCATTAGTTCTTATTCCATTGCCACTATCCAAGAACTGTCCTCATAAGCTTCTTAGATGTTCTTTGGCTCAATGGTAGAGACAAATGCGCAATGAGAGAATTCTTCAATTCTTGACCTCGTTCGAACACCCACACCAATATCTCCAATTATTTGGTTATGAGGATGATTGCGAACGGTCGGGTAAGCTTTGGGTATTCCTACATCACTTGAAACATCTTCAACAATTTCGTTAGTAGTGTTAGTCTCAATAATCAAATCATTAGTCTTAACATTACTAAGAGAATCACAAATAGCATCTACACTATCATCATCAACATGAGGAAAATCAAAATCTTCATAAAATGATACGTGTAGAGATTCCTCAATCGTTGAAGAAGTTTTGTTGTATATCCGGTAGGCTTTGCTACGTGTGGAATATCCAACAAAAATTCCTTCATCGGATCTTGGCTTAAATTTATCTAGATTACCAAAAGTGTTCTTGGTAAAAAATTTTGAACCAAAAACTCGAAAACACTTAACTTGAGGCTTTTTATCACAAAACAACTCAAAACAAGTTTTGTTCGTTCGGGGTCTCACTAGGATCCTATTGAGCACATAACATGCCGTGTGCACTGCCTCTGCCCAAAATTGTAGTCCAAGATGACTATCATGGAGCATAGTGCGAGCACACTCAATAAGGTCATATTCTTTCTCTCTACAACGCCATTTTGTGGTGGTGCCCGAGGGAAGGAAAAGTTATGAGTTATCCTGGTGTCATCATAAAACTTTGTAAAAGATTCATTCTCGAATTCTCCTCCATGATCACTACGGATAGTGATAATGGTGGATCCTAAGAGATTCTGAATCTTCTTTGCAAATATCGTAAACTCTTCAAAAGCTTCATTCTTATTAGTTAAAAATGAAACCCAAGTAAATCTAGAAAAGTCGTCAACGACAACTAATCCATAATGAGCATTGCCTAAAGAGGCGGTTCTAGTTGGCCCAAACAAATCTAGATGAAGAAGTTCTAGGGGCCTCTTAGAAATAATGCCTTCTTTAAGCTTAAATGATGATTTACTAAGTTTACCTCTTTGACACGAATCACAAAAGTTTTTCTTACTAAAAGCAATTTTAGGAAAACCTTTGAGTAGATCATGCTTAGCTAACTTATATAAGTGTTTGAAGTGAACATCACCAAAACGGCAATGCCATAGTAGTTATTCACTTGAATTAGCAACTAAGCAATGTTCTACGGTTTTAGGCAAGCTCAAATAATAAATATTTTTACGCCTAATACCGGAAAATAAAACATTCGAATCAAAATCAACAATTGTACACAATCCTTCTCCAATGTTAACCTTGTAACCTTTGTCACAAAGTTGACTAATGGAAATGAGATTGTGACATAAACCACTAACAAGATATACATTAGTGATTAAGGGTTTTGAAGGGTTACCGACAATACCTACTCCAATGATGGTTCCCTTTTGATTACCTCCAAAAGTGACCATTGCACCATCCTTGATGTTAATCACTTCGGAGAGCAATGAGGGATCTCCCGTCAAGTGTTTGAAGCAACCACTATCGAGAATCCATCCTTTCCCTTTAGAGCTAATATGACTTTTATTGCTCTTCTTCTTTCTCTTGGGTACCTACATAATATACCATAAGCTTATGGTACCCAATGTTTGTTGGGTTCAAGGGGATTAGCCCTTTGGAAGCCAAGTCCAAGTGGACTTCTGCTTCCCAAATTAATTACAGTTCTTAATAACATCATGAAAATAGGAATCAACATAAGCATTCCTATCATTTAGGTTGGTGTTCTTAGGACCCCAAATGGTGTAAATTTTGGGAGTCCTTTTCCTAGTTGCATGCATACTTGTTAGATTTCTATGTGGTGCATGCTTATTAGGAACATGGTTTCTAGCATAAACATGAGGTGGTGGATATGCATTGAGCATGCGAGAATGATATGTATGCTTGGGAACATGCATGTAGTATGAAGCATATGGGTTATGCATGACATGTGGAGGATGTGCATACATGTAAGAATGATGTGTATGTGCATATGGGTGTAAAGGAGCACATACATGAGTATTTCTCATGTGTGGATTTGTACGTGTCCGTGGGTGTGGAGCATAAAAGTGTCATGAGTATCCACTTGTGAAGTAGGAGGTTTCCTGCGTGGATGAGTGTTGGTGTACATGTAAGCATGGCTTCTCTTTTGGTTTCTACCCTTAGTGGGTTTCTTGCCAAAAGGAAGAGATGGTGAAGTGGTGACATTCTTGGTAGGTTTGCTATTTATAGTGTCTTTGATACCACTTGTGGATGCACCGGAGGATGGCCTCACAAAGTCTATAGTAACACCACTATAGGAAGTGCGAGCATTGGATGCATTCGCATTCACAAACCCAAGACCAACACGATGTGTGGCCGGAAATTGGTTTGCTAGCAAATCATCCAATTGTCCTTTTCCCTTATTGAATCTCACAATACGGGAGGACATGAGCTCATATTTCTCCTTAAGAGAAGAAATGTTGGTATCCAAGGTGGACACCCGTGTTTTAAGCTCGTACACTTGAGTTTTAAGAGAATCATTCTCTAACCCCAATTGTGTGTGTCGTGTAACTAGATCACTATTATCCTTAGGATGTGTTTGATCTAGTTGAGATTTGAGGGTTTTCACCTCATCTCTCAAAGTGACATTTTGAGAAGCTAAATTCGCTTTCTCAAGAGTTAAAGTATCAACAATGGTGTCATTGTTGATAATGCATGGAATGGATAACTTGCTAACATTCATTTTCTTTAAGCTAGTATATCTAAACATTAAAGATTGATATTTAGCAAATAATTCTTCATTTGCAATAAGAAGTTCATCCATTGTTACCTCGGTATCATCCGTGTCGGAATCACTCTCATCGGAGAGTGGATCTTCTCGTGCCATGAAACACATGTGGGCGTTCTCACCCTTCTCATCATCGGAATCACTTGATAAGTCTTCACTTGAGTCATCGAATGTACTGACAAGTCCTTTCTTCTTATCTCTCTTGTTCTTGTCGGACTTGTGATACTTCGGATCCTTCCACTTCTCTTTGTTTCTTAGCATTGGGAAATCCCTCTTGATGTGCCCTGTCTTATTACACTTAAAGCAAAGAGAGGAAATAACATTAGTAGACTCAAATCTTTTGTTAGAGGGAAATTTACCTTTGCGGAAGAAGCGTTGGAACTTCTTCGCCATTTGGGCCATTTCGCCTAAATCCATCTCATTCTCTGATTCTTCACTATCGGAGGATGATGAATTGGCGTTGAATGCCAAAGCTTTCTTCTTAGCCACCGAAGGATTCATCATAGCTCGAATCTTTAATCGGTTCTTCCGTCTTACTTCATAAGACTTGAGAGTCCCGATAAGATTCACAACTGTGTAATTCTTCAAACCATTGACCTCCTCGATGGCGATAGCTCTTCTTTCCCATTTGGAGGTCATTCCCATTATGATCTTCCTTACCTTTTTAGGTTCGGTGTATGTTTGGCAAAGGGCTTCCAATTCATTGGTGATGTCGGTAAAACGTCCGTACATCGATGCAATGCTATCACTTTCCTGTATATGAAACAAATCGAAGTTTTGCACGGCAACATATAACTTTAAAAGTTTTACCTAGTTCGTTCCCTCATGGGTAACGATGAGATGGTTTCAAATTTGATATGCACTCTAACATGTGCATATCTTGTTGAACTCATTCCGGTCCAACGCACAATGAAGAGCGTTCATTCTCAGAAGTCATCTATTTTTCGAAATCCTCTTCGGTGGGCTCGACGTATTCCTTGTAGAGGGTTCTCCAAAGCGAAGCGCTCCTTAGGAACGTCTCCATCCTACACTTCCAATAGCCAAAGATCGTGCCATTGAAATGTGGAGGACACACCGTTGATTAACCTTCGAAAAGTGTGGACGCTCCATCACGGTCGTGATTGTTGTACGAAGGCGAAGGAGGAATGTTGTTGTTGTTGGATGCCATAGCTATAACCTTGCGCTTTGATACCAATTGTAAGGACCCTGACTATGTAGAAAACACTAGAAGGGGGGGTTGAATAGTGTTTAATCAATTTAAAAAAGTAGTTACACCAATTTAAATGCTAACCAACAATATAGTGCGGAATTAAAATTAAATCCAAATAGAAACAAATGCTAACTCAAGGATGTTTCAAGGGTTCGGATTACCTAAGTGACTTCCCGACTTGTTCCCGGTAATCCTACGTCCCTTCCACCCGGATACATCCGGATACTCAAGTTAGAACCCTAACTTGAGGTTTCCTTAAAACCCACTTGTAGCAACCCTACAAGTGAAATCGAAATACAATCGATTGACCTTAACTCCCATAACTTGGGAGCAAGCAAACTACTCTCACAATCCGAGAGCAAATTCAAATAACGAATATTTTGAAATATGAAAGAAACACTTACAATCACCTATGCCTTGAAGTAGAACTTGAAGGAGAAGTGTGTTGTGTGTTGAAGACTCTTTTGAAAGAGAGGAAAAGCCCTTTCTCTTGACTGCACCAAATGCCTAGAAGATAACTCTTTGGTTCTAGGTTGGAGAACAAGAGATCAAAGATTGGAATTCTTAGGGCTTTTGGATTTGAGAGCATTTGATCTTGAGAATGAAAGCTTGAGAGATTTTGCAATAGCCTAGGTAGCATCTCAATGGAACAGTAGATGCTCCTTATATAGGTTTCTCAAATCCACAAAACAGAATAGGCAAAAACCCTTTTGAAATCTGTGAGAAAAATCTCAACGGATAGAATCTGCGCTCGTGACAGTCGACTGTTGAGGAAACTACAGTCGACTGTTGCACAGTCAGCAAGGGTAAGTGAGAATTCATAACGGTAAATTACCACGTGGACAGTCGACTGATGAAGCATAGACAGTCGACTGTTGAACCAACAGGAGACTGTAAATCCTTCTACAGGCGACTGGCCGAGAACCGGGTAAGTTGAAGAATTCTGGAAATCTTCTGAGATAACAGGACAGACGACTGATGTGGATAAAACAGTCGATTGTTAATCAGAACAGGCGACTGTAAATCCTTATACAGACGGCTGTCAAAACCCTGAGAATTTACAGAGTGTTGAGTCAACAAATTGGCTCACAGACAGATGACTGCTGCAGCATTGACAGTCGACTGATCCAATGGACAGTCGACTGTAAATCCAACATAAGTCGACTGGCCGTAAAATACAGATCAACAGATTTTGGGCAAAAGATAGACAAGCGACTGATAAACAAAACACAGTCGACTGTCACTTGGACAAGCGCCTGTGAATCGTTCATGAGTCGCCTGTGAATTATTCATGAGTCGCCTGTGGGGATAAAAAAGAGAAGCCCAAAACTAGTTTGTAAAAGATTGTGCATAACAGGCGACTGTAGAACATAATACAGTCGATTGTTTTTGAGACAGACGACTTTAAAACGTTCAGCAGTCGATTGTTATAAACAATACAAGCACAATCAAACAAGAAGTGAATTGGGGTCTAAGGACGAATGATCTAATGATGTCCTAAGACTGAATTGAAGATGTAAGTGAGTGCTCCAACAAAGTTCTACTTCTAAGCTACATACTAGAAGAGATAAAAGAAATTTACATTGACGAACTCTCTCTTCTATCCAACGTATGAGCTTGAAGTCTTCGTGGAGCTTCAATCATCATCAACGATCATCCAATCCATTTCATTTGCCTTCAATGAACTTTTAGAGTCATCCATTGCTAGTAGATCTTTATAATTAGCTTAGACAATGGATTAACTGCAAAATAGGGGATTAGTCACAAGTATTTATGTTTGCTCATCATTAACACCAAGTAGGGAGAAGTCCAATGCTCAACATCATCTTCCTACAACCCTCACGTCCACCCCATAAAAATCTCATGTTAAGCTTATCGATAATATCCAGAGTCTGATCTGGCAGCTTGACCGAAAGCATCGAGTAAGTGGGCATCGTATCCGTCACTGATTGGATCAAGGTTGCTCTACCAGCAAGACTGAGGACCTTCGACTTCCAACCCCTCATCTTAGCAGTAATCTTCTCAACAATCCCTCTGAAAGACAATTTATTAACTCTCCTATGAACTATGGGAATACCCAAATAACATCCCAAATCTTCCGTCACCTTGATTCCCAGAATATTGCTAATCTTTCCCCCATGACCAGGCACGCAACAAGGGGATAGAAAACATCTTGATTTACCTAAACTTACCCTTGCTCCTGACGCATCACAAAACTTCTCGAGGATGTCTTTCATCACCTTCGCATGCTCCAAGGATCCTCTACCAAAAAGAAAAATATCATCAGCAAACATTAGATATGAGAACCCAGGAGAGTCCTTATTGAAGGCAATCGGCTTCCATTTCTTCTTTGCCACCGCTTCATTAATCATCCATCCAAGCCTTTCCATGCATAACACGAACAACAAAGGACTTAAAGGATCCCCCTGCCGTAGCCCCCTCTTGGCTTGGAACCAGTCAGTATGACCCCCATTCCAAAGAACAGACATCTTAACCGAAGAAACACAAAACATGATGAGCTTGATCCACTTGCTAGAAAACCCGAAGAGGGTTAAGGTCTCCTTCAGAAACTCCCAATCAACCCTGTCGTAAGCCTTCTCTAAATCAATTTTGATAGCCATTAAACCATCATTCCTTTTGGATTTTCTAATGGAATGCACCAACTCATGCGCCAAGATTACATTATCAGCTGCTTGCCTTCCAGGGATGAAACTCACTTGACATGGGTTCCCCAAATTCCCAATCACAACCCTGAGTCTATTCACTAAAACGTTAGCAATAATCTTATAAGCCACCGGAAGTAAACAGATAGGCCTAAATTGAGATATCATTTCAGGGTGAGCCAATTTTGGAATCAGAACCAGTAAAGACTTACCCAACTCCATATTGAAAACACCCTCCTCCAAAGCTCTCGACACTAAAATGGTAATATGCAACTTCACATATTCCCAGAATTCTTGGTAGAAACCAGCATGCAACCCGTCCACCCCCGGTGCCTTCCATGCTTTCATATTAAACAGAGCACATCTAACCTCCTCCTCAGACGCACTGGAATCCATAACCACCCTCTCATCAGCACTCAGTTGTAAGATAGGAGGGGAACAGTTCAAAATCCGCATCCCCACTTCCTTATCAAACAAATCCTTGAAATAATTGAAGCACATGTCCTTAAGGAGATCCGGCTCAGAAATCCACTCACCATTACCATTTTTAAGTAACCCGACTTTCAGAAACCTCCTCTTATTTAGGGTAGTCAAGTGGAAAAATTTTGTATTTCTGTCCCCGAATTGTAACCAATTGCATCTGGACTTCTGGTACCACATATATTCTTCTTGCTTGTAACGCCCCGCTTCCCAAAAGCGGTGGAAGCGAGAGTGTTACAAAGGTCCGCATGAACTGGAGCGGTGAAGCTCGAGTTCATTACACGTCTGATAACAACTTGCATGGTTCTTGCTTGCTTTCCAGAACAATAAAAAACATTATTAAATTACATGCCACAACCCAGAAGTTCGCACGCAGAAATAAAAATTACAAGACAAGGCCTAAGCAGGGCCGAAAGAAATACAACAGAGACATACACCGATACAAGATACAAATAGCGAATCCAGAGGGGAAACAGCAATATCCCATGCTCTAGTCCTCCGCAGGGAGTGACTTAGCGTCAACGGCAAATTCCTGACTCTCCAAGTCAGGTGTCACGAACAGATCCTCTTGGTACGCAGGCTCGGGATCTGACATACATTCCAAAAACACGAATGTATGTCAGCAAGGGTCTACAAGAAAGGTTAGACGACCCAATGCAAGGTGTACGAATAAAAATGAAATATGAAGCATTAAATGTTTGCGCAGATGTCAGCAACATGGTTATAACAAATTTAAAGAAAAGTAAAGTAATTTTTAAGCATGGCAGTTCTACGAAATTTAAAGCAACTTGACAGTTCTAATGTATTTAAAACAAATGTGACAGTTTTAAAGTACAAATAAATTTGTGACAATTGTTTCCATTCTCAGGCAATGTTTCTCTAACATGCTTAGGGTTCTCACCTTTAAGACGTGATGAGTAAGTCATTCTTCTCGCGGGGGTATAATCGCGATTGATACTAACCCACTGTATGGGTGGTGTTCTTAAAGACATGACCCTTTTATACGCTTAGCGACAGCTCAACCCTACCCCACCCAAAAATGTGCTGAAACACGGGTCAGCCTAATCACGAATGCACGTGTTCACGAAGTCGAGATGTTTGCCTTGAAGCAAACAATTTTACGAGTTTAAGATGTTCAAAGTGTTTCGTCAATGCCCATACTACTAAGCAATTCAAGAGTGCGTTCTAATCAGGTGTGTGTATATGAAGTGAAGCGTATTGAGATTTAATGCATTCTAAAGCAAGGGAATTCAGCTTTTAAATGGAGTAACAATTTAAAAGATTAACAGTTCAAGTAGCACACTTGCCTGACTGAGATGATTTTGGGTGTCCAAGCAATTTATGGAAAATACGCGATGTATCTGTGTTATTTAAACATACAATGTTAGGCCAGTCAAACACAACCGATCAACTAACAACCTATAATACTAACATTGATTAACAACCTAGGTTTAACTTACTAGTTAATAAACCCAACCCAATAACATGGTTTAAACCCAATACCCATTTTAAAAACCCAATAAGCTAATTTCAGAATCATACCATACAAGCAATAATTTAAACCCCAAAAACCCAATAAGTTAATCCCCAAACCCATTTTTATTTTAAAACCCAAAAGGCTATACTCAAAACCCATTAACAATCAGCCCAAACCCAATAGCAATATTTTAAACCCATTAAGAGTAACCCAATAAGAGTTATTAAAGCCCAAACCCAATAAGAATATTACCCAATAAGCTAATATATCTCCTCTTCTTATTCTTATCTTAATAAAACCTTACCTTATTCATTTAATAAGGCTGTCACACTCCCCCTTTCATTGTCTCTCTCTTTCTCAGCCTCTCTTTCTCATTCTCTCATCATGTCTTCGTTTTTTTTCCTTTTTTTTGTTTCATTCGAAGCCGACGTAAGGCCAGGGGGGTTCTCACATCACGTGACGGGAGGAAGGAGGCAAGGGCGGCTGACGGCGGGCTTCCTCCGACGACTGGCGACGGCGGGCAGCTCTGTCCAGTGGCGAGCGACGGTTACAGGCGGCGGCGACGGCTTCCTCCGGTAGCGGGCACGCGAGGAGCATGGACGAGAGTGAGGAAGGAGGAGGAAGAAGGTTTAGAGAAGATGAAGTTTGGGTTTGATTTTGTAGAATCTGAAATGTAGTTTTGAATCTGAAATTGTAGATCTCAGATCTCTTCTTCTCCCCTCAATTTCTGTTTTCTGAAATGATTTGGGTTTCTCTGATTTTGGTTTGATTTCTGGTTGTGAATTTTTGTGGCTGATTGGGTTGTTTGGAAAGTTTGATTTGGCTGAAAGGGTTTGTTTTGATTTGGGTTGTATAAGTTCCAAACGGATGGAATTGCAGGGAGGAGGGTGGCTGATGTCTTGCTGCTGTTGTTGCCGTGCATTTGCTGATATAGAAAATAATGCAGGGAGACCAATTGAAGAGGGGAGCTGGATGTGGGGGAAGGGATTGAAGGTGTTGGTTGGATCTCACCGAAACAATTGGTGGGATTCAACCTGGTAGGTAGGTTAATCAATTAATTAGTTATGGTAATTAATTAGGGTTAAAATTTAATCACGCCATGGTAAAAATTAAAATCTGAGATGCGCTCGCGTCAACACGTAGGAATAGGACTCACGTATGAAAACATCCGGACAATCAAAACAAAGAACGGGCATACAACAAAATCAAGACGCCTAGAATTATACTGGCCGTTACATCCTACCCACCTTAAGAAAAATTCCGTCCTCGGAATTCTTATCAACTAAGGAGCAGGAAACAAATATGGGTAACGCTCTCGTATCTCATCTTTCCGCTCACAGGTAGACTCTCCTGGCGAGTCGCGACGCCACATCACTCTGACTAGATCAACAGTCTTGTTCCTAAAGACTTTCTGGCGTCGATCTAAGATCTCCACTGGTTGTTGTTCGTATGTCAGATCAGGTCGAATCTTAATCTCAGAGTAGTCCACAACATGAGAAGGGTCGCTGATATAACGACGCAGCTGGGATACATGGAAGACGTCATGAACTCCCTTTAACGATGGCGGCAAAGCTAAGCGATATGCTACTTCTCCAACTCGCTCTAGCACATCGAAAGGTCCAATATATCTCGGACTAAGCTTGCCTCTCTTCCCAAATCGAATCACTCCTCGATTCGGGAAGATCTTCAGGAACACATGATCTCCTGGCTGAAACCTAGAGGACGTCGTTTAGCATCCGCCCAATGCTTATAACGGTCCTGCGTGATCCGAAGCTTGTCCCTGATATCTCGCATGACATCAACTGCTTCCACTATCATCTCTGGCCCCAAGAGCTCTCTATCACCGACGTCATCCCAACTCAGTGGCGATCGACATTTCCTCCCATAAAGAGCAGCAAATGGCGCCATGCCAATACTCGCCTGATAGCTGTTATTGTAGGAGAACTCCACCAGATGCAGATGATCCTCCCACGAACCCTTGAGATCCGGCATGCAAGCTCTCAACATATCCTCCAATATCTGGATAGTGCGCTCCGACTGTCTATCCGTATGCGGGTGATACGCAGTACTGAATTTAAGACTGGTACCCAGATTGGTCTGTAGACTCTTTCAAAACTGGGATGTGACTCTCATATAATGATCTGATACAATGCTCACAGGGACTCCATGCATGCGCACGATCTCCTACACGACATAATTCATATCACGACTAGTACTAGAAGGAAATTATTAAGGTATGAGTTAGGTCATTACCTCCATATAATTCATTGCTAATATCTCCGTGGACTGCCCAACTCGAAAAGGTATAAAGTGCACAGACTTGGTCAATCGATCAACGATGACCCAGATTGCGCCATTCTGCCTGGTGCTCCGAGGTAAGCCAGTCACGAAGTCCATCGTGATGTGTTGCCACTTCCACTCCGGAATCAGCAAAGGTTGTAGTAGTCCAGCAGTGTGATGGTGTTCAGCCTTCACTTGCTGACACACAAGACACTTGACAACGCTCCGTGCCACACTTCTCTTCATCCCATGCCACCAGAAATTCTGACGAATATCCTTGTACATCTTCGTACCTCCAGGATGAATAGAATAAGGCGAACTGTGAGCCTCATTCATCAACTCCTCTCTGATATCTTCTGTAGGCACGCAAATCCTACTACCATATCTAAAAGATCCATCTGCGTGAATCAGAAAATCTGTCCGAAGTCCTGTTTCGACTTGCTCTCTGATCTTCTTCAACTTAGCATCTCCATCTTGAGCAGTCTTGATCCGATCCACAATCGTCGATTGAATCTGCATGTTCATCAACGACGATGTGACTCCTGGTAGGATGGCTTTAACATCCATCTCTCGCAGATCCTGCTGCAATCTCCACTAAGCTGTGAGAATCATCACTTCAGGCAGTCGACTCAAAGCATCTGGTATGCCATTCACCTTCCCTGGATGATACTGAAGATCGATGTCGTAGTCTGCCATTAATTCCAACCATCTGCGTTGTTTCATATTCAGCTCCTTCTGGGTGAATATATATTTCAAACTTTTGTGATCAGTGAAAATTTTCACTTTCTCACTCAGTAAGAAATGCCTCCAAATCTTCAATGCAAAGATGACGGCAGCCAACTCCAATTCGTGCGTCGGATAATTCTTCTCGTGGATCTTCAACTGCCGAGAAGCATAAGCGACTACATGACCGTGTTGGTGTAGAACGCATCCAAGTCCCTTGCCTGATGCGTCACAGAAAATCTTGAAGCCTCCGCTTCTGTCTGGAATAGCTAAGACTGGTGCAGAAGTCAGTCTCTCATTAAAGGTAGAAAAGGCTTGCTCACAAGAGTCTGACCAACTGAACTTAAAATCCTTCCTCGTCAATCTCGTCATCGACTCAGCTATCCTCAAGAAATCCTTGATAAATCTGCGGTAGTATCCAGCCAATCCAAGGAAACTCCTGATGTCCGTCACCGATCGAGGTGTAGGCCATTCACTGACTGCTCTGACCTTTTCTGGATCCACTAAGATGCCAGCTCCTGATACTACATGCCCAAGAAATGCAACTCTGTCCAGCCAGAATTCGCATATTGTTGTACTTGACATATAGTCTATGATGACGGAGCGTCTTCAATACCATCTTCAAGTGTTCTGCATGCTCCTCCTCGCTCCTCGAGTACACCAGGATATCATCTATAAAGATCACCACGAACTTGTTGAGGAAGTCGTAAAAGATAAGGTTCATGAGATTCATGAACACAGCAGAAGCATTGGTTACACCGAACGACATTACAACAAACTCATAATGCCCGTACTTAATCCAAAAAGCGGTCTTAGGCACATATTCCTTCTTGACTCTGACTTGATGGTATCCGCTCCGGAGGTCCAACTTCGAAAATACTCCCGATCCACCAAGATGATCGAAAATATCATCGATATGGGACAACGGATACTTGTTCTTTACTGAGATCTAATTCAGCTCCCGATAAGCAATGCACATCCTTCTCGAGCCATCCTTCTTCTTCACCAGCAAGACGGGTGCACCCCAGGGAGATACGCTGGGATAAACGAAACCCTTCTGCATTAGCTCATCCAACTGCTTCCTCAGCTCTTCTAACTCTGCAGGGGCCATACGGTAAGGCGCCTTCGAAATTGGTTCAGCCCCTGGCATAAGATCGATGCTGAACTCCAATGCTCGGTCCGGCGGCAATCCAGATATGTCTTCAGGGAAGACGTCTTCAAAATCTCGCACTACTGCAGGCTTCTCTGGCTCAGCTATCATGGATGCAATAGTAAGTCTGTACGGCTGGGCTCGGAACTTGACAGGTCCAAGCGAACGACCTCCACTGATGAACTCGAACAACGGGTGATTAGGAATTTCAAATACCACCTTCTTCCTGTGACAGTCGATCGTGGCATAGAAAGCTCCTAACCAATCAATGCCGAGAACAGCATCAAAGTTGGATAGATCGTGGACAATGAAGTCAGCATATAACTCATGTCCACTAATCACCAACGGACAGGGTCTACATCCCAGAGCAACTTTCACTATACCATTCCAAGTGGTGATATTCCAACACTTGGGGAGAGTGAAGGTGGGAATCGAATGTTCACATACAAACTTTCGGGATATGATGCACATGAAAGCCCCCGAATCAAATAGGGTCAGGGCTGGGTGAGAGGAAACTAAGATGACACCTAAGATATAATATAAATAAGTTAAGCATGGTGATCTAATCAAGCATGAATGTATAAAACCAAAGACTAGGTGTAGAAGTTACCTGCGATCACGTCATCCTCAGCTTCCGCCTCTACAGCGGTCATGGTAAACACTCGGTGCCTCGGCTGATTGGCCGACTGAAAGGCCCGATTCTGTGGAACCAGAGGTGGTCCACGCTGCCCAGGTGTAGGTCCCATCTGCTGAGCGTGTCCGGGAGCTCCAACAGATGCGGGTCGAGTGCTGAAAGGGCAGTCTCTAGCAGTATGATCGGGCAATCCACAGACTAAGCACTGATTCAACATCCTCCTGTAGTCTTTCTTCATATGTCCTAGCTTGCCGCAGTAGTTGCAAGTCATCTGAACTCGGCTGGGCCCAGGTGCAGCTGGCCTCTTAAATTGGGTAGTCTGAACATGACGAACCATAGGCCTGGGTGCACTCCTCTGCAGCTCTATCGGGTGCTTGCCCGCCTGGCGTGCTTTCTTCTGATGAGCTACCAACTCGTGCGTCTTCGCAGCTACCAGTACTTGCTCATGAGTGGTAAAGGTGTGCCCGGACAACACACTCTGTATGTCCAGGTCTAAGCCCTGTAGAAAGCGGTGTGCACAGTCCTCCTCGTCTGCTATCAGAGTAGGGACGAATCGAATCAGCATGGTAAATTCAGCCTCATACTCGTCGACTGTCTTGGTGCCCTGCTCCAGGTTGATGAAGCGCTGCTGCATCTCCCTCTTTGCAGCCTTCAGGAAGTACTGGGCATCAAACCTTTGATGGAAAGTAGCCCAAGGAATCGGCTTGATCAGCCTAGCTTCTTCAGCATCCCACCAGTGACGGGCATTATCGGTCAGCTGTTTCTTGGCGAGTTCCACCCACTCGTTTGGATTGACTAGGGCAAGACCCAAGTTATCCGTAGTGTTGCGAAGCCATTCCTCGGCCGCTAGTGGGCCCTGTCGTCTAGAAAAGTTCGTCGGATGCATCTCTCGGAACTGCTTGGCTCCGAGCTCATAGCGAGGTGGTGGTGGAGCTGGTGCAGCCTAATGTCCCTGTTGGACCAAATGGTGTTGAACCTTAAGCATCTCCTTCATGACCCCAAGGATCTGGTGGATGTCACCATCTCCGACTCTGCCGGCACCGGCTCCACGTCGAGGGTTGCGTCTTCCTTCCATACCGAGACAAGAAAACCTCAAATCAACCTCATATACATGGTTGCTCTAGATGTTTGGCTAATAATAACATTCTTATTGTTCTGAATTTTCGCAGATGCAGACCTGCATGGGCCACCACTAAAACCTGTAACGTCCAGTTTCCCAAAAGCGGTGGAAGCGAGAGCGTTACAAAGGTCCACATGAACTGGAGCGGTGAAGCTCGAGTTCATTACGCGTCTGTGATAACAACTTGCAGGGTTCTTGCTTGCTTTCCAGAACAATAAAAAACATTATTAAATTACATGCCACAACCCAGAAGTTTGCACGCAGAAATAAAAATTACAAGACAAGGCCTAGCAGGGCCGAAAGAAATACAACAGAGACATACACCAATACAAGATACAAATAGCAAATCCAGAGGGGGAACAGCAATATCCCAGGCTCTAGTCCTCTGCGGGGAGTTACTTAGCGTCAATGGCAAATTCCTGACTCTCCAAGTCAGGTGTCACGAACAGATCCTCCTGGTACGCAGGCTCGGATCTGACATACATTCCAAAAACACGAATGTATGTTAGCAAGGGTCTGCAAGAAAGGTTAGACGACCCAATGCAAGGTGTACGAATAAAAATGAAATATGAAGCATTAAATATTTGCGCAGATGTCAGCAACACGGTTATAATAAATTTAAAGAAAATTAAAGTAATTTTTAATCATGGCAGTTTTACGAAATTTAAAGCAACTTGGCAGTTCTAATGTATTTAAAACAAAAGTGACAGTTTTAAAGTACGAATAAATTTGTGACAATTGTTTCCATTCTCATGCAATGTTTCTCTAACATGCTTAGGGTTCTCGCCTTTAAGACGTGATGAGTAAGTCATTCTTCTCGCCGGGGAATAATCGCGATTGATACTAACCCACCGTATAATTGGTGTTCTTAAAGACATGACCCTTTCATACGCTTAGCGGCCGCTCAACCCTACCCCACCCAAAAATGCGCTGAAACATGGGTCAGCCTAATCACGAATGCACGTGTTCACGAAGTCGAGATGTTTTCCTTGAAGCAAACGATTTTACGAGTTCAAGATGTTCAAAGTGTTCTGTCAATGCCCATACTACTAAGCAATTCAAGAGTGCGTTCTAATCAGGTGTGTGTATGGCATGAAGTGAAGCGTATTGAGATTTAATGCATTCTAAAGCAAGGGAATTCAGCTTTTAAATGGAGTAACAATTTAAAAGATTAACAGTTCAAGTAGCACACTTGCCTGACTGAGATGATTTTGGGTGTCCAAGCAATTTATGGAAAATACGCGATGTATCTGCGTTATTTAAACATACAATGTTAGGCTAGTCAAACACAGCCGATCAACTAACAACCTATAATACTAACATTAATTAACAACCTAGTTTTAACTTGCTAGTTAATAAACCCAACCCAATAACATGGTTTAAACCCAATACCCATTTTTAAAACCCAATAAGCTAATTTCAGAATCATACCATACAAGCAATAATTTAAATCCCAAAAACCCAATAAGTTAATCCCCAAACCCATTTTTATTTTAAAACCCAAAAGGCTATACTCAAAACCCATTAACAATCAGCACAAACCCAATAGCAATATTTTAAACCCATTAAGAGTAACCCAATAAGAGTTATTAAAGCCCAAACCCAATAAGAGTATTACCCAATAAGCTAATATCTCTCCTCTTCTTATTCTTATCTTAATAAAACCTTACCTTATTCATTTAATAAGGCTGTCACACTCCCCCTTTCATTGTCTCTCTCTTTCTCAGCCTCTCTTTCTCATTCTCTCATCATGTCTTCGTTTTTTTCCTTTTTTTTGTTTCATTCGAACAACAGCCCACGCAAGGCCAGGGTGGTTCTCACATCGCGTGACGGGAGGAAGGAGGCAAGGACGGCTAACGGCGGGCTTCCTCCAGCTCCTGGCGGCGGCGGGTGGCTCTGTCCAGCGGCGGGCGACGGTTACAGGTGGCGGCGGCGGCTTCCTCTGGCAGCAAGCGCGCGAGGAGCACAGACGAGAGTGAGGAAGGAGGAGGAAGAGGGTTTGGAGAAGATGAAGTTTGGGTTTGATTTTGTAAAAAATCTGAAATGTAGTTTTGAATCTGAAATTGTAGATCTCAGATCTCTTCTTCTCCCCTCAATTTCTGTTTTCTGAAATGATTTGGGTTTCTCTGATTTTGGTTCGATTTCTGGTTGTGGATTTTTGTGGCTGATTGGGTTGTTTGGAAAGTTTGATTTGGCTGAAAGGGTTTGTTTTGATTTGGGTTGTATGAGTTCCAAACGGATGGAATTACAGGGAGGAGGGTGGCTGATGTCTTGCTACTGTTGTTGCCGTGCGTTTGCTGATATAGAAAATAATGCAGGGAGACCAATTGAAGAGGGGAGCTGGATGTGGGGGAAGGGATTGAAGGTGTCGGTTGGATCTCACCGAAACAATCAGTGGGATTCAACCTGGTAGGTAGGTTAATCAATTAATTAGTTAGGGTAATTAATTAGGGTTAAAATTTAATCATGCCATGGTAAAAATTAAAATCCGAGACACGCTCTCGTCGACGCGTAGGACTAGGACTCACGCACGAAAACATCCGGACAATCAAAACAAAGCACGGGCACACAATAAAATCAAGAGGCCTAGAATTATACCGGCCGTTACATTGCTCCAGCACCTGTTCATACCTACCCAACAGCTCTTTCTCCAAACTACGAAGGGAGTGGGAATCCTTAAGCAACGGATTACTCTGGACTCCTTCAATCCTTTCTCTTAACCATCTCTTCCTGTGAAATATATCTCCAAAACAGCTTTTGTCCAAACTATCACATCTTAACAAAATCTTCGTTCCTCGCAACAATATCACCATCATAAACCTCCCATTTGCTCCTGACAAATTCATGAAAACCCTCAGCCTTTAGCCATATCGCTTGGAATCTAAAAACTTTTCCTCTCTGCACCAAAGAATCTACCCCTTCGAAACTGAGAAGAATGGGAGAGTGATCAGACAGGATGCGACACAAATGGAAGAGAGAGTCATCAGGGAACTCAGCACACCCCAAACCATTTGCAAAAGCCCTATCCAGTCTCTTTAGGACCCTCTCACCACCCTGCCTATTATTACACCATGTGAAAGGCAATCCGTGAAAACCCACATCAATCCAACCACAATTAGAAATCAGCTCATTGAATCTTGACATCCTATAGGAAGATGGAATGGAACCCCCAAGCTTCTCTGCCTCCTTAATATAGTCATTAAAATCCCCTACCACAACCGAAGGCAACTCCATACCGCAACCAAAGGCTTCCAGCTACTCATAAAAGCTCCAACAGAGAGCTCTAGTAGGGCTAGCATACACAACAGATATAACCACATCCGATTTACACGCACGATGGACCAAACCATGCACCGCCTGAGACGAAGAAGCCAGGACTTCTAAATTAACCTCCGGTTCATTCCATAAGAGCCAAATACCTCCGGAAAAACCAATCGGTTCAACAACAAAAGAATTACTGAACTTGAGATGCTTGATCACCTTCGTAGCATGTTCTCCTGCAATCCTGGGTTTTGCAATCGCCAAAATTTCCGGCCTATGTTTTCCCATCAGCTCCCGAACCTCACTAGTGAGCATCCTCTTCCCAGCCCCTCTACAATTCCAAAATAGACAATTCATCAACTCCAATTAGAGAGGGGAAATGTTACACGGCACCTCCATCATCACCTTCTCCTGCACTAGCTCCACCCCTTCATCTTCCTTCATCTGCTGCTCCCCGGCGTCGGGTCCCTTGCCCCCCCCCTCCCACCTTCTACGATGTCCAGTGGATGATCCTTGATGCGATCTCCACAAACTTTCCCTCCATCAAGGTTAGAAATGTCTCCTAACAGATCTCTAAAGCCCTCCAAACGCCTAAAGGAAATTGACGATGAAAGGGTAGTCGCCCGACCTCTGCCTCTTCTATAACTTTGACCGACCCACCCACCACGGAGATGGCCCAACTTGGCCACTTCTCTCGTAGATCCCTCCTTAAAACCCAATTGGGCCCCCATATCCAAAAAATCCACATCTCCCGAACCAAACGGAATGGACCTCCCAAGCGAAGAGGATGCCAACAGCTTCTTATCCTTCGGCCCACCTACACTAGTGTGTAGAATCTCCCCTTCGAGCCCTGCTGCTCCACCTCCTTCCTCATGCACCTCCGACTCAAGCACCCTAAATCTCGACCCCCCCAATCTGCCTCTTACTTCCCTCCTTACTTAGATTCTGCACTGGCTCTCTTCTACATCTAAACCGCCTATCATTTGGCACCAACCAAGGTCTAAAGGTCTCCGGTGGACCGTCTTCAACCCTAACCTCAACCAGCTCCGACGAACCTTCCGACTCCATCATCTCCGAACTAATCTTCGTCTTCTCTGCTTCTTCCTTAAAAATGCATGGTTCACTATGCCCCATTCTTCCGCACTTGAAACATACAATCCCCAACCACTCATACTGGACTTTCAACCACCTTCATTCGAAGAATATCTGAGATTTCAGCGGCTTACTTAGGTCTACCTCAACACAGACTCTGCCGAATCTCGCCTTTTTTAACATACGAGTCTGTATATCAAATTTCAAAGCTTTCCCTACACAATTTTCCAACACATTCAGCACTCTATCATCATAGTATTCCACCGGTAGGAAAGGGAATCTAACCCATACCGCGGTTGCACCCACCTCCGTCTCTGATGGCTTGAAATCCGGAATCCAATGCCTAACCGTTAGATAATGACCAAAGATCAGCCAAGGCCCTTCGTCCAGAACGAACCGCATGTCTTCCTCCAATAGGAATTTGACCATCACAAACCCTTCTCCCAGCTCGATGAACTCCAAATCCCCTTTGGGTTTCCACATTGCCCTGGCCTTCCCCTCCAACAGATCAAAAGAAATGTTTCTTCCCAAAAGCTTGACGATAACAGCTTTAGCACACCGCTGCCGGAGCATGTTCTTGAACTCCGCTGATAGAGAAACACAGTCCCAATCCCCCACTTTTTCCACCTTAATATTGGTCACCTGCTCCGGACTGTCATCGTCCTCATTCCTCGAAGGATAATCCTCCATGCCATTGCACGCCTTCTTAAAAGACCTTTTCCCCGCCGATCCTTCGCCCAACTCCCTAGATTTCATCTTCTTCGACCTCCGCTTCCTCATCTCCTCCTCATCTACAGTGGAAATCCCTCATTCCCCATCAAGATGGACATCGCCGCCCATGGCGACCGATCCCCCAAGAACCCTAGATGAAATCGAAACGAAAGTTCTCCCGGCGTATGTTAGCCCTTACTAAACTACGCCTCGCGGACTAGTTTTTTACTAGTATAAAATTTGTCCAATTTTCAACCTATCAGTAACTATGCTAAACCTTATCTTTAAAAACTGTTTATATACGAATACTATATATTTGTGTTGTTATTATAGTAAATATTTATTTTAATTAATGTCAGCTGAATAATTGGGCCGTAGTTCAACCTTCTCACGTATAGTAGTACACGACCTTTCGCCCTACAAGATGTGTGGAAGCCCGAACGACCTGCACCACAGAAGCTTGTCAATGGGGTCGTATTTGGGTTCCGACACAAAAATCTCTTCTGATACTTAAGTTAGTAGCCACTTAAGATGGCTCGGGCTGTCCTGGTCGATCCAATGAAGATCCTCTCGATCCAATCACACCGAGCGTTTGGAGAAGAAATATAAGGGTGGAAAGTAGTGAATAAGATAGTCAGAGTACCTTGTAATCAGTACCTCTGGAGTCCTCCTCGGTACCGTTTGTCTTCCTTCTATTTATAAGCTGCCCTCAGTGCCGTTGACGAATAACGGTCATCAATTATGGCAGCATGTTCATCCATAAAAGAGAGGCATTACCGTTGTATACTCTTCCTGGCATTAATGTGCCCATACTCAACCATCTCCTTAAGCTACGGAAGCTCAACAGGCAGATTAAGTGTGGGTTTTGACCTGGCTAGCGACTAACAACTTCTTTGGGCTTTGTGTGCCAGGATATTCCTTAGGCGGGCTTTATAGTCCTAACGAGAATATATCTCTCTCTCTCTCTCTCTCTCTCTCTCTCTCTCTCTCTATCACCTCCTCGTGGGCCGGCCCTAACAAGAATAATATTACACATCCAACCCAAGGTCATGATTTCATGTTCTCCCATTGAAGCAACTTTTCTTGCAGAAATAAAGTGGGCAATTAATGGGGAAATTAAATATTTTCAAACACAAATTTCTACCTAAGGAGACGAGAGATGAAAATATTCTTGTATTTTAATTTATTTGCTTAGTAATTGCGGCTACATTTGCATGGTCAGTGATGCAAAATGAACAAGTTTTGGTTTCATGTATTATGCAAACGAACAATTTTTATTTTTTTCATTTTTGCACACACTACATAAAGGAAGTAAATTAAAAAAGGGAAAAATAATTTACAGGATAGAACAGTTGATCTGGTGATCTATGGGACGACAAGCAGGACACCACAAAGGTATTGGGATCCGGAGGAGGACCGTCCGGCGTAGGCTTGGCGGGGTCGGGCTTAGGCGGCGGATGCGGGCTGACGCTCACCACCTCGCCGTACCCGCCGACCTTCCTCGTCCGCTTGGCCACGTCGACGGGATCGGCATCGCCGATGACCGTCAGCGTGCTCTTGGCAGAATCGACCTCGATCGCATCAATGCCTATCATCATCAACGTGCCATCAAATCACTTAAATAGCAAATTTAACGGTTTTGCAGTAACACAACTTTTTGCGAGCAAATTCCTTTGCATTGTAAGCCTGAAACAGCATGCATGAGCTTCTGTTGGCACTTCTGGCAAGTGATGTTGACCTTGAGCACAATTTTATTCTTCGCCATTGATCACCTCCCCAAGACCTCACAGGAATCAACAATGGTGGGGTTCTGAGCTACATCCAGAAAAGCTTATATAGATGAATGGAATTTTTATATAGGATTTCTGGGTCCTATGCAAAATTTTCAAATCTGCATTATTGCACTCTCATTTGCCATCCAACTTGCTGAAGACTTCCGTCAATGGATCCCAAGAATCAACCACTTGCAATGTGGATGATAGTCGGGGTCCATTTGCAATCAAGAGGGGCAATGTATTAGGTTTTAGATTGAGTCCTGTCAATTCTAACTCATTTTAATTTGCAGCCAGCACCCAAGCAATAGGTAAAGAGTACAAGAGAGAATGATTTTAAAAGGCCCTTCTTCCATATTTTCTAGTATCACTTCTGGCACTGGCCGGCATTTAGCTTAGTATGCTATTGAAAACTTTAATAGCAATCACACACATATTTACAATGATTTTTTGCAGTTCACATCTAATTTTTTTTAATGCAATAGACATCAACATGCTTATCTTAAAACAGCAGAAGGAACAACCATGAGTTTAATGAAGATTACAGTGGTTCAGACAAACACAAGTTAAGATAATGGCAAGTCTCATGTCTCTTTAACATGTAGATCCCATGACAAGAACACACATGGACAGTTACAGTATGGAGCAGTAATTGTATTCATCCTCCTGAATGACATACCATACATCACACCTTTGGCAAGTTTTTGGAGGGGGCTGAATGCCATCCTTCTTGTCGTCCGGCTTCTCGTCCTTCTTGTCTTTCTTTTCTTCCTTGGCGGGACCGACGCTCACCACCTCAGCATATCTGCCGACCTTCCTCGTCCGCTTGGTCACGTCGACGGGATCGGCGTCGCCGATGACCGTCAGCGTGCTCTTGGCAGAATCGATCTCGATCGTGTCAATGCCTGTCATCAGCATGCCATCAAATCACACAAATCGCAAATTTAACGGTTTTACAGTAACATAACTTTTTGCAACAGCTAGACGAACCAGTAAAGTCCATTCTGGAATTTACCTTGTAAGCCTGTAACAGCATGAATGAGCTTCTGTTGGCACTTCTGGCAAGAGATGTTGACCTTGATCACGATTTTCTTCTTCGCCATTGATCACCTCCCCAAGACCTCACAAGAATCAACAATGGTGGGGTTCTGAGCTACATCCAGAAAAGCTTATATAGATGAATGTAATTTTTATATAGGGTTTCTGGGTCCTATGCAAAGTTTTCAAATTTGCATTATTGCACTCTCATTTGCCATCCAACTTGCTGAAGACTTCCATCCATGGATCCCAAGAACTAACCACTTGCAACGTGGCTGATAGTCAAGGGCCATTTGCTATCAAGAGGGGCAATTTATTAGGTTTTAGATGGAGTCCTGTCAATTCTCACTCATTTTAATTTGCAGCCAGCATCCAGGCAGTAGGTAAAGAGTACGAGAATGATTTTAAAAGGCCCTTCTTCCATATTTTCTAGTATCACTTCTGGCACTGGCCGGCATTTAGCTTAGTATGTTATTGAAAACTTTAATAGCAATCACACACATATTTACAATGTTCTTTCTAAGTTCACATCTAAATATTTTTTTAATGCAATAGACATCAACATGCGTATCTTAAAAAAGCAGAAGGAACAACCATGAGTTTAATGAAGATTACAGTGGTTCAGACAAACACAAGTTAAGATAATGGCAAGTCTCATGTCTCTTTAACAAACACAGGTAGATCTCATGACAAGAACATACATGGACGGTTACAGTATGGAGCAGTAATTGTACTCATCCTCCCCAATGACATACCATACATCACACCTTTGGCAAGTTTTTGGAGGGGGCTGAATGCCATCCTTCTTGTCATCCTTCTTCTCGTCCTTCTTGTCTTTCTTCTCTTCCTTGGCAGGGCCAACGCTGACAAACGTCGCCACCCTCCTGCGCCTCCTCAGCCTCTTGAGGATCGCGGCCGGGTCGGCGTCTCCGACTATGGTCGCCGTATGCTTCGATGGATCAAGCACGATCGAGTTTATGTCTTCTATCGATGCTATCGACTTCATTACCCTCTTTCTGCATTTTAAACATAACAAATCTACTGATACGACGGTTTTCTGCAACGAACAAAAGGAATGCAGCATTGTCAGTGTGTGGAACAATGCACTATAAATGAAGTATGCCGCAAGCAGCAAGAGAGAATAATGTGGCGTTACCTTCGACATGTTTTTGGCAAAGAACTGTTGGGCATCAAGGTATAGGCCAGATGTGGATGTGGAGATAGAGATGTTGCCGGTATTTATAAAGCATCTTGTTATGGAGTCAATTTCTTGTTTTTTTTTCGGGCGTTTTACCTCGAATCACTACAGTTTCTGCAGTGTTTTTCTGTTTCTGATGCATGCTGGAAGTCTGAAAGTTCTACTAGGTTTTGGTGTCGGTTGGGAAGACAACTAAATTGATGGCAAGAGGGCTATTTATGTTATCACCTATAAACACACACTGTCATTCAATGTGTGCACTCCTGGGAGCTTTGAGGACATGAAACTATATTCATTTAGTGGACTGGAACTCACTTCATTGATCATTGGATATGTATCTCAATACCTCCTGATTGAAGTATACAATTTGAAAATGGCAAGGAAAATCTAAAACACAAACATTACTTGGTATTCAAAGTCTTGAGTTAATGTATTAACGTCTGACTAATATACCAGTTACCGAAAGTAAACGGCGGTCTCGACTCTCATTCTACTATTGAGTTCTGTAACACTAAGTTACATGTTCAGTTAGGGCATGAGTATTAGGAATGGGTATTGTATGTATAGACATCAACATTTTTCAGAACCACCAACCGAATTTGTTCGGCTGCCCAGCTGCAGCTTTAATTGGTTTATGCCAACGTTGTCACATTCTTTGCGAAAAAGGATAATGCCTCGTGCCATTGTCTCATTTAAAATCTGTACTAAGATTCCCTGTGTCGCAAGGCACATTCAATCCGAATGATAACAGTTGTCTAAAGTCTGGGTCAATGATTAGATATATTACCTGACAGATAGAAGGAATGAAACTTGCAGCACCTTAAAGAGAGAGACATCAACCTTTTTACCCTTTCCACGGAAATATGGCATCTATAGCTCTTCAGTGTTAGATCTATAGCTCTTCAATGAAATTTGCCTGCAGAAAACACCTTAACCTGTTACAAATGTTATTAACTTTAAACTTGTTGAGAGATCTATAGCACATGCAAATTTCAATTTTTAAACCTGCTAGCCTGAGTAATGTTTAAACTATCTCCGAATGAAAATGAACAAAGATGATAACAATAACAATTAGGAAAATAGAATGAACCGATTCACATTTGAGTATTAGGCATGGCAAATCAGCCAACATTATAGAATGATAATGAGTGCTTGGCAAATACAAGCGGAAAAGGAGGCGATTGAGCAAACTAGCGAAAGCAATGCATTAAGATTTAACTAGCAATGAGACATATCATTGCCATGCATACCTTGTAGTCAAAGCTCTTGTTACATGACTCCAGAAATATGGAGCTATTCTCGGTTGCCGTGTCTCCAACATATGTAGGCCTAAAGCTGATCATCAAGCTACAATCCTTTGCAGTTGCAGCTAGAAGATACTCTTTCACTATTTTCAAGCTCTCTGCCAATGAAAAAGAATGCAAGGAAGAATACTGATGCCAGAGTTGAGTCGTAAAGAGTATGGTAATGGCCTTATATATTCTGTCCTTCGATCCAGAGTACATATCGAAGGGATCTTGTCCACTTATTTGTGATATCTGAGTTATAAATTGAAATGGAGATGGATGATTAGATCAAAAGGGTTGATCATGTCCAGTATTGCCTTTACATTAATTGGAGCTTACAAATTCTGTTTCTTGGTTTAATGAACAGAATATGACATATATCAGACTGATAGCAACTTAATTACAATATTTTCTGAATGCTTTCTTATTTGAAACCCCACCAAGAAACTTCTGCATGGGGAAAGATACCTGATGAAGTTTCATGAGTTGATCATCTTCCTAATAGCATTTCTCTTGGCGATGAATTCTGAAGATGTTAGAAACCCACATTTGGGCTGGGAAAGTAAAAAATAAGATAAAACATAATTAATGACAAGTGTTATATAGGTTAGAATGGAGCGAAACACGTGCACAAGTAAAAAATGCTCAACCTTCATTTCTACAGTGAAGCACATGTCCTCTTTAAGTGTACCTGGGATGAAGCTAAAAACATTGTAAACATCGCTAAACATCAATAAGCCACATCTAGCGAAACACACACAAAACAAATCATATATTTAAATAAAGGTTAAGATCCTGACAAAGGCTTGGTTATCATTCTACAAAGAGCTTGTGAACAACCATAGAATGGAATATTAAAAACTTACAGGCATCATGGAATTACTCCCCGTAATGGCAGAGATCATTAACAATGGGCATACTTTAAGATAATGTATAGGTGTGTTTGAACCAGTTTTGTGTTTTAATTTTGAAGGTTGAGTTTGGGTGTTGGCGATGACGAAACATGAGATTCCAAAATGATGGGCAGAGATTGCCACATCTGCCGGTTTCATGACTTGGGTTTCGCTCTTTTGATAGTTAAACCCACTGAACCAGCCATGTAACCATACACTTGGGGTTAAATAGGGTAAAAAGGTTTTGTGTTTCATATATAACATTAAAAGCAAATTGAAGTGTTCGCCACAAGATTGTAACCAATTAACATTTATTTAATGGGTTTTTATAAAGCCCCATGAATCTAGGTCTTCCTAGTTTCATGAGACCAAAATCACCCAGGCCAGAAGAAGAAGAAAACAACTATGTAACCCAGTGTAACGGCCTGTTTTCATAGTGCACGTTTTCCGTAACAAAAGCGATTTCAAACCATTTCAAATTGAGTAAATGAATTTTTTTCTATTTTTTTCGTCGCTCAAATCTGAAAATGGACTTCGTATTCATGATCCCGGCGACGATACGGACCAGTTGTACTGTTTTCGTAATTTTTTGGAGTCGTTTCATCTCAGGGACAAAATCGTAATTTCGTTTTTACATTTTACTAACTACATTGTTAATTACTTATATTTATTACTAATTATCTTAATTGTTTACCTTAATTAACCCATCCCAAGCTTTAAACGAGTTTACACATTTATTTCCTTGCCTTATCAGGTTCATCCCCCTAAAACAATTGTCAAACCCCCGTTAATGAGCCATTAGTAACACTAATAATACATACATATATTATATTAATAAGTTACTTCTATATATTAACACATCCCCCTCATCTTCCCAGCAAACCCATCACCATGCGCTTGCTCCACCCCGTGTGACCTCCCCCTCAGCCTAGAATACCGAGCCCAATGCCGACTGCCCCCCTCTCTCTTCCAACACACAGCTCCGATCCCCTCACACCCTCTCTCTCTCACACAGACACCCCTCTCAACCACCGACCTCCTCCTAAGCCGCCGCAGCCCGACAAACGGCGCAGTACACCTTTCCTAAGCTCCGATGAGCCTCGGTACCCTCTGAAATCTCGTCGAAGAAGCCTACTCCGGCGAGCTCGCACGATCATCCGAAAACGTCTCCGATCGGAGCTTCTACCACTCGCAAGCCCGCAGCAGTCCCCACTCCATAGGGGTGGCAATTTGGGCCCGGCCCGGTCTTATCGGGCCGTGCCGGCCCGGTCCGGTTTTCTTAAAGGATTGGGCCGGCCCGGCCCGATAAGACTTCGGGCCATTCCGGAGAGGCCCGGGGCACGGTCCGATAAAAATTCGGGCCACCCGTGTAGGAATATGGTGCCCTCGAGGCCATTTATTCCTGTGTGAATAGCACAAACATCTTGTTCGAAATAACAGTAAGCTGTTTGGTAATAATTTATCTAAGTCATATTGTAATGTAGTCAACATTAGATATCAACTTAGGTAAAGTCCTGAGACTTTATGCAAGGTCAAACGGGTATCGAGATGAGTATCTCGATCATGGAGAAACGTTTGACCGTCTGTAGCATAAGTCTAAAATGGTTCGTGGTCGTAGATGTATCGAGACAAGGATATCGAAACATCGGATAGACCATTGTGTCTTAGTCTTCACCGTTTAACGGTGGCGATGATCTCATGATCGCTTGACTTGGCGAAATCGAAGACGAGACACAGGTGCTCATTAGAATGAGTTCACTGAACGATCCACTAGAGTTATCATATGGTTATATTGACCAATCTGTCAGTGATAACTCTGAGTGATGATAGGATAGTTGGTCTTTTGACTTGAGGTCATTTTGACGGACCTGTGCGTGAACGGTGCCACTTAGATCAACTGACCTAGCTTCGAGGCAAGGCCTGTCGAAAGGTCTTTTGATTGGGTGTCACTTGAAACGTACGAGGCGAGTAATGACCAAGAGAGGATTCGTCTCTCCCGGTCAATGGGAGTTAGTGTCGTAGAGTTAGTTCGGTCTTTAGTAAAAACTCTGCGCAGAGTATGTTGGAAGAAGTCCAACATTAGTTGACTAAAGATCGATAGAAACTAACCGGAGTCAAGTTATTGTGGTTGACAGTTTGACCGTACCCCAGACTTGATCTACACGACATATTTAAGACAAAGAGGACTATAACTGCGGAATTCATCACGGAAACAGTCAGGTGGTCCCGACAATACTCATGTCAATGAGTTAACCACATAATGATGATTCCTGAAGCAGGGACGGCAACCACTGCTCGTGGTCACTGCCGTATAGGGCTTCGAGCCCAACCTGTTGTAAGGGTCAGGCTGTAGGTCTCACACAGAGTGCAAACGCTTCTTCTAGTAATAGGTAGGAAAATAGTTAGGGAGAATATTTGTATTTGATGCAAAAGAAGAGATAATTGCATTTGATGCAATATGGTAATTTAAGCTTAGATAGGGACTATTTTGCATATGATGCAAAAGCGATTAAATGTGTATTAAATTGTTTAATACAATATTTAATAATATAAACGCAAGGAAAAGTTCACGGGTAAGACGGGAATGTCCCGGTCTAGACCCAGGTTCGAACGGCGTCCAAATCGGACGCCAGATGCTCAAGTTAGAGCCAAAACAGCCAGAAGAAGCCTAAATGGGTCAGCCCAACTTAGTGGGCTGAACCCAGCTTAGAAAAAGGCGCGGGCGCTGCTAGGAGCGGGCGCAGGCCCGCGCCCGCTTCAGCAGCAGCGGGCGCCCGCTGGAGAAACGGGCGCAGGCCCGCGCCCGCTCCAGCGGGCGCGGGCGCCCGCCAGAAGCGGGCGCCGACCCGCGCCCGCTTACCAGCGGGCGCGGGCGCCTGTGCGCCCGCTGGGCGCCGTGCGCCGCACGCGCCCCAGCGCTGAGGCGTTGGGCGCGTGCGTCGCACGCGCCCAGGTAGGCGCGTGCAACGCACGCGCCTCGAGGCGCGTGCGCCGCACGCGCCCAGGCAGGCGCGTGCCGTGCACGCGCCTCGAGGCGCGTGCGCTGCACGCGCCTGTCGCACTGCAGGCTGCACGTAGCCCTAGGGCTGCGTGCTTTTGCGACGGCTGGGTTGTGCTTTGGTAGGGTTCTTGGCTGATGTTTGAACACTCAATTGGAGGGTCAAACGACCTCCGATTGACGAACGGTTTTTTCCTATGCGTTCACCGTTAAACGCTTGTCGTATTGATAGGTTGTATCGATCCTGAAGCTCAACGGTGAGTGAGTTAAAATTCACGGAAGTTTGCACTTTGTGAAGTGCAAACTAACTTGATTTTAACAAACCCAAATAATTAGTCCCACATCGGATTTTGAGAAAAGGGGAGAGTCCGCCGCCTATATAAATAGGGGTCTCCCCCCTTTCTCAAAAATTGTCCCAAGCTCTAGATCTGAGCGGCTCTCGTAAATGTTGGAGCACGCTCGGATCTAGGCTTAAATAAATATTTCTCTATCTCCCTAAATTTCTGCCTTAACTCCTGCGGGCTCTAGCAAAGCCACAAAGGAGTTCGGATTCTGGATCCGAAATCTTGGGCGGAGGGTTTCACTCGCGTGAAACTTTCTTCGGCGCGTGGTTGGCTCGGCGGCACGGGGATTGATCGCCTCGGGATGCGGAGGGTTCGTGGAGCGGTTCGTGGAGCGCGCTCGGCGTGGGACGGGAGCAGCTCGGAAGACGGCGCGGAACATCTCGCCTGCTCCAGGGCCTGAGATTCCGGGTATGTGATTAAAGTATTTTATTAGCATTAGTTTAGTTTAATCGCAGTAGGCTAGATCCTTCTTGGGATGGTCAGACCCATCTCAAGTCGGCATAGATCTTGGCATAGGGTCTTGGACCTTAGGGCTAAGTTAAAAATTGGTTTTAACTGTATGTTAATTAGTTAACATAGGTTTTTTCTTCCGCTGCTATGATTTTTCTGTCTATGTTCCGTCCGACTTAGGACGGGACTAGAGTTTTTGTGCCCTAAGGGACCCGCGCAATTCCCAACAGTGGTATCAGAGCAAGGTTTGCGTAGTCGATCTAGGTACACTGCGATTTCATTAAACTAATTAATGCTTTTTAAATACTTTTAAATTTTTTAAAGTTATTAGATAATTTTAAAAATGTTTTTGAAGTTCAAAATTCTATGCGATAAATTTTTTGAACATGAAAATTTTTAAAATGACGTTTTAAAATTTATGTGATAATTTAAAACTAATTTTAAATATTTAAAAGTTTAAATTTATTTTGGATGCCTAAATCCTTTTATATGATAAATTTTTTAAGCATGGAAATTTTAAAATAGTAATTTTAAATTTATGTGATAAATTTTAAAATTGATTTTTAAGGCTTTAAATTTATGCGATAAGGTTTAAAATATTTTAGATGTTTAAAAATTGTATATGATAAAATTTTTGAACATGGAAAATTTTTAAAGCAATGTTTTAAATTTATAAGATATTTTAAAACTGTTTTTAAAAGTCTCTAAAATTGTTTATGCGATAAACTTAGTATATTTAAATGTTAAATAGTTGTGCACTATCTTTATGCGATAAATTAGTGTAGCTTTATTTTAATGGCATGTTAATCTTGTCCCTTATTTGATAACACAAGACAACCCTTTAGGTTAGCCATTAAAAATGATTAAAATTTATTACTTGAATTTTAATGACATGCTATGTTTTAATAAATCATTAACAACAATATTAAGACCTAATTCCTGATTAGGGTAGTCCTTTAAATGAATTTTCAATTCTAACCGTTATAATTAATTTTCATTAAAGGACTTCGCTTCTAGCGTTGTTAATAAAATTTATTAAAATCCTGATAATGATTAGGGTAGCACGTGAACCTTATAGTTGATAAGGACTTAATAAAAGTTATTAAACAAATCCTAAAATTTTGAATTTAAGGATTCAACTAGTTGATAGGATTAATTAGTTGTTAATAAAAGCTGTTTAGTCTATGGCATACATACAAAATTGACAAGCTTCATTCAATGGACCATGATCCAGTCAATGTGCTTGGCTAAGAGTTCAGGGTCAACCCTTGCTAGTCCAAGGCGTAGTGATCCTGGCTTAGTCAATTCCCTGGCTGAGTTCCGCTGGACCGCAATGTCGCGAATCATGATTGTATGACACCCTGGACTATATCTAAGTCAAATACGTTAATGATCTTTTCAAGATTAGCCGTAGCCCTCCTTGTTTTAGGGGTTAGCAACTATAGGGCCCGTGTTATTGTTGTTGAGATACACTCAAGCTGTGACATGGCAACCCTGTAGAAACCAACTCCTTAAATACATAAGATGAAATCTTGACTAACCCTAACCATCGTCTCGTACCCCGAGCGCCGGCGTAAGTTAAGTCAACGATGTAGTCTGCCTAGATGTAGTCTAAGACCTGACCCAAACCGACGTGTCGTGCATACACCGAGCTGAGGGGCAAGTCAGGCTAGACATGAAAACAAGGGTCCGACTAGACTAGACATTGTGATTTGGATGAGCACACTCATGATCACGAATGGCTAGGGGCAAAAACCGATTAAGAGAGTCATATCCGATATGATCGATGAAGAGTCATCTTCCGATCGCAGAGTCAATCACTTGTTGAGCTACACTCAAGGTTGTTTAGACTCAAGGTGATTGGAAATCTTACCCATTAATTTTTAATTCGATTAAATCGTTCGTTATTAAGCTTTAAAACGTGCGTAAAAATAGTGGGAGGATATAGATAGATAAAAGCCAATCTACCTATATTTAATATTGAACATATGCTAAAACTAGGGCAAGACTATGTTTACCGTAGGAATTAAAATATAATATTTTAATAAGTTAATTGGTCAAAAAGTTGATTAATTGAATATCAAGTTAAATTCTAATTGATAGAATTAAAACTATATTCTCGATGACATTAAATGACCTTCTAAAGAACAGACTTAAGAAATATGATTTCATTGAGTTCTGGGTCCAACAAATAAATTAAAGCTACATGTCACTCGTCTCTATATGAGGCAGCTTGAACATATAGGACATTCAAAGTATGTTTCTCCCTACAACTTGTCGAGCTACCCTCAAGGTTGTATGGACACATAATTTTGATCCGCAAAGTTCGAAAATTCGATCAAACCGTTTGAGTCGAATACGAGTGCATGAGCGATGCAAGACTATGTATCCCAACCGGATCTTGAGACAAGCAACTTCTTGAGCTACACTCAAGATTGCAAAGCTCAAGCGTTGGATACATAAGTTGCTTGCATAGCTATTTATTTATGTTGAATCTAAATGTGATTTAGAAAAGGAAGAATGCACTTCGGAAAGTCAATTGAGAAAGTTAGTAAAGGCATAAGTAGGAGGAAATGAAAACGTGACATATTTTGATGTCACATTACGGAATAAGTTGTTATACAAAAACGTCGAACACATTTTTTGACGAATGTCATCACCTTGCTTCTGAAACAATGTTTTGTGTTAAGTAATTTGTAATAACTATATATATATTAAATGTTAATATATAAATACACAAGATAGTAGCAAACTTATATGGTAAAATTAGACTAGGCCGTGTCAAGAGATTAAGCTTCACAAGTCACATAAAGAGGGGTCTGCCTCTCGTATTATGAAGTCTACGGACACTTGTGAGTCTTAGCCTCTTAGACACAATGGCCGAAACCCATCTGTAAGACAGTGGGAGAATGAGTTGTCGAACTCAGTCTTGTACATACTGATGTATCCGAGTCTAGATTAACCAAAAATAAGTTATTCGTATATTTTATTAAGACACGTGTTCTTGATGAAACACAAGTCTAATAAAATAAATAACGAAATGACTAAAGCATTTAAACTGATTCGATTAGATCGAATGGTCAAATACTTAGCTACATAAAATCTTGTGTAATTAAAAGAAAATGTGATTTTCTCTCAGATTAAGTCTGTTAACACATCGGTGTGTTAAAAGGTATGAATCACACTTAATTAGATTTAGTGTGATCCATTGTAAGTGACCCTGAGTTAAGTTCCTCCCTCTGGGTTAAGTCCCAGATAGTAATGCCTAGGTTTTGATAAAGTTCTATGAGAACATTATCAATAATATATTCAATAAAATCAATCGTAAGGAAGTTGTATTATTACTCGAATCTCGTGAGACGAATTGTCGAGTTAGACATCATAACTGATGATGACTTAGTCAACTTCTAGGATGAAATTCGGAGTAGTAACTCCGATTTAAAACTTGATGCAGGTCCGTGTGCGTAAATAAATTTGAGAATTTAGTTTACGTGCCCAAGAAAATGTTTCCTCACTTTCTGCAAGTAAATCTTTAAGTTGAAAGATTGATGCAGAAAAGAAAATAGTGAAGTACAATAATGTTGGACGGAAACGGTTTTCATCCTAATTTCTTTAAAACGGATTATGATGAATCCGGTTTCCCCCAACAGATGTGTACAGATCTACTCGGACCAAAGCCGATGTAAAACGCTTAAGTTGACCATGAAAATTTGAGCATTCACTTATAAGTTCGTTTTTCTAAATATGATTTAGACGAACCAACTTATATGAATTGGCCAGAAAGTTTTCAAGGTCAGTGGGAGCGTGTAAATTACATGCGAGGCATCAAAGAGATGGAACCTATATTTTGATTAAGTAATCAAAGAGTTTGATTATTTATCAGAAATGGATATGAACCATTTGAAATGACCAATAACTAATTTAAAATTATTATCGTAAGGTACGATAAACTGGATAAGATCCAGTGAAATAAAATATTATAGATTCCGATAGACCAAGTGAATTATTTGAATAAGATTCAAAAGGTTGGTCTAACATAAACATAGAAACCCCTTAAGTCTATAGTGTAGACAGTTTTAGCAGATCCACTCACGAAGGCTCTATCACATGAAGTCGGGAAAACTTATGTGTAAAAACGATATTAGATATCGAGATAAATGGGCCTGAGTGCAAGTGGGAGATGTAGGAATATGGTGCCCTCGAGGCCATTTATTCCTGTGTGAATAGCACAAACATCTTGTTCGAAATAACAGTAAGCTGTTTGGTAATAATTTATCTAAGTCATATTGTAATGTAGTCAACATTAGATATCAACTTAGGTAAAGTCCTGAGACTTTATGCAAGGTCAAACGGGTATCGAGATGAGTATCTCGATCATGGAGAAACGTTTGACCGTCTGTAGCATAAGTCTAAAATGGTTCGTGGTCGTAGATGTATCGAGACAAGGATATCGAAACATCGGATAGACCATTGTGTCTTAGTCTTCACCGTTTAAACGGTGGCGATGATCTCATGATCGCTTGACTTGGCGAAATCGAAGACGAGACACAGGTGCTCATTAGAATGAGTTCACTGAACGATCCACTAGAGTTATCATATGGTTATATTGACCAATCTGTCAGTGATAACTCTGAGTGATGATAGGATAGTTGGTCTTTTGACTTGAGGTCATTTTGACGGACCTGTGCGTGAACGGTGCCACTTAGATCAACTGACCTAGCTTCGAGGCAAGGCCTGTCGAAAGGTCTTTTGATTGGGTGTCACTTGAAACGTACGAGGCGAGTAATGACCAAGAGAGGATTCGTCTCTCCCGGTCAATGGGAGTTAGTGTCGTAGAGTTAGTTCGGTCTTTAGTAAAAACTCTGCGCAGAGTATGTTGGAAGAAGTCCAACATTAGTTGACTAAAGATCGATAGAACTAACCGGAGTCAAGTTATTGTGGTTGACAGTTTGACCGTACCCCAGACTTGATCTACACGACATATTTAAGACAAAGAGACTATAACTGCGGAATTCATCACGGAAACAGTCAGGTGGTCCCGACAATACTCATGTCAATGAGTTAACCACATAATGATGATTCCTGAAGCAGGGACGGCAACCACTGCTCGTGTCACTGCCGTATAGGGCTTCGAGCCCAACCTGTTGTAAGGGTCAGGCTGTAGGGTCTCACACAGAGTGCAACGCTTCGTCTAGTAATAGGTAGAAAATAGTTAGGGAGAATATTTGTATTTGATGCAAAAGAAGAGATAATTGCATTTGATGCAATATGGTAATTTAAGCTTAGATAGGGACTATTTTGCATATGATGCAAAAGCGATTAAATGTGTATTAAATTGTTTAATACAATATTTAATAATATAAACGCAAGGAAAAGTTCACGGGTATGACGGGAATGTCCCGGTCTACACCCAGGTTCGAACGGCGTCCAAATCGGACGCCAGATGCTCAAGTTAGAGCCAAAACAGCCAGAAGAAGCCTAAATGGGTCAGCCCAACTTAGTGGGCTGAACCCAGCTTAGAAAAAGGCGCGGGCGCCCGCTAGGAGCGGGCACAGGCCCGCGCCCGCTTCAGCAGCAGCGGGCGCCCGCTGGAGAACGGGCGCAGGCCCGCGCCCGCTCCAGCCGGGGCGCGGGCGCCCGCCAGAAGCGGGCGCCGACCCGCGCCCCGCTTACCAGCGGGCGCGGGCGCCTGTGCGCCCGCTGGGCGCGTGCGCCGCACACGCCCAGCGCTGAGGCGCTGGCGCGTGCGTCGCACGCGCCCAGGCAGGCACGTGCAGCGCACGCGCCTCGAGGCGCGTGCGCTGCACGCGCCTGGCGCACTGCAGGCTGCACGCAGCCCTAGGGCTGCGTGCTTTTGCGACGGCTGGGTTGTGCTTTGGTAGGGTTCTTGGCTGATGTTTGAACACTCAATTGGAGGGTCAAACGACCTCCGATTGACGAACGGTTTTTTTCCTATGCGTTCACCGTTGAACGCTTGTCGTATTGATAGGTTGTATCGATCCTGAAGCTCAACGGTGAGTGAGTTAAAATTTACGGAAGTTTGCACTTTGTGAAGTGCAAACTAACTTGATTTAACAAACCCAAATAATTAGTCCCACATCGGATTTTGAGAAAAGGGGAGAGTCCGCCGCCTATATAAATAGCAGTCCCCACTAGGGGTGGCAATTTGGGCCGGCCCAGTCTTATCGGGCCGTGCCGGCCCGGTCCGGTTTTCTTAAAGGATTGGGCCGGCCCGGCCCGATAAGACTTCGGGCCATTCCGGAGAGGCCCGGGCACGGTCCGATAAAAATTCGGGCCACCCGGCCCGGTCCGATAGGGTTGAATGAATTATGTATTGTGACAATATTTTATTATATTTTTAAACACAAACTTGTCTCATATGCTTAAAGATGCATCGAAATGGAGCACGAAAGAAGAGGATTAAGTGGGTTGCATAAGGTGATGTGTCCTACATTGTTTTCATTTATTTGGCAAGATGAAGTAACATGTTTGGTGGTTCTTTGTCTCTTCTCGAAAACTGAGATCGACCCCCAAGATCCGAAGACATCAAAGTTGGCGTTGGCGGAAAGTTGTTAAAATTTATGATATTTGGACCGTGATCTGTTAAGATTCATGACATTGGACTCAACACCATAAATGAATGCACATTACTGAAATCCGCTTTAGATCAATGTGTGATCAAATTGAAGTGGGGCGATCAAATGCTTTTCGTGCCGTGCCGTGCCGCCCATGGGCTGAAAAGCTTGGCCCGGGTCCGGCCCGAAAATGAACCAGACCGGGCCGGTCCGGTCCGATAAGGATTTCGGGCCAAAATTGTTGGCCCTTGCACAGTTTTATCGTGCCGGGCCGAAAATTGCCACCCATACCACTCCGCTGCCACACCTCCCGCCACCGCCTCCCTCCGGTGGATCCCGCCACCGCAACACCGCCACCATCGCCCATCCTCCCCTCTCCACGCCTCCAATCCCAGCGCCCTCCTCCGCTCAGCAACAACGTCGCCGAGCACCCGCTCCGCCTCCACCTTCCCGACAACTCTCAGCCCCCACCGCCGCTTCAAGAAGCCTCGACGAGCTCCGTTCTCCGACCTCCCCTCCACGAAGACGCCTCCCTCCGCCACCTCCAGGAGCCCACCACCTTGTACACGAAGCTCCGGTGAAGCCCTTGCCTTCCTCCGACGAGACCCACGACATCCCTCCTCTGCTCCGCTACTACGCCACCACCTTCGGCGCTTCCCGCCGCTCTGCCATGCCGCCCTGAGCCCGCCGCCGGCCTCCAAGCCGTTGCATGGCCGCCGACCACCCATGCAACCGCCGTCGCAGCCGCTAAACCCCAATAGCTCCACTCGCGCGTGTTTGGTAGCGAGAAGAGAGAGGGAGAGAGTATTAACAGGTATACGTATAAGTATACGTATATAAATACGATTAACGGGTATATTAATACGTAAATACATGTATTTAAGTATATATAATATAATATATAATAAGATCTGCAGTAAAATAATTATTATAAATCATAAAAGAGTCAGGAAAATACACGGTAAGGCCCAAAAAATCCGAAACGACGAAACGGATCCATTGGCGCTGGTTTCATTGCCAAAAGGCAAGTACATCTCGCACAATGATTTTTCAAAGTCAAAACTCAATAAAGCTATTTTCGCTTTAAAATTCATATCACGAGAATTTCAAGTACATTGACGTACGAGAAAATTATATGTTGTAGTAACAAACGAGACGCTCGTTTTGACAGCTTATTTGAATATTTTTGATGTGTCGTTCACTCTGAATAAATCAGCGAACGTTACAATATCTAGTTTTCTAATTTAGAAAATTAGTTTTTAAATTCTTTTTAAATTCTAAAAATGGTTTTGAGCTTTTAAAATTATTAAAAATACATATAGGCTTCAGAAAAATATTTTCTTCTTATCTAAAATTATTTTCCTCATATCTAGACTACTAAAAATTATTAATATGTATTTTGACTGGTTTCAAGCTATAATAAAAATACAAACACACTAAGAACGTGGTTAGAAAATAGTATATAGTTAGCCAATGATTTCTAATGTTTGCAGGTACCATTTCTCGTGCACGAGCGCCCCAGATAGCAATAGTTTCATCCTCAGCTTACTAGGACGATCCTCAAACCAGTAAGTCACTCTAATTCTAGTTTTAGAAGTTAAGCAAGTGTAATAGCATGAACCTAGGATTTTATAAATAGCCTCAGAACAACTATTGACCTGAACGAATGACTAGAAACCAAATTAACTAAGGAGATAATCAACTACAAAATGACTATTCACTTAAACCAACAATTTTTGTATTCCATGTTTGTTGGACTTGTCTTTATCCTCAAATTTCTTAGCATCCGCTTTGCTTTTTCAATAAGTAAGTCAATCTGTGGTCCTGGTTTAACTATCATAGTGGTAGAGATCTAAATAAATATGGAACTCTAAATAAACATGAACTACTCTATTTTTTGTTAATATAATCGATGGAACAGATGTGATTATTGGCGTTCTTAACACTGATATCATCCGGTGTCTAGGATCGTTTGTGCCAAAGTTTGGATCACCCTACTTGCGGGGATAGTGGCCTGCTTGGCCAAAGCTGACTGGCCGTGTATGCATGGATCAATGTTAGAATTCCAATTATCATCAGTTTGCAACCATTGATTATGAATACCTTCAAACGAGTTTCTTCAACATTTCATCGTATCTAAACTCATATTCACCATGATAACTCTTGTTCACTCTTGTTCTCCATGTGCTGATGCTTTTTGGATACACTTGTTGCACAGTCACATCACCTGCTGCATGTCATATATGAATTGGTACATGCTAATGAATTATCATATGGAATATCAAGTATGGAATATCCTGTGAAATATCTTGTGGTACATCTTGCAAAACAACTTGTGAAACATCTCGTAAGAAACATATAACACATTACACATTATTGGGGTTTGGGGTAACTCATAGTTTGAGAGTGTGTGTGAGTGATTGGAGTTCATCTACTTGCTGCCTGCGTCGGTAAACATAGATGCCTAAGTCGGCAAACCCCTACATGCTGCCTGTGTCTGCAAAACCTTACATGCTGCATGCGTCGACAAAACCTACTGTGTGTAAGTCCCGTCTGGGTAAAGCGCACTCAGGCAAGAGATGAACTCAATGGTTGCATGTCATACTCTCCAACTTGAGTCGCATAGTTTAGTTACTACTTGCAAAACTACATTGCTGCCTGTTTGTTTTATTATTGTTACTCCACATGCCTGCTTATCTTACTATAGTTGCTACCTTACCTGCTTTACTGACGTGTCATATATGACATGTCATCATTGTTGCTCTCATACTTTACTTATCGCACTTGCATATATGACTGTTGTTCATATACTTATCGCATGTAGTTAGTTTTCATAGCCTTTTTATGTCTATGCTTGTACGCTGCTTTTACTACTATTTCTAGAGTTGCTGTGACTTACCTACGGTTCCATCTTCATGGCACCGCAGACGATGCACATGTTGAGGTAGATATTCCTGAGTTGGCATAGACAGAGTTAGTCCCAAAGGCTGCAGATTTTAGAGTTCGAGTTGTGCATTTTTTAGATGTACTTCTTTTCTTTCATATATCATTGTTGTATAATATGAATTGAAAAAAATGGACATTATTTGAGTATTTTTGTACATCTCTGCATCGTGGCTATGTTGTTTTCACTGGTGATCTGCAGACCTGCAAATGTAATCAAATAATAATGGCCCCCTGAGAGCGGGTCGTTACACCCAGGTTATAGTTTAACAAATCGTAGCCATCATAGAATTAAATAGATAGCACTAGAAGTATGGGATAGATTAAATTTTTCTGACACATGATGTTGCAAGAAAGAACACCAACACATATCAGGTTATTGTATAAAAAAGATAGGTGCCGTTAATACCAGATAGCCAGATATAAATTGTCTCACCTAGACAATTCCTTATATCATAATCACTCTCTCCTTGACAAGCTGTTGACACTTCGAAGACATTATCGTCGGCTAAATTCTACAACTTGCCAATGTTTCTCCTTAGTGAACTTCATACTATGAATCGTTCCACTCCTACATCTCCTCGTTCTCAGCTTTGTTCTCCAAGAACATGGCCTTGAGTTCCATAAGTTGATTTCACAAAGTGTCCAAGTCAATCGCATCTCAACTTCATCTTTAGATTTGCTACAATCAGCAACATTTCCCGAAGCAAAACAAATGCACAATAAGAAAGGAAGATGCAATTTATTAAACCATGAATCAGTACATTTGTATGTAAAACTTTGCATATCACACATATTATTACAACAACGTGGAAGTGATATTCATAGCAGTCATATTCCATTCTCGCATGAGGCCTGCACATATAAATAGCTCAACCCTCAAAACCAAGGAGCATAATGGAAGCAGTGATACTCACGAGGATCCCAGCTCAAGAAATAGTTAAATATAATACCTTGATTTATTATGAGTTATTATGCATTGAAAACGTGTGCCATTTTAGAAGACACAACAGTATTAACAATTGGCTTGAGACGTCAATGTGGTACTAGAACAAGACATTTCTATTGTTAAAACATCAACCTTACTATCCAGTGCAACTAATTACGTCCGCTTCATGATTTACTGTCTGGTTGCAAGCATATTCAAGTATATTTATGAATAAAACATGATCATATTAAATCCCGAACTGTGTACATCGAATCCTATTGTTTAACTAACCCATGCAACTTGTTTCTCAAATTTCTCCTGGAAATGTAATAAGACGATTATTTTAAACAAATAAATAATCTTCTGTAAAGTCAATACTCACTTGTTCATTATATCACAGTAGAAGCAGCAATACTTGCATAAAAATCCTGTGTTCAACCACCATTGAAAACCTCAACCCTTCAAAGGACTTAATTGTTTAAAAATGATATGTACCTTGCCTCTGCCAAGTATTTAGGGGCATTTGACATGCTTTCCATGCCACCAGCCACAACTATATCATTGATACCTATTGAATCCATTACCACTACACCAAAACTCCACAGTTTTGATGTGATTTAAGGGAAATATTTTTATAATCTAACACGCCTCCACAGGTTGATGTCGGACCGGGCCGGCCCGGCCCGGTTCATTTTTGGACCGGACCCGGGCCAAGCTTTTCAGCCCATGGGCGGCACGGCACGGCACGAAAAGCATTTGATCGCCCCACTTCAATTTGACCACACACTGATCTAAAGCAGACTTCAGTAATGTGCATTCATTTATGGTGCTGAGTCCAAAGTCATGAATCTTATCAGATCAAGGTCCAAATATCATAAATTATAACAACTTCCCGCCATCGACAGCTTTGATGTCTTCGGATCTTGGGGGTCGATCTTAATTTCCTAGAAGAGACAAGGGACCACTAAACATGTTACTTCATGTAACGACCCGCTTTCGGGGGCCCGTTACTTATTTGATAATTGCAGGTCTTGCAGTTTACCGGTGAAATCAGCATAGCCACAACTCAGAGATGTACCACAATACTCAAACCAGCATACAACATTATTATAGTCCGAATAGGAAGATACAACCAGCAACATCACTGTCCCATGCAAATACATAAAAGGAAAGTACTGAAAGGAAATGCAGAAAGGAAATACATGGCATCACACGTACGCAAACACAAATAACTAAAGCTCTGAGGCCTCTGGGTCAAAGGCAGGCTCTTCAAACTCTGGTGCAATCTCGTCTATCAGGTCGTCGTCTGTCGGTGCCACAAATGGAACCGAAGGTAAGTCACAACAATTCTAAATAAAGAAAAGGAGTACTGTGCAAGTATGACAAAGGTAACTACGTATAAGCAGACCAAAGTGAAAGTAAAGTAAAGTACGGTGAAGTGTCTGTACAAGTGTAGAAAGTAAAGTGTAGGTGTAACAGGCTACTGCTGTAGCTAAAAGTATGACAAGTAAAAGTATGGTGACTGTACTGGTAGGGAAAGTAAAGTGCATGTACTGTAAAGAAAGTAACTGTGCGAGCTATACTAGAACTACGTGACTCAAGTAGGAGAGTATGATATGCAACCATAAAGTTCATCTATTGCCGGGGACCGTTTTGCCGACGCAGGCAGACCTTGTAATTTTGCCGACGCAGGCAGACCTTGTAGCTAGTTTGGCCGACACAGGCAGACCTTGTAGTTAGTTTTGCCGACACAGGCATGCAAGTAGATGAACCCCCGGTCATAGCTCCCACACTCTCTCTACAATGAGTTACCCCAAACCCCAGTGATGTGTATCATTTCGGGATGTTCCAAGATGTTCCATGAGATGTTCCACAAGATGTTCCACACATGATATTCCTCACGATGTTCCACATGTTACTAGTCAAACCAAGCCAACTGGTTGACTTTCTTATAGGAAACCCGAAAGTAGGAAAGAGGATAAAAAAACAAGTCCAACACAAAAGATTGTTTCTTCCGTGCTTTGAGCACGTGGTAGTGTGGTTGGCAAAGTTATCTTTAGTTGATTACTTTCATTTTAGTTTAGGTCTCTTATTCGGTTCAAGTCAAATAGCCGTTCGAGGCTATTGGAGTGAAGTGTTACGTTGTTCGTACAAGCACAGAAGACTAGTTTTCTAAACTTAGAATCTGTCGTGACTTACGAAGTTTAATGTTATCGTCGTAGGCCGGGAATGGATCTAAGGCTTCCTCTGAAGTTGGTGCACAAGAGTTTGTACCTGTGATCACAAAAGAAATAATCAGTTAGAAGATACAACTTTCCTATCTAATATTGATCGTTTTGATTTTCGAAACTGGTTGAAATGGTGTCGGAAATCGTTCAAAATTTTTATATAAGCTTAAAATAAATATTATAAATTTAATGCAAAAGGAAAATATTTTCAGAAGCTTATGCTATTTTTTACAATTTTCGGAAGCTCAAAAATAGCTTTAAAACCCCAAACTATTTAGGTGACGTATACCTTCCGTAATTTATTCCAAGAGCAATACTCTACGGATTAATAAAAGAGTCCAGAATATTATTTCTGATTTTCTGGAGCTAGTCTCACATTTTTCTGGGGCTTATATAATTAGTTATAGATTTAAACCCATAAAACTCTATTATTAATTAATTAAATACGAAAAATTCGTATTTACGATCGTGCCACTGCGGGCAACGCTCGCACCCACCGTTGTTTACGCCGCTGGGGGGCGTCGGACGGCGAGGCGGTGGCGGGTCTGCGGCGGACGGAGGCGGGGAGGCGGCTGACGACGGCAGGGAGGCGGGGCACGGCGGCGGGGGTGTGTGCAGGCGGCGGGACTCAGGGCGGGACTCGGGGCGCTGCTCGGACGTCGTGGGGGTCTGTCGGAGGCGGCTGCGGCGGACGGCGGACGGCGGTGGCGGCTGACGACGGCGGGGAGCGGGTTGAAGCCGGAGGGCGGCGGTCGGGGGTAGGGAAGAGCGGGAGAGAGGGAGAGAAGAGAGTGAAAGAGAGAGCGGGCTGAGAGAGAAGAACGGGAGAGTGCCTGGGTAAAATTTGAACGAAAAATAGAGAGAGGTTGTGGGTTATTTCAAATGGGGAGGGGGGTTTATATAGGTTGTAGAATGGCAAACTTGTGATTAGTGGAGGTAGATGAAGGGGGGTAGATGAGGGGGTAGATGGGGGTTAGATGGGAGGGTTAGATTTGAATGATTTCAGATTTAACCACAAGGGATGGGTAGATGGGATTGGATTAGGGTAATTAGGTCATTAGCGATTGTAATTAGCAAAGCGGAGGAATACAAACTCGTTTTTGCAAACGACTCCGAAAAATTACGAAAACATACCCACGGGATCGTGTTGTCACGAGGATCGTGAATACGAAGTCCATTTTGGGATTTGAGCTACAGAGATACTAGTTTCAGGCCAAAACGTTTAGAAAGCGGGTTTCCGGGTTCTCTATTGAGATGAGATCAGAAAATTATGAAATTAATGTGGGGAGCCCTAAATGATCATAGGATGCTACTGTAGAAGTTTGAAAGCATTTTGAAAATGTTTGAATAGAAAATTAATTCGTTAAGTCAAAACGGTAATTATTGAAAACGAATTTTTATCGAAGTAATTTTTAGTGTTTGAGGAAATCTGAAAATACTGAAATACATTATAATTAGTCTCGTGCTTAAAAATATTTTTATAAGAATTTTTGAAATCAGCTTTGTTATAAAACTCTTGACTAACATTTATATAAGGTAAAAAAAATTTTTTAAAATACGTAAAAATACGTAAATTGAAGTGTTGAAAAATACTGGTCGTTACATCCTACCCTCCTTAAAATAATTCCGTCCTCGGAATTTCATAGATAATTGATATTATGAAGAAGCTCAGGCAATTAATGATAGAAAATTATTATGAAATATAATGTGATATCACAGCATCTAGAAAACAAGAGATGTTGTTTATGAATACATACGATCATCCACGTTGTCACCGAGTAAGATCCTCAGACTCGGTAAACAGGTAAGGGTAGCGTTCCTGCATCTCAACCTCTCGCTCCCAAGTAGACTCCCCAGGTGAGTCATGACGCCACAAGACCCTGACAAGATTGATCACTTTATTCTTGAGGGTCTTCTGTCGTCGATCCATGATCTTGACTGGTTGCTGCTCATAAGATAGATCTGGACGAATGGCTATCTCGGAGTAATCCACAACATGACTAGGATCACTCACGTAGCGTCGGAGCTGCGAGACATGAAAGACCTCATGCACTCCTTCCAACGCAGGTGGCAAGGCAAGGCGATAGGCCACCTCGCCCACTCGCTCCAAGATATCAAATGGACCAATATATCGAGGACTGAGCTTTCCTCTTCGTCCAAAGCGAATCATCCCACGATTCGGCGAGATCTTCAAAAATACGTGGTCACCAGGCTGGAACTCCAAATGTCGGCGCTTTGCATCTGCCCAATGCTTGTATCGATCTTGCGCCAACTGTAGCTTTTCTCTGATGGTCCGAACCACTTCTACTGCTTCCACAATCAAATCCGGACCGATGAGCTCTCGGTCGCCAACGTCATCCCAGCTCAAGGGGGATCGACACTTCCTGCCATATAGCGCTGCGAAAGGCGCCATACCGATGCTGGCCTGATAGCTGTTGTTGTATGCAAATTCTACGAGGTGTAGATGATCTTCCCAAGATCCCTTGAAGTCCAGCATACACGCACGCAACATGTCCTCCAGAATCTGAATGGTGCGTTCTGACTGGCCATCGGTCTGAGGATGATAAGCTGTACTAAAGCTCAATCGGGTCCCCAGACACTCCTGCAAGCTCTTCCAAAAATGAGACGTGAAACGAGTGTCTCTGTCTGAAACAATGCTGACAGGGACACCATGCAGCTTCACGATCTCCTCCATGTACTTCTTGGCAAGCATCTCGGTCGACTGGCCCACTCTGAAAGGAATAAAGTGTGCTGAATTGGTCAATCGATCCACGATCACCCAGACAGCATTGTTGTGCTTCGTGCTCTTGGGTAGTCCTGTCACAAAGTCCATCGTGATGTGTTGCCACTTCCACTCTGGGATGGGCAAAGGCTGCAACAAACCGGCAGTCCGGTGATGTTCAGCCTTCACCTGCTGGCACACTATACACTTCGCCACACTGCGTGCGACGCTTCTCTTCATCCCATGCCACCAGTAGTGTTGCCGCAAGTCTTGGTACATCTTGGTCCCGCCTGGATGAATGGAATACGGAGAGTTGTGGGCTTCTTCCAATAACGCTTCTCTGACATCTCCAGATGGCACGCAGATGCGGTTGCCGAATCTCAAAGATCCGTCCTCATGGATCTTGAATTCCGGCCTCCGACCTGCTAACACCATGTCTCTGATCTTCTGTAGCTTTTCGTCTCCGGCTTGAGCAGCTTTGATCTTGTCCACCAGGTCGGACTGGATCTGAAGGTTGAGTAACGAAGACGTCACTCCAGGCAGTATGACATCCATCTCCATGGCTCGAATCTCGTGTCGAAGCCTCCATTGTGATGTAAGAGTCATCACTGCAGGAAGGCGACTCAGAGCATCCGGTACAACATTGACCTTCCCAGGATGGTACTGAAGATCAATATCATAGTCTGCCATCAGCTCGATCCATCGTCGTTGGCGCATGTTGAGCTCCTTCTGGGTGAACAGGTATTTGAGACTCTTGTGATCCGAGAATATCTTTACATGTTCGCCCAGCAGGAAGTGCCTCCAGATCTTCAGAGCAAATATAACTGCAGCCAACTCAAGGTCATGAGTAGGGTAGTTCTTCTCGTGGATCTTCAGTTGTCTGGATGCATAAGCGACGACTCGGCCATGCTGATGCAGCACGCATCCAAGTCCTTTGCCAGAAGCATCACAAAATACTTCGAACCCTCCGGTTCTGTCTGGGATGACCAGAATCGGGGCAGAAGTCAGTCTCTTCTTCAGCTCCTGGAACGCATCCTCGCTAGCCTTCGACCAGACGAACATCACGTCCTTTCTCGTCAATCGCGTCATGGATCCTGCGATCTTCGAGAAGTCCTGGATGAATCGTCGGTAGTAACCAGCCAGTCCCAGAAAACTTCGAATCTCAGTCACAGTCTTTGGGGCTGGCCAGTTCTGAACAGCAGCTACCTTCTCAGGGTCGACGGATATCCCTTCTCCAGATATGATGTGGCCCAGAAAAGCCACCTTGTCGAGCCAAAACTCACACTTACTGTACTTGGCATACAGTTGGTGTTGTCTTAGCGTCTCCAAGACCTTTCTCAGATGAGCTCTGTGCTCCTCGTCGTCCTTCGAGTAGATGAGAATGTCGTCGATGTAGACCACTACGAACTTGTCCAGATGGTTGTATAGAACCTGGTTCATGAGACTCATGAATACAGCAGGTGCATTAGTCACACCAAATGGCATTACCAAGAATTCGTAGTGTCCATATCTGGTCCGGAATGCAGTCTTATGGACGTCCTCCTTCTTCACCTTCACTTGATGATATCCGGTCTTCAGGTCCAGCTTTGAATACACGCTCGATCCTCCAAGTTGATCGAACAGGTCGTCGATGCGGGGCAGCGGGTACTTGTTCTTCACTGTCATCTTGTTCAGCTCCCGGTAGTCGATGCACATGCGTTGCGATCCGTCCTTCTTCTTCACGAGCAGCACTGGGGCACCCCATGCGGATACACTGGGTCGTATCCATCCTTTCTGTATGAGATCGTCTAGCTGAGCTCGAATCTCTTCAAGCTCAGGTGGTGCCAGACGATACGGTCCCTTGGATATTGGTTGAGCACCTGGCATAAGATCAATGGTAAATTCAAGGCCGCGATCCGGAGGCAAACCTGAGAGGTCGTCCGGAAATACGTCCAAGAACTCTCGCACTATCTCAGGCTTCTCTTGCTCGTCTTCTGCTGCAGTCGCCATTGCTTCCGAAAGCCTGGCTCGATACTTCACCGGTCCCTCCGATCGGCTTCCGCTGAGGAACTCGAACTTTGGATGGTTAGGTATTTCGAATTCTACCCTCCTTTGACGACAGTCAATGGTGGCATGAAATGTTCCCAACCAATCCATCCCAAGAACAGCATCAAAAGTTGGCATCTCTATCACCATGAAGTCGGCAAAGAGATCTCGTCCGCAAATCACTACAGAGCAGTGAAGGCATTCGCTGGTTACCGGTAGGGTACCGCCAGCGGTCTCAACCTTCCAACGGGAAGTCAGAGGTTCAACAGAGATGGCCTGTGTTTGGACGAAACGACTCGCCAAGAAGCTATGTGTAGCTCCCGAGTCGAACAGTGTGAGGGCATGTTTACCGGCTACTAAGACGGTACCTATGGTGAAGAGAAACATGTCTAAGCTTACGATTTCTAAATAATAGAGTATGTAGCTTAGCGAGATAGCTCATACCTGTGATCACTTGGTCCGTTGCCTCAGCCTCTTCAACCGTCATGGTATAAGCTTGGCGTCTCTGGGGTGGTGCATGTCGTTGGGCCTGCTGGTACACTTGTTGCTGAGGAGGGAGTGGTTGACGTTGCTGAGCAGAGGGTGGTGGTCGCTGTGGTGTATTCCTGGCAGGGGCATTGGCTGGAGCAGGGTTGGAAGACTGAGGCTTCCTCTCAGGACAGTCCCTTGCAGTGTGGTCCTTTGACCCACAGATCAGGCAGAGGTTGAGAAGGGTCCGACATTCTGAACGATAGTGCCCAGGCTTACCGCAATGATGACACACTTGTTGTGGTGATGGGGCCTGCCTTTTGAACTGCGTTTGTTGAGTGGGTCGGTACATCTGATTGAGCGGAGGTCGCCGGCTGGGTCCAACAGCAGGGTTGGGCGGTGGTTGCCTTCGGAGAGGAGCAGCCATATGACGCCTTTCTTCTCTCTCAATGAACTCATGTTCACGTGCAGCAGCCAGGACCTCAGTGTGGGTGCACAGTGGACGTCCAACTAGGTTCCGGCGGATCTCTATATTGAGACCCTGCTTGAAGCGTCGGGCTCGGGCCATGGGGGTGGCAATCATTTCGGGAGCGAAACGGCTCAGTAAGGCGAACCTGGCATCATACTGTTCCACTGTCATGGAACCTTGTTTCAACCCAACAAATTGCGCCTGAAGTTCCATCTGAGCCTCAGGAGAGAAATATTGGGTACGGAAAAGTTCGGTGAACGTCGCCCATTCGATCGGTCGTTGGAGACGATCTTCTTCAGAGCTCCACCAGACTCTGGCTCCATCCGTCAGTTGGGACCTGGCGGTGTCCACCCAAGCATGCTTGCCGATCTGAGCGGCTCTCAGGTTCTCTTCGGTACTCCCTAGCCATTCTTCGGCCTTCATCGGGCCATCCTCACCATTCCAGGTCTTTGGATGGAGGGAGCGGAATTGTTGTATGCCTCCCACAGGATGATATTCTCCCCTGATAGCTTGGACCATTTCTCGCAATGCGAGGTCGGAGATCTGATGTACTGTGGGAGCTGGTCCGTTGTTGGTTGGGTTGCTGGCTCCAGATTGGTCAGCACCATTGGGGCTCCCTGAGGTGTTTCCGTCCATCTTTTGGGTGTCAAACCTGCATTCATAGAGAAATGTCAGCTTAGTCGAATATCGTATACGATACATCCTGGTTTCACTATACTGTTCACGAGGTATTTTGCACGGACCTGCATGGGCCACCAAACTTGTAACGACCCGCTTTCGGGGGCCCGTTACTTATTTGATAATTGCAGGTCTTGCAGTTTACCGGTGAAATCAGCATAGCCACAACTCAGAGATGTACCACAATACTCAAACCAGCATACAACATTATTATAGTCCGAATAGGAAGATACAACCAGCAACATCACTGTCCCATGCAAATACATAAAAGGAAAGTACTGAAAGGAAATGCAGAAAGGAAATACATGGCATCACACGTACGCAAACACAAATAACTAAAGCTCTGAGGCCTCTGGGTCAAAGGCAGGCTCTTCAAACTCTGGTGCAATCTCGTCTATCAGGTCGTCGTCTGTCGGTGCCACAAATGGAACCGAAGGTAAGTCACAACAATTCTAAATAAAGAAAAGGAGTACTGTGCAAGTATGACAAAGGTAACTACGTATAAGCAGACCAAAGTGAAAGTAAAGTAAAGTACGGTGAAGTGTCTGTACAAGTGTAGAAAGTAAAGTGTAGGTGTAACAGGCTACTGCTGTAGCTAAAAGTATGACAAGTAAAAGTATGGTGACTGTACTGGTAGGGAAAGTAAAGTGCATGTACTGTAAAGAAAGTAACTGTGCGAGCTATACTAGAACTACGTGACTCAAGTAGGAGAGTATGATATGCAACCATAAAGTTCATCTATTGCCGGGGACCGTTTTGCCGACGCAGGCAGACCTTGTAATTTTGCCGACGCAGGCAGACCTTGTAGCTAGTTTGGCCGACACAGGCAGACCTTGTAGTTAGTTTTGCCGACACAGGCATGCAAGTAGATGAACCCCCGGTCATAGCTCCCACACTCTCTCTACAATGAGTTACCCCAAACCCCAGTGATGTGTATCATTTCGGGATGTTCCAAGATGTTCCATGAGATGTTCCACAAGATGTTCCACACATGATATTCCTCACGATGTTCCACATGTTACTAGTCAAACCAAGCCAACTGGTTGACTTTCTTATAGGAAACCCGAAAGTAGGAAAGAGGATAAAAAAACAAGTCCAACACAAAAGATTGTTTCTTCCGTGCTTTGAGCACGTGGTAGTGTGGTTGGCAAAGTAATCTTTAGTTGATTACTTTCATTTTAGTTTAGGTCTCTTATTCGGTTCAAGTCAAATAGCCGTTCGAGGCTATTGGAGTGAAGTGTTACGTTGTTCGTACAAGCACAGAAGACTAGTTTTCTAAACTTAGAATCTGTCGTGACTTACGAAGTTTAATGTTGTCGTCGTAGGCCGGGAATGGATCTAAGGCTTCCTCTGAAGTTGGTGCACAAGAGTTTGTACCTGTGATCACAAAAGAAATAATCAGTTAGAAGATACAACTTTCCTATCTAATATTGATCGTTTTGATTTTCGAAACTGGTTGAAATGGTGTCGGAAATCGTTCAAAATTTTTATATAAGCTTAAAATAAATATTATAAATTTAATGCAAAAGGAAAATATTTTCAGAAGCTTATGCTATTTTTTACAATTTTCGGAAGCTCAAAAATAGCTTTAAAACCCCAAACTATTTAGGCGACGTATACCTTCCGTAATTTATTCCGAGAGCAATACTCACCGGAAAAACTTGAATGAGCAGTCAAAATGACCGACTCGAAGATTACAATCACATATAATTTTATCACGTATAAGTGTAAGTGAAAATAAAGGGCTACGGATTTTTAAAAGAAAGTAACACATCTAACATTTAGGCTTAAAAATTAATTCTGAAAAAATTAAGCATCGGATTGAGATGAAACTAGCGCCATTGAGTCCAGAATATTATTTCTGATTTTCTGGAGCTAGTCTCACATTTTTCTGGGGCTTATATAATTAGTTATAGATTTAAACCCATAAAACTCTATTATTAATTAATTAAATACGAAAAATTCGTATTTACGATCGTGCCACTGCGGGCAACGCTCGCACCCACCGTTGTTTACGCCGCTGGGGGGGCGTCGGACGGCGAGGCGGTGGCGGGTCTGCGGCGGACGGAGGCGGGGAGGCGGCTGACGACGGCAGGGAGGCGGGGCACGGCGGCGGGGGTGTGTGCAGGCGGCGGGACTCGGGGCGGGACTCGGGGCGCTGCTCGGACGTCGTGGGGGTCTGTCGGAGGCGGCTGCGGCGGACGGCGGACGGCGGTGGCGGCTGACGACGGCGGGGAGCGGGTTGAAGCCGGAGGGCGGCGGTCGGGGGTAGGGAAGAGCGGGAGAGAGGGAGAGAAGAGAGTGAAAGAGAGAGCGGGCTGAGAGAGAAGAACGGGAGAGTGCCTGGGTAAAATTTGAACGAAAAATAGAGAGAGGTTGTGGGTTATTTCAAATGGGGAGGGGGGTTTATATAGGTTGTAGAATGGCAAACTTGTGATTAGTGGAGGTAGATGAAGGGGGGTAGATGAGGGGGTAGATGGGGGTTAGATGGGAGGGTTAGATCTGAATGATTTCAGATTTAACCACAAGGGATGGGTAGATGGGATTGGATTAGGGTAATTAGGTCATTAGCGATTGTAATTAGCAAAGCGGAGGAATACAAACTCGTTTTTGCAAACGACTCCGAAAAATTACGAAAACATACCCACGGGATCGTGTTGTCACGAGGATCGTGAATACGAAGTCCATTTTGGGATTTGAGCTACAGAGATACTAGTTTCAGGCCAAAACGTTTAGAAATCGGGTTTCCGGGTTCTCTATTGAGATGAGATCAGAAAATTATGAAATTAATGTGGGGAGCCCTAAATGATCATAGGATGCTACTGTAGAAGTTTGAAAGCATTTTGAAAATGTTTGAATAGAAAATTAATTCGTTAAGTCAAAACGGTAATTATTGAAAACGAATTTTTATCGAAGTAATTTTTAGTGTTTGAGGAAATCTGAAAATACTGAAATACATTATAATTAGTCTCGTGCTTAAAAATATTTTTATAAGAATTTTTGAAATCAGCTTTGTTATAAAACTCTTGACTAACATTTATATAAGGTAAAAAAAATTTTTTAAAATACGTAAAAATACGTAAAGTGAAGTGTTGAAAAATACTGGTCGTTACACTTCATCTTGCCAAATAAATGAAAACAATGTAGGACACATCACCTTATGCTACCCACTTAATCCTCTTCTTTCGTGCTCCATTTCGATTCATCTTTAAGCATATGAGACAAGTTTGTGTTTAAAACTAGAATAAAATATTTTCACAATACATAATTCATTCAACCCTATCGGACCGGGCCGGGCGGCCCGAATTTTTATCGGACCGTGCCCGGGCCTCTCCGGAATGGCCCGAAGTCTTATCGGGCCGGGCCGGCCCAGTCCTTTAAGAAAACCGGACCGGGCCGGCACGGCCCGATAAGACCGGGCCGGCCCGAATTGCCACCCCTAGGTTGATGTCCCTTTTTTTAATGGGCCGAAAGCTGAAATTCGTCTTTTTTATACGCCCAGTGGGATTTGAACCTGGATGGCTCTTTTATAATCTAACACGCCCCCACATATTGGTGAACCTTTTTTCATGGGATGAAATTCATCTTTTTTATGCGCCCAGTGGGATTTGAACCTGTTAAGGCCAAAATTGACTGAGACAGTTGTCAAGCTGACGTAGACTCTTGATGCTGAATCGGAGCCTCGTCAGCGAATGAAGTGGGACCCAATGTTGGAAGAACCTGAGTCGAGTGATGGTAGTTGAAGATGATGTGGTGCTCGATCGACCTTCGGGCAGCTGATGCGTCGATCGTTCGAGGCTAGAAAGCTCGGTGACACCTTCGACACTGGATGACAACCGTTGATCTGCACCACAGGGACACGTTATGGGGGTTGGATCTGGATTCCGACCCAAATCCCCTCCGATACTTAAGTTAGTTTGGGAACTTAAAGATGAGAGGGAGCTAGGGGCAGCTGAGATCAACCCATGGAGGTTCGCATCAGATCTATCTTTGCTAGCTCTATAGTATAAGAAATATCGGCTGAGAAAGTAGAGTTCTATGTTTTAGACCTCGTCCCTTGTAGATAGGACCCTTCCTTATATTTATAGGCATCTAGGGTCCCCTTGGAGTCGTTGGGGAGATAACGGCCACCCATAATGGAGCCACGATCTTTCCCCTTTAATATGAGTTAATGTTATACACGTTCCCGTGAATTACGAGCCCGTCTTTAATCCCACGTTCGAGTGCGGAGAACGCAACGGTCGACTGGCCAATGGGCTTTGACTGAGTCGATGTCGGGCTTCTCTTGTGGGCCCTGTGGGCCTTAGTCATCCGTCGGTCAACTTATCTCGAATGCCGGCCCAATGACCCAACAATGGTCCCTGTGCACGACCTCAAAGGGTCTGCACGTTGAAGTCAAGCGACGTTACATCGCATTAATGGAGGCACGGCAGTCGAGAAAATAGCACTCAAGTTCCAGGAGCCAAAATGCCCGCCTCGTTGATTCAGATGATTTGTCGGTTCGAAATCGAAGAAACTTGGAGCCTTTGAATCCTAGACGCGTGTTTTATCGTGCGGTTGTCGCCCTACCTATTTATGACGGCTCCAGCAGTAGAATGTGAAGGTATCGTCTTCATTCTCTTGATTTAGACTCTCGAAAGTAATGGCTTCGTCTTCCATCCCTGCCTCTGAAAGGAGCTTGGTCACGGCCATGCAGAAGAACCATGAAGGGGTTATGGAGCCGGGTATGCTCGCGAATCTGAGGTCAAACGTCAATGCTGGCCAGATCTCCGAGCTTCAGATGCATTACGTCCGTCTCGATTACCAAATCCGGATGCCAATGAAATACGAGAGGGAAGCGTCAAAGCAGAGGTCTACGTCAAAGCCTTCGAACGAGGCCTTCGATTCCCCATGCACCCCTTCATGCGGTACGTCATGTGTACCCTGAACATCTCCCTCTGCCAGTTGATGCCGAACGACATTGGCATGCTGATGGGCTTCATAGCTTTGTGCGTGATAAAAGGGATTGAGCCATCTTTGAGGTTGTGCAGTTACTTTTTCTCAATCCCTCCTCTCAAGACCCCGGGCTGGTATTCGATAATGGCTCGTCGAGGCAGGAAACTACTCGAAGACATTCCCGCCTCCAATCCCAAATGGAAAGATGAGTTTGTGTTTGTTGTTTTCCAAGGGGAGTCAAGCTTCTGCACTGGTTGGGGTGCCCTGACTTGAGCCCTGCCAGGATAAGCCGATGAATAGCGAGGAGAAGAAAGCCGACGACACATTGATGAGCCTATCCAAGGATATGAGGTCGGTCAAGTGGATGTGGTCTGACGACGTGCTGCGTCGGACTGTGTGGACGAAAGGTTATTTCGATCGCGCCTACCAACTGCTCGACCTTCGTTCTTCGACTTAACTTGTTTGTTGCGTCTGCAGGCATGATCGATGTGGATTATCAGGTGAATCCTGCACTGAGAGAAGCAGTCGAGGCTTCCATCCGAGAGGTGGAGGTAAGCATGTTGTCTCCTCGGGTGCCGACTAGGGTGGAAAGGATGACCACATCGTCGGAGGATCGACATGTCGTTGTTGAGAGGGTTGCTCAGGTGGCCCGCCTTCAGAAGAAGAAGAAGAAGAAGAAGAAAAAGCATGCCTCCGAACATGAAGTAGTTGCGCTGGAGGGGACTAAGAGGAGGCGGCGACTCGTTCTCAGTGACTCGGAGCCGTCTGGGTCGAATGCAGCCGCAGAGAAGGTCTTCCGGCCAGGGAGGGATACTCTCACGAGGAAGATTCGGGGAGGGCTCACGTCACACCAGAGCTTCTCTTGCACAAGGACTCATGTCCTTGGGGGGTCTGTTCCCTCCAGTAGAGTTGTCTTAAGACATCCCGACGAATATAGGCTGATTTTGCTGGAGAGCCAATCTCCTCAGGACCCATTCGACTGCTTCGAGGAGGAGCTCGTTCGAACGGAATTTCCGATGAGGCGTGAAGATTTCGCTCTTCTGGATTGCAGGACCATCTCCCACATCGCTGAGAATGCGACCCTTCCACGCGACAGGGCTGTCGTGGAGAGGGTCGATTATGAGCAGCTTACGTCGATAGCCGTTCATGCCAGTGTCCAGGTAATTATTGCTCCAGCCTCCCTCGTAGGTGATGTCAGCACATATGTTGACCATCGTGTGTTGTGTGCAGGGTCTCGTGGCCACCGTGGCGTTGTGTCTTCGTGCTCCAGAGGTGGCCAATCATGGGGTCACCCTAGAGGCCGTTAGATCGGGTGTGGAGAGATCTCAAGTTGAGTTAACTAGACTTCGCCTTCTCTCCGAGACGAAATTGAATCGCATTCGGAAATTCGAGAATGAGTTAAGCGAGTCTCGTAGGAGGGAGGCTGAACAAACCGCCTTGAGAGAGCGAGCGGGAGACGCTCTGTTGGAGGAGAGAGTCGATGTAACGACCAGTAATTTTTAACAGTTCAATTTACGTATTTCTACGTATTTTTAAGAATAAATTTTACTTTATAAATGTTAGTCAAGAATTTTCTAACAAAACTGATTTCAAAAATTCTTATAAAAATATTTTAGAACACTAGAGTTATCATATTATATTTCAGCAATTTCAGATTTCCTCAAATGCCCAAAACATTTCTGTTAAAATTCATCTTCCAAAATTACCGTTTTGATTCGACGAATTTATTTTCTATTCAAACATTTTCAAAATGTTTTCAAACTTCTCCAGTAGCCTCCTATGATCATCTAGGGCCTCCCACATTAATTTCGTAATTTTCTGATATTGTTTCAGCCTAGAACCCGCAAACCCGCTTTCTAAACATTTTGGCCTAAAACTTGTACTTCCGTAACTCAAATCCCAAAACGGATCTTGTATTCGCGATCCTCGCGTTGATACGATCTCCTGGATATGTTTTCGTAATTTTTCGGAGTCGTTTACAAAAACGTGTCTGTATTTCACCGCTTTGCTAATTGCATTCACTAATAACTATTCACCTTTACTAATCACTTTTAACGGAGTTACTTTTACCCATCTTAAACCTAGATCTACCCCCCTAATTAATCCTAACCCCATCCCATTTAACTCACCGAAGGGTTTGGTCAGATCCGACATTGGGGTGGGGGGGTTCATTCAACACTATTAATATTATGAGTTCTATCCCTATATAACATCATCTTCCTCCCAGCTCTCAAACAACCCAGGCTCAAAGCCAAAGCCCACAAACCCAATCCACAGCAAACATTTCTCTAACTCTCTCTCTTTTTATTTTCAAAAACCTGAAGCCCACTTCTCTCCTCATTTCGTTCGAACACAGAATCGCCATCTTCCCAAGCTCTGTAGTCAAGTCACCGAGCCTCCATTGTCTGGCCAGCAAGCAAGGGACCGAGCCCCCTTCTTCGGCAGCAGAAAATAGAGACGGCGGGCCCTCGTGTTTCAACCGCAGGAGGTTGGTCTGCCCCTGCCACTTGCGGCCTCCGGCAGCCCCCATCTCCTTATCCTCCTCCTCCATCTCTCTCATGGCTTGGGACGATGGCGAGACACGCGAGTTCCGTCTCTCCCTTCCTCGCGACATGTCGCCTACCAAGCGTTTGATGAAATGCCCCAACGAAATCCCGATGACTTCCCGAGCTCCGCGAGCTTCCGACAACCCCCGATTCCATCGCCGGTTAATGTAACACTCGTCCTCCTCCTCGGATCACACCGTATAGTAGGTTTCCTAAGCTTAAGAATTTGCAAATTAAACCTGCCGTAGCAAAATACCTTTGTGTGGCAACATATCATTTACAGTTGAATTTGTGCAGTTTTTAATTAACTACATTAAGTAATGACTCTCATTATACTAAAGATATCATACTGCTGTTGATATACTATAGTACATATTTTTTATAGCAATATAACCCCAGTAGCTTCATTTGTAATGGAGGGCCATGAAGGTGCATGAAGTTGGGTGCTGTGAACAACGGGGATGAGTAAAATATACATGATGATGACTTAGTTATTAATAGACATGGTTATACATGTGTTAGCAATCTGTGAAATAATTTCCCTAGCATATAATAATCACAAATTCCACATGCTAGTGTATGTTCCCAATAGCAAGGTTTCATTTCTCTTTTATTTATCTATGTATCAACAGGCTAGTAAATGATTTTTTATATGTTAGTAACTGATAAGTTAATTAATTAAGTTAAGAGCATTATAAAAGTAATTAAGTTAAACTAGTATTAACGTGATGTTAGTTCTCTTGTTATATCCGGATAAGTTTGTTAGTAATAAATTAAGTTATGTTAGCTATTAATACTCAAACTACCATACTAGTTCAAGTTGTTAACAATTTCCGTTTTAGTAACAATTAGGTAAATAATTAGTGTAGCTAGTAACTAATGACTTCTTGTGTTTGCAGGTACTCCGCCTCGTGCTTTGACTCCATCCTCGTCTTGCTACGACAATCCCGATAGTGTAAGTCACAGTAAATTCTACCCTTAGAAATATAGATAGTGTACTCGTATGAATATAGGACTTGACACCTAGTCTCGGAACAGTTATCGACCTGAACAGATTATTGACATTGCTTGACAGAAAGATTGTAATGGGAAATGTAAGAACAGTAAATGACTGGTAAAATTGCAAAGTACTGTAACCTGCACAGACACTGGGTTTTGGGGTAACTTATAATTGCGGAAGTGCGGGAGCGACTAGTCCAGACTTTGTTGTCACCGTGCGGGTTCTAGCAACCCATAACAGTGCCGGTGACAACCATCACAGATCACAGATTATTGCACAGTTCTCAGAGATTATTGCACAGTATTCATAGCATAGTTCGCCCGGGTAGCACCCGCGGCAAGAGTTGGCCTCTTGGTTGCTCACTGTACTTCCCGTTATAAGTCACGAACTAGGCTAGTCACAATTACTATCCCTATTGCTATTGTCATTGCTCGGTCACTTTTACTTTACTTGTCACCCTTGCATGCTTGACAGATGTACTTTACTTATCGCACTTGCATGCTTGTCTGTCCCTGCTTTACTTTTCGCACTTGTTTACTATAGACTGCTCCATATTTGTGCACTCCTCTTTTTCTATCGCTAGAATTGTTGTGACTTACCTTCGGTTCCATTTATGGCACCGGCAGACGAAGACCTGATCGTGGAGATTTCCCCAGAGTTCGAGGAGCCTACATTGACCCAGAGGCTACAGAGTTTTAGTTACCATTCTGTTGGTGTGTGTGTTGTACTGTGTATTTCCTTTTCCGCATTTCCTTTCGGTACTTCCTTATGTATTTGTGAAAGAGTGTGCTGGTTGTTGTTGTACTTTAACTTGGACTGTAATAACGTCTGTACGCTAGTTTGAGTATTGTGATGCATCTCTGAGTTGTGGCTATGCTGATTTCACTGGTAAACTGCGGAACCTGCGAATAAACCAAATAAGTAACGGCCCCCCGAGAGCGGGTCGTTACAGTCGAAGCCGGGGTCATAGCGAAGAGGGCAGTTCAAGAGTTCAAGGATATGTTTTCTGACTTCGACGAGCTATACAAAGAAGGATACGAGCGATGTCGATTGGAGATAAAGAACTGATTCCCTGACCTCTCCGTTGAGATCGACAAGATCCCGGTGATTTTTTCGAACCTTGGCTACGACGAGTCAAGCCAAGGCACGGAGGAGGCTCCTCACACCGACGACATTGCCTCTGTGGCTGACGACGATGCAGGAACAGATGCTACATGGACCTAGTGTCCACGACCGTGCTGGATGTAGACCAAGGGCCTAGCCAGCCGATATATGATCTCGGTGCTCTTTTCATGCCTGCTCTAAAAAAATTTTGAATGTATAGAGGGTGACGTAAATGTAAACGAAAACCATGTTTTGCGATAGGAAGTGCCAGAAAAATTGGCATGTATATTCTTGTCGTTGCATCTTTTTGTTTGTTGTCGCTTACGTCATGTGGTAGTTGTAATGCCTGATGGCCCCTTTCGATGGTTTTGGCGCTGCTTCAGGACGATCGAGGATAAACAATCAAATCATGTTTAGAAGTTGACCACTACGTTCCATAGTGAGGGAGCGATTTCCCTGACTCACGGCAGACAGTTCGGGAGTCGTTTAATGACGAATGGGTGGTCCTTCGATTGTCGACACATTAGAGGGGGTCGTTCAGTGTCGAAGGGATGGCCCTTCGACTTACAGCTGACGATGCTTAGGAGAGTCGTTCAGTTGCGAAGGGGTGACCCTTTCGACTTATGGTTGACGTCTCATTAGGATATTCGTTCAGTGGCGAAGGGGGGACCCTTTCGACTTGTGGCTGACGTCTCATTAAGAGAGTCGTTCAGTGGCGAAGGGGTGGCCCATTCGACTTACGGGGGTGGTCCCTTCGACTTACGGCTGACGAAAGTTTAGGCGAGTCGTTCAGTAGCGAAGGGGTGGCCCCTTCGACTTACGGCTGACGACCGTTAGGCGAGTCGTTCAGTAGCGAAGAGGTGGCTCCTTCGACGTACGACTGACGACCATTAGGCAAGTCGTTCAGTAGCGAAGGGGTTGCCCCTTCGACTTACGGCTGATGACCGTTTATGGGAGTCATTCAGTAGCGAAGGGGTGGCCCCTTCGACTTACGGCTGACGACCTCTTTAAGAGTCACTCGCACAGATTTCATCAACATGAATTCAGTTTAACCCAGATTCCCGAGGATCAAATCATGGGGGAGGGGAGTTTGGATGGGATAGTTTTTGTAGACTTCATGAAGGCTTAAGGAAGCGAAACTTTATTTGATGAAAAAGACATGCTTTATTGAAAAGAGTGACAAAGAAAAACAAAAGGCGTACATGTGTTTCCAAACTTTGTCGGAGCTGTTGTTGTCTAACGCCTCTTTATTCGCCCCAATCTTAGATGGCTTGCTAGTCAATCACATTGGTGACAGGTGACCCCGTCATCTTGTCCCTCTGCTTCGAGGATCACTCCTGGCTAGGTTGATTGTGAGCTGGGTTTTTGGGGTGTCCTCGCTTGACTAGTGCATCGATCTCTTTTTGAGAGTCCAACAGCCGTTGGTATCGTGCTTGTTGCGGGATAAATCCGTACACAATGAATTTGTATTGAAGTGGGGAACCAAGGGCATGATGGCTACAAGTTTTTGGGGGTGGAAGGCGAGACTAATCACGATTTGAGGACGATTTGTAGATGAGGATCTCCAGTTCGCCCTTCCTCTGGTGACGTTTGCTCGCTAGTTGACGAATGTCGCTCATCAGTTGACTAATGTCGCAGCAGGTCGCACATCCATTGGCTGATGGTGTGAACTTCCTGCAAGGTGAGCAACTCATCAGAAAGGCTGGGCGGGCTGTCCGCCCATAGCCCCTCCGATGCTAAAGTCAGCTGGTGACTATTTGGAGAAAGTCGGACACGCAGGGCGATCTTAGTGGCAGATCGGTGCTTGCGTGTAGAGCAAGTGTGGAAGGCGCGAATATGTGGAGTATATTCGGCCTTGAATATAAGTAGATGTGTTAGGATTTCTTACAGATTAGCCCACCCGCCCGCCTTCTTCACGTTGGAGGAGAGGGTGTATTTATAGGGCTGAGAGGCGGTTGCTTGCCATCCTGTCAGCTGTTGAATCCACCCAGCTGGCACTCGAGTGGTGAAGCGATAAGGTGGCGAGCGGTGTCAAAGATATTTTCCGCATTGATGGTGCCAGACGGTGTCAGGTGCATCAGGTTGTCAGAGCCGTAAATGGCAGGTGCGCTTTCGGTAAGCTGTCAGGCGGCGAAGCGGCCAGGTGCGCTTTTGTCAAAATTTGTCTGTAGTGAGACTGGCAGTGATATTCATGGCGGGTTGCCTCCATTCTTGGGTGGACTGCTTCGGGGCGAAGAGGTAGGCGAGTCGCCTCCGGGGCGAGCTACTCTGGGGCGAGCTAGCATAGAACGTGTGCGGTCAACCGAAGGGTTCTTCTCTTCGATTCGGACGGAGAGCTTGTCAATCTGCTTGGGCGAGCTTCTCTAAGACTCGGGCGATTAGGCGGGCCATGACTTGGGCTTGGTTGACAAGCTTGGTGGTCCACAAGGGCGCACTGCTCCGAGCCTCGGTGAGCTCTTCTTAGTCTTGACGAACTGGTCCTCATTGATGAGGATTGTTGATGGGTTATTTGAGTGTGCCTTTATCAACTAGGCCGACTTTTTGGGCGTAACAGTGCCCATAGTTGTTGTGATACTCGTAGAATTTGAGGTCGTCCCTCTTCTCATATTTGTCCTTTGCCGTCTCTTGGATCAGCTCCTCTCGTGGGGCATAAGCGAGGACCTCTGTCTTAGGAGCGATCAGCTTTGCATAGGTAGGGTATTCCTTGCTTCGAGGACTCCTCTCCCTGGGTCCTTTGTCTCGAGACTTCTGTCGAGAAGTTCCCGAAGTTGGTTTCTCTCGCCTTGTGTCTCCGCGGCGGGAGGGAGTGACTTTCGTATCAGTTCCGGTTGGTTCCTCTGCTTCTTCGAAGACAGTGAACCGATCCGTTATGTTGAGCATTTCTGCGACGGTGTTAGGGGAACTGGTGGAGGGCCTTCATAGGTGTTTGTTCCGGACTGACTGAGTGAGCGCCGCTATGACAGTCACGTCCGACGTCTCTTCTACATCAAGCCTCTCGTCGTTGAATCTTTGGACGAAGTCTCGAATCGAATCATTCTCTTTTTGTTTGAGCGAGAAGGGGTGGGAGGACTTCTTCTTAGGACGTCGTCCCGCGATGAATTGCTTGCAGAATATTTCTGCCAATTCATCGAACGACCCGATGCAGCCGTGGGATAGCCCTTCGTACCAGCTTTCTGCCCTCTTGAACAGGGTAGCATGGATGGCTTTACAAAGTTATGGCTCATCGGTCCCGTGAAGCAGCATGACATTCAGACACTTGTGAATGTGTGACCACGGGTCGCCTCTGCCATCATAAGCTGGTAGGGCAGGGAGCTTGAACTTGGGGAGAGGGGGAGCAGAGATGATATTCTTCTTTAGCGGGGTCCTCCGAATTACGGATCAGACGAGTAGAGATCCTCCCTCTGTGGCTTGCTCGAAATTGGCTCCTGAAGATCGGTTTGGGATCTCTTCCCTCCTTCCGAATCCACCTGCAGGGTTTAGAGTGTTATATCCCGGGGGAGCCCCATACATTACCTGATTCAGGATGTTGCGGGTTGCTTCTCGGTAATTGGAGGGGGTGTGTTCCCCTTAGAGAACGAAGGCCCGATTGTCGACCCATATTCCGCCGTATTGGTGAGACAGTGGGCGTATGGGCCGATCTCCAGTTGGTTTACCCTTGGATCCCCCTGATCACGGAGGAAGGCTGTGCCTTCAGTTGGTTTCAGGGCCGGATTTGGAGGCAGCAATGGCTCATTCAAGAGCAATGGTTTCCTTATGTTTTGGTGAATCAAGGTCGCCAAAACACCGATACTCCTATCGACTTTCTCAGTGAACTGGGTGAAGTGGATGAACTCCGTCCGGATCACCTCAGGTTCCTTAGTGGTCTTGCTGGTCGTTGTGATGGCGATGTGGAGTCTGCGGCCTCCTCCACCAGGACGTTGTTCGCTTTTTGCTTCTCTTTCAGACCTTCGATTGGTACGGCATTGCTGGGTCCAGCTAACATAGCTTCTCGATCGCTTCGGGATGTCGAGCTAGTTAACGGTTTTCCACAGACTGCGCCAAACTGTTAAGGCCAAAATTGACCGAAACAGTTGTTAAGCTGATGTAGACTCTTGATGCTGAATTGGAGCCTTATCAGCAGATGAAGTGGGACCCAAGGTTAGAAGAACCTGGGTCGAGTGATGGTAGTTGAAGATGGTGCGGTGCTCGATCGACCTTCGGGCAACTAATGCGTCGATCGTTCGAGGCTAGGAAGCTCGGTGATGACCTTCGATGATGGATGATGACCGTTGATCTACACCACATGGACATGTTAGAGGGGTCAGATCTGGGTTCCGACCCAAATCCCCTTCGATGCTTAAGTTAGCTTGGGAACTTAAGTATGAGAGTGAGCTAAGGGCAGCTGAGATCGACCAACGGAGGTTTGCCTCAGATCTGTCCTCGCTAGCTCTATATTATAAGAAATATCGGCTGAGAAAGTAGAGTTCTATGTCTTAGACCACGTCCCTTGGAGATGGGACCCTTCCTTGTATTTATAGGCGTTCAGGGTCCCTTTGGAGACGTTGGGGAGATAACGGCCACCCATAATGGGGCCACGATCTTTTCTCTTTAATAGAAATAAATGTTATACATGTTTCCGTGAATTACGAGCACGTCTTTAATTCCACATTCGAATACGGAAAACGCAACGGTCGACTGGCCAATGGGCTTTGACTGAGTCGATGTCGGGCTTCTCTTGTGGGCCCTGTGGGCCTTAGTCATCCGTCGGTCGACTTATCTCGAATACCAGCCCAATGACTCAACAGAACCTAGATGGCTCTGATAACATATTGAAATTCCTTACCCCTATACCAGAATTCCAGAGTTTTGACGAGGGTTAAGGAAATATTTTTATAATCTAACAATATCTAGCTGAATACTTTGCGCAGCAAACATGGTATCATGCTTAAAGTTTCAAAAGTAAAAAATCAACAATTGCTCTAGAGTAATTGGCCAATACCCTTCATCCCCGAAGTACAAACTTTGCTAATGGAGGTACAGATCATCGAGTTAGGGATTCCAGCACCTAAAGCAGCCTGCCTGGCCGGAGCCTGCCCTAAATTGGCACTGTTTCGGGGTGTTTTCTCACCACAGTTTGGTAGTCTCGAGGGTCAGAGGTCGACGTGGTCGCTTGAGACACGTGCGTCCTCCGAGATCGGGTAGTGGCGTGTTCGCTCGATCGGAAATATGCGGATCCATGTGTCAGTATCCCGAAGGGTTGCTTCGGGAGAACGACGGCCTCCTTGAGTGGAAAGGCGAACAAGCTCGGGACAGAGACTGTTCGGCTCCGGTGGATGAAGCGCAAAGGGTAGCTTCGACGGGGTGAAGTCTCCTTGACCTGTATGGAAGAGAAATCTCGTCAGGGGGTCAGACCTTGGTTCCGACCAAGTCCCCTCCAATGCCTAAGTCAGATATGATTTGAAGGATGCCCTGTGGGATCGAGTACGGTTCACGAAAAGACCGATGCACGAATCCTCAAGCCGAGCTGTGTAGGAGAATTTTGAGGTGGAAGGCAAGGTCGTATGAGGAAGAATACCTGAGTGTAGAGTATTCAGAATTCGGTCCATTCGTCTCTCGATCTCCGGGTCTCTGTAGGGATTGAACCGCACATGTCTCCCTCATCCTCCACCTCTTTTCGCCCCACGTCTGCGCCTCTTTCATGGTCCCTTGATGTGCCATGAAGGCAAGCGTAATGGCGATTCAAGTGGGCGGAATCTGAGGGGCGGTTTCCTTAACTACCGAAGGTCAGCGGTTCCATTAATGTAGACTTTGGGCCGGCGCTATCAGAAGTGCTCACGGTGCCTCTGGGCCGGGCCTAATCTTTCCTCGGCCCCTGGACTTAGCCAGTTCTGCCTTGGCCTGTTCAGGAGGGTTTGTATCAATTGCCCACATCGCTCGGGCCATTCGAATTCTGACGGTTTGGCCCGAGGGATGTGATCTGTGTGGATTGGACGGACGCGTTAGTCGAGACGACACATTAAATGAAGGCCATCATGGCGCTAAATGCTGAGAATCCTCCCTCTCTTTGGGTGCGGGATTCAGAGAGCCGTCCCTCGTAGGATTCTAATACGTGTGTGCGAGTGAACGACTGGCGATGGAGCCAGAGGATTCGGGGGAAGCAATATAAAAAGGGCAGTTGCCTCTTGGGCGGGATCTCTGCCCTTTCAGTGATATCTCTCCTTCCCTTTCTTTCGCACCTGACCTTTACCCTCGCCGACGCTCCAACATGTGTCCTTTGTCGTCTTCCTCTGCTGCCTGCAGGGCAGGGCATCCGGCGTCTGCTGCTGTGCCCATCACGCCTCCCGAGGCATGGGCCGAGATTCAGCTAGCCGGGGCAATCCTCCTGGCGTGCCCTCAGATGTGATGGGGAGGGTGTCAAAGAATAGTGCCATCACCATAGGGCCGCTCCGCTCCAAGTACCTCCTTCCCCCTTATCGTGCCAGGGCCCCCCAGAGGGATGAGATGGCCTGCTTCCTCGGTAGCCGCGAGTTCAGGGTGTACGGGCAGGGGTTTAAGTTTGGGATGCGGTTCCCGCTCCACCCCTTCGTGGTGGTATTCTTGAGGGCCCACTGGCTTGCCCTATGCCAGTTTTGCCCCAACACCATCGGGTGCTTAGTGGGGTTTATCGTGTTGTGCTTGCTCAAGGGGGTCGAGCCAACCCTTGGCCTTTTCACCCATTTCTATCGTCTGAGCCGCCATATGTCGGGTGCTTAGCTGTACATCACCTCTCGGAAGGAAAAAGATCTAGTGTTGGGACTGTCGACCTCTTTGAAGCACTGGAAGGAGAACTACGTATTCGTGTCTCTTCCCGAGGAAGTGGATTTTCCAGTTCACTTGGGTAATCCGCCCTTGTTAACTCTCACGCTGGGGAGACTTACCAACGTGGAGCTTGCGACAAGGGGCAAGTTGGTTGCCATCCCTGCTGATGAACGGGACATTAAGGTCTATACCCTGAGGAAGATCGTGTGGCACGTCGGTAAGTCCCACTTCTGGTTCGGTTTTCTTTGTAGCTTTTGATTTTGGCCATCCTCTTACCTTCGTTCTGTTAGGTGGATTCGCCCAAGGTTCTTCCATGCGCCCCCTGTCGTCTACCATCCCGGACCCCACCCTGAGGAGAGACCACGTCTTGGAAGTTCGGCTGAGGCAGCACGACGGGTCCTCTGGGGGCAAGACGAAGAGGAGAGGGAGCATGCGTCACCAGATCAGGGAAGAACTAGAGGAAAGAAAGATCGAGGCCCCGTTGCTGGCAGGGACAAGTGGCCTTGGGGCATTTTCTCCCCTTCTTGCTCTGGCCCGCTCCCAACGGATTACGAGAGGTCCCTAGGCGCTTTTAGGTCGTCCGAGGCTGACATGTCGCGGTCTGGGGACAGGCTACTTCGCTCTCGCTTTCCTGTGGGGCTGAAGGAGTCCGTCTTCTTGGATTGCGGGGTCGTAGCCCGGCTGGCCGAAAATTCCTGCCTGCCCCAAGACCGATCAGTGCTGGACGGGGTGAGGGGCAACAGGCTCGCTGCCTTTGTGGTGCAGGTCGGCCAGCAGGTAAGGCCATTTGCGGTATTTGCGCGTCGTCCTTCGTGTCTGAGTCTGACTCGTGTCTTTCTTTTAGCACAGTTGTCCTCGGTCGGCCTTCCAATGAGACGTCAGTTTATCGCGCTCTCAGACGTGGAGGCAGGTCTCGCCGGGAAATCAGCGGTGGCGGAGGGCGCTGATGAGGTGGCTCAGGAGGCCGAGGCGCGTATGAAGTCGATGGAGACCCCGATCACCGAGCTCTCATCCGACCTGGAGAAGTCGGATATGGAGAGGGCGGTGGTGCTGGCTGCGAGGGACAAAGCCGAGGAGAGGGTCGCCGAGCTAGAGAAGGTCGCCAAAATAAGGGAGTTTGGGGGCCCCGCGGAGTGGATCAAGGTCAAGGAGCTCGAAGAACTGGTGGGGGCGGTGGAGGATAGGGAGCATGCTCACGGTCGAGCTTGACAAAGTCTCTCGTAAGAACGAGATGGAGAGAGCTAAGCTCCAGCTCCAAGTCGCCACCCTCGAGGCCCGGATTAAGGAACTGGAAGAGGTGAAGCCTGCTCAGATTGCTAAGACGGCGGTGGATGAGTACGCGGAGACCTTCGTCGCCCCGGTGATGTTTAAGGCATATGAGGAAAGGTTCCTCCGCTGCCAGCACGAGATCGAGCGTAAATTCCCATGCTCGAGAATTGCGTTCAATGAGCTTGATATGATCTCCGAGAATGATAGGCGGGTCGACGTTGATCGGCCAGAAGACGATCCTGAAGTCGCCTCGGTCGCCCACCTTGACCGGCCTGAGGACGTCGTCCAGCCGGAGGATGCTCCTACCGCCGCCTCGGTCGCCCAGCCTGAAGCAGTGGCCTAGCCTCTTTTGTGTATTATATATATATACTATATATATATAGTAAATGGTCCTCAGCATTCGCCAAGTTTTTGCAATATAAAGGTTCACTCCTTTGATGTTTGTGATGATGTGCCCCCTCCCTCAACCCTGGTTGGGTCTTGGTCACCGAGCAGCCAGGTTTGGGGGAACTTTACTAATTGTGGGTCGATGGGCTTGCTTGCAATAGGTCGACCTGTTTTCCAGGGGGGCTGCCCCCAGCCTCACGGTCGACACGATGATCGGCCTGCTGAGGGAGTTGCCCACAGCATTATGGTCGGTCTGATGATCGACCTGCTGGGAGAGTTGCACACAGCCTTACGGTCGGTCTGATGATCGGCCTGCTGGAGGGGTTGCCCAACCTTACGGTCGATCTGATGGTCGGCCCGCTGGGGGAGTTGCCCCAGCCTTATGGTCGGTGTGTCGGTCGGCCAGCTGGAGGAGCTACCTCCAATTTTACAGTCGATCGAGTGATCGGTCCACTGGGGGAGTTGCCCACAGCTTTACTGTCGATCGGATTATCGGCCTACTGAGGGAGTTGACCCAGCCTTACGGTCGACGGATCGGTCGGCCAGTTGGGGGAGCTACCCACATGCTTACGGTCGATCGAATGATCGGCCTGCTGGTGGAGTTGCCCCCAGCTTTACGTTCGATCGAGTAATCGGCCTGCTGGTGGAGTTGCCCCTAGCCTTACGGTCGGTCAAATGATCAGCCTGCTGGTGGAGTTGCACCCAGCCTTACAGTCAATCTGATGATTGGCCTACTAGAGAGTTGCCCCAGCCTTACGGTCGGTCGAATAATCGGCCTGCTGGGGGAGTTGCCCCAGCCTTACGGTCGGTCGAAGGCATGCTGGAGGAGTTGTCCCAGCCTTACGGTCAATCCGAGGGTCGGCCTGCTTGGGGAGTTACCCCCAGCCTTACGATCGGTCGAGTGATCGGCATGTCGGGGAAATTGTTTCCAGCCTTACGGTCGAGCATAGCCTATGGCGTGAGAAATGTCTAGATGCAGAAAGAGATATTTCCTTTATTTGAGATATTCTTCCATCTTTCAGTACAATCATCTAGGCGAGGGTCATACATTTACTGGTAGTATTTACGCAGGTGCTCTGTATTCCAGGTGTGTATGAGCGCCTTCCCTCCTAGAGTCGAGAGTCGGTACGTAGCTGGACCGAGGACCTTAGTAATCACGTAGGGCCCCTCCCATTTGGCAGCGATCTTCCCTTTGCGTACGACCTCTGGGTTAAAGATCGCTTTCCTCAAGACCAGATCTCCTTGGTGGAAGACCCTCCCTTATACCCGGGAGTTGTAATGGTGAGCCATTCGCTATTTTTGTCGGACGATTGTGGCTAGAGCTTGGTCAAAGCCGCTCGTCTATGAGCTCTAGGTTGATCTCTAGGCCCTTCGAGTTCCTTGTTTCGTCAAAGTGCCGGAGGCGGAGTGATTCCTTGCCAACCTCGACGGGCACGACCGCCTCAGCCCCATACGCGAGTGTGAAGGGTGTCTCCCCCGTGGCCTCTTTGTGCATTGTTCGGTATGACCAACGTATCCCAGAAACCTCTTCTGGTCAGTCTCCCTGCGCTTTCCCTACTTTCTTGCGAAGGGGTTTGAGGATGCACTTGTTGGCGGCCTCGGCCATCCCATTGGTCTGGGGGTGGGTCACGGAGGCGAACAAGAGCTTGATCTTCCATTCCGCACAGAACTCTCTGAATCCCGCGCAATCAAATTGTTTCCTGTTATCTGTGACGATGGACCGAGGGATTCCAGACCTGGAAATGATGGATTTCTATACGAAGCTTTTCGCCTTTTTCAGGTGATGGTGGCCAAGGGTTCCACCTCGATCCACTTGGTGAAGTAGTCCACCGCCACAATCACGTGCTTCATATGTCCCTTTGCGGAAGCAAAGGGGCCGAGGATATCCAGCCCCCACTTGGCGAAGGGGACGAGGCTGATTATCAGCAGAAGTTTGGCTGGGGATCGAGCTTATCTTCACAAACCTCTGGCACATCGGGCATTTCCGAACGTACTGGACCGAGTCATTAACCAAGGTCGGTGCCTTAGGATCTTCATTGCGATCGTCTTGTCCCTATAGTGGTTCCCACAGAGCCCTTCGTGGACCTCCCGGATGACGTAGTCAGCCTCCTGTGGTCCGAGACATTTGAGGTATGGGAGGACGTCGGTTTTGGTCCAACGCCTTCTGTACATCGCACCTTCGCAGAGCATGTATCAGAGTGCCTTTGCTCCAGCGTCTGACGCTCCTCTTGGTCTGCCGGGACCTCGCCGTCAGCGAGGTACCGAACGATTGGGTCCATATAGGAAGGTTCGGTGTCGATGATCATCATCTCCTCTTCTTCCGTACTGGGGTTCTGGAGGCTCTCGACATCGATGACGTGACCCAATTCCTAGATGGAGGAAGAGGCCAGCTTTGATAGAGCATCTGCGTGAGCGTTTTCCGACCTTAGCAGATGGAGTGTCTCGACGTGCTTGAACTTTGACAGCTCGGATTTGGCCGAGGCTAGGTAGCGCTGCATTGCCTCTTCTCAAGCTATGTAGTCCCCTTGTAGTTGGCTGATGATGAGTCTGGAGTTGCTGAGGAGGCGTGTGGACTCCGCCCCCAGCGCTCTGCCCAGCTTCAGGCCATTGATGGCGGTTTCGTATTCGGCCGCATTGTTGGCAGCCGGTAACTCGAACCGAAGGGTGTACTCAACCGTGTTCCCGTCGGGGGACCGGATGACGATACCGGCCCCGCTTCCCGCCTTCGTCGATGGCCCGTCCACATGGACTACCCATGTGTCCTGGCCCTCTGCTTGATCACTTGGAACAGTATCAGCCAAAAGGAGGGATAAGGGTTGAGGCATTACCGAGTTTGGGCTCGTCACGTCGGGACGTGCTCCATCGTCAATGGTACATTCAGCAATGAAGTCTGCCAGTGCATGTCCCTTGATGGCTGTTCTCGGCTTGTATCTGAGGTCGAACTCACTTAGCTTTACTCCTCAGTTCAGCATCCTCCCCATCCGATCAAACCTCTTAAGGTTTTGTTCAAGCTGGGAGTCAGTCAGGACCAAGATGGCATGCGCTTGGAAGTAAGGACGGAGTCGCCACACCGAAAGGATAAGGGCCTAAGCTAGCTTCTCTATCGGGCTGTACCACCCCTCTGCATCTCTCAGATCCGGCTGGTGTAGTACACCGGCCATTGCACCCCGGCGTCCTCCCTGATCAGCACCGAGCTCACTACCTCTTCGGTGCTGGCCAGGTACAGGCTCAGGGGTTCCCCCTCATTGGGTTTGGAGAGGAGTGTGGGGCTTCGGAGGTACTCCTTCAATTCGGCGAATACACGAGAGCATCTTTCGTCCCATTCTACAGCTTTCCTCTTTCCAACCGGCTCGATGAGGGCCTTCCTCAGGACCCTGAAGAATGGGAGAGATCTCTCCGTCGATTTGGACAGGAAGCGTCCCAAAGCAGTGATCCGACCGTTCAGCCTTTGCAATTCTCGGATCGTCGTTGGCTCTTTCATGTTGATCAGAGACTCAATCTTATCCGGGTTGGCTTCAATGCCGCAGTTGGTAATCATGAAGCCCATGAATTTTCCGGACCTCACTCCGAACGTACACTTCGTGGGGTTGAGTCTGATGTTGTGTCTTCGTAATTGTTCGAAGGTCTCCCGGAGGTCGACGATATGGTCAGTGGGGTCCTTGGATTTGACCAGCATATCGTCCACATAGACCTCCAGATTCCTTCCAATCTGAGAGCTGAAGACCTCGTTGACCATTCGTTGGTAGATCGCCCCCACATTCTTCAAACCGAAGGGCATCTTTTTGTAGCAGAATGTCCCACGGCCAGTGATAAACGACGTCTTCTCCTCGTCTTCTGGATCCATTTGAACTTGGTTGTACCCGGAGTAGGCGTCTATGAAGCTGAACATCTCGTAGCCCGAAGCTTTATCTACGAGATGATCGATGCGGGGCAGCAGGTAGCTGTCCTTAAGGCATGTCTTGTTGAGATCGGTGAAGTCTACGCACATTCGCCACTTGCTGCTAAACTTCTTCACCATTTCAACATTGGCCAGCCAGTCGGGGTACCATACTTCTCTGATGAAGCCTGCTTCGAGGAGACATTCCACTTCCTTAGCTGCAGCCCTCATCTTTTTGCCGCCCAAGTGTAATGCCCTGATAGCTACTGCACAAGTACTAGAGGGGGGTGAATAGTACTTTAAAATAATAAAGATAATTATTCCTAATTATTGTGCAAACTCAACCAACAATGCAAAATGAAAATTGACAAACAAGAATTAAGCAATGCAAACAAGCGATGTAACGGGTTCGGATCCACCCAAGTCTCCCCGACTTGTTACTAGCGATCCTACGTCCCAGACACCCGGATCCCCTCCGGCTACTTGAGTTAGAATCCTCTAACCCAAGTTTGCACTATGAAATTCTTGTAGAAAACCTCTACAAGATCAAATCATACACAAATGAAAACGTGACTCCCACAACCCGGGATCACGATCTTCTCTCACAACCGAGAGATAAACTTAATAGCAAAGTAAATGAAACAATAAAACACTTACCAACAAAATCATATGCCTTGAGTAAACTTACTTATTTTAGGGCAAGGAAGATTTTGAAGGAGAGAATGTCACCAAACCCTAGCTCCACCAAGATGAACAGCGATCGAAGGCTAGGATGGAGTTGGTGACTTTGAATCAAGCTCTTGGCTTGAGTGGCTCACAATGAAGAGAATCTCTCTTGAGGAAATTAGGGATCAAGGAGTTGGGAGAGATTCTTTGTGAAAAGAGAGAGCTTGGAAATGAGAATTGAATGCTTTCTCTTTGATTCTCTAAATCTCAATAATGGCAGCCTTGAATGCTAGGTAGAAGCACTTCAAGTATATATAGGAGTGAGAGAAGAGAGAAGCAAAATCGTGGCAATAAATGCCCAACGGATCTATTTCTGAACCAGTCTAATCGGTCTAAGAAGGATCACTGACCGATTAGTTTTGCAACTAGTCGGTCGGTGATTCTTCTTGGACCGACTAGATGGTAGACATCCAAGAATAGTGAATTCAGGAGATAGAACTAGTCGGTCTAAGAAGACTTGCCAACCGACTAGTTTGACAACTAGTCGGTCGGTGAGTGTTCTTTGACCGACTAAGTAGTTGAAATTCAAAGGCTGATCACAAGGAGAACTAGTCGGTCTAAGAACAAATTCCAACCGACTAGTTTCACAACTAGTCGGTCGATGGATGTTCTTGGACCGACTAACTAGTCAACAGAAGCTAGGCTGAAGAAATGAAAGTATAACTAGTCGGTCTAAGAAGGTTCACCGACCGACTAGTTGTCAAACTAGTCAGTCGGTGAACCTTCTTGGACCGACTAATTGGTCAAAAGTGCCTAGGCTGAATTAAGTAAGGAAATCTAGTCGGTTCAAGAAGGATTCTTAACCGACTAGATGACAATCTAGTCGGTTGGTTCTCCTTCTTGAACTAACTAAGATGCACAAGAAGCCGCGAAATGAAGCGTAAAGCTTCGGGAAAGTTTCTATAGGCTTCTAAGATAATCCTAGCTCTAAGATATGATCGTTATGAAGATTATAATGTAAGTCCTACTCAAGGCTTAACATTCTACGAAAAGAAGCTAGAAGACTATAAAATAAACTAGATGAACCGTCTTCAAAGCTTCAATCCGAATCTCTTGACTTCAATAATGCTCCTTGAGCTTCAACGAAGCTTCAGGCACACGATCACGCGCTTTGAGAAGTCTTGAGACGTCGCTTTTGATGTACGTAGAATTTTGGCAACGATCTCTATAACTGCGCTCACAAAGAGTTAGTTCACGATATTTATGTTTGTTCATCATCAAAACCAAATCCGGGGAATCAATACTCAACACCAAGTTCCTCTTTTTCTGCCTGATTGGCTTGAAGTTGGGGTCGAAGTGCAACCGGTGGGAGATCACCTGGGGGTCCACGCCCGTCATGTCGTCTGATGACCATGCGAAGATGTCCAGGTTGGCTTTCAAGCACCCGACTCGTCCCTCAGGGCCGGATCAAGTTCTTATCCGATGGACACGAACATGTCGTCTATGCCCGTGACGGGAAAGAGCTCTGGTTCCTCTACGAGGGCGGGTCTCGAATTGCCTGAGCCGTCCCTTCGATCGAGGAGATCCATCGGGTCGTACCGATCCATGTCGCGCCCCTCACCGGACAATTGGTAACATGTCTTGGGTCTCGCCTGGTCGCCTTTACCCTTTCTGACCCCCTCGGGGTCCGGAACTTGACCATTTGATGGAGGGTCGAGACCACAGCTCCGGCCGTGTTAAGGAGCAGCCGACCGATTATCCCATTATACGCCGACCTGATCCTCAAGGCCATAAACTCAATGGTTAGAGTGGTTGAGTAGGGCGGCTCCCCAAGCATAACGGAGAGGCGGATCATTCCCACGATGGGTGAGGAATGTTCTGTGAAGCCCACTACGTGGCCCGAACAAGGTTCAAGGTTTTCAGCCCGCGGCCCCATTTTCTCCTAGGTCAACATGAACAGGATGTCCCCTGAGCTTCACGTATCCACGAGCAGTCGTCGGACTATGTAATGACCCGCTCTCGGGGCCCGTTACTTATTTGGTTTATTCGCAGGTTCCGCAGTTTACCAGTGAAATCAGCATAGTCACAACGCAGAGATGTACCAACAACACTCAAACCAGCTTACAGACATTATTACAGTCCAAATTAAAGTACAACAACAACCAACACTCTCTCACACCAATACATGAAAGGAAATGCAAAAAAAAGGAAATACATAGTACAATACACACTCCGACAGAAAAGTAACTAAAACTCTGCGGCCTCCGGGTCATACACAGGCTCCTCATACTCTGGAGCAATCTCCTCAACCAGATCTTCGTCTGTCGGTGCCACAAGTGGAACCGAAGGTAAGTCACAAAGATTCTAAACAAAGAAAAGAAGTACTGTACAAGTATGACAAGCAGAAGTAAAGTAAAGTACGGTGTAGTGTCTGTACAAGTGCAGAAAGTAAAGTGCATGACTGTAAAGAAGTAACTGTGCAAGCTCTGCTAAAATTACGTGACTCAAGTCGGAGAGTACAATATGTGACCGTTCAGTTTGTCTCTTGCCTGGGTGCTACCCAGACGAATGCCGGTACCCAGGCAGCAGTATGGTTTGCCGAAACGCAGGCAGCAGGACAGGGCGTCGAAACACAGGCGACAGGACAGGTAGACCAAACTCTAGTCACTCCCGTACTCTCGCAAACTATGAGTTACCCCAAAACCCGGTGTTGTGTCAAGTACAAGTTCTTTACATGAACGTTCCACGGGATGTTCCAAGTCAAGTCCAACACAAGAAAGTGGCGTATGTTTCCGTGCTTCGAGCACGTAGTAGTGCGGTGCTACAAGTTCGTACAAGCACAGTGGCTAGATTTCTAAGGTTAGAACCTATCGTGACTTACCAAAATTAATACCGTTGTAGTAAGCCGGAAGAGGATCTAGGGCTTCCTCAGAAGTTGGTACACCAGAGTCTGTACCTGCAACACAAAATACTTTTTTTTAGAAAAACACGACTTTTTCCTATTTAATAATTAGGTTAGTTTGATTTTTAAACTCGTTAAAACGGTGTCGGAAAATATTTAAAATTTTTATATAAACCTAAAATAATTATTTAGATTTTACTGCAAGAGGGGAGAATTTTCAGAAGCTTCTGTAATTTTTTATAATTTTTAGAAACTTAGAAATAGCTTAAAACCCCAAGTTATTTAAGTGACGCGTATCTTCCGTAATTTCTTACGGGAACAATACAAGTCGGAATAGCTTGAATGAGCAGTCAAAATGACCGTCTCGAAGTCTATTATCACATATAATTTTATCACATTTTATTGTATGTAAAACCAGCGAGCTACGAATTTTAGAACAAATTAAACTTATTTAATCTTTAGGTTCGAAAAATCATTCCGAAAAAAATAGGCGTCTGGTTGAGGTGAGACCAGTGCCAATGGCTCCGAAATATCGTTTCTGATTTTCTGGGGCTATCCACACATTTTTCTGGCCCCTGTATAATTAGTTATGGAGTAAAAAAACTAAAACCCTATTATTATTTATTTAATAAATACGAAAATCGTAAAGTTCTTAATATTTACAAGTTTGCCCTGATGTAAACTTACGATGCTTCGACCAACGACGGCAGCGGCGGGGTCTGTCGGCGGCCGACGAGCGGAGGGGCGGCGCACGGCGGGCGATCGGCGGTGCGGAGGGAAGACGAAGGCGGGGCGGTCAGCGGCGCGGTGATCTTCGAGGAGCGGAGGCGGCGTAACTGTCGTGAGCTGCAGGCGAGGGAAGCGAGGGTCGGGGCGGCGGACAGCGGCAGCAGGCCGGCGGCGATTCGAGCGGAGGGCACGGCGGAGGCGGCTGCTGTGCGGCTTGAGGCGGCGGCGGATCGCCGGAGGGAGAGGGAGGGAGAGCGTGAGTGAGAGAGAGAGTACGAGAGGGTGGGAGAGAGCAGCGCGCGCAAATTTCAGCAGCCTGGGCTCTTAAACGAAAATTAACATAGGATTTTAATTTTTTTTAGGGTGATTAACTGGGTTTTGGGGGGTATTTATAGGCTTAATGGGTTCATGAACCCACTATTAGCATTAATTACACTTTTAGTTAGTCAAATATTATTAATTAGGGTAGGTTAGCTTTAGGACTAAGTTTAGATGTTGTCCCCCCCATGTGTTAGTCATGTTAGGTTAATCTAATAGTTAATTAGGTTAAGGTAGTTAGTAATTTAGGTAGGGTAATTAGTGGCGGTAGCAGTAAAAATTGTAACGAAATTACGATTTTGCCCCTACTAGTAAACGTGTCCGAAAAATTATGAAAACATACCCACTGGATCGTATCGTCGCGAGGATCGTGAATACGAGATCCGATTTGGGGTTTGAGCTAGGGAAATACGTGTTTTACGCCAAAACGTTTAGGAAGCTGGTTTGCGGGTTCTTTATCGATTTGACTTCAGAAAATTACGAAATTAATGTGGAGAGCCCTAAATGATCATAGTATGCTACTGTAGAAGTTTGAAAACATTTTGAAGACGTTTGTATAGAAAGTAAATTCGTCGAATCAAAACGGTAATTTTGGGAGATGAATTTTAACAGAAATGTTTTGGGCATTTGAGGAAATCTGAAATTGCTGAAATTCTTTATAATAAGTCTAGTATTTCAAAATATTTTTATAAGAATTTTTGAAATCAGTTTAAAACTCCTGATCAACCTTTATAAAATAGTTATAATAATTTTGAAAATATGTTAAATATGTAAATATTTGTCTTGGCGAAAACAGACAGTTACATTCTACCCTCCTTAAAATAATTCCGTCCTCGGAATTTTCGAACTTTCTAAAATAAATAACTTTTGTTATGAAGAAGCTCAAGCAAATAAATGATAATAGTGATCTAATAAATCAGGTTGTAAATAACATGAAATATAATGTGATATCATAGCATCAAGAAAACAAGAGATGATGTTTATAAATACTTACTACTGATATCACCATAGCTTCCGTAACTAGTCTCGTAACTAGTAGGGTTACCTGATTCGGTAAATAGGTACGGGTAGCGTTCTTGCATCTCGTCTTCTCGTTCCCAAGTAGATTCTCCAGGTGAGTTGTGACGCCACATTATCCTGACAAGGTTGATTACTCGATTCTTGAGGATCTTTTGCCGTCGGTCCAGGATTTTGACTGGTTGTTGTTCGTAAGATAGATCCGGACAAACAGCAATCTCGGAGTAATCCACAGCATGACTAGGATCGCTTACGTAGCGTCGAAGTTGTGAGACATGAAAAACTTCATGTACTCCTTCCAATGCAGGTGGCAAAGCAAGGCGATAGGCCACCTCGCCTACTCGCTCCAAGACATCAAATGGACCAATGTATCGAGGACTGAGCTTCCCTCTTCGTCCAAAACGAATCATCCCACGATTCAGAGAAATCTTCAGAAATACATGATCGCCAGGCTGGAATTCCAAATGACGGCGCTTTGCATATGCCCAATGCTTGTATCGATCTTGAGCCAACTGTAGCTTCTCTCTGATGGTCCGGACTACTTCCACTGCTTCAACAATCAAGTCTGGACCAATGAGCTCTCGATCACCAAAGTCGTCCCAACTCAAAGGAGAACGACACTTCCGGCCATATAGCGCTGCAAAAGGCGCCATACCAATGCTGGCCTGATAACTGTTGTTGTAAGCAAACTCCACGAGATGAAGATGGTCTTCCCAGGATCCCTTGAAGTCCAGCATACATGCACGCAACATGTCCTCCAGGATCTGTATGGTGCATTCCGATTGGCCATCTGTCTGAGGATGATAGGCTGTACTGAAGCTTAAGTGGGTCCCCAGACTCTCCTGTAAGCTCTTCCAAAAGTGAGACGTGAATCGCGTGTCTCTGTCAGAGACAATACTGACAGGAACACCATGTAACTTCACTATCTCCTCCATGTACTTCTTGGCAAGCACTTCGGTTGACTGGCCCACTCTGAAAGGAATGAAGTGTGCTGACTTGGTCAATCGATCAACGATCACCCAGACAGCATCATTGTGCTTCGTGCTCTTGGGCAGTCCCGTCACGAAGTCCATCGTGATGTGTTGCCATTTCCATTCTGGGATGGGCAAAGGCTGCAACAATCCAGCAGACCGGTGATGTTCAGCCTTCACCTGTTGGCACACTATACACTTCGCCACACTGCGTGCGACGCTTCTCTTCATCCCATGCCACCAGTAGTGTAGCCGCAAGTCCTGGTACATCTTGGTCCCACCTGGATGAATAGAATATGGAGAGCTGTGGGCTTCCTCCAATAAAGCTTCTCTGACATCTCCAGATGGTACGCAGATGCGGTTGCCGAATCTCAAAGATCTGTCCTCATGGATCTTGAATTCAGGCCTTTGACCTGATATCACCATGTCTCTGATCCTTTGCAGCCTCTCATCTCCTGCTTGGGCAGCTTTGATCTTGTTCACCAAATCCGACTGGATCTGGAGGTTGAGCAATGAAGATGTTTCTCCGGGCAATATGACATCCATCTCCATGGCTCGTATCTCATGTCGCAACCTCCATTGTGATGTGATAGTCATCACTGCAGGGAGACGACTTAATGCATCTGGTACGACATTGACCTTCCCAGGATGGTACTGAAGGTCAATATCATAATCCGCCATTAGTTCGATCCATCGGCGTTGGCGCATGTTGAGCTCCTTCTGGGTGAACAGGTATTTGAGACTCTTGTGATCTGAGAAGATCTTCACGTGTTCGCCCAGCAAGAAGTGCCTCCATATCTTCAGAGAAAAAATAACTGCCGCCAACTCAAGGTCATGAGTGGGGTAGTTCTTCTCATGGATCTTCAATTGCCTGGACGCATAAGCGACGACTCGGCCATGCTGATGCAGCACGCACCCGAGTCCTTTGCCAGAAGCATCACAAAATACTTCAAACCCTCCGGTTCTGTCTGGGATGACCAGAATCGGGGCAGAAGTCAGTCGCCTCTTCAGCTCCTGGAATGCATCCTCGCAGGCCTTCGACCAGACGAACATCACGTCCTTTCTCGTCAATTTCGTCATGGCTCCTGCGATCTTCGAGAAGTCCTGGATGAATCGTCGGTAGTAACCAGCCAGTCCCAGAAAACTTCGAATCTCAGTCACAGTCTTCGGGGCTGGCCAGTTCTGAACAGCAGCTACCTTCTCAGGGTCGACGGATATCCCTTCTCCAGATATGATGTGGCCCAGAAAAGCCACCTTGTCGAGCCAAAACTCACACTTACTGTACTTGGCATACAGTTGGTGTTGTCTTAGCGTCTCCAAGACCTTTCTTAAGTGAACTCTATGCTCCTCGGCGTCCTTCGAGTAGATGAGGATGTCGTCGATGTAGACGACTACGAACTTGTCCAAATGGTTGTAAAGAACCTGGTTCATGAGACTCATGAATACAGCAGGTACATTAGTCACACCAAATGGCATCACCAGGAATTCGTAGTGTCCATATCTTGTCTGAAATGCAGTCTTGTGGACATCCTCCTTCTTCACCTTTACTTGGTGATATCCGGTCTTCAGGTCCAGCTTTAAATACACGCTCGATCCTCCAAGCTGGTCGAACAGGTCGTCGATGCGGGGCAGCGGGTACTTGTTCTTCACCGTCATCTTGTTCAGCTCTCGGTAGTCGATGCACATGCGTTGCGATCCGTCCTTCTTCTTCACGAGCAGCACTGGGGCACCCCACGCGGATACACTGGGTCGTATCCATCCTTTCTGTATAAGATCATCTAGTTGAGCTCGAATCTCTTCAAGCTCAGGCGGTGCCATGCGGTAGGGTCCCTTGGACATTGGTTGTGCACCTGGCATAAGATCAATGGTAAATTCAAGGCCGCGATCCGGAGGCAAACCTGAGAGGTCGTCCGGAAATACGTCCAAGAATTCTCGCACTATCTCAGGCTTCTCTTGCTCATCTTTTGCTGTAGTCGCCATCGCTTCTGAAAGTCTGGCTCGATACTTCACGGGTCCTTCTGATCGACTTCCGCTGAGGAACTCGAACTTTGGATGGTTAGGTATCTCGAATTCTACCCTCCTTTGACGACAGTCAATGGTGGCGTGAAATGTTCCTAACCAGTCCATCCCAAGAACAGCATCGAAAGTTGGCAACTCTATCACCATGAAGTCGGTGTAGAGATCTCGTCCACAAATCACAACAGAGCATTGGAGGCATCTGCTGGTTACTGGTAGAGACCCACCACCGGTCTCGACCTTCCAACGGGAAGTCAGAGGTTCTACAGAGACGTCGTGTGTTTGGACGAATCGACTTGCCATGAAGCAATGTGTAGCTCCTGAGTCGAACAGTGTGAGGGCAGGCTTACCGGCTACTAAGACGATACCTACGGTAATGAGAGTCACATCTAAGCTCGCGATCCCTAAACAGTGTAGTGGGTAGCTGAGTGAACGGAAATCTCATACCTGTGATCACCTGGTCTGTTGCCTCGGCCTCCTCTACTGTCATGGTATAGGCTTGGCGCCTTGGAGGTGGCGCCTGTGGGCGAGCTTGCTGGTATACCTGTTGCTGGGGAGGGAGTGGCTGACGTTGCTGAGCAGGTGGTGGTGGACGTGGTGGCACATTCCTGGCAGGGACGTGGGCCGGAGCAGGGTTAGGTGCCTGAGACTTCTTCTCAGGACAGTCCCTTGCAACATGGTCCTTTGATCCACAGATCAGACAGAGGTTTAGAAAAGATCGGCATTCTGAGCGGAGGTGCCCTGGTTTCCCGCAATGATGACATGTTAGGCGCGGTGGTGGTGGTGGTGGGCCCTGCCTCTTGAACTGCGTCTGTTGAATGGGCCGATACATCTGATTAGGCGGGGATCGTCGGCTAGGTCCAGCAGCAAGGGTTGGAGGTGGTTGTCTTCTGTAAGGGGCAGCCAACCCACGCCTTTCTTCCCTCTCCACAAACTCATGTTCACGAGCAGCAGCTAGAACTTCGGTGTGGGTAGATAATGTACGTCCAACTAAATTCCGACGGATCTCTATATTGAGACCCTGCTTGAAGCGTCGAGCCTGGGCTATTGGAGTGGCAACCAACTCAGGAGCAAAGCGGCTCAGCATGGTGAACTGGGCGTCGTATTGTTCCACCGTCATGGAACCTTGCTTCAACCCAACAAATTGCGCCTCAAGTTCCATCTGGGCCTCAGGAGAGAAATATTGGGTGCGGAAAAGTTCTGTGAATGTCTCCCATTCAATCGGTCGTTGGAGACGCTTTTCTGCAGAGCCCCACCAGACTCTGGCCCCATCCGTTAGTTGGGACCTGGCAGTATCCACCCAGGCATGCCTCCCGATCTGGGCGGCTCTCAAGTTCTCTTCAGTACTTTCTAGCCATTCATCGGCCTTCATCGGGCCATCTTCTCCGTTTCAGGTCTTTGGGTGGAGGGAGCGAAATTGTCGGATGCCTCCCGTAGGGTGATATTCGCCTTTGATAGCTTCGACCATTTCTCGCAATGCCAGATCCGAGATCTGATGCACTGTGGGAGTTGGCCCGTTGTCGGTCGGGTTGTTGGCTTCAGACTGATAGGCTCCATTGGGGGTCTTTGAGGTGTTTCCGTCCATTTCTCGAGCGCCAAATACGAAAGACCTGTTCATAATGTTTAGTAAGAACGTGTATATGTTTAAGCAAATCTGTTTAATATAGAAAGATTCCAAGAATGTCAAATGAAAAGGTCATCAAGCTTGAAGAGAGGTTGATAGTGAATAAGATCGATGACGTCACATAATCATGATTCACGTCCTTGCGGTCCAGCGGACACGGCCAGGGAAGTGACTAAGCTAGGATCACTTGTACCCAGTCTAGATAGGTTGATCCAATAGACTTTAGCCAAGCACATTGACCGGTATCATGGTCCATTGAAGGAAGATCATCATTCATATGAGTGCCACCGACACAGAAGGATTTTTTTTACAACTAATTAATCCTATCAAAATGAATTTTTTTAAGGCCAGATGGCCAACTCCATTGGGCTCTCCGAGATGTTCCTGTCCGTCTTTCGAGTGTCAAACCTGCATCCATAGAAATGTCAGCTTAGTTGAGTATCATATACGATACATCCTGGTTTTACTATACTGTTCACGAGGTATTTTGCATGGACCTGCATGAGCCGCCAAACTTGTAACGAACCGCTCTCGGGGCCCGTTTCTTTTTTGGTTTATTCGCAGGTTCCGCAGTTTACCAGTGAAATCAACATAGTCACAACGCAGAGATGTACCAACAACACTCAAACCAGCTTACAGACATTATTACAGTCCAAATTAAAGTACAACAACAACCAACACTCTCTCACACCAATACATGAAAGGAAATGCAAAAAAGGGAAATACATAGTACAATACACACTCCGACAGAAAAGTAACTAAAACTCCGCGGCCTCTGGGTCGTACACAGGCTCCTCATACTCTGGAGCAATCTCCTCAACCAGATCTTCGTCTGTCGGTGCCACAAGTGGAACCGAAGGTAAGTCACAAAGATTCTAAACAAAGAAAAGAAGTACTGTACAAGTATGACAAGCAGAAGTAAAGTAAAGTACGGTGTAGTGTCTGTACAAGTGCAGAAAGTAAAGTGCATGACTGTAAAGAAGTAACTGTGCAAGCTCTGTGATCACTCCATATTTTACACTTTTTTCCCGCATGTTTGCATGCCATTTAGATCGCTCAAATCATGTTTTTCACGATATATCGACGATATTGCGATACTTTTCACGATTTGTTGTTTTTGTCGTATTTCAGGTGATTTGGAGCGATTTGGAGTGATCCCGAGATACGCCTACTTCAGAGTGTCACCGACAACCTCCCCGAGGGGTATTTTGCCATTGGAGAGGAGCGAAAGAAGAAAGAACGTCGCAGGAGCGACGAGGAGGCAAAAACAAGCTGTTTGGGCATTTTTGGTGTCTCACTCGGCCGAGTGAAGGAGTCACTCGGCCGACCAGTGAGACCCCGCTCGGCCGGCCAGATCGGACACGCATCATATGTGCACTCGGTCGAGTATCGGAAGCCACATCGGCCGAGTGACGAGACTCCGTCCGCCCGAGTGGCATTCAGACGACGCCCATCCAAAAGAGCCGACTTACTGTTTTTCGTCTGCCTGAGCTTCAGAAGACCCACTCGGCCGAGTGGAAAATACCGACCGCCCGAGTGTATAGAAGCCATCGGCCGAGTGACTACAACTCACTCAGTCGAGCGACCCCCGAAGAGAAGACCCCCGAAGACCCAGACTTACTGGAAATTTTCAGGGTTTCTTACTCGGCCGAGTGAGCCGCGCTGCCTGTAGCATAAATTGCGATTTTCAGGCTGCGCAGGGGTATTTTGGTCACAGTTTTTTTGGACGATTTTGGGGGGTATTTAACCCCAGTTTTTGACCTAGGTTAGAGAGCTTTTTCCTTTACTTTTTGCAGCTTTTTAGATTAAACTTTTTAGCTTGGATTATTGTGATTGGAGAGGAGAGAAAAGATTATTTTTTTGTTGGATTCTTGGAGAACTCTATTGGTTTGTCTCTCTCTCCTTTAAAAATACTATTTTTATTGCTTATTTGAATATTGTGATGAATTCTCTTGTTAATTCCATTGATTATTTTTGTATTTGTGCTATGAATTGTGAGTAGTCCTTACGTCTTGGGGCGTGGGGATGAACCCTAAGAGCCCAATTTCTGATTTGTGATGATTTGGTAGAAATATTGCTAGAATTGCTATTAGGGTTAGTTTGGGATCGATTTAACACGGATAGCTAGGTGTTCATATCGATTGGGATTTGCAAGAGATTGGATCCCAATTCGATAGGAAACCCTAGAAATCCGAATTTGGTTGAAACAGAGGTTTTCCGTAGTATCGGTTTGCAAGAGATTGGACCGATACTAGGGTTCTCGGTTGCAATTCCATGCCGATACCCGTTTGCAAGAGATTGGACGGGTAGGAACTATCCCAACCTAGGTCGCGGACCGAGTTTGCACGAGAGTGGGCTCGGGACGCGATTGAACGATGATGTAGATCCTAATGCTAGCTTGCCTAGGCTAGGGTTTGCAAGAGATTGGACCCAACCCTAGGTTAGCTATAGACCAGCAACAGCGCGAAAGCGTGAGCTAGGTTCTACATTCAGTTGCAACTAGTTCATCCGAAATTCTACCCTAGAAATTGAGACGCCAATGAATTACATTGACGAGATACGGTGAGTAGCGGGGATTCCCCATTCCCTAGGCGTCTTTTATTTGATTTTATATCTCTACACTTTGTCTGACGATTGTGACAGGATCGCCAAAAGGCAAATTCCATCTTTTCTGTTCCTATAGCCAGGTTGTTCGGAGAAGACACCATCATTCGTCCTCCCTGTGTTCGATAACCCGCTCGCCGCTACACCGTGCGCTTGCGGTAAAACTACACGGTCGCTCTTTTTGGGTTACATTCCGAAGCGAGCACTCTGCTAAAATTACGTGACTCAAGTCGGAGAGTACAATATGTGACCGTTCAGTTTGTCTCTTGCCTGGGTGCTACCCAGACGAATGCCGGTACCCAGGCAGCAGTATGGTTTGCCGAAACGCAGGCAGCAGGACAGGGCGCCGAAACACAGGCGACATGACAGGTAGACCAAACTCTAGTCACTCCCGTACTCTCGCAAACTATGAGTTACCCCAAAACCCGGTGTTGTGTCAAGTACAAGTTCTTTACATGAACGTTCCACGGGATGTTCCAAGTCAAGTCCAACACAAGAAAGTGGCGTATGTTTCCGTGCTTCGAGCACGTAGTAGTGCGGTGCTACAAGTTCGTACAAGCACAGTGGCTAGATTTCTAAGGTTAGAACCTATCGTGACTTACCAAAATTAATACCGTTGTAGTAAGCCGGAAGAGGATCTAGGGCTTCCTCAGAAGTTGGTACACCAGAGTCTGTACCTGCAACACAAAATACTTTTTTTAGAAAAACACGACTTTTTCCTATTTAATAATTCGGTTAGTTTGATTTTTAAACTCGTTAAAATGGTGTCGGAAAATATTTAAAATTTTTATATAAACCTAAAATAATTATTTAGATTTTACTGCAAGAGGGGAGAATTTTCAGAAGCTTCTGTAATTTTTTATAATTTTTAGAAACTTAGAAATAGCTTAAAACCCCAAGTTATTTAAGTGACGCGTATCTTCCGTAATTTCTTACGGGAACAATACAAGTCGGAATAGCTTGAATGAGCAGTCAAAATGACCGTCTCGAAGTTTATTATCACATATAATTTTATCACATTTTATTGTATGTAAAACCAGCGAGCTACGAATTTTAGAACAAATTAAACCTATTTAATCTTTAGGTTCGAAAAATCATTCCGAAAAAAATAGGCGTCTGGTTGAGGTAAGACCAGCGCCAATGGCTCCGAAATATCGTTTCTGATTTTCTGGGGCTATCCACACATTTTTCTGGCCCCTGTATAATTAGTTATGGAGTAAAAAAACTAAAACCCTATTATTATTTATTTAATAAATACGAAAATCGTAAAGTTCTTAATATTTACAAGTTTGCCCTGATGCAAACTTACGCTGCTTCGACCAACGACGGCAGCGGTGGGGTCTGTCGGCGGCCGGCGAGCGGAGGGGCGGCGCACGGCGGGCGGTCGGCGGTCGGCGGTGCGGATGGAAGACGAAGGCGGGGCGGTCGGCGGCGCGGCGATCTTCGAGGAGCGGCGGCGGCGTAACTGCCGTGAGCTGCAAGCGAGGGAAGCGAGGGTCGGGGCGGCGGACAGCGGCAGCAGGCTGGCGGCGATTCGAGCGGAGGGCACGGCGGAGGCGGCTGCTGTGCGGCTTGAGGCGGCGGCGGATCGCCGGAGGGAGAGGGAGGGAGAGCGTGAGTGAGAGAGAGAGTACGAGAGGGTGGGAGAGAGCAGCGCGCGCAGATTTCAGCAGCCTGGGCTCTTAAACGAAAATTAACATAGGATTTCAATTTTTTTAGGGTGATTAACTGGGTTTTGGGGGGTATTTATAGGCTTAATGGGTTCATGAACCCACTATTAGCATTAATTACACTTTTAGTTAGTCAAATATTATTAATTAGGGTAGGTTAGCTTTAGGACTAAGTTTAGACGTTGTCCCCCCCCCCCCATGTGTTAGTCATGTTAGGTTAATCTAATAGTTAATTAGGTTAAGGTAGTTAGTAATTTAGGTAGGGTAATTAGTGGCGGTAACAGTAAAAATTGTAACGAAATTACGATTTTGCCCCTACTAGTAAACGTGTCCGAAAAATTATGAAAACATACCCACGGGATCGTATCGTCACGAGGATCGTGAATACGACATCCGATTTGGGGTTTGAGCTAGGGAAATACGTGTTTTAGGCCAAAACGTTTAGGAAGCGGGTTTGCGGGTTCTTTATCGATTTGACTTCAGAAAATTACGAAATTAATGTGGAGAGCCCTAAATGATCATAGTATGCTACTGTAGAAGTTTGAAAACGTTTTGAAGACGTTTGTATAGAAAATAAATTCGTCGAATCAAAACGGTAATTTTGGGAGATGAATTTTAACAGAAATGTTTTGGGCATTTGAGGAAATCTGAAATTGCTGTAATTCTTTATAATAAGTCTAGTATTTCAAAATATTTTTATAAGAATTTTTGAAATCAGTTTAAAACTCCTGATCAACCTTTATAAAATAGTTATAATAATTTTGAAAATAGGTTAAATATGTAAATATTTGTCTTGACGAAAACAGACCGTTATAGACTAGGGCGGTGTCGAAGAGGGCCGAGACGACTAGTGTGTCATCATGTGACAGCTCTAACCCCTTTCAGGTACTCCTCGGATAAGGAGATGGTCTGAGGGTTGTCCCCACCTTCCTTACTGTCTATGTTCATTGCTGTGGCTCGAGGCGCGCTCGACTCCGCGATTCGGGGCAGGCGTCGGGCGGTTGCGGCCTTTCCAAGGCGGTCACTAGCAGGCCCCGGCGTTGGCTAGCTGTCGTCGTATTCCTGCGCCCCCTGGTGTGCGGCCGCATCATCCTCGGTGTGGTTGTTTGACGTGGGTGTAGACGATTTCGCATTTACACAGATGGCGCCAGATGTTTCGGGGTGTTTTCTCACCACAGTTTGGTAGTCTCGAGGGCCGGAGGTCGACGTGGTCGTGTGAGACACGTGCGTCCTCCGAGATCAGGTAGTGGCGTGTTCGCTCGGTCCGGAATGCGCGGATCCGTGTGTCAGTATCCCGAAGGGTAGCTTCGGGAGAACGACGGTCTCCTCGAGTGGAAAGGCGAACGAGCTCGGGACCGAGACCGTTCGGCTCTGGTGGATGAAGCGCCGAAGGGTAGCTTCGGCGGGGTGAAGTCTCCTTGACCTGCACGGACGAGAAAGCTCGTCAAGAGGGTCGGACCTTGGTTCTGACCAAGTCCCCTCCGATGCCTAAGTCAGATATGATCTGAAGGATGCCCGGTGGGATCGAGTACGGTTCACGGAGAGACCGATGCACGAATCCTCGGGCCGGGCTGTGGAGTAGAATTGTGAGGTGGAAGACAAGGTCGTAAGAAGAAGAATACCTTAGTGTAGGGGTGGCAATCGGGTCGGGTCGGGTTCGGGTCGGGTTCGGGTCGGGTCAGATTTGATCCGACCCAAATAGGGACCCGAACCCGACCCGGATAAAATCCGGGTCAAGGTTTGGGAACCCGTACCCGACCCAGGTGCAACCCGTGTAACCCGTACCCGACCCGGTTTGTCTTACGGGTCGGGTTCGGGTCGGGTTTGGGGTGAAAAGAGTGATTATTTTGCAAAAAAACACTATCACGGGTCTGGTTCGGGGTGAAAAGAGTGAAATACGGGTCGAATTCGGGTCAACCGGGTCGAGTGGTCAAACCCGTACCCGACCCGGATTTTTATCCGGGTCGGTCGGGTTGACCCGAATTCAACCCGAACCGGATTGGCCCCTACCTATACCGGACCCAAGAGGCCGGGTTCGGGTCTATTTTGACACCCCTACCTGAGTGTAGAGTATTCAGAATTCGGTCCCTTCGTCTCTCGATCTTTGGGTCTCTTGAGGGATTAAACCGCACACGTCTCCCTCATCCTCCCCCTCTTTTCGCCCCACGTCTGCGCCTCTTTCATGGTTCCTTGATGGGCCATGAAGGTGAGCATAATGGCGATTCAAGTGGGCGGAATCCGAGGGGCGGTTTCCTTAACTGCTGAAGGTCGGCGGTTCCCTTAATGTTGACTTTGGGCCGTCGTCATTAGAAGTGCTCGCGGTGCCTCTGGGCCGGGGCCTAATCTTTCCCTAGCCCATGGACTTAGCCTGTTCTGCCTTGACCCGTTCAAGAGGATTGTATCAGGCACTTAAAACATTTCAAAACATTTCCAAAAAAGACTTCTTGCACAAGTGCCGCATCAACATTTGCCCTTCTAAGAGCACCTAATGATTTTATAACCTCAACATAAGTGCATAATGCAATTAACAAAAAAGAAAAATCGAAATAAAATTCATACACTGAATAGCAATTGATCCAAGCTTGGTAGCAGAAAAGCAGCCGATAGGAGTACGAGCAACACAAACGACACATACATCTGTATAGGCATGGATATTCATCTTCAAGATGATGACTACCTCTCGGCTTCAAGTCTTCACGAGACATTGCTGGAGAGTGAAGTGCCAATAATCTATCGATATTTGAAGTAAATATTTTGAAATTGAACAATTAATCTATAAATAACCCCGAAGAAGGGAAAAAACACGAATCAAATCTTTAAAAATGTTTTTAAAAATCAAAAGGCTTGATGAGTGAAGTTATTCGATAAAATTAAAGTGAACGACTCGATGCACCGGTGACTTCGGTGCAGGGAGGGGACGTTTTTCCTTCAGAAGAAAGCAAATGAGTGAGAGAGGGAATGATGTGATTTTTAATTTGATTGTTTTTTGTCAAATTTGATATGTTGCCCTCTCCCTACACCGAGTCTCCCTATGTAGCAACCCTCAAATTGAATTTTTGAGGGTAATTTCCGGGGTTTTCAGAGCAATTTTATTAGACCTGCATTTTTACAGTTAACCCCTTTGAATTGTGAGATATTGGCGGACGTATGTGACAGGTGGCATGATCTCCAGTCCAAGCCATAGAGAACAGTGCCGGGGTTTTAAGCCTAACCATTACTGGGCTTGGTTAATGAACACCACTCAAGACCTACAGAACAGAAGCGAGCTAACAATAATCCAATAATTTAATGGTGTTTTTCTAAGTATAAAACATAACCCGAACCAATTGGTTTAGTGGTATCCGCCCTCCCTCTATTGTGAGATGTCAAGGATTCAATTACTGATTTCTGATGTATTTACAACGCTGCCAAAAGAACTGCAATTTATATTAGAAAAATGAGTATCATGTGACATATATCACATATAAGATTTAGCCGTTTAGCCGTGTATATACGATCTCGAATTGTTCTCTCATCTTTTTTTCTCATCTTTTTTTTCCCGAGGATCGACACCTTTCATTTTTGATCTTCGTTTTAAAATACCAACACACCAAAAAGATCGGGTGAATTTTTGCCTTTTGCTCGTCGATCTTGTCGTTGAAATTTTAACGGTTCTTCAACCTTGGAACTTGTATCGACCCATATATCAACAAGCAAAACAACGTCAAGTTATTCCTTCAAGAAAATAACAGAGGGAGTGAACTAGAGAGTGAACTTTTTGAGTCATATACAAAACTACGCCCCATAAGATACCCCTAATTCTCTATTAAAGAAAGAGAATTTCGTGTTGCCTTAAAAGACTCACAATCTGATATGTAAGTTCATCTTGGCAGCGGCATAGACTCTCCAGTGCCTGCCATAACAAGGCACAACATCAAGCATAACAATGTTCACAGTGCATTTCGTAGGCCCAAAACACGAAACACATTCAAAGAAACATGGACTGTGTTCACTTTTTGCACTGATCTCAAAGCAAATCGCACGTTCAAGACGAATCGCAATGAGAAACATGGACACAAGGAACGACCACGGTGAGTCTCACAATCTCACAATCCCAACTCATGTTCATCTCGGAGGCCACATCTGAATGAATAGAACAAGTCAGGTTTACAGCAATCGGCACAATACCACAACAAGGAAGAAACACCAACTCAAACCTTTCGCGCCTTCTGTTGGTCGCGCGGGGAAACCGACGAACACTTCCAACACTATCAGGCGCCTGATGATAGCAGAAAATTCGGGAAAAGTTTGAAGCATGAACTTCAACACTCTCAACATCCCTAAAGAGGCCACCTGAAACTTCCTTTAAGATGCAGCAACATGTTTTAAATGGCAGGTGAAATAAACATCTAGGGTTAGCTCATACCTCAATTGTATTCTCCCTTCAACCACCATCACATGCAATCATCTCCAAGTCTCCAACCACCATCTCTCTTTTGAGATTACAAAGAAGCCCTGGATCAATCCGAATCCAAAATATCAACATATATGGGATAATTTGCACACAGACCCCCTGTTCTAATGCTGATATGCGACTAATAACCCCTAATCATATGGTTAAATCTATTATACATTTGACGGTGATTTTTGAATTCTAGGGCTGACTAGGACAAGATAAAGAGTGGCTGAGATTTGATCTTGGTAAATCAATGGTTGAGAATGGATTTTGTGAAAATTTTGGGGGTTAAGTGCTTTGGGAACATAAACTTTGAAATTAGAGGTGCCTTGGGAAAAAGTGTGGAAATTAAATTTGAGTAGAAAAGTGCATTGGGAAAGATTGTGGAGATTAAATTTGGGGGAAAGTGCATTGGAAACTTAAACTTTGAAATTAAAAATGCTTTGGGAAAGATTGTGGAGAATCATGCTCCATTAAATTAAACAAAATAAAAAGTTTAGCGTAAAACAATTTAGCGGAACAACAAATTAGCGTAAAAACCCCTGCTATTTGTTGTTCTGGCGCCCGCGCCAAAGGCGCCCCGCTAATTTTTTTACGCTAATTTGTTGTCACGCGCCAAAGGCGCGGACGCCAAATTTGTTGTTCGACGTCGAATTTGTTTTTCCGCGCCGAAGGCGCCTGCGCCGAATTTGTTGTTCCGTACCGAAGGTGTACGTGCCGCTAAATATTTTACGCTAATTTATTGTTCTGTTAAATTTTGGATGTGAAAATAATTTTCGGGGAACAAAGATTTCGCGGGGGAAATAACAGAAGGCGCCCCCGCTAAATTATTTTACGCTAATTTGTTGTCCCGTCCCACGCCGAAGGCGGGGACGCCAAATTTGTTGTTCGACGTCAAATTTGTTGTTCCGCATCGAAGGCGCCTGCGCCGAATTTGTTGTTCCGCGCCGAATGTGCCCGTGCCGCTAAATATTTTTACGCTAATTTATTATTATGTTAAATTTTGACTGTTGATATAATTTTATGGGAACAAAGATTTCGCCGGGGAAATAGGTTCGGCGCCCACGCCGAAGGCGCCCACTAAATTTGTTTATCTGCGTCGAAGGCGCCCGCTAAATTTGTTGTTCTGCGCCAAAGGCGCGGGCGCCAAATTTGTTGTTCGACGCCGAATTTGTTGTTCCACGACGAAGACGCCCGCGCCGAAGGTGCCCGTGCCACTAAATATTTTTACGCTAATTTATTGTTTTGTTAAATTTTGGCGGTGTAAATAATTTTTCGGGGAATAATGATTTCGCGGGAGAAATGTTAAATGAACCGTGTCCGCGGACACGGGTTATGACTAGTCTATTATACATTTGACAACGTTTTTTGAATTCTAGGGCTGACTAGGACAAGATAAAGAGTGGCTGGGATTTGATCTTATGAAATGGAAGGTTGAGATGAAGCTTTGAAACCATGAATGGGACCCTTGAAATTTGGTCCAGCCTTGAAATTTGGTCCAACTTTGAAATTTGGTCCAGCTTTGAAATGATGAGAGCTTTGAAATCATGAATGTGAGCTTTGAAACTTGGTCCACCTTTGAAATTTGGTCCACCTTTGAAAGCAGCCAGTGAACATGTTTCAAGATGAGGCGTCCGCTAAATTTTCTTACGCTGATTTGTTGTTTCGAGCCGAATTTGTTGTTTTACGCTAATTTGTTGATCCGCGTCGAATTCCGTGACGAAGGGGCCTGCACCGAATTTGTTGTTCCGCGCAAAAGGCACCGAATTTGTTGATCAACGCTAATGCACTTTGGTTATTAAAATGTGTGCGATGACTAACGGCCGAAGGCGCCCGCGCCGAAGGCGCCCGCGCCGAAGGCGCCCGCGCCGAAGGCGCCCGCGCCGAAGGCGCCCGCGCCGAAGGCGCCCGCGCCGAAGGCGCCCGCGCCGAAGGCGCCCGCGCCGAAGGCGCCCGCGCCGAAGGCGCCCGCGCCGAAGGCGCCCGCGCCGAAGGCGCCCGCGCCGAAGGCGCCCGCGCCGAAGGCGCCCGCGCCGAAGGCGCCCGCGCCGAAGGCGCCCGCGCCGAAGGCGCCCGCGCCGAAGGCGCCCGCGCCGAAGGCGCCCGCGCCGAAGGCGCCCGCGCCGAAGGCGCCCGCGCCGAAGGCGCCCGCGCCGAAGGCGCCCGCGCCGAAGGCGCCCGCGCCGAAGGCGCCCGCGCCGAAGGCGCCCGCGCCGAAGGCGCCCGCGCCGAAGGCGCCCGCGCCGAAGGCGCCCGCGCCGAAGGCGCCCGCGCCGAAGGCGCCCGCGCCGAAGGCGCCCGCGCCGAAGGCGCCCGCGCCGAAGGCGCCCGCGCCGAAGGCGCCCGCGCCGAAGGCGCCCGCGCCGAAGGCGCCCGCGCCGAAGGCGCCCGCGCCGAAGGCGCCCGCGCCGAAGGCGCCCGCGCCGAAGGCGCCCGCGCCGAAGGCGCCCGCGCCGAAGGCGCCCGCGCCGAAGGCGCCCGCGCCGAAGGCGCCCGCGCCGAAGGCGCCCGCGCCGAAGGCGCCCGCGCCGAAGGCGCCCGCGCCGAAGGCGCCCGCGCCGAAGGCGCCCGCTAAATTTTTGTTCGTTTAAATTTTGACAGGGGGAATAATTCTTGGGGAGAACAAAGATTTTGATGGGATATCTTAAATGAATCGCGTCCGAGGGCGCCCGTGCCGAAGCTACATTTTTGTTCGTTTGAATTTGGGAGGGAGAAATAATTTTTGGGGAGAACAAAGATTTTGCAGGAAAATCTTAAATGAACCGTGCCCGCGGGCACGGGTTATGACTAGTGCATTTATATATATAACAGGAGGTCTGAGTGCAATTTATCGAAATTAATAAATAACAAATCCATTGAAAAATCAGTTTCACAATTAAAATATTATAAAGTGTATACAGTATTGAACTTTCAGGTGTTCAATCATTTTCATTCAAATAACATGTAAATGGATCAAAGATGTGTCTAAAATACCAAACCTGAAAATTGAAGCATGATGGAGTTCATTCTGGCTCATGACACAGCTGTATGTTTGTTCCCATGTCATTTCTCCTGAGAGCTCCCTGCAACCCAACTACATTGCTTCTCCAGACTTTCTTCCCTGCTGCTGCTGCTTTTTATACCCACCATCCACCAACAGAAACACTCAGCCAACGTCTCTAACATGGAGTCCTTCTGGTGGTGGCTCGGCCTCTTTGGCTCTCTCTTCATTCAGATCAGCGTCGTCGGATCACAAGCACCCGCCGCTGCTCCAAATCAGCAACCACCGCCTGTGACCGCAGCACCACCGTCAGCAACCCCAACAAGCACACCGCCTCAAGTGTCAGCTAAGCCCCCTGCACAATCGCCACTGTCACAAACACCATTGTCATCACCGCTGCATTCATTGCCACCGCCGGTCCCAGCGCCTCTATCGCCGCCTCCCACATTGCCACCACCAGTCCCAGCGCCTCTATCGCCGCCTCCCACATTGCCACCACCAGTCCCAGCGCCTCTATCGCCGCCTCCCATATTGCCACCGCCAGTCCCCGCGCCTCAATCACCCCCGACTCCTGCACCCATGACACCGCCACCAGCATTGCAACCACCAATACCTTCGCCAGCACCCGCGATTGCCGCTCCAACGCGGTGCCAGCGTCAGCACCATCCATGGCTCCCATTCCCATACCAACAGTACCTGCACCCGCCCCGGCTCCAACAAAGGGCAAGAAAAAGAAGCACAAGAGGAAGAAGCATAAGAAGCACGCGCCTGCACCAGCTCCAGTTGCACTGAGCCCACCAGCACCGCCTGCACCTCCAGAGGAAGATGCGGAATCCCCAGCACCAGCACCAAATGCGGTACCATCCAACCCGAAAGCTTCTGTGTTTTCTTTTTATATGCTAAAAATTTTGTTCTCTAGCAGTAGCATATATTGGCATATATAAGATATAAGGTACGACTTACATATGCGTTACTAGCTTATCCGTGGGGAGAAAGATGCAAGCATGTGACCATGTCACTCTCTTCACCATATACACCCCCAAATTCCAAAAAGATTCAACTGATCTGAACATATCTGATCAGCATCATCAACAACCAGTTCAAAAATTTCAAGCTTACCGATATACTTATGCCAAAGCAAGGCAATATACCAAACTAAATGTTCGCTAAGTTGAAACAGATCAGAGCAGACAGAGTAACTCATAAATGCACATTAGATTGTTTATGAAAACATACAACAAGAAAAAATGAGTTCTTATATGGATCATAATGCAAGTATATGGGTACAATTTTTGGATGTCAATAATCTTAAAAGTGTTGTCAGTATTTATTAAGTTAATAATTAACCCTGCACCAATCAAAGGTAGTTGGTTCACACAAGAATCACATTCTTCGAAGTAAAGAACATCACAAATGAATCCATAGACGAACATGACCTCAACAGCCAACCGTTAACCTGAACCACAACTCTGTCAACATATATAAAAGGGAATATTCAACTATTAGTCATAAATTCTCACTAATAGATTACTGAGGTAATAACATGTATACGAATTCAATAGACGAAGAGGACAAATGTGCTTTCCTGTCTATGAAATGCATATACATGTCTTTATTGTTCCAAAGCTCTTTTTAATGGCTAAATGAGCTTCATCTTAACACTAGCAGTAAGTATCACTTTCGTCTTTTATTCTACATGGAGTTCTAATTAATTAATTGTCTGTTTTGAACACAGAATGGCTGCCCTACTATGTACGAAGGGAGGATCCTTAGACAATGGGCAAAGGCAATACTGGCTATTTTTCTGCTATTAACTGTTGTGTGAACCAGACCAAGTTCGACTCAGGAGACATGTTTCTTGTCTTGTCTAATGCAGTGAGGATTGATTCGTCCATCAGATTGCAAAAGAATGAAAATGCAGGGTTCATATTTATCGGAACCCTAGACTGAGTGTGTGAGCGAGAAGAAATTTAATTGGCACTATAAGGAGAACATGATAATAAAAATAGATTTTATTTTTTTAAACTGTGTTATGCACATTGTCATAATCATCATAATCCAAGCAGTTTTCTTTTTGCCAAAATGGGGGAAACGATGGTACCCTTAACACTCGCTCTAAGAAGCAACATACACACGATGTGTCAACCTCCACCAATGCAAGTTATTTTCAGCCATCAGAAGTTGCAATTAGATAGCGTGAAACCACTCTGTTGACAAGCTTAAGCTAATGGGGTTCAGTGTTCTAAATATCGGATATCGGTCGCATATCGGCCTAAGAAATTTGATATCGGATTGCGGATATTGGGGATATATCGTGGATATTGACTGAATACCGGAGTGACATATTGGAGCCTTAAAATGATAACATATGCCAACATAGATGTATCTAATATGATATAAACTAAACAAACTCAAATAAAAGTATGTTTTGGCTATACTTGTTAAACATGAATATCGAGGATATTGACTAAATATTAGAGTGTCATATTAATGGCTAAAAATGATATCAAATAAACCCAAAACTGGAAGGAAAAAAAATCAAAGAACGGAAAAAATATATGAAAACTGAAAAAAGGACTCGACTACTCAACTTGATCAGAACACTCCCTGCACAGATTGAATGTCGAACGCGGAGTTCAATCGATTGTCGTTAGAAATTTTCATCGGACAGAGCTGAGCAGAGCAGTATGAGGACCGGAACATCGAGAGGAGCGGAGCGGCGTGATTAGATTTAGGTCAAAGCAGTGATTATCCCTCAAAAAACCCCGATGCCTTATCGTTTTAAGTAAATGATTTGGGTCGAGTGACTCGGTTCGGATCCGCTTTTAATTGGACCGATCCAATAACTTTATTTTACAAAAATAGTGAATTGCGACCGATATTTCAAAGGGATATATCGGTCGCAATCCAATATTGCGGCGATATTTGTCCAAATATCAGAAACCGCAATATATAAGTATATATCGTATCGACCTAGTGATAAAACTGATATTGCGGCTGATATATCGGATATCGGACCGATATTTAGAACACTGATGGGGATGGAGGATGCATACCAGGAACTTAATGCTTAACGCTCACTCTCTCAAGAGCCTTTCAGGCACATGACAAGGTTCTAACCCGCTTTTGGAAGGAAAAATCAATGCTGCAAATAATAATATTTTTAATTTCTTATGATAAGAAGCATGACCCCTTGAAACACTTTGTGGGGACCATGTATGCTAACCACTTCCCCAAAAAATTTAAGCTAACGGGTTATGAATCTGCATTGCATCCTTAAATTCAAATAAATTGATCCCAAAATGTGTAGAAAAGACAATGGAAATGAACTGGAAGCACAATACCCAAAAGGAGTATATACAATTATGAATAATCTAATAAAATTTGCTAATTTTGCCCTCAAAACTCTGTTTCTTTTCCTATTACAAAAACTCAAGATATTTGGTACATTTTGTCACAGATGTCCATTAAGAAGTTACCAAGATAAATAATAACTCTGAACACTAATCATATAGCTACTTGATAACAGACACCAGCCTAGACTAAATATGATAAGAAAAATCATATTTATGTTGAAATCAAAGCCCGGCGTCAATTGCTTACGGGATATTCATCAGAATCTCATGAAGTAGATAATTAGCATATCATAAACCGAATTGTTGGTGGGTTGTATCCGAAAGTTTCCTATTGATAACTTTATAACTTCACCAATGCACCTCAAGCCTTCTTGGGATCAGCAATGTCGCCATCTATCTCATCCCTTAGGTCATACTCAACAACAAGACCAAGGTTGTCAACTAGTTTGTGATTCACCAAACAACCTGCACACTGTTAAGATGGTAACATCAGGGCCAAAGAAACAAATTCCCCCCCCCCCCCCCCCCCCCCCCCGGGGGGGGGGATTTGGAAAATAATCAGAAATATGAATAATGAAATTGAACAATGTAACTAATCTCTATTCATCACCAACAAAAGATAATAATGTTCTTTTACATCAGAAGGCATATGTGCATGATACTATGATGACATATGTAAGTCCATACGAGCTTTGCATAAAGGTGTTGGGTGAATCTTCTTGCTTATAGCCAACTTGGCGTAACTCAACAACTTGATGAAAAATCCCAAGATGGATAAGCTAACATACCAGTTTCATGGTTTGAACTTTAAACGTGTTTAGTGCATGAGAGATCCTCCTCTCTAAAGGTATATACAAACAATTAAGCAAAACAAGGATTAAGATTGAGAGTTCTAGTCACTTAGGCACAAGTTTAAGAAAAGAGCCATACATGTACGCTAATACATATGGAATACCACATAGAGGTACCATTATTATATAACAAGGCTGTAGAGCATTTCATTAGACTGTGACGTAATTGTTTGCATACATACAGATGCATTCACATAAAGTTACTGGGAAGTTGATATGAACAAATGTGGACTCAGCTGAAGCTTTGCATGCGATATTATATGCGTGTCTGCTTTTCCTTTAAGAAGTATATTGACCTATAAATGAGCACCCACATGAAGCTTGCAGCAGTCTCGCACTAAACATGAAATTTGCAAGGCATGTGACGTTATGGACATGATGCCACATGCATAGTTTAGTACTTTTGCTTTGAATATGTGATATTTAGTTAAGGCACTGTGGCAAACTAACTTGATTCAATACTCCTTAATAACCATGCATATTGATACATAGATATACAGACATTTGATTATTGCAATAAATAACCATAAATGAAAAAGAGAGAGGATAAAATACCTGCACAAAAACAGTACCCCGTTCATATGCTAATTTGTTTATAGTGCGTTCTGTTCTTTCCCCGCAGGCATTGCATGTGAATTGCACGAGTAAACTTCTTCTAGGAAGCTTCAAATCAAAGGATGCTTCCTTTCAAAAATCAAGGTGTGAGTTAGTTTAGCTGAAAAGAAGCGAAAAATTGAAACAAAGTATAAAATGCTGCCAATTTATATGCCAAAATAAACATCAAAGAGCACTGAACTATAAAATACAACAAAGTGCCAAGATGCACAAAGTCCATGAATGAAACTTCCAAAAGAGACATACACCAATCTCATATCTTTAGTGGTATCAGCAATATGAAATTTTAAATTTTCATTTGCATACGCCAAGCATATGGTATTTCTGAAATATAATGAAAACTAAAATAAAGAAAACAGAGAAATACTTAAGGGAAACCCAGGCACACTTACACCTCAAGGGTACCCCAACGGTATTTAAGAATCCAATACAATCTGTAATAGCTTCGTTATCCACATCCATCATAAGTGAAACTCAATGAAGCAACCCATTTCATGACAATCGAATTGTTAATAATACCCATATCCACAGTCATGTAAATGCGCTCTCACATCCACCATTACTCAAACTACATCTTAATTCATATATCTACATGGAAGCATGATTTTGTTTGCTTGAGTTCAGCCTTGACCCAATGTCAACTAGGGTTCCACCTCCTCATATTCATTAATATTGATCACCCAATGGATTGCAAAAATATTGTTAAGCACTAACAATCATGATAATTACTATACTAAATGTAAGTCGATCAGCGTGCGATCATCCTAGGAGTGTCTTTCCCTAACAAGACAATCTTCCTTCTACCGATAAACTAATGAAAATATGGTCTCGATGGTGATGGACCTCGAATCTTAAGGATGTGTACTGCAGTAATAGCATAAAATATATATGAAACAAGGGGAAACATCTTTCGTAAATAGTTTGAGAATAGAAGAAATTTGTGTGAGAACCAGGGCCGGTCCTGAAGATATTGGGACCCAGGGCGAGTTAAAAATTTGGGCCCTTTAAATATAATTTGTTTTAAAAAATTGAAATACTAAATTTTTTTGGTGTTTGGAACCTAGCCAAGTGCAATGCTAGGAGGCGCATCTCTATGCCAGAAATTTTTATTGATATACTAAAAGATGGTCCAAAATAGGGAGGACATAAAACCAATACCCCTTAAAACAAAACAAATATAAGGAATGTCATACGAGAACATAACATTATGACCACTCCACGTCTGGCTCGGAAGTAGGTGTGTTGCGAGTGCGAATATGACGAAAAGTAGGTGTGTTGCGAGTCGATTGAGAGAAAAATAAAAGAGGGGGGCCGTCTGCGAGAAGAACAAAACTGGCGTGGTGTCGCCTCAATTTGTGTTTTGCAGTTGCCAAGAAGAAAGGGAACGAAGCTTTCAGTTCTAGCCCCGTCTTCAAACTCTCGTTTACTGCTGCCAAAAATTCCGAAAAAAAAAATTAGATTGTTTTTTTCTATCATGGAATTTTTGTGTACGGTTATTTTAATTATGTGGGCGGGAGTTAACTTCCACTTTCACCCATTGATTTTTGCCCATGTCTTAAATTGTTTTACGTCAAATGAAACCGATGTATACTAAAGAAACGCTATCTTTATATTTTTTTACACGTGTGTTTTGTGAACATTATTCCAAAGCCCCAACTTCAACAGGGACACGCAATTATACAAACATGAACTCGCTGCTGCAGGAGTAATGAAGCTTTCGGTTCTAGCACCGTCTTCAAACTCTCGTTCACTGCGGCCAAAAACACCTCAAATTTAAAAAAAATGGGCCCCTGCCCGGCCCTGGGCCCTGGGCCCTGGGCGGCTGCCCTGGGTGCCCTGGGTCAGGGCCGGGCATGGTGGGAACTTGTTCTTTATGTTCTATTTTCATGAGAATATATATACACATCTTTTAACAAGAATAAATTAATAAGATTACAAACACCACAATAGTATCATGCAAATAACTAACGAAAATATGGTCTCGATGGTGATGGACCTCGAATCTTAAGGATGTGTACTGCAGTAATAGCATAAAATATATATGAAACAAGGGGAAACGTATTTCGTAAATAGTTTGAGAATAGAAGAAATTTGTGAGAGAACTTGTTCTTTATGTTCTATTTTCATGAGAATATATATACACATCTTTTAACAAGAATAAATTAATAAGATTACAACCACCACAATAATATCATGCAAATAAGTAACCATATCGCTTACAAATGGCCAGTTTGACCAAGTCAAGTAGCCTTGATCAAGTCAATAATTAAATAGATAAATAAATTAATAAAAAATTTAACAGAACTTTTATGTTTTAAACAAAATATCCAACAAACCACAATAGCAGAAGATATGGTTGTGTTTGATGGGCCACCACATACACTGTTTGCATCCGCTCTACAAAGTCATTCAAATCCTTTCTTCCTCGGTCAGGCTCACGCACTTTGCATGGTTCATCGTTGATGGCATTATTTCTTAGAGATCACCCTGGGCCAAATCGGAAATTATCGGCGGTCTTGCCTATAGGCAAAGTGTGTTGAGGACACACATACACAAGCTTCGTGTGCATCTTCCCAATCAAAGCATGGAGCACAGCATCATGCCAATAGATCTTCACAAAATAACTACCCAGCTTTTAATTACTGGATGTCAAGATAATGTCGATGCTTTACGAGTTATGACCTGTGCTGAATTTGAAACCAAGGCTGCTAAGAGCAAGACTTAGCTCTAACCGTCAAGTCCAAATGATGGTTAGGAAAACTACGGAGCACAACTTCTGGCTTATATAATCGTTAAAGAGGTAATTCAAACTGATCATTTTGGAATGTATATAATATAACTTAATTAGCATCCAATTACGTGTATATGCATGATCGAAAATATTGTTGTTTTTCTCATCGCGTATACATCATAATTCCATCTAACACACTGAAACTATCACCACTCTTATCAATTAGCTATGCCTTCTATGTGTTTGATAACTGACCTCAAAGAAAATTTCACTGTGACAAATTTTACCAGCTTCTCGAAATCACTCACTTCGACCACGATTCTCCTCAAAATCGAGCCAATACTCCCAAAAATACCATCAAAATCAGATTTTAAAAAAAAAAATCATCTAACCTTAGATGCCGATGAGCTGCTGCGGCTGCCGAAGGTCCGATCTTCTTCTAAATCCTTCCCGTTCGAGCAAGCATCGATTCTGGGTTTTGGAAGACGATTGCAAATCCGTAAACTGCGATGAAAATTAGTTGCGGCAAGCTCAAAAAATGACAAAAAAGGGGGCTGAAGTGCAAAAGGAGAGAAAGTTGGGGTGCGACCTGGATGCTTTGGGAACGGGGAAGGAAGCGGAAAGAGGTGAAATGCAAATTAAGCGCTGTTTGGGCGGCTTTGCGCAGAAGAAGCTCGGAGAGAAGAAGATGCTGCTGTTTGTTGCTATCGCCATGCTGCTGTTCGATCGATCGCTTGCAGCTAAATTCAGGAACGGGTGTCGATGGGTGTTGTTGGGATAATCCACCGCACAATAAATTTATATGGGGAGAACCAAGATGTTGCGCGAAGATGTTGAAGATGAACTGAGTCGTCGACGGCAATCAACGAAGATGGGAAAGAGTAGACGATCAATATCATGAATTGTCGAAATATCTGCAAGACAAACAAATAGTGAAAGATGGGTCGGACTTGGATCCGACCCAAAATCCCTGAAAAGCTTAAGTTAGGGCGTGTTAAAGTATAAATTGAGAAAGTTGAGAAGTGTGGAATCTGATGAGAGAGAAATTTGGGTTGGAAAGTTAGTTGTGGGACCCACAGCAACTTTCTTGTGTATGTGTGTTCTTTTGGGTTTGAAAGTTGAGATAGAAAGTGAGATGTTGGGTCCACTTTTTATTAAAATAAATAATTAATTATTACTAAAATAATCACCCAAAGTTTAATAATGCATTAAAAAACAAAACAAAATTCAACGCTCAGCATGCGCGCAGAGAGGGGGAAGGGGAGGGGGGCCCACGCGGATGGATTCCGCTGTATTCCCCGTATTTTAAGGGGATTGTCTGCAGCCCAAACAATTCGGCCAGCTCAGCTTTTTCCATCCCCTGCGTTTGGTTGCAAAAGAACAAGAAGATAGAAAGTAGAGGAGAGATGAAATGATGGGACAGGGAATAGTGCATTTTTTGAGGAATCTCCTCAACAATCCGCAAAAAGAACAGCCCCTTAGTACTAGACTACAAAGAAGCTTGTATAGTCAAAATCGAACTATGTGAGGTCCGATTTGTCCATGCCGAGCTAGATTTTAAATGTGGAAAGCACCAGCATATATAAGTGTTACAATCTCGAGATCGGCCCAGTCCCGAGTCTTGGCCCGCCGAATCTCCATAACGAAGCCTAGTTCGCCGAAGCTCGTCGAGGTCCAAGGAAGCTCGCCAAGTGGAACAACAAGCTCGCCATCAGAATCAGAAGAGTCCTCCAGCAGATCACACAAGTCACGCTAGCTCGCCCCAGAGTAGCTCGCGCCCAGAGCAGGTCGCCCAGAAGCCGCTCACCTACCAGTCCGCCCAAGGAGGAAGACGACACGCCACTAGAAGTTTCACTACAAACAAAGCCTGACAAAAGCTGTCACGGCCCGCTTCCCTAAAATGGAGGCGAGGCGTGATGAGGTCCGCTCAGACTTGGAGCTGTGAGACTCCAGTCTGTAAAGCGTCTGGATTTAAACCAAGTAGAGGTCCCTCCAAGTGCGATACGGAACAAAAATAATAATAGAGAAAGAGACATAAAATAACCAATCTCAGAATGTCCATAACAAATTTCAACATCCCAGAAAAGCCACCAGGCTAAAAGAAAAGAGTCTAAAATGCCCCAGCATGGCCAACAAAAGTAAACAACGTACAGAAAGAAAGGTGCTACTCACCAACAACCTAACAACAGACTAAGCAAAGTAACGACGAAGGAAAACTCTACGACTGGTCGTCGGTGTCCTCGTACTCCACGTCAGCTGTGGACCCAGGCTCAATGTCCTCAGCAACGGACTCTGGCTCAGCAACTAACATGCGACACCCAAAGAGACGAGGACGCATGTCAGCAAAGTCTACAAAGACTTTGTGCAAGGAAACTAAAAGGAAAGTAAATCAACCTAGCAGTTCTAAAAATGTACGATGACATGGCATTTTAAGTATGGATGCAACAATTAAATAAATGCGACAAGTATGACATGGCAGCAAGTTTAACAAGGCACAAGTACATCAAGGCATGGGTAGCAGAGCTACTAAACAAACACATGGATTTTACAAGTCAAGTAAACACGTCGTGCACAGAGATTACGTCTTTTGGCTAGAGTGGCTGTACGGGCCAACTCCTAAGCTCAAGTGATCGCTTATCCCTACCCATCCACGTGTATCGGGCATTGGCTTTTGACCAACACATGTAGCCCGCTTCTGGATCACGAGCCAGGAAGTGTATTTGGCATAGGGTTGTGCCTGCAACGCAGGTGCCTAGCCTGAACAAGGATGTACAAGTATAGTAGCGTGTGCTACAAATGCAACACTCAAGCATGGATGACATGGCATGGCAAGTTGTAATTTAAATGCGTACAGGTAAGGAATTTAAACGTGACAGGCAGAGTACAAGTAAGAGCATGCAGTTACAAAAAATTAAACTTGACAGGCAGATATGCATGAATGGCATGGCAGGGTGACAGATCTAGCTTCGTTGCCAAGCTAGATCTTAAAATTTACGTCTAGGCGAGTATCATTTCGTCGCCTAGTCTCTTTTACGCCTAAAGCAAGAAAATGGCCTAAGACATGGCCTAAAGCACTAATTGGCAAGTTTCACTTGCCTGAATTCAAACGTCCGGCAAATATCGTCCAACCAGTCCAGTCTACCTATGTTCTCGGATCCACCAGCCTACAGTCCCAATTTAAGTTATCTTCATTAGTGAATTATCAGACAACCAAAAAAAAATTTATCTTGTTTAACAGGGTTGGGTTGGGGGTCCTAAGAGTGCAGAACGTTACCTCAACACGACGCGAAAGCTACACTGGCGTCGGGTAGCGACGCCGGGGGTTGGAATAAAAGAACGTGCTCCCAATCCAGATTCCAATCAAGATTCCACACTCGCCAATCCTCGGGCAGTGTCCAGATCAGCGATCAAGATTCCAATCAGCGAATAGGGTGTCGGTAGGCGTTTCTACGTCTTCCGGGAAGCCGTATCAACTAACCAGGACGAACGGTTTGAGCACGCAAGGTCTACGATGTTGAGCGTCGTAGGAGACGTCCGTGACATCGGAAAGCACCCCTAAGAGCAGTAGGGGGCTACTGAAAGTCTCCAACAGCGAGTAGAAGGTGAAGCGACGAAACGACGCGGCGACACGTCGATAAAACACAAAACAGCGAGCTCCTTCGCTGTTTCGAGGCAAGGTGGCAGAGGAACGTCCGTGGGAGGTGAAGTAACGGCGTAGGGGGTCAGAGGGCACCCACGGCGGTGACAGGAGGCTGCGGCGGCGGCAGCGACGGCGGCGGGCTGCTGCAGCTGCAGCTGCAGCAATTTACAGCGGGGTTGGGGCGTTTTGCAGCGGCCTCCGGCGAGGATACGATGGCCTGAAGGATGTGGGAGGTCGGGGATGAGGAGAGGGGTTGGCGGCGGCTGCTGCTTGGTTGGAGAACGCGAAGAAGCGGCCGTGCGGGGTGTTTGCGGGCTGCTGATGCCCCCACAGGGCGGATTCCGGCGACTAGGGCGAGCCCACGGCGGCCTGCGGCGTCGTGGGAGGGAGGATAGTGGTCAGGGGTGATAAGGGGGCCGTCGTCGGCGGGCTTTGGCCAGAGAACGCGAGAGAAAGCCCCCCCCCCCCCCGACGCTGGAGTTTGCGTGAACGAAGTTGAGGCGACGTGATTTCTAACGTTGCTGTGAAATATTGTGAACCTAGGGTTATTTAATAGGTTAGGGCTATGAAAAACATGTGTAGGGTTGCACTCACGTGGGGAGACTAGGTCAGGCTATTAGTGTATAGGGTTGTTGGGTTTATTTGCTAAGAAAGTTGGTTATAAAGACTATTAAAAAGCCCAATTCCACCACACTCATCTCCTACCAGGTGCATGCGGCCAAGCTAAGCTAAGGAGTTGGGCTAAGCCCAAATCTAGTGTAATTTATTATTAGTCAATCATTAGGGATATAATACAATGAAACTTAGGGCTAAAATACAATGGGTTGGGTCAAAAAGTGAAAGTAGGTCAAACGAAGCCCAAAAATTGTAAGATAAATACTGGGGTGACCGGGACGACGAGAGAAAGAAGACGGAGAAGACGGATCACAATTTCGATGACGAGAAATGAAATTAAAAATAAAAAGGCCTCGCGACAAAAGTGAAAATCGCGACTTCTCGTCAAATAAGATCAAATCGTGGGAGAACGACCCATGAAATGACGTTCCAAATCAACACCACAATTTAATACTCTCAGAGACGATCACAACGACATATCACACCATAGGGTTCGGATACAGACAACGTCTAAAATAAATACGTGCACAAACAAGACTACGTGCACGACAAGGCGTACACGCGAAAACAGACCGTTACATCCTCCCCACCTTATGAATGATTCCGTCCTCGGAATCAACATCAATCACTACTCGGAAACAAGTGCGGAAAGCGCTCTCTCATATCATCCTCACGCTCCCAGGTGGACTCCCCAGGGGAACCATGACGCCACTGCACTCGAACCAAGTCGACGGTCTTATTCCTCAGCTGCTTCTGCCGTCGATCCAGAATCTCAACTGGCTGCTGATCATAAGACAGATCCGGACGAACCGTGATCTCCGAGAAATCCATAGCATGGGACGGATCACTGACGTATCGACGTAACTGAGATACGTGAAATACGTCGTGAACACCCTCCAGTGACGGCGGCAACGCCAAGCGATAAGCCACAGCTCCAACTCTCTCCAGGACATCAAACGGCCCAATGTACCTCGGACTCAGCTTGCCTCTCTTCCCAAATCGGATAACTCCGCGGTTTGGAGTAATCTTCAGAAAGACGTGATCTCCAGGCTGAAACTCTAAAGGCCTCCGTTTAGCATCGGCCCAATGCTTGAAACGGTCCTGCGCAATCCTCAGCTTCTCCTGGATGTTCCTCACAACATCCACGGCCTCCACGATCATCTCCGATCCTAACAGCTCCCGATCTCCAATGTCATCCCAGCTCAGTGGCGATCGACATTTCTTCCCGTATAGCGCGACGAATGGCGCCATGCCAATACTCGCCTGGTAGCTGTTATTGTAGGCAAACTCAACATGATGGAGATGATCCTCCCAAGATCCCTTGAAGTCCAACATGCACGCCCTCAGCATGTCCTCCAAAATCTGAATCGTCCTCTCGGACTGGCCATCCGTCTGCGGGTGGTATGCCGTGCTGAAACTCAGACTCGTACCCAAGCTCTTCTGCAGACTCTGCCAAAACTGAGACGTGAATCTCGTGTCTCTGTCTGACACGATACTCACGGGGACTCCGTGAAGTCGCACGATCTCCTGCACGATTCACGTTACATCACTATCTAAACTAGGAAAAGGAAATGAAATGGAGAGTAAAAGAATTTACCTCCATGTATCTCCTTGCTAGCGTCTCAGTGGACTGTCCTACTCGGAAGGGAATAAAGTGCGCGGATTTGGTCAATCGGTCTACGATCACCCAAATCGCGTCATTCTGCTTCGGACTCCGAGGTAGTCCAGTCACGAAATCCATAGTGATGTGTTGCCACTTCCACCCCGGAATCGGAAGCGGTTGTAGCAACCCTGCCGTACGCTGATGCTCCGCCTTTACCTGCTGGCAAACCAGACACTTGGCTACACTCCGAGCCACACTCCGCTTCATACCATGCCACCAATAGTTCAGACGAAGATCCTTGTACATATTGGTACCACCAGGATGCACAGAATACGGTGAACTGTGTGCCTCAACCAACAACTCCTCTCTGATATCTCCAGCTGGCACACACAACCTGGCTCCATACCTCAGCGAGCCATCCTCATGAATCAAGAAGTCAGTCCGCAGACCGGCTTCCACCTGCTCCCGTATCTTCACCAGCTTCGGATCTCCGGCCTGACCTGCCTTGATCTGATCCACGATCGTCGACTGTATCTGCATACACATCAACGAAGAAGCCTCTCCAGGAAGAACAATCTCAATACCAGACTCGCAAAAATCCTGCTGCAATCTCCACTGCGAAGTCAACATCATCACTGCTGGAAGTCTGCTCAGCGCATCCGGAACCACATTCACCTTGCCAGGGTGATACTGCAAGTCGATCTCATAATCAGCCATGAGCTCCAACCATCGACGCTGTCGCATGTTGAGCTCCTTCTGCGTAAAGATATACTTCAAGCTTTTGTGATCGGTGAAGATCTTCACCTTCTCACTCAGCAGGAAGTGCCTCCAAATCTTCAGCGCAAACACGACTGCAGCCAACTCCAAATCGTGTGTCAGGTAATTCTTCTCATGAGTCTTGAGCTGACGAGAAGCATACGCAACCACGTGCCCATGCTGATGCAAAACACAACCGAGACCTTTGCCAGAAGCATCGCAAAAGATCTCGAATCCTCCACTCCGATCGGGCACAGCAAGAACAGGGGCAGTCGTCAACCTCTCCTTCAGAATAGAAAAGGCCTTCTCACAATCATCAGACCAAACAAATGATACATCCTTCCACGTCAGTCTGGTCATCGGCTCAGCAATACGGGAGAAGTCCTTAATGAAACGCCGATAATAACCTGCAAGCCCAAGGAAACTCCGGATCTCAGACGCTGACTGCGGAACAGGCCACTCTCTGATAGCCTTAATCTTCTCAGGATCCACCGATATCCCATCTCCTGACACCACGTGTCCAAGAAAAGCGACCCTATCAAGCCAGAACTCGCACTTGGAATACTTAGCATACAAACGATGCTTCCTCAAAATCTCCAATACTGTCCTCAAGTGCGACGCATGCTCTTCTTCTGACCTTGAATAGATCAGGATGTCGTCAATAAAGATAACGACAAACTTATCTAGCAAGTCGTAGAAGATCAGATTCATCAAGTTCATAAAAACTGCGGGCGCATTGGTTACACCGAAAGGCATAACCACGAACTCGTAGTGACCATACTTCGTCCTGAACGCTGTCTTCTGAATATCTTCCTTCCTCACCTTCAGCTGGTGATAGCCACTCCTTGGATCCAACTTAGAGAACACTCTCGATCCTCCAAGCTGATCAAAGATGTCATCTATACGAGGCAATGGATATCGATTCTTGACGGTGACGGCATTCAGCTCCCTGTAGTCCACGCACATGCGACGCGAACCATCCTTCTTCTTCACCAGCAACACCGGTGCTCCCCACGGAGACACACTGGGATTAATGTAACCCTTCTGCAAAAGCTCATCCAGCTACCTACGCAACTCCTCCAACTCAGCTGGAGCCATACGATACGGCGCCTTCGAAATAGGCTGCGCTCCCGGAATAAGATCGATCGAAAACTCGAGAGCTCGATCGGGCGGCAGTCCAGACATCTCCTCAGGGAAGACGTCGTCGAATTCTCGCACCACAGCTGGTCTACTCTGCTCCATCTGCATAGCAACGATCTCCACCGGCTTGGCCCGAAACCTGACCGGACCAAGCGAACTGCTGCCTCGGCTGAACTCAAACACTGGATGTCCTGGGATCTCGAACACCACCTTCTTCCTCCAGCAATCGATCGTGGCGTAGAAGCTCCCAAGCCAGTCCATCCCAAGGACGGCATCATAGTTGATGATGTCGTGGACAATAAAGTCAGCGTAAAGCTCATGTCCACAGACCACCAAAGGACAAGAATTGCAACCACGATGCACCGAGATCACGCCATTCCCTGTAACGATATCCCAACTCTTGGGAAGAGGGGAAGTCGACAAGGAATGCTTGTCCACGAAGCTCCGAGATATAATGCACATCGATGCACCAGAGTCGAAGAGGACTCGTGCAGGAAATGTGCAAACCAAAATCACACCTAACAAACAGTCTAACAATCAAATCCTATTCTAGCAAACAATCATATTCAAACAACAAACATATCCTAACAAATAAGATCAACTAAGGAAAGGAAACAAACTAGACTGAGGGTTACCTGCAATAACCTCATCCTCGGTCTCAGCCTCAACTGCAGTCATCAGGAAAGCCTGCCTCCTCGGCTGCACAGCCTGCTGAAACGCCTGCTTCTGGGGAATGAGAGGCGCTCCACGTCCAGCAGGTACATGTGCTCTCTGCTGCAACGGCTGAGCTGCAACTGGTCCTCTCCAAGGCTGTTTAGACTTCGGGCAATCCTTCATGACATGAGCAGGATCTCCACAAACAAGGCACTGTCCCAACATCTTCCTGCACTGCTCCTTGACATGCCCAGTCTTGCCGCAGAAATGGCAAGTCTTCAGGGTAGGCCCACCTGGCCTCTTGAACTGCACCGACTGATTAGGCTTGAACCCAGGCCTAACCACTCCTCTGACCTGCTCCATAGGCCTCTTCCCAGCTCCAGAAGTCTGTCCTCTCTTCTGCCTCGCAATCGTCTCCTGCCTCCTCGCAGCTACCAGCAACTTCTGATACGACTCCAAATCCGACGAAGACATCAGGCTCTGCAAGTCTAAGGAAAGACCATGCAGAAACCTCTGAGCTTTCTCCTCAGCATCCTCCACCATCTTCGGTGCGAAGCGACTCAGCTTGGTGAACTCCTGATGGTACTGGTCCACCGAGAGATCTCCCTGCTTCAGATCAATGAATCGCTGCAACATCTCCCTCCTGGCAGCCTTCTGAAAGTACTCCTCATCGAACCTGGACTTGAAAGTAGCCCAAGGTATCGGCTTCACCAACAGCTCCTCTTCAGCATCCCACCAGTTGCGGGCATTATCCTTGAGCTGCTTCTTCACCAACTCAACCCATCCAGCCGGGTTGTTCTTCGACATCTTCAGATTATCTTCAGTATTCCTGATCCACTCCTCAGCAGCCAACGGTCCTTCAGATCCATCAAAGTAAGTCGGGCCCAGCTCCCGAAACTGCTTCGCTCCCGGCTCGAAGCGAGGGGCATTCTGGGTATTCTGAAGCATACCCTGCTGCACCTGCATCATCTGATGCATCATCCTCATGATCTCAGCATTGGTGGGCTCTCTATCCGGCACCGCATCATGGCGGGCCCACCACCAGCTCGGGTCTGTCGTCTTCCAGCCATCTAATGACATAGAAAACGAATTAAATTAGACTCAAAGCTTGTGACCAGGATGTTTTAATTTATTTAATGGACATTCTATAATTATTATCGTTGTTCCGATAATTCGCAGTTGCAAGAGGACCTGCATGGGCCACCAACAAAACATGTCACGACCCGCTTCCCTAAAATGGAGGCGAGGCGTGATGAGGTCCGCTCAGACTTGGAGCTGTGAGGCTCCAGTCTGTAAAGCGTCTGGATTTAAACCAAGTAGAGGTCCCTGCAAGTGCGATACGGAACAAAAATAATAATAGAGAAAGAGACATAAAATAACCAATCTCAGAATGTCCATAATAAATTTCAACATCCCAGAAAAGCCACCAGGCTAAAAGAAAAGAGTCTAAAAGGCCCCAGCATGGCCAACAAAAGTAAACAACGTACAGAAAGAAAGGTGCTACTCACCAACAACCTAACAACAGACTAAGCAAAGTAACGACGAAGGAAAACTCTACGACTGGTCGCCGGTGTCCTCGTACTCCACGTCAGCTGTGGACCCAGGCTCAATGTCCACGTACTCCTCGTCCTCAGCAACGGACTCTGGCTCAGCAACTAACATGCGACACCCAAAGAGACGAGGGCGCATGTCAGCAAAGTCTACAAAGACTTTGTGCAAGGAAACTAAAAGGAAAGTAAAGCAACCTAGCAGTTCTAAAAATGTGCGATGACATGGCATTTTACTGAATGGATGCAACAATTAAATAAATGCGACAAGTATGACATGGCAGCAAGTTTAACAAGGCACAAGTACAACATGGCATGGGTAGCAGAGCTACTAAACAAACACACGGATTTTACAAGTCAAGTAAACACGTCGTGCACAGAGATTACGCCTTTTGGCTAGAGTGGCTGTACGGGCCAACTCCTAAGCTCAAGTGATCGCTTATCCCTACCCCTCCACGTGTATCGGGCATTGGCTTTTGACCAACACATGTAGCCCGCTTCTGGATCACGAGCCAGGAAGTGTATTTGGCATAGGGTTGTGCCTGCAACGCAGGTGCCTAGCCTGAACAAGGATGTACAAGTATAGTAGCGTGTGCTACGAATGCAACACTCAAACATGGATGACATGGCATGGCAAGTTTGTAATTTAAATGCGTACAAGTAAGGAATTTAAACGTGACAGGTAGAGTACAAGTAAAGAGCATGCAGTTACGAAAATTAAACATGACAGGCAGATATGCATGAATGGCATGGCAGGGTGACAGATTTAGCTTCGTTGTCAAGCTAGATCTTAAAATTGCGTTTTGGCTAGAGTGGATGTACGGGCCAACTCCTAATCTCAAGTGATCGCTTATCCCTACCCCTCCACGTGTATCGAGCCAGGGTTTACCCCCGAACATGGAATGCTCACTTCTGGATCACGAGTCAGGAAGTGTATTTGGCATAGGGTTGTGCCTGCAACGCAGGTGCCTAGCCTGAACAAGGATGTACAAGTATAGTAGTGTGTGTGCAGTTACAAAAAATTAAACTTGACAGGCAGATATGCATGAATGGCATGGCAGGGTGACAGATCTAGCTTCGTTGTCAAGCTAGATCTTAAAATTTGCGTCTAGGCGAGTATCATTTCGTCGCCTAGTCTCTTTTACGCCTAAAGCAAGAAAATGGCCTAAGACATGGCCTAAAGCACTAATTGGCAAGTTTCACTTGCCTGAATTCAAACGTCCAGCAAATATCGTCCAACCAGTCCAGTCTACCTATGTTCTCGGATCCACCAGCCTACAGTCCCAATTTAAGTTATCTTCATTAGTGAATTATCAGACAACCAAAATACCGATTTTTATCTTGTTTAACAGGGTTGGGTTGGGGGTCCTAAGAGTGCAGAACGTTACCTCAACACGACGCGAAAGCTACACTGGCGTCGGGTAGCGACGCCAGTGGTTGGAATAAAAGAACGCGCTCCTAGTCCAGATTCCAATCAAGATTCCACGCTCGCCAATCCTTGGGCAGCGTCCAGATCAGCGATCAAGATTCCAATCAGCGGGTAGGGTGCCGGTAGGCGTTTCTACGGCTTTCGGGAAGCCGTATCAACTAACCGGGACGAACGGTTTGACGCACGCAAGGTCTACGACGTTGAGCGTCGTAGGAGACGTCCGTGATGTCGGAAAGCACCCCTAGGAGATGTAGGGGGCTGCCGGAAGTCTCCAACAGCGAGTAGAAGGCGAAGCGACGAAACGACGCGACGACACGTCGATAAAACACCAAAACAGCGAGCTCCTTCGTTGTTTCGAGGCAAAGCGGCAGAGGAACAGCCGTGGAGGTGAAGTAATGGCGTAGGGGGTCAGAGGGGACCCACGGCAGCGACAGGAGGCAGCGGCGACGGAGGCAGCGGCGGCGGCGGACTGCTGCAGCTGCTGCAGCAATTTACAGTGGGGTTGGGGCATTTTGCGGCGGCCTCCGACGAGGATACGGTGGCCTTAAGGATGTGGGAGGTCGGGGATGAGGAGAGGGGTCGTCGGCTGCTTGGCCGGAGAACGCGAAGAAGCGGCCGTGCGGGGTGTTTGCGGGGTGATGATGCCCCCACGGGGCGGATTTCGACGATTAGGGCGAGCCCACGGCGGCCTGCGGCGTCGTGGGAGGGAGGATAGTGGTCGGGGGTGATAAGGGGGCCGTCGGCGATGGGCTTTGGCCGGAGAACGCGAGAGAAAGCCCCCCCGGTGCTGGAGTTTGCGTGAACAAAGTTGAGGCGGCGTGATTTCTAACGTTGCTATGAAATATTGTGAACCTAGGGTTATTTAATAGGTTAGGGCTGTGAAAAACGTGGGTAGGGTTGCACTCACGTGGGGAGACTAGGTCAGGCTATTAGTGTATAGGGTTGTTGGGTTTATTTGCTAAGAAAGTTGGTTATAAAGACTATTAAAAAGCCCAAGTCCACCACACTCATTTCCTACCAGGTGCATGCGGCCAAGCTAAGCTAGGGAGTTGGGCTAAGCCCAAATCTTGTGTAATTTATTATTAGTCAATCATTAGGGATATAATACAATGAAACTTAGGGCTAAAATACAATGGGTTGGGTCAAAAAGTGAAAGTAGGTCAAACGAAGCCCAAAAATTGTAAGATAAATACTGGGGTGACCGGAACGACGAGAGAAAGAAGTCGGAGAAGACGGATCACAATTTCGATGATGAGAAACGAAATTAAAAATAAAAAGGCCTCGCGACAAAAGTGAAAATCACGACGTCTCGTCAAATAAGATCAAATCGTGGGAGAACGACCCGTGAAATGACGTTCCAAATCAACACCACAATTTAATACTCTCAGAGACGATCACAACGACATATCACACCATATGGTTCGGATACAGACAACGTCTAAAATAAATACGTGCACGAACAAGACTACGTGCACGACAAGGCGTACAAGCAAAAACAGACCGTTACAAAAGCGCACCTGGCCTGTAATGGCCCTAGTACCATGTACGCTAGGGTATGTCTATTTGATTGACGAATGTGCTATATGTATACTTGAATGAGTACATATTGTGCATGTGTGCCTCCGTAGTGTATATAGGAACGGTGTGATGCATATAGTAATTATGTAGTGTATATAGTACTGATGTGTTGGATGACCTATTGGATGCTAATAGATGTATATGAGGTAGTAAAATGATTGGCATTGTCGGATTTATGAATTAGTAGTGAGATTTAAGTTGATGGGTGTGTATAGTAAAATGGTACTTTTAATATTATTTTAATACGGATTATTTTAAGATAATTATTTTGTGAATATTATTTTAAGAGATTATTACTATGATTATTTAATGAGATTCATTGGTGCTAATTATTCTTATTATTATTAGTACATTTGGATAATGATATTCTTGTACTTAGTGGAGGTGTGTGCATAGTAGAAGGGCAAACTTATAATTAAGTACGTGGGGGTGTGTAAATAGAGATGTCATGTGTGCGGATATTTTTAGAAGAGAGATTTTTATTAAGTGGAATGGCAAACTTGTAATATAGAGGTTTCATTTATTTAATTGGTTTCTCCTCTCTTTCTACAAACTTCCTCATCTTCCCCCCTAACCCCCCCCCCCCCCCCCCCCCCCCCGGGCCACCCAAAAGCCAGCCGACCTTTCCCTTGCTGGCAAAATGTCCCAAGTCAAAAAAAACAAAGAGAAGAAAAGGGGGAGAAAAGAAAGGGAGAAAGAAAAAGAGAGAAGAGAAGGGGGAATTCAAAGAAGAGAGAGAGAGACGGGTTTGGGGGGAATAGGATTTTGAGCTTGATGTTGGAGCCATGGGAAATTTCATAAAATTGATGGAGGGTTTGTGCTTTTTCAAGAGGTAGGAATCCATACTCCAAATAGTGGGATTATTGCATGGTTTTTTTAAATAGAGTTTGCCATCTTTCTTGAGTAATACGAAAATTATGTGTAAGATGCCCCCTCTTAAGTAGGATTCCCTACTCAACATGGTAAATATTAAGTTGGGATTGATGTAATATTTGTGGTGGGATAAAGTTGTCATTTTATGGGCTCTATGATAAAGTATCATTTTTATGGGAAACTTGTAGTAGGCTACCCATCTTAGAGTATAAATTTTAATTTGTAGGAGGTGTTAAATTAGCTCCTTGAATGGGGTCCATGATAATGTTGTCATTTTTAAGGGGGAATTGATGTATTTGAGCTAAAGATTAAGCTTTGGGATGAATCAATAGGTGTGTTTCATCGAGTTGGCATTTTCATTGTAAGACTAGCATGGTTAGTAAGCTAGAATTATTATAAGAATTACAAGTTGGCATTTTCTTGTAACTTTATAATGCTAGCATTTTTATTAGAAATAATGCTCTTGGTTTGGTTAACATGATAATTATGAAAGCGATGGCTTCGTGAAAACTCCATGGAGATGAACAAAGTAATTCTTAAGGGGTTCTTTTAAAGCATGCATGTTCTAGTTATACCTTCAAGTATTAGTATTAAAGGTGATAGTTTTTCTTTTGTGTTAATTCACTAATAACTGTATCAAGAATGCAATTGTGGGTTATGTTGTAACTGTTCTTGTATCTTTTATGAAGCTAGTATTTTGTGGAGAATGGTTTGGTGGTACTGTGCAAGTGATGTTAGGTGTGGCTTATTGAGAAGTTCATGGTGTGTGACGTTTGATTTATGTTGCGTGCTAATACTTCACCCCATAATGTTGTTCAGGGATAATGGTTCATGGTGCATGATAATATTCAATCTCGCAATGACACGTTATAGAAAATGGTTCATGTAGCATGTAATTCGGTTCATGTTGTAGGGGAACTCTAGTACACGGAGATGGGTTATTTTTGATGTAAAATGAAGCCACCATAATTCATGTTGTATGATAGGCTTTTCATTTCAAAGAATTTAGCACTTGTTCCTTCCTCTATGTCACCCTAAAATCGCATACTAATTTCAATGCAATGGTTGTTTAAATACAATTACTATTTCAAACCTAGTACTAGCTTTATTGGTCTTTTTAAGTCACCCTTTAAATCTTGCATCTTAAAGTTTTAATGCGAATTTGAAATATGCATTTTCCTTAAGTATCTTAAGGGTTTCTATTCAATTTAGTTACTCTCTAAAATTCACTTCTTAAGCTTTAAGGACCTTTAATAGACTTTACTAAAGCTAACATTTTCATTAAAAATTGATGCTTCATTTAAGGGCACTTTTGTAAATGATAATAAATTTTTATTCATTAGTGTTCAATCAACCTACTGCCATACAATAGTTAACAAGAAACATTAGTTACCATGTAATTTAGTATGGTGTTACTTCATATTTTTTTAGGAATTCAATCCATTATAGTACATCATGCAATTGACATCCATGCATGCTAAAATATTTAACTTCCTAATTAGTATGCAATGTCATGCCATGGTCACAAGTGCATTACCACCAAGTCTCAATTAGTTGTTAATTACGGGTTTTATGCCATGATATTCCTTGTTGTAAATATTGAGAATTTGTGATTACTTATCATAGTTGTTGCACCAAATGAAGGCATTTGTGATGTTCACCTCATGCTTTTATGTGCATGTTTAATATGCAAGCTGGCTCTTAACCATGTTGTTGAATGTCTTTATGTAATGAACTTGAAACATGAAAGAAGTGGTTGTGAAATTGTATGGGTTGTTGTGGGAAAGGGGGTTGTGAAATTGTATGGGTTGTTGTGGGAAAGGGTGAAATATGGTAAGTGCTGCAAATGATGTATTGATTTCTCCAGTTACATGTGGTTATGGTTCTTATATGATGTGGTAATGAAAGGATGGTGTGATGAAGTTGGAAATGGTTGGGTTCATATGTGGCATTGGAAAGTGTAGTGTTGTCATGAACATGTGAGAGTGAGATAGTGTTTCAGTCCTCCCACTGGAGGGTGACACGGGTTGGGGGAATTCCGAAGTATCGGGTAGGCCTATGGGATGGACAAGTCTGGTGTCCTTGTGGTTTTGTGTGGTGGGTACACTTGCGCTCCTGACGCTAGCGCTAGCACGGCGGGGAGTGTAGAGTGATACCCGAGGCTCCTGTCGTGGGTTGTTACGTGTGCCATGTTAGATGTGACACCCTCACTTGTAACACTTTGCACTCCGTCGTAGCATTAGTGTGTGTTGCATTTAGGGTGGAGTATGGAATTCCTACTGGGTCACGCTTTGACGTGTTCCCACTGTGGTTTTCAGGTAGCAGGCGTTGCAGTTGGATTTGAGTGTTGGAGTTGAGGTTGCAGCTGGAGTTGGTGATCAGAGGCGTAGTTATTGGTTGGGATGGCGAGGGGTAAGGTGAGAGCTTGTACTTTTGGGTTTCTTTACTTGGGATAGACCCTTGTACTTAGGGTTGTGAGGTTGGCGATATTGATGTATAAGATGGTTATTGGACTCTTGGTGTTGTATAAATGGATCAGATGGTTCAGTTTAGCTTCCTGTGTGGTTTTAGTCCCCTGTTGTGTCGACTGAGTTGTTCCTTTTGCTGCTCTGTGTTGGCCTTTGCGTGCATGTGACTCTTTTGTGTCCGTGTTTGGTGTTTGTGGTGGAGCATTACTGGTACTATTCCCAGCAGCGCGTAGTGGACCTGCAGATACGTTCTTCGTTCTTGTCGTGTACCTTGTCTTCCGGGATATTCCTGGGATTTGGGCGTTACATGGCCGCTTCATCGCCTGACCACTTACCGAAAGCACGCCTAGCCGTTTCGCCGCCAGACAGCCGGACAAAAGCGCCACCTTACATTTACGGCTTTGACCGCCTGACAAAATCAAGCCTGACATGTTCGGCCCTGATGCTAACGGTCGGCTCCTTGACACCCTAACACCGCCAGCTCAGCAAAGGTAACTGACTCCAGCAGCCTATAAATACCCCCTCTCCTCCAACGTGAAGGAGGTTGGCTGGCTAATTAGTAACAAATTCCTAACCCATCTAATATCATCCACATTCACGCCTTCACAATAGTCTGCCATGCAAGTGCCGATCTGCTTCTTAGATCGCTCTTCGTGTCCGACATCTCTTCTTCATTCATCTACTGACTTAAGCATCAGAGGGGCTGCGGGCTGAAAGCCGACCCGGTCTTTCTGACGAGTTGCTCCTCTTGTAGGAAGTTCGTCCTTACTGCCACTGGACGAGTGACCTGCACCATTCTTCATCAACGATCGAGCTTCCTTCATCAACCAGCGAGCGATCTACTCCGTCTGACGGGCGACCTCAAGATCATCAACCTCAAATCGTCCTCAGACCACAGTTAGCCTCGTCATCCCCCCATAAACTTGTAACCATCGTTTCCTTGGTTCCCCACATCAATACAAATTCATTGTAGGTGTTTACGGGTGTTTTCTCACCACTGTATCATTGACCGTCGACTGATCGGTCAACATGGTCAAGGGATTGGTTGGGATCCCTTGGTCACGCCTAGCACACGTGCACTCAGCGCTAGTCGGAGATGGAGTCGAAGGCGAGCGTCGATCCTTGACTGAAGCGGAGCTGAGAGGAGACCTCTGCTCTGTTTGATGGGCTCGGCCTCGGTAAGGCAGGTGACGAGGGGTAGCCTCGGCGCCTCGCTTGGAGCTCGGTCTCTGGTTGCCACACCCGCCAACCGTGAGAGTGGTCGTCGGGCGCTGAGGGGTAGCCTCGGCGCCTCGGTCGGCTCCTTCCTAAATAGACGAGAAACTCGTCAGGGTGGCCGGACCTTGGTTCCGGCCGTATCCCCTCCTATGCCTAAGTCAGATCAGGGTCTAAAACGTGCCCGGCGGGGTAGGTTCGACTCGAGAGGAGATCGATGCACTGACCCGCGACACGAGCAGGGGGGAGAAGTAATGGAGGAAAACCAAGGTCGTTGATGGAATACCTCAGATTAGTATACATGGGGTTCGATCTCTTGCTCCGTTGTCCCTCCAGCCCTTTTATAGGGTCCTCGCCACGATTGCCCCCCGTCCACGCCGTCACGCCATCCGCCCCCACTCACGCCCTCAAGATCCGTCCCCACGATGGCGCCTGCCAGTGTCATGGGGGAGCCGATTGCGGGTAACGGGCATTAAGGCCTTACACCCGGGGGAGTGGTTTCTTCCGGGGATCGTGGGCTGGTTACGAGCGTGTCAAACCGTGGACGGTTCGGGTTCTCGGGGCCTCATCGATCGGGCCGCGTTTTCTTCGTGGGCCTTGTCCGACGGGGCCCAATCTTGCTAACAGGCTTCTTGTCCACAGCTGGATCTTGGGCTTGCAACCTTTGGGCTTCTCTAAAATAGTCGTTTCAATTGCCCCCATCGTCCGAGCCGTTCGGGTTTAGCCGGTTCGGTTCGGGCGATGTGACTGTTTGGGATTTGACAAGCACGTCAGTCGAGGCCAGCCCATTAAATGGGGGTCATCATGATGCGGCCTATTTGATCTTCTCTTGGCGCGGGTTTTGAAACGTAGTCGACCCTATGATGCTGCCACGTGCTCCTCTTCGGATGCTTCTTTGCACTCACATCGCAAGTATCCACTTTGGATGCTTCTTTGCATTCTCTCAAAGAGAAGTATGAGTGCACGTTAGGCCGTATCAATGATTTCAATAAAGGTAAGGGCCATTTGGATAATATCCTAAAAGACTTACTTCCGGCCAAACACCACATTGGCTTGGGGTATAAGATGGGAGACTCATCCAAATCGCCTACCACCTTTGTTAGGCCGACATCCGATGCCTCGACGAGTGTGAGCAAACACCCCATTGGTAGTTATCCTACCAATAGTGCTTCCACTTCGTACACACCCCCGATTGGAAAGAAACCCACGTTGGGTAGACCTCCAAAGAGGGGTCATGCATTTTTGTACTCACATGCTATGCCACGTAGGAACACACATCCTACTCCACCGGTGCATGCAAATATTAATGATGATTTTTATACTCCGCACCCACGAGCACGTGCAAACACTCATATGAGACACCCACGTGCACGTAATCATGCTCATGCACATCCTAATGCTTATGTTCAAACATCTCATCAACATGTGCATGCCTACTCTCATAATCATCCTCATGCTTATCCACGTATGTATGCTACACCACATCATGGATCTCATGCTCATCATAATGCTATTGCTAGATCTCATGCTCCTAGGCCACATGCACCACATAGAAATCAACCTTTTGTGCATGCAACCACTAGGAAGAGGATTTCCAAAATGTACACTATTTGGGGTCCCAAGAACACTAGCGATGATGCTATGAACGCTTATGTGAAATCATATATTAATGGTGTTATTTTGAATGATGATTATGTTGGGAAGTCAAGTTCCTCTTGGACTTGGTTTCCGAAGGGTTAGTTCCTTTAACTCTTCAATGCTTGGTACCATGAGTTTATGATCATGTTATGGGTACCAAGGCATTTGTTTATAAATTTGATTTTGATTACATTAACTCATGGGTTACAATTATTTTAATTTCGTATTTCAAATTTGTTGTCTAACCCATTGGATCCAAAAGGGTTTTTGGATACCAAAATGAAGTTTTCTAGGTTCAATCCACCGTGGGATACCAACCCTACCAACTCCTCGTTTTGCGAAGACTTTCATTCAAACGAAGTTGATGGTGCTTAGGTAATGCACCAATGTAGGGGGAGCTTAATGTTGTAAGTATAATATTACATTTGGTATCCATGAGGGTTGAATGCATGCTTGGTTAAAATCTATTTCTTCACATTGATATCATTTTGTTTCTCATAGCATGATAGAATTGTGAATGCCATAAATACTTTGAAATTCTTATCTATTTTTGGCATGACATGTTTTAAAAGTTATTATGATGATTTTCGTATTACTTTTATCACCTTGTCACTTCTCATCGCACACTTCACTTAGTTTTGATGTGCTCTTACTTTATGCTCTTTTTCGATCGATATTGTGTCATTTGATATTCTATGATGTGCACCACTCTTCTGATGGTTCATTCCTTTGTGCACATTTTATGTATGTCTCTGATATTGATTTCGTCGCTCGACGATTTATTTTGATTCAATAGCTTTAGTTGTATGAAAACATAGAATTGTTTTCCATGCACTAAAATAGCTATAAATGTTGATATTGGAGAGTAAATTCATTTCATCAATAAGTGAATTTACATTTGATATTTTGATGATTTAAATTTTTCGTTTTTTTTCCAACTAAAGTCTCTTTGGCACACCTTTAATATGTTTTGGTATTTTACTTTGGTGTCATAGGACCGAGGTCGTATTCTTCGACTCCCGTGATTCATGTACTATTTGGCCATGATCTATTATCATTGACTTCCTCCCGCACTTTTTGGATTATGCCAAAGGGGGAGAGATATAATAATGGCATGTGGTAAATGGAAATTTATATTGAATCTAATTTGATATGTTCTAATTTGATATGTTAGATTCAGGGGGAGTTAAGATATAAAAATGGATTTCAAATCCTAAATTTCAAATATTGGATTTGAATTTTTACTTCCCTCGTCTGCTTGATGAATGTGCTTATTATTTCATATGGAACTAATGTGTCATCAATGCAGGGGGAGTAAGTATATTCCATTTAGTTCATTATTTTTGATTATTATTTATGTTGGTTTGTCATCACCAAAAAGGGGGAGAATGTTGAGTATTGGACTCCCCGGATTTGGTTTTGGATGATGAGCAAACATAAATATATCATGAACTAACAATTTGTGAGCGCAGTTATGGAGATCGTCGCCAAATTCACGAGATCATCCAAAGCGACGTCTCAAGACTTCTCAAAGCGCGTGATCGCATGCCTAAAGCTTCGTTGAAGCTTTTGTACCTTCTTTGAAGTCAAGAATGAAGATTGAAGCTTTGAAGACGGATCGCTAAGGTTTATTTTATAGTCTTTTAGCTTCGATCTATAGAATGTTAAGCCTTGAGTAATTCTTACATGTCTATCTTCATTACGCTCATATCGTAGCTCTAGGATCTTAGTACAAGTTCATTCTAACTTCATCGAAGCGTCGCGCTTCGATTCGGACTTGTTTGTGCATGTTAGTTGGTACAAGAAGAAGTACTGACCGACTAGATGGTGATCTAGTCGGTCAGCAACTATTCTTGGACCGACTAGTTTGCTTCCTTAATTTCCTGTTCAGTACTGTTTACAGTTAGTCGGTCTACGTTGACTCACCGACCGACTAGTTTGTGAACTAGTCGGTCAGTGATGCTTCTTTGACCGACTAGTTGGACTTTACTGTACATGCCAATTTTCTCCTGAGCTACTGTTTATCGTTAGTCGGTCTAAGAACGTTTGGCGACCGACTAGTTGTTGATCTAGTCGGTCAACATTTGTTCTTGGACCGACTAAATCATTTGTATTCAGACTATTTGTTTTTGACTCTTAGTCGGTCTAAGTTTACTGACCGACCGACTAGTTGTGAAACTAGTCGGTCAGAAAGTCTTCTTGGACCGACTAGTTATCTAGGTCTGAAATCTTCATCTGTTCACTGTTCACCTCTTAGTCGGTTCATGTTGTTTCACCGACCGACTAGTTGATGAACTAGTCGGTCAGTGGTTGTTCTTTGACCGACTAGTCTGCTTCAGATTTAGATCCGTTGGAGTTTTGAAAGCGACGTTTCTCTCTCCCTTTTCCCTTGATCCTTTAAATACCTGAAGGGGTTATTTCATAGGATCCAAGGCTGCTATTTCAGAGTTCTATTGATTCAAAGAGAAGCTTTCAACTCTCATCTTCAAGCTCTCCCATTCTCAAGAATCTCTCCCTCACTCTTATTCCTCAAGAGAGATTCATTGATTGTGAGCCTTCCAAGCCAAGGGCTTGATTCTAGGTCATCCATCTCATCCCTAGGCTTCCATTGCTGGTCATCTTCTTGAAGCTAGGGTTTGGTGACTCTTCCTCCATCAAAATCCTCTTTGCCCTAATTTGGTAAGAAATCTCAAGGCATAGGTATTTTGTTGGTAAGCATTTCATTTCAGTTATATTTGAATTGTATACTCTCGGTTGTGAGAGGTTTTGCGTGATCCCGGGTTGTGGGAGTCACGGTCATCGATTGTAGGTCGATTGCACTTGTGAGGTTTTCGCAAGTGTTCATATTGGAAATCTTGAGTTAGGGTTTCTAACTCAAGTATCCGGAAGGGATCCGGGTGGTTGGGACGTAGGATCACCGGGAACAAGTCGGGGAGACTTGGGTGGATCCGAACCCATTAAACCATTGTGTTTGCATTTGCATTATTTCTTGATTGTAGTTATTCCGCAACGTTGTTTGTTAATTGCACGATAATTAGGAATAACTCTCCTTATTATTTAAAAGTACTATTCACCCCCCCTCTAGTACATGTGCAGTAGCTTCCCAGGGCACTACAAGCTTCAACAGGTTCGACTGCTTTATTGTTCTCAAAACTGTCTCTTGACCATTCCCCGTATAACTCCTTTCTTTGTGTAGGCCACCACGATGGCCGTCGAGGCACAACGTTGAGTGGCCCGAGCGAGGGAGCTAGAAGAGTCCGTTGCCCGGGAGCGCACAAGGGCCAGGGAGGCCGAGGTGGCCGTCCAAGAGGTGCGCATGGAAGCTCGTCATCTCCGACGTCGGGTGGACGAGCTCGCTGGTCAAGTGATGGACCTCCGGGGGGAGCTGGATGACGCTCTGAGGTCGGCCCAGGAGGCAGAAGAGGCGTTCCGCCAGGAGAGGAACGATCTCCAGAACGAGTTGGCGGACTTACGCCAGATGACCCGGTTCGTTGACGAGGTGGAGAGGGGTGTCGGCGGAATCCTAGGAGAAAGGATCGAATCCTGGGAGAAAGGATCACAGAGGTCCTTAGGGAGGCTTTCAGCTCTTATGAGGACCTTCTTGCCCCTCGGATCATTGACGTCGTTCGGGACTCCTTCCGGCATTTTGCGGAGCGTGCCCGTCAGCCCCTCCCACCAATCGATCCCCCGCGTTCCGAGCAGGGCGAGGTGCCAGAGGATGCCTCCTCCAGGGCCCCGGGGTCTTAGGCCTTCGTATCCTGTTTCTTCCCCCTTCATTTGGTTTGTAAACTTGAACAATTTTATTTATATAGCCTCTTTGTCGCTGGGGGTTTTCTGCCATGCGGGGACCCTCAGCCTTTTTGGTCTTTTACCGTGCTTTGGACTGGCTACGAGTTCCACCTTTCGTCGGCATTCCCTTATTGTTCACGGGGAGGGCGAGGGGTTTTTAGGACACCGAACCCCGTCGGCATCTTATTGGCGACCATGTCTGTTTCGTCATAGTTCATCCTTCACTCGCAGTAATGGTTGCCTTACACGCGGCTTAGGTGGCTCCCGATCTCGTAGCCAACCGGAATGGCGGGTCGGCGAGGTGGGCAGCTCCTTGGCTTAACCAGCCGATGTTTCTGTCTGCTGGGGAGCTGCCCCCAGCCTTACGAGTGGGTGGATCGTTTGGTTAGCGAGGGGGGTTACTCCTCGGCTCATAACTGACTCATGCCCCCGCCTGCTGGGGGGTCACCCCCAGTCTTATGGGCGGGCGGATCGATCGGTCGGCGAGGGAAGGTATCCATTGGCTTATGGCCGATCGATGTCCCCGTTTGCTGGGGGAGTTGCTCCCAGCCTTATGAGCAGGCGGATCGTTTGGTCGGTGAGGGGGGTTACCCCTCGGCTCATAACCGACTCATGCCCCCGCCTGCTGGGGGGTCACCCCCAGCCTTATGGGCGGGTGGATCGATCGGTCGACGAGGGAAGCTATCCCTTGGCTTATGGCCAATCGATGTCCCCGTCTGCTGGGGGAGTTGCCCCAGCCTTATGAGTGAGCGGATTGTTTGGTCGGCGAGGGAAGCTATCCCTCGGCTTATGGCCAATCGATGTCCCTGTCTGCTGGGGGAGTTGCCCCCAGCCTTACGGGTGGTTTTAAGGATCGGCCTGTTGGAGGGGCTGCCCCTAGCCTGACGGCCGATCGGTTTTGGCGGGCCTGCGGAGGGTTGCTCTTCGACTTAGGGCCAATCGCAAGGCCCGTCTGCCGGGGGAGTTGCCCCCGGGCTTACAGACGAGTTTCCAGATCGGCCTGCTGGGGGAGCTGCCCCCAGCCTTACGGCCGATCGATTTCGGCGGGCCTGCGGAGGGTTGCTCTCCGACTTAGGGCCGATTGCTGGGCCCGTCAGCTAGGAGAGTTGCCCCCAGGCTCACGGACGAGGTTCCAGATCGGCCTACTGGGGGAGCCGCCCCCAGCCTTACGGCCGATCGATTTCGTGAGCGGGCTCTCATCTGTCGAGCGAAGCGGTCCTCTGGGAGAGGAGATCGAGTTCTCTACCGAATTTTGAAACGGCTATTCAATCAAATGCGGAAAAAAGGAGGTTGCGTTTGTACCAACAAGGTCCTTCTTTCGTTCCATGGTCCGGTACATTTGGAGGAAATACAAAAAACGGAGGGGGCCAAGGTGGGAGAGCCCTCCCCCGGCGAGGTTGCAGCCGTATGTCCCACCAGCTCACTCGATGATACGCAGGGGTGCCTGGACTAGGTTTACTTTCTTCCCATTGTCCGGCTGCCTGGATGTCCCCTCCCCCGGAGCGGGATCGTCAGTGAAGTTCTTCAAGTGCCCCCGACTCACCAGCTTCTCTATGTCTTTCTTCAGATGCCAGCAGTCGTCAGTGTCGTGGCCGTTGTCCTTGTGATATTTGCAGTACTTCTCTTCGTCTCTCCCGCCTCTCTTCATCCTCGAAGGTGGCCGGCCCATGCGCCCCTCCTTCTAGGCATGTGCGAGGACAACGTCCGGGGCAGCGTTCAGCTGGGTGTGTCGCGGCTCTTCTCTCCACTGCTTTCCTCGGGCCTTTCTCTCCTGTCGATGCTCCTCCGAGCCGCGGTGCTCACTTTCTTCGCGCTTGGATCCTCGCTTGGCCCTTCCCTCGTCGACGGCCAAGGCTTCTTCTATCAGCATGAAGCGCTCGGCCCGCGCCATGACCCCGGCGAGGTCCTTCGGGGGGTCGTTGTGCAATGACTTCTTCAAGCCCCTGTGCTGTAATCCTTTCTTCAGGGCCATCTTCACAACCAGCTCGGGACAGCTCTCCACGTTTAGTCGTTCCGTGTTGAAGCGACGTATGAAGTGCCTCAGAGATTCCACAGGACCCTGCACCACATTGAACAAGAGTTCTGAGTCCGGCTTCACCTGTCACCCGGCCACGAACTGCCTGCAGAACAACTGGGTAAGCTCCTCGAAGCTATCGATGGAGCGATTAGGCAGGCTATGGTACCAGGTCCTTGCTGCCTTCCGGAGGGTGGAATAGAAACCTCTGCAAAGCAGGGTGTCGTCCGCCCCCTGGAATGCCATGACCCCCTCATAGTCCATCACGTGGTCAGCAGGATCGCCCGTGCCGTCGTACTTCTCCAGCGTCGGCACCTAGAAACTTGAGGGCACTCGTGCCTCAGTTATCCTTCAGGTTAGGGGGCATCGTTCACCATTAACACTCCCCGGCCGCCCTCCTTCGTTTATCTCGTGCTCGCCAGGCGGCAGTGGGGGGACAGGTTCAGGCTTGCCCGTCCCTTATGCCCCCGGTAAGCTGGGGGCGGGGCCCCTTCTGGGCGCGTCCCCTTTCTTGCCTCGGTATTCTCGCCTGTCCTGCTTCACTCGAAGGAGACTTCCGCTCCACTGGGACCGATCTCCGAAGTCTCGGTGATCGTCTCGTCGGTGCCTAAATGAATATGATCATCTAGTCAAGGCGGTCACCGACTTCCCCTCAGATTGCTCGAAGCCCCTCTTGTTTCTCTTGCGAAACAAGGTGGGGGTGGGAGACCGTGCTGGGTCGAAGCCCGGCGTAGTGAATCGCCGCTTGACGTGCGTTTATATTTCATATATTTGCACACGTTTTCTTCCGTGTTTTTCCGTATTTTACCGCCGTCTTATATTCGTTTTCTCGTGTTTTCTTATTTTCTTTCACTTTTCCATGTTTTCCGTATTTTTTAGGAGTTTACTGGCATATGGGGCATAAAACGATGATATCGCAAGTCCCCGGAGCAACGGGAGGAGTCACGCGTGATCAAGGGGGTCAAACGACGAAGATTGCATCTTTCAGCCCCTCACCCAATCGGTTGGTCATTGTCAACCGATCGGGTGATGCACGCGTGCACCACCCAGAAGCAGCTTGGAGCTCACGAGAAGTCACCCGGTCGATTCAGTGACCGGGTCAAAAGCTCAAAGTCTCTGGAATTCGAAGCTGATTACCAACCGATCGGGTGACCTTCATCCGATCGGTTCACCTGTAGCCGAATTTCAAAAGCCAAGACACGAAGATCCAACCGGTCTCCTTACCCGGTCGGCACCAAGATCCAACCGACCGCATCCATGTTTCAACCGACCGGTTCATCCTGACCGGGTGAAGTTCCGCATCGCGCTGTAATTCTGTGAAGCGGTTCACCCGATCGGTTGACTTGTCAACCGATCGGGTAATGTCGTTTTCTATTTATAGAACCCTAGGTTTCCCAGATTCGGGGGCTGACTATTTTTTGATGTTTTCTTCATTTTGTGACGGCTGTAATTTCCCAGTTTTTGTAAGTTTTCAGATCTTTGTGAAACTTTAGTATTATCTTAATTGCTTTACTACCATTGCATTTCTATTGTCGAATCATGATTTTTACGGTCGATTTCTGTTTAGATCGCTTTTTCCTAAATATGTGTGAATAGTTCCCGAATCCAGGATTTTGGTGGAAACCCCTTCGTGGGTTCTCCCCGATGCATCCATAGGGTTAGGAAATCGATAGGGATTAGGAATCTAATGGTTACACGGGGTGTTTCATTGTCATCAGCGGGAAAAAGACCGCCTTTGACCGTCGGACCAAGGGGGAATAAACTTGGCGGTTGACTCCCTAGCCATAGCTCACGCCTTTAGCGTAGATATCGAATCCTAGCGCGCGGGAGCGACAGGATGAGACATTGGGAGTTATCATTGCGAGCTCAGTGCTCCCGGAGTCGATCAGTGTTAATGGACACGGGAGTGCCCACTGATCGAACCCGGGAAGTCCGGTGTATCATCCTGGGCACCGACCAGAATATCGGGCCCATGGGACGCCGGTACCACTTTCAGAGGCAACGTCTCACCATTAGACCCTAATTCCGATCGCTATCCTACCCGTAGGCCGTATCGGCGAGAATCGCACGATGGGGGTGGAAACCAAAGTCCCGGGGTTTTCCTTTATATTGTTTATACCTTGCATTCCATTTACCGTGACAAACCCTCATTTGATCCGGGCTAGCGTGCCCATGGGGTGAATTTGATCCTCTCTGACACAAGCACATCCACGCCTCCCTAAGTTCGACCCACAAGCCACACTACAACACCATGCGCTTGCGGTTACAAATATTTAAATCTCACGCCCCTGATCCTATCGTTGCACACATCTAGCATAACAGAAGCGGGGGGGGTGTCACCGCTCCAAGTTGGGCCCTCCGTTCCCGTGGTCGGTGACCACGGCGGACCGCATGGGTTGGTGGCCCCCTCTCCAGCGGTGGGCCTCGCTCAGCTCATCTCCCTGGATGGGCGCGTTGCCGACGAGTTGTTGAATTGTTGCGGCCAACGTCCGAATGTTGGCGTTGGTCTCCTGGGCGAAGGTGCGGAGCTGCTCTTGGGTGACTGATCGGGACTCACCTGTCCCCTCGGTGGTGTGGCTGAGCTAGTTTTCGGGGGAAATGTAATCTCCATCCTCCTGTATGGGGGGCATGTGCCCCGCTCCATTGCAAATGGTTTCCATTCTGGTGGTTCGATGTGGGCTTGCTTCGGTTCCCACAGACGGCGTCAGATGTTTACGGGTATTTTCTCACCACTGTATCGTTGACCATCGATCGGTCAACATGGTCAAGGGATTGGTTGGGATCCCTTGGTCACGCCTAGCACACGTGCACTCAGCGCTAGTCGGAGATGGAGTCGAGGGCGAGCGTCGATCCTTGACTGAAGCGGAGCTGAGGGGAGACCTCTGCTCTGTTTGATGGGCTCGGCCTCGGTAAGGCGGGTGACGAGGGGTAGCCTCGGCGCCTCGCTTGGAGCTCGGTCTTTGGTTGCCACACCCGCCAACTGCGAGAGTGGTCGTCGGGCGCTGAGGGGTAGCCTCGGCGTCTCGGTCGGCTCCTTCCTAAATAGATGAGAAACTCGTCAGGGTGGCCAGACCATGGTTCCGGTCGTATCCCCTCCGATGCCTAAGTCAAATCAGGGTCTGAAACATGCTCAGCGGGGTAGGTTCGACTCGAGAGGAGATCAATGCACTGACCCGCGACACGAGCAGGGGGAGGGAGAAGTAATGGAGGAAAACCAAGGTCGTTGATGGAATACCTCAGATTAGTATACCTGGGGTTCGATCTCTTGCTCCGTTGTCCCTCCAGCCCTTTTATAGGGTCCTTGCCGCGATTGCCCCCCGTCCACGCCGTCACGCCGTCTGCCCCCACTCATGCCCTCGAGATCCGTCTCCATGATGGCGCCTGCCAGCGTCATGGGGGAGCCGATTGCGGGTAATGGGCATTAAGGCCTTACACCCCGGGGAGCGGTTTCTTCCGGGGATCGTGGGCTGGTTATGAGCGTATCGAACCGTGGATGGTTCGGGTTCTCGGGGGCCTCATCGATCGGGCCACGTTTTCTTCGTGGGCCTCGTCCGGCGGGGCCCAATCTTGCTAGCAGGCTTCTTGTCCACAGCTGGGTCTTGGGCTTGCAGCCTTTGGGCTTCTCTAAAATAGTCGTATCCGTAGGGGATTTCACCCCCACAACAGTTGGCACCGTCTGTGAAAACTTATGTCACGTTTTCAGTCCTCCTACTTTTGCCTTTACTAATGATAGATAAAACTTTCTTTCTCAAATGACTTTCCTTAATGACTTCTTCGTTTTCTAAATCTCATTTAGATATTACGTGTCTCAACACAATTAATAGCCGTGCAAACATCTCATGTATCCAAACACTTGAGCTTTGCAACCTTGAGTGTGCTCACCAAGTTGCTCGTCTCAAGATCCGGTTGGGATACATAGTCTTGTATCGATCATGTACTCATCTTCAATTCAAACAATTTGATCGAAGTTTTAAACTTTGCGGATCGAAACCGTTTTCCATACAAACTTGGGTTGACTCAACAAATTGTATGGAGAAATATGATTTGAACATCATTATGTTCAAGCTGCCTCTCATAGAGGCGAGTGACAAGTAGCGTGCATTTATTTTGTTGGACCCAGAGCTCAAGGAAATCATTGTCCTTAATCCTGCACTAAGAAGGTCAATTTTAATGTCAGTGAGAATATAGTTTAGTATATCAATTAGAATTTGAGTTGATATTCCATTAACCAACCATTTGGACCAGTTAACTTATTCTCTTAGGATATTATGTTTTGGATTCCATCGGTAAACATAGTACTACCCTAGTTTAGCATATGTTCAATTTTAAATATAGATAGAATGGCTTTTATCTTACTATATCCTCCCACTATTTTTGCGATCATTTTTAGCCATAATAATGAACGATTAAATTAAATTAAATGGGAAAGATATCCAACGACCATGAGTCTCGCAACTTGATTGTGCTCAACAAATTGCTTGACTCTGCGATTGGTAGATGACTCTTCATCAATCATATCATATATGATTTCCTTATTGGTTTTTACTCCTAGCCACTTATGAACATGAGTGAGCTCATCCAAATCACAATGACTAGTCTAGTCAGACCCTTGTTTTCGTGTCTAGTCTAACTTATGCTGGCGCTCAGTGTATGGGTACGACGTGACGGTTTGGGTTAAGTCTAGACTACATCTCATATAATGAGAAATTGGTCTCCATAAAGTTGCTATGACATAGCTTGAGCGTGCTCAACAACTATAACATATAACATATAGTTGCCAATCTCTAAATCAAGGAGGGTTACGGCTAATCTTGAAGAAGATTTTTAAGGTAATTGACTAGATGTAATCGACGGTGTCACAAAATCATAAATCGCATCCTTGCAGTCCAGCGAAACGCATCCAATAATTTGGCTAGCCCTGTATTATTATCCCCCAGTCGAGCTAAGGTGATCCAGAACACTAGTCAAAAAACACTAGACCGGATCATGGTCCATTGAAGGAAACTAATTATTCATATGTGTGCCATCGATTAGAAATGGCTTCATTAAAACTAGTTGATCCTATCAACTAGTTGAATCCTAAAATTCAAAATTTAAAGGATTGGTTAATAACTTTTATTAATGTCTGTGTCAACTATAAGGATTATTATGGTGCTATCCTAATCGTGCATTAGACATTTAAAATTCAAGTTGCAACAATTTAAATCATAGCCTTTTGTTGGAAATTATTATTAGAACAATTAAAATAATAATTTGAAGAGTGCTACCCTAAACAGGAATTTAATATGTTGCAACAATTTTTAAATCATAGCATGTCCAAAAATTATCTCATAATTTTCTGAAAGGTTTTAATGGCTATCCTAATAGTATGTTGAGTATTTGTGTTTCATACCAATGTTATTTTAATGATGATCACAACATTATGTTGTTGCTAATGACTCTATTGTTTTAGTCTCATAGTTACATTTCAAGAATATCATTTTTGGAGACTAAACACTTGGTGCAAGGATGGACATCAAGTGGAGAAGGGCCAAAGCTTGGACTCAAGAGGTGCCAAAGCTTTGAGATGATGGAGAGCATCAAGGCATCAAGATTGAAGCCATAGACTCTAAGGAAAGCAATGTAATCCATGTAATATTTCTTTTATTGCTTTCTCTCTCATTTAAGTCCAGGTTAATGTAATGCCTTGATAGATGGTCTACTCATACATGCATATGCATTTAACCATCTTAGTGAGCCTTAGGATTATCATAGAATCCAACCCAATAGGCTCATCTTGACCAAAGACTCATTTGGAGTCTCTGGTTCTCCTACAGTCGCCTGCTGAAGGATTCACAGTCGACTGGGTGATTTCCAGTCGCCTGTCGAGCCTTCTACAAACGACTGTGATGCAGGGCTCAAGTCAACATTTCTATTGACTCTACTTGAGCTTTTCGCAGCAGTCGACTGATGCTCAGTTTACAGTCGCCCGTATATTTACAATCGCCTGTGAAATGGCCAACAATCGTCTGAGTAGCGTAAGTGCAGACACTGCCTCTCTCTGTTTTTCTCCATCTCCTGCAGCAGTCGACTGATGAAGGGTTTACAGTCACCTGTCTATTTTACAGTCGACTGTATCCTTATCATCAGTCGCATGTATGCTTATCAGGAGAAAGAGTGCAGCTCTCTGTTTATTCCATCCCCTGCAGCAGTCGCCTGCTGAAGGTTTTACAGGCGCCTGTCCTGTTTACAGTCGACTGTATTGACTTCATCAGTCGACTGTCGTTGCTCATAGCCGTTGGATATTTTCTAGCCGTTGGATATTCGACTGTCATTTGTTCATCAGTCGACTGTTAGTGACGTTTCTGCCCAGAAACTAGTCGTTGCAGCTTTTTGTTTTTAGCTGTTTCCTTCGGTTTTGAGGGTTGATATAGGGTTCATATATATATGAGAGGGCTGAGTTCATAGGAACTTCTTGATGCTATTGCAAATCATTAGAGATTGATTAAGCCACTCTCAAACTCTCTCATTTCCCTTCTTTGAGCTCTCATTCCTCTTCATGCATTGAAGTCCAACTCAAGGAAAATCATCCAAGTGCTTTCAAGAAAATCTCAACACTTGGAGATCCTCTTCCATGCCTTGCATTCATCTATGAGTAAGCATCTCAAGGCATATGTAAGAGTATTTATTTTACTTGGTGTTTCTTTGTAACACTAATTCTCTTTGTGGGAATTAGTCTATCTGTCTTTGTGGGAGTATCTCTCTTTGTGGGAGTTTATCTCTTTGTGTGATTAGGATATTCTCTTTGTGGGAAACTCTCTTGGTGGGAGTAACTCTCTTAGTCGGAGTTTGGTGTCCTAGTGTATGGCTAACCTTAATTCTCTGAGTGGGAGTTAGTAATTCTCTATGTGGGAGTTTGACCCATGTGTAGGGTTGGTTGGGTCCTTGTGTAGGGCAAAATCCTCTTGGTGAGGTATCTCTTTGTGGGATTTGTATTCACTTCTCTTTATGGGATTATAGGGAATATTGGTGTGGTTGGACGTACCCAAGTTTGGGGAACCAGGGTAAAATCTTGTGTTTGCGTTTGGATTGATTGTGTCAATTATTTCCTCTTGCGTTTACTATTCCGCATTTGCAAGTTTAATTTTAATTGGACAATTTATTGCCATTACACTATTCACCCCCCCTCTAGTGTATTGTTGTTAGTATTGCAAGGGTAAGGCGATCCTTACAATTGGTATCAAAGCGAGGTTATAGCATACTGCAAGATGGCATTCAACGCTACATCCGCGTCTCATGAAAAAGGTCATTCAATCGTTCGACCCCCGCTCTTCAATGGAACCAACTACCCAAGTTGGAAGATCAGGATGATGATCTACATGGAGGGTCAAGACCTTTGGGACATCACGGATGTGCCATTTGAGAAGCCCACTACACCTGCGGCTTCAAGGACAAAGGCGGAGAAGGACTCTATCAAATTCAATGCGAGGGCTATGAATACATTCCATTGCGCCCTCTCAGCAAATGAGTTCAACCGCATCGCCATGTGCTAAACGGCCAACAAAATTTGGCATACTTTGGAGATATGTCATAAAAGGACTACAAAGGTAAAGAAATCTAAACAAACTGTGTTTAGACTAAATATGAAATGTTTAAGATGCAGGAAGGAGAAAGCATTTCAGAGATGTTCACAAGGTTCACAGATATCGTGAATGCTTTGGAGGGACTTGGGAAGATGATTTCCCAAGAGGGTCGTGTAGAGAAGATCCTTGACTCTCTTACGCCTCATTGGGAGTCAAAGGCCAACGGAATTTTGGAGTCATATGACATGTCCAAATACACCGTTGAGGAGTGCATCAGAAATCTCATGGCGTATGAAGTGAAGCTTCAACACAAGCAGGAGATTCAACCATCGAAGCCCGAGAAGCCAGAGAAGCACAAGGGGGTTGCATTCTATGCCAAGGAGGAGCCAATCAAATGGAGGAAGAAATTCCATCGAGAAGCTCATAGTGAAGAAGATGAGCTAGAAGAAGCGAGTGGAGAAGAAATTGAGGATCTTACCGAGCAATTCAATGCATTACTCAAGTGCAAGCAAGGTAAATCTTTGTCAAAGTTTGCCTCTAATTCTAACAAGGTTCCTACTTGTTACACTTGCAGTGGAAAGGGTCACCTATCCACCGAATGCTCCTCCAAACCCAACAAAAAGACATACAAGGGTAAAGGGAAGAAGCATTGGAAAGGAAAGTCCAAATCCAAGAACCACAAGAAGAGGCTTGTCGGGACATTTGATGATTCGAGTGAGGATACATCAAGTAACGAAGAAGAGGATGCAAAGGAGGATGCTCATGCGTGCTTTGTGGCAATTAATGTTCCTACACCAATCCCCTCTGGCTCAAATGAAGAAGAGTTAGAAGCTTGGCTCAACACCTATGAGGAATCGTGCCTCATGGCAATCGACGAGAAGTCGTCATCAAATTATAGCGAGGAAGAAGACAATGATGAGATTGAGGAGAAGATCTCATACGAGGAGCTTAAATATCGTTTCGATATGGTCTCCGAAAAGGCTAGTAAGTGCATCAACTCTTACAATAAATTAAAAGCAAAATATAAGATTGCTAAGAGTAGATTGCATGAACTAGAAATTGCTAGTGTAATTCATGATGAAATGCATGGTTGTGACACTGGTGAGAGAGACACACTTCTCTCTCAAGTTAAGGAATTGAGTTTGTCTAATGATAATCTTGTTACTCAAAACCTTAGCTTAGAAACTCGCATTCAACAACTTACGTTGAAATGGGAAGAGGAATCACGTAAGCTCAACAGCTTTGTACATTCTAAGGATTCACTCCACGATTTGCTTGAATAACAACATCCGATAAATCATAGAGGAGGTTTGGGATATATTCAAAATGTGGTACCCAAACCCATCTCTAATTCCTCTTATGGTGCTAATACAAGAAATATTGCTAAAGCACCTACAAAGAATCATCATGCCTTCTTGTATAACAATAACACCAACAAGAAGCATGTAAATCACAAGGTGGTGAGGAATAATGAAAACTCTTCATTTTTTGCTAAGAAGCAAAATCCTCATTCTATGCATGCCAAGAAATTCGTTTCTACACCTAAGCATGCCACATCCACCCCTCTTGCAAATGTAAAACCCTTGCCTAGGAAATCCTTAAGTTTATGGATTCCCACTAAGGTTAGTGTGCAAGAGATGGATAATTACATCAACTCTCTAGTTAGGGATGTGATCACCTCATGTGATTACATAAGAAAATCAAACTCCTCTTGGGTTTGGTTCCCTAATATTTAGGTTCCTCACACATATGCATATTGCATGGGTATTGTGCTTAAATTTTTTTTAGCGTACCCATTGTTTGTGTGTGTTTCACGATTTTGAAAATATTTTCAAACTTATTTTTCATGAAAATGGGGACCTCTGGGAAGACATTGTCATGCATGCATGTATTGATCCATATGTATGACAATGGGGGAGTTATTATATCTAATATGTTTAGAATATTTTAAAACATATTTTGACTCTCATTTCGGGGTGTGTTTGAGATCATTGTTTACATTTGGTTAGTTTTGGTCTCAAACTAAAACCCTTTGATATTGCCAACATATTTTATGTTATATTTCTTTTTGACAATGTCATTATATGTATCATCGAAGCTTGATTTTTTCCATATCTATTGCTTTGATACACCTTGGGCCCATGGCTGAAATATATGTATATCAATTGGTAAAGAGGATTATTATAAGATTCATTGTCTACAATTGGTATTAACTCAATTGTTAGAGATTGTTTATCTTCTACTTTACAATTGGTATTAGATCCTAGAAGTCAAAATTTGACCTTGTCTATGATCTATGGGGAGCATGGGATAGTGATTGATACCCACTAAATTTTACAAATTTGGTATCATACATCTCCTTATTGTAAGGATCGCCTTACCCTTGCAATACTAACAACACACACTAGAGGGGGTGAATAGTGTAATGGCAATAAAATTGTCCAATTAAAATAAAACTTGCAAATACGGAATTATAAATGCAAGAGGAAATAATTGACACAATTAATCCAAACACAAACACAAGATTTTACCCTGGTTCCCCAAACTTGGGTACGTCCAGCCACACCAATTTTCACTATATTCCCACAAAGAGAAGTGAATACAAATCTCACAAAGAGACACCCCACCAAGAGGATTTAGGATTCCCACAAAGAGATATCCTTGCTTTCACACAGAAAGACTAATGCTCTCACACATAGAGACTCAAACTCTCACACAGAGAGATCTCCACCAACCCTCACACAGAAGGTTATACTCTCACACAGAGAGTAACTAGCTCTCACACAGAAAGCTAGGGTTTCAAGAAATAACAAAGTAAAACAAATACTCTTAACTATACCTTTAGATGAACTTACTAATAAATGAATGCACGGATGGAAGATGATCTCCAAGTGATGATATTTGCTAGAATTGCACTTGGATGATTTCCCTTGAGCTTGACTTCAATGCATGAAGAGGAATGTAAGCTCCAAGAGTGAAATGAGGGAGTTTGAGAGTGGCTTATAGATCTCTAATGATTTTTAATAGCATCAAGAAGATCTAGAGATATCAGCACACCCATATATATAGGAACCCTATATCAACCCTCAAAACCCAAGAAAACAGCCATCAGCCCAAAGCTGCAACGGCTAGAAACTGGGCGAAAACGACATCAAAAGTCGACTAATAGTCAAAAGACAGTCGACTGATCAACAGCTAGAAAATATCCAACGGCTATAATCTGAGCCAGGACAGTCGACCGATGAAGTCGATATAGTCGACTGTAAACAGGACATGCGCCTGTAAATCCTTCAGCAGGCGACTGCTGCAGGGGATGGAATAAAACAGAGAGCTGCACTCTTTCTCCAGATAAGCATACAGGCGACTGATGTCAATAATACAGTCGACTGTCTTATAGTCAGGCTACTGTAATACCTTCATTAGTCGACTGTTGTATAAGATGGAGAAAAGACAGAGAGATGCAGAGATTGCACTTACGCTACTCAGACGACTGTTGGCCAATTCCCAGGCGATTGTAGAGCTACAGGCGACTGTAAACTGAGCAGCAGTCGACTATGTGTAAAGCTCAAGTTTGAGTCAATTGAAATGTTGACTTGAGCAGTGCATATCAGTCGACTGTAGAAGGATCGACAGGCGACTGGAAATCACCCAGTCGACTGTAAACCCTTCATCAGGCGTCTGATGGAAAGCCGAAGACTCCAAATGATTCTTTGGTCAGAGTGAACATATTTGGTTGTATTCTATGATAATCCTAAGGCTCACTAAGATGGTTAAATGCATATGCATGAATGAGTAAATCATCTAACAAGGCATTACATTAACCTAGACTCAAAAGAGAGAGAAAGCAATAAAGTAAATATTACATAGATTACATTGCTTTCCTTAGAGTCTAAGTCTTCAATCTTGATGCATTGATTGCTCTCTATTATCTCCAAGCTTTGGCACTCCTTGAGTCCAAGCTTTGGCCCTTCTTCACTTAATGTCCATCCTTGCACTAAGTGATTAGTCTCCAAGAAAGATATTCTAGGAATGAAACTGTGAGACTAAAACATAAGAGTCATTAGCAACAACATAATGTTGTGATCATAATCAAAATAAGATTGGTATGAAACACCAATACTCAACAATCTCCCCCTTTTTGATGATGACACACATTATGTAAAACACAGAGAATTAAAGCACAATGCTAATGAGCTCCCCCTACTTATATGCACCAATTATACAATGAGATACACAAAATGTAAATACTCATTATACTAAATAATATCATGGTGACATATAATAGGTATGCATTACATAAACCAATTGCAATAGACAATATCATGCAAACATGAATGGTTTATCTAATCCCATATATCTCTCCCCATAGATATATCTCTCCCCATATGCTTATGTATATAACTCTCCCCTATAAGGTTACATGATGCATATAACTCTCCCCTTGACATCGTCAAAAAGGTGGACATCAAATATATCCCCTTTGTCATCTTAACCAAGATGTGACAATTTCCAAGAATAAGGAGATGTACCAAATTGAAAATTTTAGTGGGTATCAATCACTATCCCATGCTCCCCTAGATCATAAAAATGGTCAACTTTGACTTCTAGGATCTAATACCAATTATAAAGAAGGAAATTAACAATCTCTAACAATTGAGGTAAATACCAATTGTAGAAAAAGAATCTTGGAAAATAATCATCTTTACTAATTGATATACAATTAATGGATCCATGGGCCTAAAGTGTATCAAAGCAATAGATATGGAAAAATCAAGCTTCAATGACACACAATAATATAGCCAAAAGGAATATAACATGAAACACCATGGCAATATCTAAGGGGTTTGGTTTGAGACCAAAAATAACCAATTGTAACAAATGATCTCAATCTCACCCCGAAATGAGAGTCAAAATATATTTTAAAATATTTTAAACAAACAAAATATTAGCTCCCCCATTAACATACATATAGATCAATAAATGCATGCATGTCAATGTATTCCCCAAGGTCCACATTTCCATGAAAAGAATAAATTTGAAAATATTTTCAAAATCATGAAACACACACAAACAATGTGTATGCAAAAAAACATTTAAGCACAATACCCATGCAATATGCATATGTGTGAGAAACCTAAACATTAGGGAACCAAACCCAAGAGGAGTTTGATTTCCTAATGTAATCACTTGAGGTGATCACATCCCTAACTAGTGAGTTAATGTAAATATCCCTCTCTTGCACACTAACTTTTGTGGGAATCCATAAACTCAAGGATTTCTTAGGCAAGGGTTTTGCCTTTGCAAGAGGGATGGATGTGGCATGCTTAGGTATAGAAACTAATTTCTTAGCATGCAAAGAATGAGGATTTTGCTTCTTAGCAAAAAATGAAGAGTCTTCATTCTTTCTCATCACCTTGTGATCTACATGATTCTTCTTGATGTTATTGTTGTACAAGAAAGCATGCTGATTTTTCTTAGGTGCTTTAGCAATATTTCTTGTATTTGTACCGTAAGAGGAATTGGAGGTGGGTTTGGATACCACATTTTGAATATACCCCAAACCTCATCTATGATTTGCTAGATGTTGTTTTTCAAGCAAATCGTGGAGTGAATCCCTAGAATACACAAAGCTTTTGAGCTTTTGGGATTCCTCTTCGCATTTCAACGTAAGTTGTTGAATGCGAATTTCTAACCTAAGGTTTTGAGCTAATAATTTTTCATTAGAAATGCTCAAATCCTTAACTTGAGAGAGAAGTGTGTCTCTCTCACTAGTGTCATATACATGCAAAGCATCATTATCATTTACCCTAGTATATTCTAAGGCATGCAACCTACTCATAGCATTTTTAAATTTTGATTTCAATTTAGCATATGAGTCGATGCACTTAATTGCCCCATTGGAGACCACGTTGAAGCGGTATTCGAGCTCCTCGTATGATATCTTCTCCTCCTCAACTTCCTCATCACTTTTCTCCTCGTTAGAGCTTGACGAAGACTATTCCCCCTTTGCCATGAAGCACATTTCCTCGTTGAGGTTAAGCCACGCCTCCACCTCTTCATCGCTTGAACTCGAGGAGATTGATGAAGAATCATCAAAAGCCGCGAAGCACATATGAGCTCGCTCCTTATCATACTCTTCTTCACCACTTAAAGTGTCCTCATCAGAGTCATCAAAAGTGCCGACAAGTCCCTTCTTTTGGTTCTTGAACTTGGACTTGCCTTTCCAATTCTTCTTCCCTTTACCCTTATAAGTATTTTTGGTGGGTTTGGAAGGGAATTCGATAGAGAGATGACATTTGCCACTGCAAGTGTAACAAGTAGGAATCTTGTTAGAATTGGAGGCAAACTTTGAAGAAGATTTACCTTGCTTGCTTTTGAGGAATGCTCTTAGTTGTGTGGCAATCTCCATGACTTCATCTTCACTAACCTCATCTTCTCCATCTTATTCACTAGGAGCTTCTTGATGGAATTTCTTCCTCCATTTGATTGGCTCCTCCTTGGTATGGAACGCAACCCCCTTTTGCTTCTCGGGCTTCGTTGGTTGAATCTCTTTCTTATGTTGAAGCTTTACTTCATATGCCATGAGATTCCCAATGCACTCCTCACGGTGTATTTGGACAAGTCATTTGACTCCAAAATTCCGTTGGCCTTTGACTTCCACTGAGAAGTGAGCGAGTCAAGGATCTTCTCCACTCGATCCTCTTGGAAAATCACCTTCCCAAGTCCTTCCAAAGCGTTCACGATTTATGTGAACCTTGTGAACATCTCTGAGATGTTTTCACCTTCCTGCATCTTAAACAACGCATATTTAGATCTATATACGCATTGTATAGATTTCTTTACCTTCGAAGTCCCTTTGTGAGAAATCTCCAATGTATGCCAAATATCGTTGGCCGTTTTACACATGGAGATGCGGTTGAACTCATTTGAAGTGAGGGCACGATGGAATGCATTCATAGCCCTCACATTAAATTTGATCGAGTCCTTCTCCGCTTTTGTTCTCGAAGCCGCGGGTGTAGTAGGCTTCTCAAAAGACGACTCTGTGATGTCCCAGGTCTTGACCCTCCAAGTAGATCATCATCTTGATCTTCCAACTTGGGTAGTTGGTTCCGTTGAAGAGCAGGGGTCGAACGGTTGATAGACCTTCTTCATGAGACATGGATGAAGCGTTGAATGCCATCGTTGCAGTATGCTATAACCTCGATCTGATACCAATTGTAAGGATCGCATTACCATTGCAATACTAACAACCCACACTAGAGGGGAGTTGAATAGTGTAATGGTAATAAAATTGTCCAATTAAAATTAAACTTGCAAATGCGGAATTATAAATGCAAGAGGAAATAATTGACACAATCAATCCAAACGCAAACACAAGATTTTACCCAGTTCTCCAAACTTGGGTACGTCCAGCCACACCAATATTCACTATATTCCCACAAAGAGAAGTGAATACAAATCTCACAAAGAGACACCCCACCAAAAGGATTTAGGATTCCCACAAAGAGATATCCTTGCTTTCACATAGAAAGACTAATGTTCTCACACCGAGAGACTCAAACTCTCACACAGAGAGATCTCCACCAACCCTTACACAGAAGGTTATACTCTCACAGAGAGTAACTAGCTCTCACACAGAAAGCTATGGTTTCAAGAAATAACAAAGTAAAACAAATACTCTTACCTATGCCTTGAGATGAACTTACTCATAAATGAATGCCCGGCATGGAAGAGGATCTCCAAGTGATGAGATTTTCTAGAATTGCACTTGGATGATTTCCCTTGTGCTTGACTTCAATGCATGAAGAGGAATGTGAGCTCCAAGAGTAAAATGAGGGAGTTTGAGAGTGGCTTATAGATCTCTAATGATTTCCAATAGCATCAAGAAGATCTAGAGATATCAGCACACCTATATATATAGGAACCCTATATCAACCCTCAAAACCCAAGAAACCAGCCATCAGCCCAAAGCTGCAACGGCTAGAAACTGGGCGAAAACGACATCAACAGTCGACTGATAGTTAAAAGACAGTCGACTGATCAACGGCTAAAAAATATCCAACAGCTATAATCTGAGCCAGGACAGTCGACCGATGAAGTCAATACAGTCGACTGTAAACAGGGCATGCGCCTGTAAATCCTTCAGCAGGCGACTGCTGCAGGGGATGGAATAAAACAGAGAGCTGCACTCTTTCTCCAGATAAGCATACAGGCGACTGATGTCAATAATACAGACGACTGTCTTATAGTCAGATGACTGTAATACCTTCATCAGTCGACTGCTGTATAAGATGGAGAAAAGACAGAGAGATGCAGAGATTGCACTTACGCTACTCAGACGACTGTTGGCCAATTCCCAGGCGACTTTAGAGCTACAGGCGACTGTAAACTGAGCAGCAGTCGACTGTGCGTAAAGCTCAAGTTTGAGTCAATTGAAATGTTGACTTGAGCAGTGCATATCAGTCGACTGTAGAAGGATCGACAGGCGACTGGAAATCACCCACTCGACTGTAAACCCTTCATCAGGCGACTGATGGAAAGCCAGACACTCCAAATGATTTTTTGGTCAGAGTGAACCTATTGGGTTGGATTCTATGATAATCCTAAGGCTCACTAAGATGGTTAAATGCATATGCATGAATGAGTAAATCACTTAACAAGGCGTTACATAACCTAAACTCAAAAGAGATAGAAAGCAATAAAGTAAATATTACATGGATTACATTGCTTTCCTTAGAGTCTAACTCTTCAATCTTGATGCCTTGATTGCTCTCAATCATCTCCAAGCTTTGGCACTCCTTGAGTCCAAGCTTTGGCCCTTCTCCACTTGATGTCCATCCTTGCACCAAGTGATTAGTCTCCAAGAAAGATATTCTAGGAATGAAACTGTGAGACTAAAACATGAGAGTCATTAGCAACAACATAATGTTGTGATCATCATCAAAATAAGATTGGTACAAAACACCAATACTCAACACTTATATCTTGCATATTGTCACATCTTTGATTAAGATGACAAAGTGGGATATTTATGATGTCCACCTTTTTGACGATATCATGGGGGAGAGATATATGCATTATGTAAATATAATTCTTGTATTTCATACATATGCATTTCGGGAGAGATATATCTATGGGGAGAGATATATGGGATTGTATAAACCATTCCTGTTTGCATGTTATTTTCCATTGCAATTGGTTTATGTAATTCATGCCTATTATATGTCACCATAATGTCTCATTATTTCATTTGGTATAATGAGTATTTACTATTGTGTATCTCACTGTACAATTGGTGCATATAAGTAGGGGGAGCTCATTAGTATTGTGCTTTATTTCTTTATGTTTTACATAATGTGTGTCATCATCAAAAAGGGTGAGATTGTTGAGTATTGGTGTTTCATACCAATGTTATTTTGATGATGATCACAATATTATGTTGTTGCTAATGACTCTATTATTTTAGTCTCATAGGTACATTTCAAGAATATCATTTTTGGAGACTAAACATGCAAGGATGGACATCAAGTGGAGAAGGGCCAAAGCTTGGACTCAATGGATGCCAAAGCTTGGAGATGTGGAGAGCATCAAGGCATCAAGATTGAAGCCATAGACTCTAAGGAAAGCAATGTAATTCATGTAATATTTCCTTTATTGCTTTCTCTCCCATTTGAGTCTAGGTTAATGTAATGCCTTGATAGATGGTCTACTCATACATGCATATGCATTTAACCATTTTAGTGAACCTTAGGATTATCATAGAATCCAACCCAATAGGCTCATCTTGACCAAAGACTCATTTGGAGTCTCTGGTTCTCCTATAGTCGCCTGTTGAAGGATTCACAGTCGACTGGGTGATTTCCAGTCGCCTGTCGAGCCTTCTACAAACGACTGTGATGTACGGATCAAGTCAATATTTCTATTAACTCTACTTGAGCTTTTCGCATCAGTCGACTGATGCTCAGTTTACAGTCGCATGTATATTTACAATCGCCTGTGAAATGGCCAACAGTCGTCTGAGTAGCGTAAGTGCAGACACTGCCTCTCTCTGTTTTTCTCCATCTCCTGCAGCAGTCGACTGATGAAGGGTTTACAGTCGCCTGTCTATTTTACAGTCGACTGTATCCTTGTCATCAGTCGCATGTATGCTTATCTGGAGAAAGAGTGCAGCTCTCTGTTTATTCCATCCCCTGCAGCAGTCACCTGCTGAAGGTTTTACAGGTGCATGTCCTGTTTACAGTCGACTGTATTGACTTCATCAGTCGACTGTCATTGCTCAGATTATAGCCATTGGATATTTTCTAGCCGTTGGACATTCGACTGTCATTTGTTCATCAGTCGACTGTCAGTGACGTTTCTGCCTAGAAACTAGCTGTTGCAGCTTTTTGTTTTTAGCTGTTTCCTTCGGTTTTGAGGGTTGATATAGGGTTCCTATATATATGAGAGGGCTGAGTTCATATGAACTTCTTGATGCTATTGCAAATCATTAGAGATTTATTAAGCCACTCTCAAACTCTCTCATTTCCCTTCTTTGAGCTCTCATTCCTCTTCATGCATTGAAGTCCAACTCAAGGGAAATCATCCAAGTGCTTTCAAGCAAATCTCAACACTTGGAGATCCTCTTCAATGCCTTGCATTCATCTATGAGTAAGCATCTCAAGGCATAGGTAAGAGTATTTATTTTACTTGGTGTTTCTTTGTAACACTAATTCTCTTTGTGGGAATTATATCTCTCTGTGGGAGTATCTCTCTTTGTGGGAGTTTATCTCTTTGTGTGATTAGGATATTCTCTTTATGGGAATAACTCTCTTTGTGGGAGTAACTCTCTTAGTGGGAGTTTGGTGTCCAAGTGTAGGGCTAACCCAAATTCTCTGAGTGGGAGTTAGCAATTCTCTAGGTGGGAGTTTGACCCCTGTGTAGGGTTGGTTGGGTCCTTGTGTAGGGCAAAATCCTCTTGGTGAGGTATCTCTTTGTGGGATTTGTATTCATTTCTCTTTGTGGGATTATAGTGAATATTGGTGTGGCTGGACGTACCCAAGTTTGGGAAACTAGTGTAAAATCTTGTGTTTGCAGTTGGATTGAGTGTGTCAATTATTTCCTCTTGCATTTATTATTCTGCATTTGCAAGTTTAATTGTAATTGGAAAATTTATTGCCATTACACTATTCACCCCCCTCTAGTGTGTTGTTGTTAGTATTGCAAGGGTAAGGCTATCCTTACATAGTTTTTATTGAATTATCACATAATCAAAATTAACTAATATAAACATTAAAAATATTAACTAAACAAATTAGCATGATAACAAAGCAATTGAAATTTATCTCATAAAATTTTCTTGCTAAACATGCAACTTAAAATTTATCGCATCAGTTTAAGTTACATAAAAAATTATCACATAATTTTAAAGATTTAATTTTAAAATAAAATTAAATCTAATTTTCAAAAAAAATTTCAAAAATAAAAACATTGCATGTGAACGACTATTTAATAGTTTAAATAAAACCTCCATCCGATGGATAAGAAACATGTTGTATCATATAATTTTATAAATGCAAATCATATATCAAGTAGACTAGCTCTGATACTAATGAAGGGTTTTACGTGTCCTTAGGGCTATAAATTCAACGGCTGATCTAAGTCAGACGGACGACGAAAACAAACCAGCAGCAGAAAAATAGCACTTAAACAATTTTAAGTCTAAGCCCTACAGATTTTAACCCTAGCCAAGATCTCTACTAACTCCCCAAGTTCGACATCAGCACCACGTCGACCGGCATCGTGACGAAGACAAATCTCTCCATCCACTCACCCATGTCGACCGCCACCCAAACTGGAGAAAAAGGGCATGGGCCGAGCTACGGCTCCCTCCCCCCACGAAGACTCCGGGACAGGATCAGTCCTCACCACCCAAACCGGAGAAGGGCACGGACCGAGCTACGCGCTCACTCCCCCCTCAAGTAAAGACTCCGGGGCAAGCCTAAAACGCTTCGCCACCCAAACTGGAGAAAAAGGGCACTGGCCGAGCTATGGCTCTCTCCCCCCTACAAAGACTCCGGGGCCGGATCCGTCCTCGTCACCCAAACCGGAGAAGGGAACGGGCTGAGCTATGCGCTCTCCCCCCTCAAGTAAAGACTCCGAGGCAAGCCTAGAAAGCTTCACCACCCAAACTGAAGAAAAAGGACAAGGGCATACGGACCGGGACATGCCTGAGGTAGGGCTATGACCTTCGGTCAATACACGGTCCTGATAAAGCGTGCCTCGGACGTGACTTGTCACAACAAAAGGACACTCGGGAAGCCCGCCATTAAAGACAACGTGCCCCCCGAGAGGCGCAGGCCTAACGCTTCACGCCTGACACCGCTTGGCGAAAGCGGGTTTGAATGACTTGACCCTGACAAGCCAGCTAATGGAGCCAGATCATCGCGTCAGCCTGTCAGAGGCTATCAGCTCTTACCACCTATAAATACTCCCCTCATCCCCCTGAAGGAGAGAAAAAAGGGGGGAGAGCGAGTAAGCCTTAGCCAGCCCCCCCAATGAAGGATGAAAGGGGGTGAGAAACCCCACACAATCAATCTCTCCTCACAAGCCCAGGGCGTTAGGGTCGGTTTGCCTTTAGACACCCCTCCCTTCTCAAGAGTAGTTCCCTGTTGGCCCGGTCATGGGAGAAACCCCCGGTCGACAATGGACCGCACCTTTCCGACAGGCTATTCCTCTTACATACGGATCGCCGACTCTTACACGAGGGATGAACCACCTTCCACTCCTCGACTTCCCCCAAATAACTTACGACATTGGACTTAGGAGACCTATGACGGACCGCTCCTCCCTTCCAGCGCCTACCCCACGCTGACGCTCCAAATCGCCGACTTGGGATGGGGTGCCCTACCAAATCACCCCACTGGGCATACAAGCCTCCACCGGCCCGCCCCCCGTTATTCCGTCTTCAAACTTCCCCAGTTTGACATCAGCACCACGTCGACCGGCATCGTGACGAAGACGAATCTCTCCATCCACTCCCCCACGTCGGCTGGCACCCCGACAATTAGTTCACGTTCCATCCTCGCATAGACACGATAGTACATCCCCCTCTTCCTCACTGCAAAGAAATGCTGGAACAGCGCCAGGGACGGGCTCAATGAGCTGGCGAGGCATAGGACGACGAAACCCACCAGTAAACCCAAGGAGCAGGGCACCAATGCGAAGATCGGCAGCTCCAGGAAATTTAAGAGATGGAGAAGGTATGGATGGATCAGGAAGCGGAGTCCCAACTCTAAGTACCGAGTATAGACCCCAACTTCGTTATCACAAGGTTGGTATACCCTCTCCATCCTGGGGCCCGGGGAGCCGTACTTCACAAGGCGGACAGGCGAACCGCACCTGAATCTCCTTAATGTTAACCTTGTCTGGCCTACACCGGACAATCGCGATCGTCCTCAGCACGTCTGTTTGCCACATGCTCCGCCTCTGAGGCCTCTGCATCCATTGCCACCTCTCCTCTTCCACTGACTCTTCTCTTACTACCCCACTACCTCCACCGAACTCAAACTGGGAAGCCATCAAGCAAAAGATCAAGAGATTACCTAGCCGAGCAGCCGAGCTAAGAGGACGATCGGAAGCGGATCTCCAGCGAGGACAACGGCGGCAACGTCAGCGAGCGACAAACGGAAGCTGGAAAACACGAAGGGAAGTTGAAATCGGGGAAAAACTTTCCATCGATCCTCTCCCTCCCATACTTATAGCGAGCCACAGCCCCTCCTGATCGTTGATGCGCTGCCACGTGGCGCCCATCTGAGCCTCACTGACGTCTTGATTGGCGTGACAGTCGCTTCAGCCATACATCACAAGTTCAGCGGCGGAGGCGCTTCGATTCCCCCCCCCCGCCCTTTCAAATCGTAATAATGGCGGGCAGGACGTGAACTCCGTCGCTTCCCAGCACAGGGCGAAGCCCAAACCGCCTTTTTTAGGGAGGGAAGGTGATACGTCATCCGAGCCGAGCCGGGCTTCCACCTCGAACTCGAATGCCGAGGGAAATTGTTACGACCTAAAGATCGTGATAGTCCGACCTTCCTTCGAAACCCACCAGATGCCTGGCCAGCACGTCCCTCCTTCACAGAGCCCACTTAGACCAGCGGCAAGGCGCTCCTCGCCCTGACCTCATAGGTCGCTCACTTATCCCCCTCAGGCCCACCAGGCACCCGACGACCCTGAGGCCCACCTCGAGTGATGGAAAGGGCACACTCTACCTTAACTGATGGGAATGACGCACTCTGCCATGGTCCCATCGGTTGCGCGCCCGTTCCCCACCGAGCTCGCCAGGCATAGTGAGCAAGGCGTACGACCGACTGCTCGTCATCGGTCAGGAGCGACCTAGCGACACGTCTGCGGCCGAACTCCCCAAACGCACTCAGACGACTCTTCGCCACGTCAGACACGACAAACAACCTAGTACAAGGACGCTACCAACACTTCTGCCGCTCGACAACCTGACAAAGTGCCCACTGGCCGCTGTGCCCCCCGACACGGTGCTTTCGGCTCTGACACCCAGACAAAGGCACCCATGGCCGTTGCGCCGTCTGACAAAAGCGTGGCTAACACGCCAGATTCTGACATCCTCGTCCAAAGATTCCGCTGACGAGAGGGCTAGCTCAGCACGTCGAGTCAGCACGCCACGTCGGCCTCACCTAACCGCCTCCGTCAGGTATAAATACCCCTTCATCTCCAGCGGGGAAAGGGGTTGGCAAATTAACTCTGAACCTTATTACTCACACACTAGGGCAAAGAACTTCCATATCTTTGTTCTTCCTCAATCGATAGCTCGTCACGTACGGTCGACTCACTCTTAGTCCGACCTACGTGCCTAGCCCCCACTTTAAGTCATATTACTAACTGATCACTCCATATTTTATACCTTTTTTCTGCATGTTTTTATGACGTTTTGATCGCCCATATTGCGTTTTTCACGATTATTCGACGATATTGCGATGCTTTTCACTATTTCTTGTTTTTGTCGTATTTCAAGAAATATGGAGCAATTTGGATCGAAAATGAGATCAAATGAGTTTCACACACTTTGGAGTGTCGCCCATGGCTTATTGGAGGACTTATCAGCGATAGAGGATGAGCGGAAGAAGAAGGAAATCGATAGGAGCGATGAGGAGGCAAAAGGAGAAGAAAGAAGCTGAGGAGCACCTCACTCGGCCGAGCAAGACTGCTCATTCAGCCGAGTGAAAGGTTACACTCGCCCGAGGGAAACAGATACCAACTGAAGATTTTCCACGTTTCCTCGGCTGAGTAAGGAATTCCATTCGGCTGAGTGAGAAATCTCACTCGCCCGAGTCAGCCAGAGAAATCAGAAATAAAAGAGCCAAAGTTACTGGAAAATCTAAGGAAGCTCTCTCGGCCGAGCATGATTGCTACTCGGCCGAATGAAGAAGACTGCTCGACCGAGTCACCCCAAGGGACGGACCCCTGAGAACCCCTAAGTTACTGTTATTTTACAGGGTATGTCACTCGGGCGAGTGACAAGGGTCACTCGGCCGAGTGACAAGGGTCACTCGGCCGAGTGACCCTTGTCACTCGCTGCTAGGAATGCGAATTCTGGGCTGCGCATGGGCAGTTTTGTCACGATTTTTTTGGACTACTTTGGCTTGTATTTAAGCCCTGGTTTTACCCTAGTTTTAGGAAAGACTTGAATTATTTTTTAGAGGGTTCTTTTAGGTTTTTGACGGCTATTCTTTGGAGAAATCTCAGCTGGAGATCATTGGCTACATCATTGGTTTGTTCTTTCTTATTAAAAAAACTCATTTTTATGAATCGTTTCTTATTCGCAATGAATTGTGTCATGATTGTTATTGTTATTTCTGAGATTTTCATGATGATTAGTGAGTAGTTCCGTCCTTCTAGGACATGGGGATGAACCCTATGGACCCGATCTTTTGAATTGTGATGAATTTGTAGATTTGTTGCTAAAATTGATAATGGTTAGGTTGTGATTGATATATTACGAGTAGATAGGAATTCATATCGATTGGGATTTGCAAGAGATTGGATCCCAATTGATAGGAAGGCCTAGCTATTCGATTTAGATTGATAATTGGAATTCTCTAGATTTGGTTTGCAAGAGATTGGACCAAAGCTAGGATTTTTAATTATAAATCTATATTAATATTCATTTGCAAGAGATTGGACGAATACGAACTATCATAACCTAGATCGTAGCTCGAGTTTACACGAGAGTGGGCTCGAGATGCGATTGGACAATGATGTCGTTCTTCACGCTGCGGCTTAGGCTAGGGTTTGCACGAGAGTGGGCCCTAACTTAGGTTTGCTATAGACCGGTAATAGCGCGAGAGCGTGAGCTTGGTTCTACATTAAGTTGCGACTAGTTTACCTATATTCAAGCTTAGCAACAATGAAATCTATGATTCACAAGGATGAGAGACGGTCCGTAGTGGGGATTTCCTATCCCTAGACGCTTTATTATATTGATATATCTTGCTATTGAACGATTGTGACGATTACATCAAAACTATTATTACTCTCTTGATAGCTAGGTAATTATAGTGAGATACTGTCATTTGTCCTCCATGTGTTTGATACCCGCTCGCCACTACACCGTGCGCTTGCGGTAAGACTACAAGTCGTTTTTCGGGTGTATATCCGGACGCGACCAAGTTTTTGGCGCCGTTGCCGGAGAGGCGACGGTATTTTATTTTCTTACTTAGTTATTTCTTTTTCTTTTTTATTTTATCGTTTTATTCCTCTATCGTACTAACAATTCCATCAAAGCTCTATTTTCATGTGCATGTACACAAGATCGACGGAGCATCAAGAAGATCTATTATTTGATCCGGAGATCAAGCGTACCGAAAGAAGGCTTAGAGCCGAGAGAAGACTTGCTATAGAGGACGATTACATGAACCAACGGGAGACACCAGAAGAATTAGCGGCACGCATGGCTAGAATAATATCTATCAGAGATAGGCTTCAGCCTAAGACTACTTCTACTACTTTATCCATTGCGATGCCGGAGTTGGCGGCAGACAAGAATTTCGAGCTCAAGATGGGACTTGTGGTTCTAATGCAACAAGACCCATTTCATGGGAACTCCCATGAGAATCCACACTACCACCTTCAGTCGTTCTTGTCTAAGTGCACCACCTTTCAGATGCCCGGTGTACCGGTCGATGCAATCCGACTGCGCCTCTTCCCATTCACTCTCCGAGACAAAGCTCTATATTGGTTGAGGACGCAAGCGGAGGGGATATTTACTACATGGGATGAGTTGGCGAGTGCCTTTGTTGATAAATTCTACCCACCATCCAAGACAGTGAAGATAAGGAGTGCACTCATGTCCTTCAAGCAAGGACCGCTGGAGACTCTATATGAGGTATGGGAGCGCTTTAAAGATCTCCAACATCAATGCCCCATCATAGCATTGAAGCATGGGAGCTAGTACATAGCTTTTACAATGGACTCCAACCGGACACCAAGCAAATAATAGATGCAACCGCCAATGGGGCCATTCTATCGAAGACACCGGATGAAGCTACGGCCCTACTAGAGGAGATGGCCTCTAATAACCAATAGTGGGGCGACGAGCGAGGACATTCTACATCCTCCTTGAAGTCGGCAAGCATATACGAGGCCAAGGCCGTAGCGGAGCTTTCTACGAAGTTTGACTCTCTCCACAAGGTCGTGGAGAGATTGGAGAAGTTGATTACCGAGCCGCATGGAACTCCCAACACGTCTACACCGGGAGGTAATATGAGTGATTGGCAAGACCAATCTCAAGCTATGTTCGTTGGAGGAGAGCACGGAGAGGGTGCTATAAGCAAATCCAATATGTTGCGGGGAATACCGGTTATTGGGCCAACCCGGCCACGAGGAATCATCCGGGCTTCTCATATGCTGTCACGTCCCGTTCCCCAGAAAACTCAGCATTAATTTTTTTTCCGAGTATCCTGAGGAGTGAGGGTACATGTATACTTCAAAACAGGGCATGACATCTGCTAATAATGACGGAGCTTTAAACCCACCGCCGCCGTAACAACCTCAAGCTCGGTCTCCACCTCCATAACCTCAATATCAACCGAGAGGGCCACCACAACAAAGCTACCCGCCTAGGCAACAAGCGGGACCATATAGGCCACCGGGTTATAATCAAGGGTGGAGAGCTCCTAACCCATCACAAGCACCACCGAGATCGGATCATGAAGCTAGGGTGGAAGAATTCATGGTGGAGCAAAAGAAGATAAACGCTAGATTGATTGCTCAACAAGACTCTTTCAATACCGTCGTGGGTCAACTAGTGGAGCAACTTACGTTGCTCAATAAAAATACTCAACAATTGCCGGCTCAACCGGAGTGTCACGCCCCGCTTCCCTAAAATGGAGGCGAGACGTGAGAAGGTCCGCTCAAGCGTGGAGCTGTGAAGCTGCACGCCTGATAAGCGTAAATTTAGTATAAGCAGGTCACTGTAATTGCAAACGAAACAACAACAATAATAATAATATGAGACGGATATGAAATACCAATCCCACAGTTTGTCCACAAAATATTCAACATCACAGAAAAGCCACCAGGCTAAAAGAAAGAGTCTAAAGGCCCAGAACAAGGCCAAACAAAAATACAAACATAACAGAGTATCAAACTAGGTGCCACGCACCGACAACCTAAGCAATCTAACAAAACTAGACGTAGACACTAAGACTGATCTCCAGTGTCTACGAAGTCCTCGTCCAACACGGGCGCAAGCTCGGCGTCCGCAAACACCTCACCCTCAGCAAGCAACTCTGGCTCGGGGTCTAACATGTGTCACCCAAAAGAGAAAAGGGGGCACATGTCAGCAAGTCTAAAAGACTTGGGCAAGGAAACTGAAAGTAACTAACAACCTAGCACTTACAACATTAAACAATGACATGACAGTTTAGTTGATGCAGCAGTTTAAAAGAGAGACAAGCACACACGATGTAGCGAAAGCTACCAATTCACTAATCACTTTTCATTTATCACTGTTTATCACTTAGTGCATAGAGAGTACACATGCTGGCCAGCTCGTGGCTCAGGCCGCTTATCTCTTATCACTATTAATCACTTGTACACTAGAGATTTCGCCTGCTGGCCGGAGTGGCGGATCAGGCCAACTCGGGGCTCAGGTGGTCGCATATCTCTTACCCCACCCATATGTGTCGAGCGTTGGGGTTTCCAACTACAGGGCCCGCTTCTGGAACACAAGCCAGGAAAATAATAGTATTGTAGCGTGTGCTACGCAATCACGATGAAAAATCAATATGCAATGCCATGAACAGATATTTGCGTACCGTTAATAGGAATTGAACATGACAGGCAAAGATGCAGGGATGATATGAACAGATAATTGCGTACCGTTAATTGAATTTAAACGTGACATACAAGCATGATGAGAGTGACGGATCTAGCTTCGTTGTCAAGCTAGGTCAAAGGCGTCTAGACGGCTATCCTTTCACCGTCTAGTCTCTTTTACGCTAAAGCAAGGGAAATGGCCTAAGACATGGCCCAAAACAAGAGATGCAAGTTTCACTTGTCTGATACCGGGGTTGACGAGCAATGAAGATCGTCACAAGCTAAACTACGGATGGATCACTGTTATGGCAAGACAATCATTAGAACAACGATTCTAAATCGATTTCTTATTAGAATCCTAACTTCTAATAATCCATTTTATTAGGGTTTCACAATGTCAATGGGGGTTATGCTAAAACTAAAGGAATCGAGTATTACCGTGAAGAAGCGGAGGAACGATGCCGAGCAACCACGGCAACGGAAGAACAATCCGGCTCAGATCTGGAAATGAGGGAAAAATCTGGAGAAATGGGTTTTGATGTGGATTTTGGGGGTTTGATGAAGGTTTGGGGAAGATGGAAGGTGAGTTGTGACTAGGGAGGGTTTGGATGATGGAGGATGAGCTTGGGATGGAGGATTAATGGTTTGAGGAAGATGGGGGCTCAATGGGGGAGAAATTAGGGTTTTAGGTCGTGAGAGAGAAGAAGAAAACGTTTGGAGGGGTATTTATAGAGTTTGGTGGCGGCTAGGGCAAAACTAGGGTTTCCTGCATTGCTTAGTCGGTCAAAGAACAACTGTTGACCGACTAGTTTGAGAACTAGTCGGTCGGTTGACCAACGTAGACCGACTAAGTGTAAACAGTAGCTCTAGTCGAAAACCTGAACTAAGAGTTAGTCGGTTAAAGAACAACTATTGACCGACTAGTTTGACATCTAGTCGGTCGATGAACGTTCTTAGACCGACTAAGAGTAAACAGTAACTCGACTGTACAGAAGAACTAAGAATTAGTCGGTCTGAGTACAAAACTTAACCGACTAGTTTAACAACTAGTCGGTCGAAGGATGAACTTAGACCGACTAAGAATGAACAGTACTGATACCAAAAATTAGTAAAAGAGTTAGTCGGTTAAAGAAGCATTGCTGACCGACTAGTTTGCAACCTAGTCGGTCAACCAACGTTCTTAGACCGACTAACGGCAAACAGTAACTCCTGAATAACTTTTCAAGCCCGCTAGTCGGTTCAAGAAGGTTTTCCGACCGACTGGATCGTCATCTAGTCGGTCTCGGTCGGTGCCCCTTCTTATACCGGCTAACGTGCACCAAAAGTTCCGAAATGGAGCGCTAAGCTCCGGGATGCTTTCCTAAGTCTCTTAGGCTCGTTCTAACTCTAAGATATCGACGTTATGAAGCTCGTCACGAATGACTTACTTCGAACACGCCGACCGACGGAAGAATCTAGAGAATCACGACGAAACGAACGAAAATGAAACTACAGAGACGGAAATGAAAATCACAACAAGGGAAAACAACCAAATATATAATATTCATAATAAAATCCATACATGAAAAACCAGTCGTTACATCCTCCCCAACTTAAGAAAAATTCCGTCCTCGGAATTCCCAACACTCACGTGTCCGAAAACAAAAGTGGGTAGTGCTCTCGCATCTCATCTTCTCTCTCCCAAGTAGACTCTCCCGGCGAACCGTGCCGCCACATCACTCTAACAAGATCGACGACCTTGTTCCGAAGTGACTTCTGACGCATGTCCAGAATCTGCACTGGATGCTGGTCATACGTCAAATCTGGGTGAACGGCGATCTCCGAGAAATCTACGGCGTGAGACGGATCGCTGATGTATCGACGAAGCTGCGACACATGGAAAACATCATGGACTCCTTCCAAAGATGGCGGCAAGGCTAAGCGGTAAGCTACTTCGCCTACCTTCTCCAAAACATCAAACGGTCCAATGTATCGCGGGCTCAACTTCCCTCGTTTCCCAAAACGAATCACTCCACGATTCGGGGAAATCCTCAGAAACACATGATCGCCCGGCTGAAACTCCAAAGGACGACGTTTCGCATCCGCCCAATGCTTAAAACGGTCCTGAGCAATCCTCAGCCTCTCCCGAATGTTCCTGACAACCTCCACAGCCTCCACAATCATCTCAGGTCCCAACAACTCCCGATCGCCAACGTCATCCCAACTCAATGGCGATCGACATTTCCTCCCATACAAAGCGGCGAAAGGCGCCATGCCAATACTCGCCTGGAAGCTGTTGTTGTAAGAAAACTCCACCAGATGTAGGTGGTCCTCCCACGAACCCTTGAAATCCAACATGCACGCCCTCAGCATGTCTTCCAAAATCTGAATCGTCCTCTCGGACTGGCCATCCGTCTGTGGATGGTACGTCGTGCTGAAACTCAGACGCGTACCCAAACTCTTCTGCAAACTCTGCCAGAACTGAGATGTGAACCTCGTGTCTCTGTCTGACACGATGCTCACGGGGACTCCGTGAAGTCGCACGACCTCCTGCACGATTCACGTTACATCACTATCCAAACTAGGAAAAAGGAAATAAAAACGGAGAGTAAAAGAATTTTACCTCCATATATCTCCTCGCTAGCGCCTCAGTGGACTGTCCCACTCGGAACGGAATAAAGTGCGCGGATTTGGTCAATCGATCTACGATCACCCAAATCGCGTCATTCTGCTTCGGACTCCGAGGTAGTCCAGTCACGAAATCCATAGTGATGTGTTGCCATTTCCACTCCGGAATCGGAAGCGGTTGTAGCAACCCGGCCGTACGCTGATGCTCCGCCTTCACTTGCTGGCAAACCAAACACTTGGCCACACTCCGAGCCACACTCCTCTTCATGCCGTGCCACCAAAAGTTTAGACGAAGATCCTGGTACATCTTGGTCCCACCAGGATGCACAGAATACGGCGAACTGTGTGCCTCCACCATCAACTCCTCTCTAACATCCCCAGCTGGCACACACAACCTGGCTCCAAACCTCAGCGAGCCATCCTCATGAATCAAAAAGTCAGTCCGCAGACCAGCTTCAACCTGCCCTCGAATCCTTACCAATTTCGGATCTCCGGCCTGACTCGCCTTAATCCGATCCACGATCGTTGACTGCACCTGCATGTACATCAACGAAGAAACCTCCCCGGGAAGAACAATCTCCACTCTAGACCCGCAAAAATCCTGCTGCAATCTCCACTGCGAAGTCAAAACCATCACCGCAGGAAGCCTACTCAAGGCATCTGGCACCACATTCACCTTGCCAGGGTGATACTGTAAATCAATCTCATAATCTGCCATGAGCTCCAACCATCGACGCTGTCGCATGTTGAGCTCCTTCTGAGTAAAAATATACTTCAAGCTTTTGTGATCGGTGAAGATTTCACTTTCTCACTCAGCAGGAAGTGCCTCCAAACAACGGCAGCCAACTCCAAATCATGCGTCGGGTAATTCTTCTCATGAACCTTAAGCTGACGAGACGCATACGCCACAACATGCCTGTGCTGATGCAACACACAACCGAGACACTTGCCAGAGGCATCGCAAAAGATCTCAAATCCACCGCTGCGATCAGGCACCACAAGAATAGGGGCAGTCGTCAACCTCTCCCTCAGAACACCAAAAGCACTCTCACAATCACCCGACCAAACAAAAGGTACATCCTTCCGCGTCAACCTGGTCATCGGCTCAGCAATACGGGAAAAGTCCTTAATGAAACGCCGATAGTAACCAGCAAGCCCAAGGAAACTCCGAATCTCAGACGCTGACGACGGAACAGGCCACTCTCTGATGGCCCTAATCTTCTCGGGATCCACTGAAATACCATCTCCAGTCACCACATGCCCGAGAAAAGAAACTCGGTCCAGCCAAAACTCGCACTTTGAAAACTTAGCATACAACCGATGCTTCCTCAAAATCTCCAACACCGTCCTCAAGTGCGAGGCATGCTCTTCCTTCGACTTCGAATAGATCAGAATGTCGTCAATAAAGATAACGACAAACTTATCCAAAAAGTCATAGAAAATCAGGTTCATCAGATTCATGAAAACTGCGGGTGCGTTAGTCACGTCGAAAGGCATAACCACAAACTCATAGTGTCCATACTTCGTCTTGAAAGCTGTCTTCGGCACATTATCCTTCTTCACCTTCAACTGATGGTAACCACTCCTCAAATCCAACTTAGAAAACACCCTCGAACCTCCTAGCTGATCAAAAATATCATCGATGCGAGGCAACGGGTATTTATTCTTAATGGTCACCGCATTCAACTCCCGATAGTCCACGCACATGCGACGCGAACCATCCTTCTTCTTCACCAGTAGCACCGGTGATCCCCACAGAGACACGCTGGGATTAATGTAACCCTTCTGTATAAGCTTATCCAACTGCTTCCGCAACTCTTCCAATTCTGCTGGCGCCATACGATATGGTGCCTTCGAAATCGGCTGCGCACCTGGAATAAGATCAATAGAAAACTCCAAAGCTCGATCAGGCGGTAATCCAGACATCTCCTCGGGGAAGACGTCACCAAAATCTCGCACCACAGCTGGCCACTCCAACTCCATCTGCATAGCCACAACATCCATCGGTCTGGCCCGAAATCTGACCGGACCCAGCGAACTGCTACCACGGCTGAACTCAAATACTGGATGTCTGGGAATCTCGAACACCACCCTCTTCCTCCGACAGTCAATCGTAGCATAGAAGCTCGCAAGCCAATCCATCCCAAAGACCGCATCGTAGTTGGTGATGTTGTGGACAATAAAATCAGCATAAAGCTCATGTCCACAAACCACCACAGGGCAAGGGCCGCACCCACGATGCACCGAGACTACTCCATTCCCTGTAACGATGTTCTAACTCTAGGAGAGAGGGGACGTCGACAAGGAATGCTTCTCCACGAAGCTCTGGGCCAAAATGCACATCGACGCACCTGAGTCAAAGAGGACTCGGGCAGGGAACGTGCAAACCAAAATCACACCTAACAAACAGTCTAATCAATCAAATCTTATTCTAATAACATTCATACACAAGCAACCAACAAAATTTTAACAATCAACCAATTAAGAAAGGAACAACTAGATTGAAAGTTACCTGCAATGACCTCATCCATGTCCAAAATCTCCTCATCGGTCATCAGAAATGCTTGCCTCCTCGGCGGAACAGCCTGCCGAAAGGCATGCCCTTGTGGAACAAGGGGTACCCCACGACCTGCAGGCACCGGGGCTCTCTGCTGCAACGGCGGGGCAGTAATAGGTGCCCGCCAAGGCTGCTTCAACCTCGGGCACTTCCTGAGAGCATGGGTGGGATCTCCACAGGCAATACATTGCCCCAAGAACTTCCTACACGATTCCTTGATATGGCCCTCCTAGCCACAGAAATGGCAAGTCTTCCGAACAGGCCCTCTTGGCCTCTTAAACTGAACAGGCTGGTTCGGCCCGAATCCAGGTCTAACCACAGCTCTCGCCTGTTCCACAGGCCTCTTCCCAGCACCAACAATAGACCCCCTCCTCTGGTTCACAAGCAGCTCCTGCCTCTTGGCTGCTACTAAAACCTTCTGATAAGATTCCCGGTCAGAAGAGGTCACAAAACTCTGGAGCTCCGAAGCAAGTCCCTGCAGGAACCTCTGAGCTCTCTCCTCAGCGTCCTGCACCATCTTTGGTGCAAACCAACTCAGCCTCATGAACTATTGGTGATACCGGTCCACCGACGAGCTTCCCTGCTTCAGATCGATAAAACGCTGCAGCATCTCTTCCCTGGCAGCTTTTGGGAAGAACTCACCATCAAATCTGGCCTTGAAGGTAGCCCAGACGATCGGCTCCTCCAACATCTTCTCTTCAGTATCCCACCAATTCCTGGCGTTATCCCTCAGCTAGCGCTTCGCCAAGTCAACCAAACTAACTTCGTTAACCTTGGACATCTTCAGATTGTCCTCGATATTCCTCATCCATTCATCAGCAGCTAGTGGACCTTCGGTTCCATCAAAATATGCAGGACCCAGCTCCCTGAACTGCTTCGCCCCAGGCTCAGGGCGAGGGGCTTCCACTACCCGAGCAGCTCGAGCCACCGGAGCATTCTGTACCTGCAGAAGCACACCCTGCTGAACTTGCATCATCTGCATCATCATCCGCATCATATCTCCGTTAGTGGGCTCCCGCTCAGGCTCCTCGTCATGAGGGGGCGCACCACTACCACCACCACGGGTGATTCGCCTTCCTGCCATCTAATGACACAGAAACAATTAGACTCATAGCTTAGGGCTCAGATGTCAAACTTATTTGTTGGAAAATCTTATATTATTATCGTTATCCTGATAATTGCAGTTACAGAAGGACCTGCATGGGCCACCACTAAAATCTGTCACGCCCCGCTTCCCTAAAATGGAGGCGAGACGTGAGAATGTCCGCTCAAGCATGGAGCTGTGAAGCTGCACGCCTGATAAGCGTAAATTTAGTATAAGCAGGTCCCTGTAATTGCAAACGAAACAACAACAATAATAATAATAATATGAGACGGATATCAAATACCAATCCCACAGTTTGTCCACAAAATATTCAACATCACAGAAAAGCCACCAGGCTAAAAGAAAGAGTCTAAAGGCCCAGAACAAGGCCAAACAAAAATACAAACATAACAGAGTATCAAACTAGGTGCCACGCACCGACAACCTAAGCAATCTAACAAAACTAGACGTAGACACTAAGACTGATCTCCAGTGTCTACGAAGTCCTCGTCCAACACGGGCGCAAGCTCGGCGTCCACAAACACCTCACCCTCAGCAAGTAACTCTGGCTCGGGGTCTAACATGTGTCACCCAAAAGAGAAAAGGGGGCACATGTCAGCAAGTCTAAAAGACTTGGGCAAGGAAACTGAAAGTAACTAACAACCTAGCACTTACAACATTAAACAATGACATGACAGTTTAGTTGATGCAGCAGTTTAAAAGAGAGACAAGAACACACGATGTAGCGAAAGCTACCAATTCACTAATCACTTTTCATTTATCACTGTTTATCACTTAGTGCATAGAGAGTCCACCTGCTGGCCAGCTCGTGGCTCAGGCCGCTTATCTCTTATCACTATTAATCACTTGTACACTAGAGATTTCGCCTGCTGGCTGGAGTGGCGGATCAGGCCAACTCGGGGCTCAGGTGGCCGCATATCTCTTACCCCACCCATATGTGTCGAGCGTTGGGGTTTCCAACTACAGGGCCCGCTTCTGGAACACAAGCCAGGAAAATAATAGTATTGTAGCGTGTGCTACGCAATCACGATGAAAAATCAATATGCAATGCCATGAACAGATATTTGCGTACCTTTAATAGGAATTGAACATGACAGGCAAAGATGCAGGGATGATATGAACAGATAATTGCGTACCGTTAATTGAATTTAAACGTGACATACAAGCATGATGAGAGTGACGGATCTAGCTTCGTTGTCAAGCTAGGTCAAAGGCGTCTAGACGGCTATCCTTTCACCGTCTAGTCTCTTTTACGCTAAAGCAAGGGAAATGGCCTAAGACATGGCCCAAAACAAGAGATGCAAGTTTCACTTGCCTGATACCGGGGTTGACGAGTAATGAAGATCGTCACAAGCTAAACTACGGATGGATCACTGTTATGGCAAGACAATCATTAGAACAACGATTCTAAATCGATTTCTTATTAGAATCCTAACTTCTAATAATCCATTTTATTAGGGTTTCACAATGTCAATGGGGGTTATGCTAAAACTAAAGGAATCGAGTATTACCGTGAAGAAGCGGAGGAACGATGCCGAGCAACCACGGCAACGGAAGAACAATTCGGCTCAGATCTGGAAATGATGGAAAAATCTGGAGAAATGGGGTTTGATGTGGATTTTGGGGGTTTGATGAAGGTTTGGGGAAGATGGAAGGTGAGTTGTGACTAGGGAGGGTTTGGATGATGGAGGATGAGCTTGGGATGGAGGATTAATGGTTTGAGGAAGATGGGGGCTCAATGGGGGAGAAATTAGGGTTTTAGGTCGTGAGAGAGAAGAAGAAAACGTTTGGAGGGGTATTTATAGAGTTTGGTGGCGGCTAGGGCAAAACTAGGGTTTCCTGCACTGCTTAGTCGGTCAAAGAACAACTGTTGACCGACTAGTTTGAGAACTAGTCGGTCGGTTGACCAACGCAGACCGACTAAGTGTAAACAGTAGCTCCAGTCGAAAACCTGAACTAAGAGTTAGTCGGTTAAAGAACAACTACTGACCGACTAGTTTGACATCTAGTCGGTCGATGAACGTTCTTAGACCGACTAAGAGTAAACAGTAACTCGACTGTACAGAAGAACTAAGAATTAGTCGGTCTGAGTACAAAACTTAACCGACTAGTTTAACAACTAGTCGGTCGAAGGATGAACTTAGACCGACTAAGAATGAACAGTACTGATACCAAAAATTAGTAAAAGAGTTAGTCGGTTAAAGAAGCATTGCTGACCGACTAGTTTGCAACCTAGTCGGTCAACCAACGTTCTTAGACCGACTAACAGTAAACAGTAACTCCTGAATAACTTTTCAAGCCCGCTAGTCGGTTCAAGAAGGTTTTCCGACCGACTGGATCGTCATCTAGTCGGTCGGTGCCCCTTCTTATACCGGCTAACGTGCACCAAAAGTTCCGAAATGGAGCGCTAAGCTCCGGGATGCTTTCCTAAGTCTCCTAGGCTCATTCTAACTCTAAGATATCGACGTTATAAAGCCCGTCACGAATGACTTACTTCGAACACGCCGACCGATGGAAGAATCTAGAGAATCACGACGAAACGAATGAAAATAAAACTACGGAGACGGAAATGGAAATCACAACAAGGGAAAACAACCAAATATATAATATTCATAATAAAATCCATACACAAAAAACCAGTCGTTACACGGAGCCTAATCCACGGAGCAATACCGACCACATCAATGTGGTGGCGGCGGTTACTACTAGGGGCGGGAAGGACACTACTCCCGCCATGGTTCAAACCAAGGAGCCCGTGGAGGAAATTTTTGATGACAAAGAGCCGACTATTGAGGAGGAGTGCCTAAAACCCCGCAAAAAGGTGGAAATTCTGAGATTAAAGAGCCAAATGAGGAGCGCACCTACGTGCCACCGGTGCCCTTTCCACAAAGATTGGCAAGAGCAAAGATCGAGAAGCGGCTAGCCAAGTTTCTTGAGTACTTGCGAGGAGTAAGCCTACCTTTCTTGGATGCTATTGTAGAGATCCCATCGTATGCCAAGTTCTTGAAAGACTTAATTTCGGGAAAGAAAAGAAAGGAGAAGATAATGCTTGCTGAGCAAGGAACTTGGTTCACCCGGAAGGAGAAGGAGCCGACAAAATTCAAAGAACCCGGAAGCTTCCACATCCCATGCACACTTGGAGGAGTCCCGCTACAAAAGGCTTTGGTAGACTTGGGAGCAAGTGTGAGCCTAATGCCCCTAAGCATGTTTAAGAAATTGAATACGGGGGCCGACTTGAAGCCGACGGATATGAGAATACAACTCGCGGATGGTCGGGTTACTAGGCCGGTGGGAATTGCAGATGACATACCGCTCCAAGTACCAGGAGGAATTTGCTTGCCGTGCGACTTCGTCATAATGGACATCAAGGAGGAGAGTGATACTTCACTTATACTTGGATAGGGATGAGAATGGGCATGCCCAAAGCCCGTTTGGGCTTTCAATTGGGCATGCCACATCATCATCCCAACAAAATCCTTCACACAGCCTTCTAGGGTGTGTGAAGGATTTTGTAGGGATGATGATGTGGCATGCCCAATTGGAAGCCCAAACGGGCTTTGGGCATGCCCATTCTCATCCCTATACTTGGACGCTCCTTCTTAGCCACTGACAGCGTGATAGTCGACGTGAGAGAGTGTACCTTGTCTTTGAATGTTGGAAACATCGAGATGGAGCTTCATATCCCTAAAGCGATGAAGCATATTCCCTACCAAGAGGATGTCGACTACGTGGACCTCCTTGATGAGGTGATTGATGAAGCTATACCACATTCTATTGGCGCCCTACACGACGATGGCCTTGGAGAAGGCCAATTTTCGAGCAATGGAAAGTTGGAGGATCCATCGGAATATCCCTTGGTTGATGACAAAGACGACGCCGATGTCACGAGAATAAAGGAGCTATGCAAACTCTCCACAGCCAACAAATTGAAGAAAGCTCCACCGGATGAGAAAGCATCATCACCGGTGAAGAAAAAGAATGGTACAAGCTCTAGCTTGGGGGACTTATCCCCTAACACTACCCATGATGAGGGGAAGCCGAGGAATGCCCACGAGCATCAACAATTGAATCCGAGTGGCCTTCCCGGCAAATTTGACGGGCGCATCTCACAGGCGTCAAATATCAAGCACTAAACGAATATCTAAAGGGGGTCGAGCTCAAGACCTTAAACGAGCGCTTGTCGGGAGGCAACCCGACAATTTTAGATTGTTTTTAGTTGAATTCATCTTCATTTTAGATTTTTCGTAGTTTTTAGAGCCTAGAGTCAATAGAAATCGTGACAACATGCTCTATTTTTCATGACAGGAGATGGAGAACGAGAAATCATTCATATGGAGGATGACCATGGCAAGGGAGAGTGCTCCAGAAACGCGCTCATGCCTTAGAAAGAGGAAGAAACTGACGGGGACGGGAAAAACAGAGAATGGCGTAAAAACAAAGAGCCGAGGCACAAAATATATAGCCACTCGGCCGAATGAACTTTCCATTCAGTCGAGTGAAGACTCTACTCGGCCGAGTAGATTACCGATCAGGGAAGATCTACAGACCAACCCTCTGTTATTTTCTGTAGTTTACAGTGTTTATTACCACTCGGCCGACTGACTATGTCACTCGACCGAGTGAATCTGATACCCTACACGCTTCAAAATCGATGAGTGGCCTTGCCACTCGGCCGAGTGGAACTTGTCCATTCGGCCGAATGGGAAAAGCTACTCGACTGAGTCGTAACATATGGGAGAATTTCAAAAAAAAATTTACATAGCGCCACACGGCCGAGTGAACGCGTCAATCGGCCGAGTCGCCCATCTTTATATACCCTGCGGGCGTTGCGCGATTTCCAAAACACGAAAATTCCCAAATTATCTCGCCTCGCCCGCTGTCATTTCGCATTCCCTCGCCCGAGCCACCTTCATCCTCGCCCGAGCCACCCTCCTTCACCGTCGCCGACCGCCGCCCATCGGTCGCCGACAATCCCCGCCGTCGCACATCGCCGGTGCCGCCGCTCCCGCCACCGCATCCCCCCAATTCGCCCAAATTCTCGTTTTCTCTTCATTTTTCCTCAATCTGTGAGCCTCTTTGTCCAAATCCTAAATTAAATCCTATTTATATCTATTACCCCCTATCTTTACTATGTATTTTGATTATCATTCGCTGATTTCATTATTTGTGTTTCAGGTTAGCTTGGGGGAGCTTGGGGGAGATTCTGGAAGCTTGGAGCTTCGCAGAGGAGGCGATTCTTCACACTATTCACTTTTTGCTCTCGCGGCGTGCTCAGATATACTCGTTCCATTATTTTAGCACGTCACATTTTTATTTGGGTGGGCACGTCTCGTGTCACATGTCGCCCCGTCTTAGGCCACGCACTCGGGAGCCCGCTTCCAAGTGGAAGAGGTCAGGTGATCCTGGCTCCTCTTCCGCTAGGGAGGACTCCCCGCCACCTTGCCTGCCACCACCTACACAACCGTCTCCTACTGCACCCATTCCACCATCAGCACAGCCTGCCCCCGCGTTCGATGTGATGGGGATTACGTTCAGAGACGTCACTCAGCGCGCCAGATTTGAGCGTATCTTCCATCGATCGATCGTACCCACTAGGTTCGTGTACCTTGCTGACCTTGAGCGCCTAGGGGTCCTAGAGGGGCTACTCTAGTTGTATGACAACGTGGGGTAGCGTGATTTCTTATCGGTGTCGGCGGACACTTACATCCGTCCGACACCAGAGGTCCTTAGCTCTATTGACCGGACCCCTGGAGGATGCTCCTTTTGTCTGATGGATCGAGAGTGCGAGGTCACTCTCGACATGCTCCGAGCATTCTTCCAGTGGCCTGATATGCTCCTATTTTACATGTTTTATAGCATATCTTCATGACCAATTTCACCCTCCAAACCCCCATTTTATACGCCTTTGTGCTATTATTTGGAACAATATGACTTTCGGAGCGTTTATTCCATTTCAGGGATTTGGAGCGATATTGGAGCAACTTGGAGTCAATAAGACGATCGGCGACGTGAGAGCACCAATGAGACTCATGATGACATGCTCGAGGTGCCAAAGAAGAATACTGGAGCAAGGAAGGGGCAAGAGAGAATGTCACGCGATCGAGTTATGATGCGGCGAAGGAATCGAGGGACCCGAAGTGCTGAAAACAGGACAGCCGTCCACTATTTCTAAATATGCTATCACTTGGGATTTTTTACTATTTTTTGATATTTTTTCCAGATAATATACTTCAAGACGATTCCAACGCCACCAAGAACGCGCAAATAGGAGGTCAAATGATCCCTGGGGAATTTCTGCAAGTTGATGGTGCAGAGCTGAAACTGTTCTCAGCAGCCTACTCGGTCGAGCAGTATTCTACTCGGTCCGAGCTGTGCACTACTCGACCAAAATGTTGTTTTTGATGTCCGACTCGACCGAGCAACCTCCTACTCGGTCCGAGTAATGTGCAAATGAGGCTGAAGTGCGTTTTTAGTCTCCAATCAGCCGAGCAACCTTCGACTCGGCCGAGTAACCTCCTGCTTGGTCCGAGCAACCTTCTACTCGACCGAGCAGATGCGTGCTTGGCACGGGTTGGCAGAGCGACGATTTTGGAAGATTTTTGATTCCCTGTTCAACTCGACCGAGCAGCCGAACGACTCGACCGAGCAGCTTTGTGCTCGGACCGAGTCACCTTGGGCCCATAGCCTGGATTTTTGGAGTTTGTTTTTGGCGAGGGTTTTTTGTAGGGGGATTCGGGCAGCCGCCAGAGGAGGTTATTTCTGAGTTTTAGGGGGAGTTCTGTAGGGGTTTTAGATTAGATTTTTGAGAGATTTTTGTATACTTTTCTAAAGAGAATTTTTAGATCCTTCTTAGACTTTTGTGGAGACGATCTTTTGGGGAGTTTGGCTATGCCCTAGGCCCCTCCTTTGTATCAAGATAAGTATTTTTGCCCCTTTTAATTCTTTTATTATTTCTTTGTGATTTATTATTGTTTATCCATTCTTGATGCATGCAATGAAATCTTTGTGCGTTATTTTATCTATTGATATTGATATGCTTGGGTAATCTTTTCTAGGGCTAGGGGATTATCCCATAGATCTTAGGACTTAGTTGCAAAGTTGGGATTTTTATGATGCATTGGTATAATTGGGGTTGTATTTTGGTTGATTTAGCAAAATCCCTAGGAGAATTCGTACTGAGATCGTGCCCACGGTAGGTGGAACCGATTAGCTTAAGGAATATCATACGGATTTAATTAGGAAGTTACTGGATTCAACCGAGGCACGTGACCATGCCCGGCTTGTGCCTTGAGGGAATCCACCGACGAACTATATAACTAATTAACGGCTACCGCCATTGCGTCAATAAGAGCCACCAAAATACCTCGAAGCTCTAACCCACGAGAGTGGTACGAGTTGAGAGTATTCGAACCACGAGAGTGGTGAGATTATTGTAGATTCTTAATGCACGTATCGTATGCACCTGTTGCGAGAGCGGGGTTAATGCGATACGTTAGATTCATGATGCCCAGGCACATGAATTCACTTCCTAGATGCTACAATCCCAAATAAAACCAACGCAACGTAAGAGTTCTAGCCTAGCGTCAATATCCAACGGTCCTAGTGGCGAGCCCTAAGCCCTTATCTTTTGCATTTTATTTCTTTCTTTCTTTGTGTGGAACCACTTGCGTGCGACGTTGAGTGACACAACCTTCGCATCCATCACCATTACGACCATCCATATTCCATATCCACCAATAAACCCGCAAGTCTAACTCAACCTGGGAGTAGATAGGTAGTATAGCACCGCTTTCCCGTGTTCGATACCCGGTTGCCACTATACCGTGTGCTTGTGGTAAACAACATCGTTCGGGGTTACATTCCGGACGCATCAAGTTTATGGCGCCGTTGCTGGGGAGGCGTTCCGCCATATTATTTATTTACCATAATTAGGTTGATTAACCTGCGTTAAAAAATCCAAAAACAAAAAACAAAAAAACAAAAAAAAATTAAATAAATAAAACAGAGAGATTTTTCCCCACCACCTACTATTACTATTATCTTTATCTCTCTTTGTACAACTGACGTCTTTTCCAGGTTGTCTATTTTTTCTTGATCAGGTACAGTTGATGCAGCGATGGTACTTTCAAAGACGCGATCGGGTTCTATACGGTCCTATATATACCTCGCTACATTCTATCAGGATGATGGAGAGTCCTTCAAAGATGCATTGCGCAAGTTCGAAAGAATGCTAGGGATGTTCCATACAGAGTCAAACCATGAGTGGGATGGTTCCAGGCTATTTGATATTTTTGCTGCAAGACTAAAGGGACCCTCACGTGAGTTTATGAAAAGGATGCAAGTGTGGAAGTTCAGTGATCTGCAGCTGGCAGCAACTTTGGAGCAAATGATAGATGATGCTCGATCTACCGGTTCACTAACCGTTACGGTAATTAAACCATCCGACCAAGCATTCATCGATTTTGTTATGGCTAATGTCTCTGATGCAGGTACTATCATAAATGGAGTGTATGCTTCACTTGAAGGTGATCATATCCACCTTTACACCACTAACACTCCACAAATAGAGACATCCGAGCTGTCAGAGGAGGACACATATATGGACCTATTGAGAGGCATCGTGGACGCAATTCGATGCACCGGTCCATTAACGATAACGGCAGGTGACCCTTTTGAGCTCGGATTTCAAAATTTTATTACTCATAGTATCTCTTCCACAGGCACAATTGATGATGGAGTCTGCGCTCTAGTTGAGGGTCACAAGACCCACTTTTATACCGTGGCCGAGATACAGGAGCCCATAGAGCCACCTGCACCTACTATTGAGAGGGCCAGGCCATGCAATCAGGTGCCTCGAGTTCCAAGATCGAAACGAACACATAGGCATAGAAAGGAGAAGATGAAATTCATTTTGCTTAACATACCAGAGGAACCCGAGGAGGCAGCCAAAGTAGTGCATCGCGAGGAGGCCGAGCTATATTTATTTTACATATTGCATGCGGAGCTAGAGACTTTTACCAAGGAGGTCGTGCGTCAGGACGAGGACACATCCATTCATGAGGATCTCGAGCATCACCCTCATCCTTCAGAGCTTCTGCAGCCACCTCGTCCTTCCACTGACTCTGAGGACCACCCTCCACCCACCAGAGCTTACTGCTCCCCTCCAGGGAGATCTCTTCACCTCCTCGCCCTTTACATTTGATTCCCCTCCTGTGTATGATGATTATTATGATTCAGATTTCAATGACTTATTGCACCTTTTGCAGGATACACATACATATGATCAAGAGGTACAATTGGATGCATACGAGGAGGAGGGCGAGGAGTTAGCACACATGGACGCTGTTGAATATGATCAGGAGGTGCGCTGGGACGAGTCTGACGATGATGAGGAGCATCCTGACGAGACCCACTCCATCATGCCAGAGTAACCTGAGGAACCAGAGAAAAACAACGAGGAGTTGATCGACATGGTGCATCAGAGTAGAGATTTATTTCCAGGGAAGTGTTGTCAACCATTTTTTATTTTAAATACTATTGTTGATGACCCTCTCTAGAATACATTTATTTTGGGGAAAGATATTCCACATCAGATTGATGCGGCTTGTCTCTTGCAGGGTACAAGTGGAGTCCTTGGGGAGATGCTGGGAGCCGCATTACTGGAATCTGATGAAGCCCGTGGAGATACGTACCTGGCGGAGCCACGGAAAGTGCAGATAGAGCAGTTACCTGCACCGACAAAGATTCTGGATCCGTCTTTTGCTACAGGTGGTTCCAATCCAGTAGTGTACAATTTTATGCTTTAAATAATCGCGAATCCTCTCGGCAGCGAGAGGACCGTATATGATTTTATATGTTTTTTAAGTTTAATAAATTCACCCTTTTATGACGGCCACAAAAATCTTTTACACCCCGAACCCATTATTTTTAATAATTGCCCTCTTCATATTTTGATATGTCCCGCCATTTTGCCAACCACCATCGAGCATTTCTTTCAAGTGAATACTTACTTTCTTATTCTTTTGACTTGATCCCGCTTAGCGAAGCCGTGACCTTTTTGATCAAGTCATCTGAATAGGATTGTTTGGTATAAGCTTGGGGGAAATAGCTCTCATGCATCATTGCATGTGCATGTAGTTGCATTAGGATGTCATATCATTCATGTCATCATTTTTCATTCACCCCCTTTTTATCGTTGTTTCTCACTTTCTTCTTTTTTATGATCACATTGAGGACAATGTGAAGTTTAAGCTTGGGGGAGTGCATTTCCATGCCATTTAGTTGCATTTTTTCTTTATTTTAGGATTTTTAGGATTCTTTCAAATTTTTGCATCATCTTTTTGTTTTTTCCACTTATTTTCCTTTTATGTGTGTTCATGCATCACTTTCCGTGCATGTTTTTCTTTTATTTCTTTCTTCTATTTTTATTTCTCTATTTTCTTCCCTTTCTTTTGCTAGATATGTTCCATGTGATGTTTTATCTTATGCTTTCACCTCTATCACAACGCTACTTAGAGAATTTCATTATCATAATCCTTATAAGTACTTGAAAATATTCTTTTAATGATCTCTCTAGTGCGAATGCATGAAGCTTATTGAAACTGAATATGTAGAGTAGTATTTAGTATGCTTTCATTGGAAACACACCAAGATTCACGCATCACTAGAATTTCTGAAGCCTTGCTTTCATCTCTTATTCGCATTCTTATTGCATGCTTGATATAATTGAAAATATTACTGCTTGACTTCACTACTCATTGATATGATTAAGGATACCCATGCTATTGTACGAGTTTAGTTGATGTATAATTTTACAGAACCGTTTGTGCACACTTTTGAGTGAACCGAGCGTTATATCTATTAATTTTCCACATATACCTTATATTCTCTACATGTCACTTGATTTCACTCCCCAAAGCTATTTCTACCGCATCCATTCCCAAAAATTCCCTACAAAAGAAAAGCTTGCTCTAAAAGTCCAAAAACCAAAAAGGAGCCAAAAATCAAAAATACAAATACTATTGCTCCTACCAAAATCCAAAAAGAAAAAAGGAAACAAAGCTCAAAATTCAAAGAAGCGCTCAATTTTCATTACTTGGAGCAATACATATACTACTGGGAAAACCAAAACAAAATTCCAAATCCACAAATACTTCTTTGGATGCGACGCCTCAATTCAAGCTTGGGGGAAAATCTTTTGACCACATGAGTGAGCATGACATTAGAGTGGAGTAGTGCACGAACGGGAAAGTTTAATAATGCTAAAACTTAACGAAACAATTTAGTTACGGGGATTTCTTATGATTTGATATGAGGATGTGTATGTCTTGATTTTTATTCTATTCTTTGTTGCATGCTTTGTGTGAATTTCCACGCTTCAGTTATATCTTCTGATTGAAAAGTGTGTCGCCAATGTTATGCATATTCGATGCTATGAAACATAGGATGTTGATATAAACTAATTGTATGAATATTAGAGAGACCTCTTTCGTTCACTCTTAACTCTCAAGTACTTCGTTTATATAAGATATGAAGTCTCTGTGGTAGTGTGTGATTTACTTTCTGAGTCATTGTGATATGGTGAATGTTGATGAGAGAATAATCTAGCGACCCTCTTTTCTTCGTATTCCTTTTTGTTTTCTTATTTTTACCTCCCGGTGAGCTTCGTATTCGTCTTCCTCGAGGACGAGTAAGAGGTAAGTTTGGGGGATTTTAAAATGCTCCTATTTTACATGTTTTATCGCATATCTTCATGACACATTTCACCCTCCAAACCCACATTTTATATGCTTTTGTGCTATTATTTGGAACAATATGACTTTCGGAGCGTTTATTCCATTTCAGGGATTTGGAGCGATATTGGAGCAATTTGGAGTCAATAAGATGATCGGCGACGTGAGAACACCCATGAGACTCATGATGATATGCTCGAGGTGCCAAAGAATAATACTGGAGCAAGGAAGGGGCAAGAGAGAAGGTTGCGCGATCGAGCTATGATGCGGCGAAGGAATCGAGTGACCCAAAGTGCTGAAAACAGGACAGCGTCCACTATTTCTAAATCTGTTATCACCTGGGATTTTCACTATTTTTCTGATATTTTTCCCAGATAATAGACTTCAAGACGGTACCAATGCCACCAAGAACGCGCATATCGGAGGTCGGATGAGCCCTGGGGAATTTCTGTAAGTTGATGGTACAGAGCTGAAACTGTTCTCAGCAGCCTACTCGGTTGAGTCGGGTTGCCTCCCGACAAGCGCTCGTTTAAGGTCTTGAGCTCGACCCCTTAAGATGCTCGCTTAATGCTCGATGTTCGGCGCATGTGAGATGCGCGCGTCAAATTTTCTGGGAAGCCCACTTGGATTTGGTTGTTGATGTTCATAGGCGTTCCTCGGTTCCTCTTCATCATGAGTGGTAATTAGGATGAGTCCCCCAAGCTTGAGCTTTTAACGCCCTTTTTCTTTACCGGCGGTGACAATTTCTTGTCCGGTGGAGATTTCTTCATATTCTTCACCGTAGAGAGCTTGCATAGCTATCTAATCTTTACGACATCAGCGTCGTCTTTGTCATCGTCCGTAGAAGGATCCCGCGGGTCTCCCATTATATTGCCATCTATAGAAGATTGGCCCTTTTCGAGGCCGTCATCGTGCTTGGCTCCAATGGCGAATGGCATGGCGTCATCAATCACCTCGTCGAGGAGGTCCACATAGTCCACGTTCTCTTGCCAAGGCATATGCTTCATCGCCTTTGGGATGTAGAGCTCAACCTCAATATTTCTGACGTTTAACGACAATGTGCACATGAGGCTGAAGTGCGTTTTTAGTCCCCAATCAGCCGAGCAACCTTCGACTCGATCGAGCAACCTCCTGCTCGGTTCGAGCAACCTTTTACTCGACCGAGCAGATGTGTACTTGGCCCGGGTTGGCAGAGTGACGATTTTGGAAGATTTTTGATTCCCTGCTCAACTCGACCGAGCAGCCGAACGACTCGACCGAGCTGCCGAATGACTCGACCGAGCAGCTTTGTGCTCGGACTGAGTCACCTTGGGCCCATAGCCTGGATTTTTGGAGTTTGTTTTTGGCGAGGGTTTTTGTAGGGGGATTCGGGCAGCCGCCAGAGGAGGTTATTTCTGAGTTTTAGGGGGAGTTCTGTAGGGATTTTAGATTAGATTTTTGAGAGATTTTTGTATACTTTTATAAAGAGAATTTTTATATCCTTCTTAGACTTTTGTGGAGACGATTTGGGGAGTTTGGCTGCCCTAGGCCCCTCCTTTGTATCAAGATAAGTATTTTTGCCCTTTTAACTCTTTTATTATTTCTTTGTGGTTTATTATTATTTATCCATTTTTGATGCATGCAATGAAATCTCTGTGCGTTATTTTATCTATTGATATTGATATGCTTGGGTAATCTTTTCTAGGGCTAAGGGATTAGCCCATGGATCTTAGGACTTAGTTGCAAAGCTGGGATTTTTATGATGCATTGGTATAATTGGGGTTGTTTTTTGGTTGATTTAGAAAATCCCTAGAAGAATTCGTACTGAGATCGTGCCCATTGTCGGTGGAATCGATTAGCTTAAGGAATATCCTACGGATTTAATTAGGGAGTTAGTGGATTCAACCGAGGCACGTGACCATGCCCGGCTTGTGCCTTGAGGGGATCCACCGACGAACTATATAACTAATTGACGGCTACCGCCATTGCGTCAATAAGAGCCACCAAAATACCTCGAAGCTCTAACCCACGAGAGTGGTACGAGTTGAGAGTATTCGAACCACGAGAGTGGTGAGATTATTGTAGATCCTTAATGCACGTATCGTATGCACCTGTTGCGAGAGCGGGGTTAATGCGATACGTTAGATTTATGATGCCCAGACACATGAATTCACTTCCTAGATGCTACAATCCCCAATAAAACCAATGCAACGTAAGAGTCCTAGCCTAGCATCGATATCCGACGGTCCTAGTGGCGAGCCCTAAGCCCTAATCTTTTGTATTTTATTTCTTTCTTTCTTTGTGTTGAACCACTTGCTTGCGACGTTGAGTGACACAACATTCGCATCCATCACCATTACGACCATCCATATTCCACATCCACCAATAAACCCGCAAGTCTAACTCAACCTAGGAGTAGATAGGTAGTATATCACCGCTTCCCCGTGTTCGATACCCGCTTGCCACTATACCGTGCGCTTGCGGTAAACGACATCGTTCGGGGTTACATTTCGGACGCATCATGGCCCGTTGTCCCCGACCCAGACCGTGCTTACAGCTCCACGCACATCCCACCGCCGTCATTCGACACCCTCGCTTTTTGGACACGGATCACAGGATCTCCCCTCGCCTTTGACCCTAGCCGGGCCAAGGCCTCTGCCGTCCTCCACCCATGCCTCCGCACTGCACAGCGCCTTATGACGATCACTTTTCTTGCGAGGTACGAGCCCGGGACGTTGTCGACACCAGAGCTCAACATGCTCTCCGCGATGACGCGTTCTAGGGTCTTTGATGGAGGAGACGTTTTGGTCCCCACCATAGAGATTAATATCGCCAGTTGGTACATCGACCGCATCATTATTTCTGTCGGCGCTCGGACACCTATCTGTTGCGGCAGTCTGATTACCCTCTTGGCCCTTTTGTGCGGAGTTGACCTCCCAGCTGGCTTGCTGAGACCCCTGGGCCCCGTCTCACTCTCCATAGATGTCATGGCCCGGATGAGGATGCTACATCCTCATGGTCAGTGCCACTGGGTGTGGCTGCACGGTCCCCACGGTGCCGATTACATGATTCTCCCGAGTCATGCTCAGACGCATATTGGACCTGCGGGCGGGGAGTGGATTCCACCGATGGATCTCCTCATCCCAGCCGCATACGTGCTAGAGCCTGAAGGTGCTCAGCAGGAGCCCCTCCTTCCACCCCTTGACCCCGCGATCCATCGGCCTGCACCTGACCTGTCTGCACCTCCCGACACCTCTGTCCACACGTCTGTTAGTGTCGGGAGCACTTTAGCTAAGTCCACTCACATCACCACCACCACTGTGCCCATGTCGATAGATCTCATTTCTGCTGCTAGCCCCGAGGCGTCCCCCTACCATAGTTGAGTGTGACGAGCCTTGTTTTGCCTCCGCAGTGGAGACCCTTTCCTCATTTTTGTTCTCGACTCCTGGGGAGTCATTTTCTGCACCCTTCACGACCTCCCCAGTCGTCGACCTTACTGTCTCCACCGCCGTTGTATACTCCGAGAGCGTCGTGATGTTTGTCCCCACGTCTGTGTTACTGACCTTTTTGTCCGCCTCGTCGTTTGCCACCACTGCCGTTTCTGCTATTGCTCCATCCTCTTCGACCATTCCCGCGTCTCGGCTTCCCACTGAGGCTGAGCGACTCTTAGTGAGCACAGCACAATCGCACCACCCCACTGTCACACCCATCCTTTACAGTAGCCATGCGAGACAGCGCCGCTCTTCATCTGTTCGTCCTGCTCGACACTCTGCTCCACTTCCTCTCGACACCCTAGTTCAACACCTCCGTGCTCTAGAGGAGACGGTGAGTGGACTTAGAGCAGATTTTCGGGCTCTCTCTGCTACTGTTAGTGCTGTCCAGACCCGCGTCGTGATACTTCCCGGTATTCAGGCTTGCCTAAACCAGATTCTTGAGCGTCTGCCTCAGCCACCTACCCCCACCCAGCAGCCTCCACGACCACCACCTCCGCCATAGGACGGTGCTTGTGCACCCCACCAGCCTAGGCACACACCGGATGCCTTCCATATTTTTGCTGATGATTCACTGGATATTTTGAGCCTGCTAATTTTGCACCCCTCTTCCACACACGTTTTGGTCACTTTTTGGTCTTATCTGTCTATATCTTTTTGGGAGTCAGTGAGTATTTTTGGGAACACCTATTGTAATGCCCTACGTAGCTACTGCGCAAGTACTAGAGGGGGGTGAATAGTACTTTAAAATAATTAAGAAGATAATTCCTAATTATCTTGCAAACTCAACCAACAATGCGGAAATGTAAATATTGACAACAAATAAATGCAATCGCAAACAGACGATATAACGGGTTCGGATCCACCCAAGTCTCCCCGACTTGTTCCCGGTGATCCTACGTCCCAAACACCCGGATCCCCTCCGGATACTTGAGTTAGAAACCTCTAACTCAAATTTGCACTATGAAATACTTGTAGAAAACCTCTACAAGATCAAATCATACACAAATGAAATTGTGACTCCCACAAACCGGGATCACAAACAAACTCTCACAACCGAGAGTAAAACTTGCAATATTCAAAGTTAAATGAAATACGAAATGCTTACCACAAAAACCTATGCCTTGAGTAAAACTTACGATTTAGGGCAAAGATGATTTTGGGGAAGATGAAGGCACCAAACCCTAGCTCCAAGTAGATGACCAACAATGAAGCCTAGGAGGATGTTGGTGACCTAGAATCAAGTTCTTGGCTTGGAAGGCTCACAATCAATGAATCTCTCTTTTGAAATAAGAGTGAGTGAGAGATTCAAGTGAGAAATGAATGAGCTTTGAATGAGAATTAATTGCTTCTCTTTGATCTCTAAACTTCAATAAATATCAGCCTTGAATGCTATGAAAGCAGCCCTTCAAGTATATATAGGATAGAGGAAAGAGAGAGCAAAATTCGTGGCATTTAATGCTCCAACGGCTCTATTCTGAAGCAGACTAGTCGGTCAAAGAAGGATCACTAACCGACTAGTTCATCAACTAGTCGGTCGGTGATTCAACATGAACCGACTAATTGAAGAACAGCCAAAAGATGAAGTTCAGACAATAGGAACTAGTCGGTCTAAGAAGACTTGCCAACCGACTAGTTTCATAACTTGTCGGTCGGTGAGTGTTCTTTGACCGACTAAGAGTCAAAATAGTATAGGCTGAAATCAAGTTGAACTAGTCGGTCTGAGAACAAATTCCAACCGACTAGTTTCTCAACTAGTCGGTCGACAATCGTTCTTAGACCGACTAAAGATAAACAGTAGCTCAGGCTGAAAAACTGAACACAGAACTAGTCGGTCTAAGAAGGATTCCTAACCGACTAGTTTCACAACTAGTCGGTCAGTGAACCTTCTTGGATCGACTAACTGTAAACAGTGAATGAGCTGAAATTAGTCAAGGCATTCTAGTCGGTTCAAGAAGCATTGCCGACCGACTAGATTGCCATCTAGTCGGTTGGTTTTTCTTCTTGAACCAACTAACATGCACAAAAAGCCGTAAAATGAAGCGCGAAGCTTCGGGAAAGTTTGTATGGGCTTCTAATAAGATCCTAGCTCTAAGATATGAGCGTTATGAAGATTAAAACATAAGACCTACTCAAGGCTTAACAATCTACGAAACGAAGCTAGAAGACTATAAATAAAACTTGACGAACCGTCTTCAAATGCTTCGATTCGAATCTCTTGACTTCAATAATGGTCCTTGAGCTTCAACGAAGCTTCAAGCATACAATCACGTGCTTTGAGAAGTCTCGAGACGTCGCTTTTGATGTTCATAGAAGTTTGGCGACGATCTCCATAACTGCGCTACCAAAAAGTTAGTTCACGATATATATGTTTGTTCATCATCAAAACCAAATCCGGGGAATCAATACTCAACACCTATCTGGTACTATTTTGATCTCTGCATGCGTCCCCCGCATATCTGCATGCATCACTTGCATTCCCATCACATATTTTTATTTTCCTTTTTTTTATTTCTTTTCATCATGCATGCATCCTCACCCGCCCCACCCACATTTTTGTCTCTCGGTGCGCCACACTTTGCACATTGAGGACACTGTGCACTTTAGCTTGGGGGAGTGAGTTATCACGCACTTTTTATTTTTGTCGCCTTTTATTTTTATTTTCCCACATTTCTTCGTTTTTACACTTATTTTCACACACTTTTTCATTTTTTTCCATGCATCACGTTTTTCTTACTTTTTATGTATGGCTGCATATGTACAGTAGTTTTTGTTCTCTTTTATCCTTATTTCTTTTATCCTTTTTGCTAGAGATGAATTTTCGGTGATGATGATAACGTGGTATTAGCTTATCTCTATATGCATATTATCTTGTCATGCCATAGTTTTTATTTCAGATATCATATGCTATGTATTACCATGCATTTGAGATAGTAACCCGCCTTTTCATGTATGAATATGGATGAAATTCTTTTAGTAGCCGAGTCTGATGATTTTTACCGTATACTCTTCATAAAAACACACAAAGCTTCACGCATTGATTGCTTATATCTGGAGTACTCCTTTGCTTTCGTATATCACTTTTTATTGCATGAAAACTGTACGCTTCACTTTCAGGTTGATTGAATGTATGCTAGGCTGATATAACTGGATTAGTTTACTTTCTGAGATTAAACTGAGTAGATTACATTACTCTACTGAAAGTTGTCGTGCACATTCTATAGAGTGAACCGAGTGTTACATATATTTCTTTCTCCACATATCTTGAGTGTTATTTATATACTTAAAATCGTTGGTGAATCTCCCTTTAGCGATTCTTATATTGGCATTTTCCCCCGCTACAAAAATCTATGCTCCAATACCCCCAAAATCAAAAAAAATACTCTTGTATATCTTTCTATCTTTTGATTTGGGATCACAGTTGTGTACATATAAAAAAACAAGAAAAGAAAAGAGAAAAGAAGTTTATATATGATAACATCTCATACTCTTTCTCTCTTTCTCAGAAAAGAGAAAAGAAGTTCATATATGATCCCATCTCATACTCTTTCTCTCTTTCTCCCGTCTTTTATTTTTATTTTCTTTGGAGCTTCAAAAATGGGGAATAAGCTTATTGATTTATCTTTTGCCACCACGCTTATAGATAAGCTTGGGGGAGAGGATCCAATGATGTGAGAGAGAGTGACTACTTGATTGTGCATGACAACCTAAGCTAGGTAATTTTCTGTACTCGGTGAGATTACTAAAAGTTTTTACGAAATACAGGAATTGACACTTAGCGTATATTTCATGAAAGCCATACCTTTCTATTCTTATTGATCCATATTGTGTGATATCTCTTGTACTCCAAATAGAAAGCATTCAATTGAAAATTGTGTGGTCTATAATTATGTATACCGCTTTAGATGCTTCAGACGATGTTAATCCTAGAATGATTCCATATTTCATACTATTTTGCTATTCTTGGGTTTCTATTTTGAATGCATCCATATGATTATGATATTGAGATAAAAATCTTTGGCATGTGTTTTATATTCGCCATATGCTATATGAGTAAGCAAAACTCACGTCCTGAGAAAATGATCTAGCGCCTCTCTCTTTGTTTTCCTCCCTACTTCTATCTCTTTTATTTTTCCTTTTCTTTATTTTTTCCACCGGGTTCGCCTTTTGCTTGTCTTCCTCGAGGACGAGTGAGAGGTAAGCTTGGGGGATTTTAATCACACCATATTTTAAATCTTTTTTCTGCATGTTTTCATGACGTTTTGATCGCCCATATTGCGTTTTTCACGATTATTCGACGATATTGCGATGCTTTTCACTATTTCTTGTTTTTGTCGTATTTCAGGAAATATGGAGCGATTTGGAGCAAAAATGAGATCAAAGGAGTTTCATGCACTTTGAAGTGTCGCCCATGGCTTATTGGAGGACTTATCAGCGATAGAGGATGAGTGGAAGAAGAAGGAAATCGATAGGAGCGACGAGGAGGCGAAAAGGAGAAGAAAGGAGCCGAGGAGCACCTCACTCGGCCGAGCAAGATTGCTCATTCGGCTGAGTGAAAGATTACACTCGCCCGAGGGAAACGGATACCAACTGAAGATTTTCTATGTTTCCTCGGCCGAGTGAGAAATCTCACTCGCCCGAGTCAGTCAGAGAAATCAGACAGAAAAGAGCCAAAGTTACTGGAAAATCTAAAGAAGCTCACTCGGCCGAGCATGATTGCTACTCGGCCGAATGAAGAAGACTGCTCAGTCGAGTCACCCTGAGAGACGGACCCCTGAGAACCCCGAAGTTACTGTTATTTTACAGGGTATGTCACTCGGGCGAGTGACAAGGGTCACTCGGTCGAGTGACCCTCTCCGACTGCTGCTAGGAATGCGAATTCTGGGCTGCGCAGGGGCAGTTTTGTCATGATTTTTTGGACGATTTTGGCTTGTATTTAAGCTCTGTTTTTACCCTAGTTTTAGGAGAGACTTGAATTATTTTTAGAGAGTTCTTTTAGGTTTTTGACGGCTATTCTTTGAAGAAATCTCAGCTGGAGATCATTGGCTACATCATTGGTTTGTTCTTTCTTATTAAAAAAACTCATTTTTATGAATTGTTTCTTATTCGCAATGAATTGTGCCATGATTGTTATTGTTATTTCTGAGATTTTCCGTCGTTCTAGGGCATGTGGATGAACCCTATGGACCCGATCTTTTGAATTGTGATGAATTTGTGGATTTGTTGCTAAAATTGATAATGGTTAGGTTGTGATTGATATATTACGAGTAGCTAGGAATTCATATCGATTGGGATTTGCAAGAGATTGGATCCCAATTGATAGGAAGGCCTAGATATTCGATTTAGATTGATAATTGGAATTCTCTAGATTTGGTTTGCAAGAGATTGGACCAAAGCTAGGATTTTTAATTATAAATCTATATTAATATTCGTTTGCAAGAGATTGGACGAATACGAACTATCATAACCTAGATCGTAGCTCGAGTTTGCACGAGAGTGGGCTCGAGATGCGATTGGACAATGATGTCGTTCTTCACGCTAGCGGCTTAGGCTAGGGTTTGCACGAGAGTGGGCCCTAACTTAGGTTTGCTATAGACCGGTAATAGCGTGAGAGCGTGAGCTTGGTTCTACATTAAGTTGTGACTAGTTCACCTATATTCAAGCTTAGCAACAATGAAATCTATGATTCACAAGGATGAGAGACGGTCCGTAGTGGGGATTTCCTATCCCTAGACGCTTTATTATATTGATATTTCTTGCTATTGAACGATTGTGATGATTACATCAAAACTATTCTTACTCTCTTGATAGCTAGGTAATTAAAGTGATATACTGTCATTTGTCCTCCCTGTGTTCGATACCCACTCGCCACTACACCATGCGCTTGCGGTAAGACTACAAGTCGTTTTTCGGGTGTATATCCGGACGCGATCACTAACTTAGGCATCGGAGAGGCAAAGGGTTGGATCCCAACCCGGCCTTTCTGACGAGCTGCTCCTTGTGTAGGCCAGCCCGTCGTCACAGGTTGCGCTCAGCTCCCGCCTCCGGCAGTGCGGTCGTGGAGCAAAGTCCTTGCAGAATCGATTCCGTGGTCGGCCTTTGTAGTGCGTCCAGCCTCGTCACTACCCTCATTACCTATTAAACGGCCTACCCTAATCCCCTCCAAATCATAACCACCATGTCCTTGGTTCCCTCTAATACAAATTCATTGTACGCGAGCTCTACCCCGCAACACCGGGGTTGGGTCCGACCAACCTCTAAGGATAGATCTATCTAACATTTGTAATTTATAAACGCATGTTTAACTTAAACTACATACCTTTCACTTCGTTTCAGCAGAGTACGAAGCGTCTTTTTCATCAACATTTCTTTGGCCCCCGCGCCGCTTCTCCCCAGCCGAACTGCGTCCCGAGCCGAACCTCGTCCCGAGTCGAACCTCGTCCCGAGTCGAACCGCATCCACAACCAAACCGCATCCCAAGGCGAGCAACACCATTGTCGTCGAGCCAACCACTCGTCGAAGAAGATTTCACCTTGAGTGGATCCTTCATCAAGACTTCGGATCCGATCCAAGCTCCTTTGTAACTTTGCTAGAGCCCGAACAGGATCAAGGAAGAAATTTAGGGAGAAAGATAATATTTACCTTAAGCTTAGATTCAGGATTGCTCACGTTTAATAGAGCTACTCAGATCTGGAACTTGGGACGAGTTTCAAGTAGGACGTAGACCCCTATTTATATAGGCGGCTGACCCATCCCCTTCACTCCATATCCGATGTGGGACTAAAAGTTTTGGAGAAAAATTAATTAAAGTTTGTCTTTCATAAAGGCCGAACTTTAGCGAATTTTTCCTCTCTCACTGTTGAGCTTTGCTAGTGATACAACCTATCAAATCGAAGAGGGTTGACCGGTGAATGCGTAGGAATAAACGGCACTCCAGTCCGAATTCGTTTGACCCCCCAAACGTACGTCCAAAGACGAGACCAAAACTGTATTTTCGCTGAAAGATTCAGCCGTCAATCTGAACCAAACTAGGGTTCAAAACCCCCATCTATGGGACCCACCTTATGGGTCCCACTAGCCTGGTGCACGCCAGCCTGGCACGCATGCAAGCACGCGTGCCTGGCATGCGCCTTGCCAGCCGAAAAGGTGGCCCCATCTAAGGGCGCCAGTGATGTTTGTCCGGCCCATTTAGGCCGGGCCTTATTAAATCATGGCTTTTAAAACCATTATAATACATTTTTACCTTTCACCTCAAAATATCGTATTATTTTTGGTGTTTTGGGCTTATTTAGAGTCCAATTTGAGCGAGGTTTTCTTTGTGAATTTCACGGGAAAATTCTCTTCCACTTCTATGCACTTTAAAGTTTAAATAGGCACGCAAACATTTTGTGACCTATTAAAATACATTTGCATCAAATGTAATTAATCCCATTAAAAACCATTTGCATCAAATACAAATGAACTGAGGGCATACATCACTCAACACTAATATGGTTCTTAAATGTTGAGAATTAAACGTGTTCATGACCATCTAGCTGCAAGCATGGATTTTTTTGGCAATAAGATGCCTTGAGTATTATTTCACAATGTCCACACAAATTGTGTATCTGTTCCATGACTGTGTTCATGGCCATCTAGCTGCAAGCATAGAGTTTTTGTCAATGAGATGCCTTGGGGTTTCTTTCACCTTGTCCATCCAATTTGTGTATCTGATGCATTACTGTATTCATGGCCCTCTAGCTGCAATCATGGATTTTTTGGCAATCAGATGCCTTGGGTTTTATTTCACAATGCCCATCCAATTTGTGTATCTGATGCATTACTTTGTTCATGGCCATATAGCTGCAAGCATGGATTTTTTTGGCAATGAGCTGCCTTTGTTTTATTTCACAATGTCCACGCAAATTGTGTATCCGTTTCATGACTCATGGCCATCTAGCTGCAAGCATGGATTTTTTTGGCAATAAGATGCCTTGGGTTTTCTTTCACACTGTCCATCCAATTTGTGTATCTGATGCATTATTGTGTTCATGGCCCTCTAGCTGTGATCATGGACTTTTTGGCAATGAGATGCCTTGGGTTTTATTTCACAATGTCCATCCAATTTGTGTATCTGATGCATTACTATTTTTATGGCCATATAGCTGCAAGCATGAATTTTTTGGTAATGAGATGCCTTGGGTTTTATTTCATAATGTCCACACAAATCGTGTATCTGTTTAATGTTTGTGTTCATGGCCATCTAGCTGCAAGCATGGATTTTTTTGGTAATGAGATGCATTGGGTTTTCTTTCACACTGTCCATCCAATTTGTGTATCTGATGCATTACTGTGTTCATGGCCCTCTAGTTGCAATCATGGATTTTTTGGCAATGAGATGCCTTGGGGTTTATTTCACAGTGTCCATCCAAATTGTGTATCTGCTGCATTACTTTGTTCATGGCCATATAGCTGAAAGCATGGATTTTTTGGTAATGAGATGCCTTGGGTTTTATTTCACAATGTCCACGCAAATTGTGTATCTGTTTCATGATCGTGTTCATGGCCATCTAGCTACAGCATGGATTTGTTGGCAATGAGATGCATTGGGTTTTCTTTCACACTGTCCATCCAATTTGTGTATTTGATGCATTACTGTGTTCATGGCCCTCTAGTTGCAATCATGGATTTTTTGGTAATGAGATGCCTTGGGTTTTATTTCACAATCTCCATCCAATATGTGTACCTGATGCATTACTTTGTTCATGGCCATATAGCTGCAAGCACGGATTTTTTGGCAATGAGATGCCTTGGGTTTTGTTTCAGAAAGTCCAACCAATCTGTGTATTTGATGCATTACTTTGTTCATGGCTATCTAGCTGCAAGCATGGATTTTTTGGCAATGAGATGCCTTGGGTTTTTGTAATACCCCATATCCCAAAATACATATATATGTAGGTATTTTTGGGTATAGATACGTGGGTATGATTTTTGGGAGTATGCACGTATTTTTATTTAATTATTTTGGTGTAGGAATTATTTTTAAAAGATTTTAAACTCATTAATTGAATTTAGTAAATGAGAGTATTTGGAGGAATACTTGTATTTGGAGTGTATGTAGTATTTCTTCATGTATTTCTATTTTCTTAAAAATACAAAATCCCAATTTTCTTTACCATGACAACACAACACATTAGGTGGCATCTTATGAGCTAATAAGAGTACACATGGCTTAATTTTGACTAAGATTTGTGGAGGAGAGGATTTTAAGGAAATACAATTTTCAAGGCATGAAACAAAAACCAAAAATCTCTCTCTCCATCTCATTTTCAGTTATGGCTGAAAATTCTCCCCCTTTCATCCCCATTTCTCCACCATCCCACCACCTCCCTCCTCCTAAATCACCACCCACTCCTCCACCAAGAAATCATGGCTTTTCTTTATCATTCTAACACCTAAATTCCTCAATATCCATCTTTTGGAGGCCAAAGTTGGAGAAGGAGACTATGAGCCCAAGATTCATCAAGGATTAAGAAGGGCAAGAGAAATTTTTGGAGGACTTGTTAAGGTAGAAATTCTTATCACCTTAGTAGGGTTTAGTTTTAGAACTAAGGATTTAATTAATTAGCAAGTTCTTTAGATTTTGAGTAGAAATTAAGTTTTGAACTTCATGCTGAAATTTACACAGAATTGGCTGATACTTTTGTAGATTGCTGCACTTAATTGGCTAAATAGAAATATATGAAAAAAAAAATATAATGCTCATATTGTAGTCCTTAACAAATTTTATGTTTACAAGTTTTGCAAATTCGAACTGAAAAATAGCGTAAAAATTCAGTTTCTAAAACTGGTCTGTTTTTAGACAGTTTTGACACCTTTCAGTAAAATGATTAGAACTCCATGCACACTTTATAAAATATTATGATCTTGATGCCGTTGGAAATCTGACTTCAAGATCTTCAACCTATGATTTTTCTAGATTTTAATTCTGTCTGTAACTTGTAGAAAAATGGACTTGAACTGAACTCAGTTTCTGGTTCAAAATGCTGAAATTATACCTGTTAGGAGAAACTCCACCATAAATCACATATGTCAACTGAGCTTATGAAAATTGGTCAGTGAAAGGAAAACACCCATATCTACAACTTTCGTGAAGGGACCAGACACCAATTCTGACTGTAGATAGGCTAAAAGTGATATTATTTCTGCTGTAACAGTTTTGACAGATTCATATGCTAATTTTGCTTAGTACTTATCATGGTGTAGTTTTGTTTGAAGTTAAGTTTGTTTGTGCTAATCATGTTCTCAATGACATGCTCTTGATACATGTAGTTATGCAGATGGTTCATGAAATATTCGTTATGTCAATAATATTTAAGTTCAATTTGTTTATGCTTTCACATTAGTATGTTCATAACGATGAGTTTGTGATGATATTCCATGCAATTCTTTAATTGAGATGATGATGATGATGATGATGATGATGATGATGATGATGATGATATTGTTAAAAGTTGGTTAAAGCGGTATTCAAGCCCGCTAGATGATTCGTTGACAAACGAAGTAATATCTTGAAAACTGAGAGTGAGAATGAGGAATGTATCAGTCCTCCTAAAGGAGGGTGACACGGGTTTGGGGGGAAACGGGTAAACTTTAGGAGTTAAGGAGCGGACGTATGAATTATGATTTCTCGCCCGATGTGTTGCCCCCAGAAGGGGAGTTGGAGAGGGCTAGAGAGGCCGGTGGTGTGCCCGTGTCGCACCATAACGGTAATTGATGGTTTCCTCCGTTTGTCCGACAGAAAAACCGAGCTGGTCTCGCTCCAGTACCTTGCCCCGTTCGGGTACGGAGTTGCGAGAGGCCCCCTCCGGTGCTCGTGTTGCTGGTTGGGGTACCACTTTTTCACCCACCCTGGGTGAAGTCTGCCTCCTTAGCGTCCTACGGTTTACACGGGTTCCAAATATGTGAATCAACAACTTATAGTAATTGTCTTTAATTTATAATGTTGTTATCTCATGTCTCCTTACTTTTGTTTACTTTAATGCTGCTATCCCATGGTAACATGTTCTTATGCTTCCTTTCAATATCTGCATTTCATAATATGGTTTCATATGCATGTTTTGCAAGTTCTTATAACTAAGTTCGCATGTTGGAATGTGATCACTTTGATGCACCGTGAACCTTACTTTTTAGACCACCCTCCCCCAGATAGGCAGACCAGTTCTAAAACTGGGTCCTACTAGAGTGTTAGGAGTTTCTACTGGGTCACGCGTTGACGTGTTCCCGTTGACTTTCAGGTCTTGTGAGTTGGAGGTTGGAGATAGCGGCTGGAGCTTTGGAGTTGGTGATCAGTTGTAGTATTGGGTGGTGAGGGGTATGATGAGAGACTTGTACTTTTGGTGTTTCTTTTTCGGGTAGACCTTTGTACTTAGGATTGTGACAATGAGGATGTTGGAGGTGTATAAATTGGATCTGGACTTGGAGTTGTATAACATTATGGTTGTCTCAGTGTAGCTTCTCTCTTTTGTACTGATGGTGTATGTAAAGGTTGTCTCTTTGTATAAATAAAATGAAATATTGTACTTTTGTTATTTTCTCAGTGTTTTTATCTGTGATGGAGTTTTACTTGTACTTCCCAGCACGTGCGTATTACCTGCAGTATTCTTTTGTTCTCTTCCTTTCTCTCTTTCTACGTAACACTCGTTGATCTAGGAATACTTGGGACGCATTCGTACTTCCCGGGTATCCTGGAGAGCGGGTCGTTACATTTGGTGGCCCATGCAGGTCTCCGCACTGCGGCGTGTATAAGGATAGTGTGGGTAATGCTCCATATGGGTAGATGTATCCTAAGGTGGGTAGGTGATCAGCCTTATGGTAAAACCCTGGTATTAGGAAACCCAATGTACAGAGCTCCCTGAGGTTAAGCATGGGTAGTTGTTTGTATATACATATACATGTAGGGATGGGTATGTGTTTGCATGGATATAAAAGTATTTTAGTGTATTCGCTTGTATTTCTATAGTTATGTGTCTATAAATATATATGTAAATAAGATACACTATCGATACGAGTATGACTACTTATGTGTATTCTTGTAATTTATAATATAGGTGTGTGTATGGTAATGTTGTTTGTATGGATTGAGGTGAATGTAGTATTTGATGAGTGAAATTATGTATAAGACATATTATCTGTGCAATAGAGTATTATGTATTATCTATGTGGTAATCTATACTTAGATTATATTTGAGGGGTGTATATGTATGAATAAATGGATGTATATAGAGCTGTAGGTATGGATACTAAAGTATGATGCATTAAAGTGATGTTAGAAGATATATTTGTATATGGGTGTCTAATGGATGAGTGTATATATATATACGGAGTATCTGTGTGAATATGTATTGGTGTGCAAATAAATTTATGTTATATATGTTGGTATATGGATGTTTGTTGGTAAGTGGAAGTGGAAGTATATTTGAATGTATAAAAGTGTATGAAAGTATACATAAGTATAATTGTATGTGTATGCGTACTATAAATGTGGTTGTGTAAATTGACATAGTGAGATATGTATGTATGAATATAGCTACAATGGGATGTGTACCATAAGTAGTGTGTGAAATATATTGGCTTACTAAATGGTGTGTATAGATATACATAAGTAGGTATGCTAAGTTATGCAACATTGGTGTACTTATATATCATGTGATAATATGTGAGTGTAGTATATGAATAAGATTTATATGTATTGTGTATAAGAGAGAGAGAGAGAGAGAGAGAGAGAGAGAGAGAGAGAGAGAGAGAGAGAGTGTGTGTGTATACATATACTGAATTAATATAATCCTTGTGCTATAGTGTATATATATATAGTGTCGTATGTGTGTATATATACTGCATTGAATATATGTTACGTTGACTGCTTGTATGTAAGTATATTTGTGCAGTGTATATGTGGTAAAATATAGATTTACGTGAGTGAATATTGGATATGAATACATATGTATGTATTCTTGTATATATATAAAGTGAGTGTGTACTATAAGGTTGATACTATACATACATGCTGACCGGACTATTTACTATAGTGATAAATATTGTGTACATCCTTGCGTTCGAACTATTATATATATTTGTCTATATAATTGAAGTGTTCATACTTATGTGCTTAAGTGATATATTTGTGTATGGTTACCCACTTGATATGAGGTGCATCATATCAATGTGTATCATTATTGGTGTATGATTATTTACCATACATGCATCAATAATTGAATTTACCTACTTATGTATGTATGTTAGCAAGTTTGCATGTGTACCGGATGTGATATAATAGTATCTGTATCTATAAATGGATGTATACTTGGTTGTATACTTGATTTATACCTTGATGTATCTAGGTATATCCATTAGTATGTATGTATAAGTATACTAACTCTGTGACTTATGAGTATGATGTGTTTAAATATCATGTGAACACGTATGTATGTAGATATATATAAATACAAGGAGTGTGTGATTACCTATAGAGATGTATGTATTTAGATATATCTATATGTATCCAGGTAATGGCATATGTGTTTGATCATATACTTGTGTGAATCTTTATGTAAGTACATATGTGTTGAGTGAATAAGTGTATAAATATTGGTGTGTGTATTAATGCCTTGGGTGTATCTATACATTTTTCTACTTATTGCTATGTACGACATTGATACATGTGTCCATGTGTATAAGTGTACTAGCATGTGTGTACATATTAGTCTGTATATATATGTGATTGTTCTCATGCAATATAGATATATTTGTGAGTACATGGATGAATGTGGAATGTATAGTACTATGTATGTGTTGTGATGATTTGTCTGTGTGTATACCTATATTCTTGGATAAGAATGTGTATATATATGTGTATAATCTACGGTATAGTGCATGTATACATGAGTGTATAGTATATACATATAGCGTTGTTTGTATTTCTAGGGTAGGGAAACCCTTAGACTATTCAATCTCCGGTCAGACCTTTAGCATAGAAAGTCCGAGGGCGGACTTTGTTTTTAAGGTGGGTAGAATGTAATACCCCATATCCCTAAATACATATATATGTAGGTATTTTTGGGCATAGATACGTGGGTATGATTTTTGGGAGTATGCACGTATTTTTATTTAATTATTTTGGTGTAGGAATTATTTTTAAAAGATTTTAAACTCATTAATTAAATTTAGTAAATGAGAGTATTTGGAGGAATACTTGTATTTGGAGTGTATGTAGTATTTCTTCATGTATTTCTATTTTCTTAAAAATACAAAATCCCAATTTTCTTTACCATGACAACACAACACATTAGGTGGCATCTTATGAGCTAATAAGAGTACACATGGCTTAATTTTGACTAAGATTTGTGGAGGAGATGATTTTAAGGAAATACAATTTTCAAGGCATGAAACAAAAACCAAAAATCTCTCTCTCCATCTCATTTTCAGTTATGGCTGAAAATTCTCCCCCTTTCATCCCCATTTCTCCACCATCCCACCACCTCCCTCCTCCTAAATCACCACCCACTCCTCCACCAAGAAATCATGGCTTTTCTTTATCATTCTAACACCTAAATTCCTCAATATCCATCTTTTGGAGGCCAAAGTTGGAGAAGGAGACTATGAGCCCAAGATTCATCAAGGATTAAGAAGGGCAAGAGAAAATTTTGGAGGACTTGTTAAGGTAGAAATTCTTATCACCTTAGTAGGGTTTAGTTTTAGAACTAAGGATTTAATTAATTAGCAAGTTCTTTAGATTTTGAGTAGAAATTAAGTTTTGAACTTCATGCTGAAATTTACACAGAATTGGCTGATACTTTTGTAGATTGCTGCACTTAATTAGCTAAATAGAAATATATGGAAAAAAATATGATGCTCATATTGTAGTCCTTAACAAATTTTATGTTTACAAGTTTTGCAAATTCGAACTGAAAAATAGCGTAAAAATTCAGTTTCTAAAACTGGTCTGTTTTTAGACAGTTTTGACACCTTTCAGTAAAATGATTAGAACTCAATGCACACTTTATAAAATATTATGATCTTGATGCCGTTGGAAATCTGACTTCAAGATCTTCAACCTATGATTTTTCTAGATTTTAATTCTGTCTGTAACTTGTAGAAAAATGGACTTGAACTGAACTCAGTTTCTGGTTCAAAATGCTGAAATTATACCTGTTAGGAGAAACTCCACCATAAATCACATATGTCAACTGAGCTTATGAAAATTGGTCAGTGAAAGGAAAACACCCATATCTACAACTTTCGTGAAGGGACCAGACACCAATTCTGACTGTAGATAGGCTAAAAGTGATATTATTTCTGCTGTAACAGTTTTGACAGATTCATATGCTAATTTTGCTTAGTACTTATCATGGTGTAGTTTTGTTTGAAGTTAAGTTTGTTTGTGCTAATCATGTACTCAATGACATGCTCTTGATACATGTAGTTATGCAGATGGTTCATGAAATATTCGTTATGTCAATAATATTTAAGTTCAATTTGTTTATGCTTTCACATTAGTATGTTCATAACGATGAGTTTGTGATGATATTCCATGCAATTCTTTAATTGAGATGATGATGATGATGATGATGATGATGATGATATTGTTAAAAGTTGGTTAAAGCGGTATTCAAGTCCGCTAGATGATTCGTTGACAAACGAAGTAATATCTTGAAAACTGAGAGTGAGAATGAGGAATGTATCAGTCCTCCTAAAGGAGGGTGACACGGGTTTGGGGGGAAACGGGTAAACTTTAGGAGTTAAGGAGCGGACGTATGAATTATGATTTCTCGCCCGATGTGTTGCCCCCAGAAGGGGAGTTGGAGAGGGCTAGAGAGGCCGGTGGTGTGCCCGTGCCGCACCATAACGGTAATTGATGGTTTCCTCCGTTTGTCCGACAGAAAAACCGAGCTGGTCTCGCTCCAGTACCTTGCCCCGTTCGGGTACGGAGTTGCGAGAGGCCCCCTCCGGTGCTCGTGTTGCTGGTTGGGGTACCACTTTTTCACCCACCCTGGGTGAAGTCTGCCTCCTTAGCGTCCTACGGTTTACACGGGTTCCAAATATGTGAATCAACAACTTATAGTAATTGTCTTTAATTTATAATGTTGTTATCTCATGTCTCCTTACTTTTGTTTACTTTAATGCTGCTATCCCATGGTAACATGTTCTTATGCTTCCTTTCAATATCTGCATTTCATAATATGGTTTCATATGCATGTTTTGCAAGTTCTTATAACTAAGTTCGCATGTTGGAATGTGATCACTTTGATGCACCGTGAACCTTACTTTTTAGACCACCCTCCCCTAGATAGGCAGACCAGTTCTAAAACTGGGTCCTACTAGAGTGTTAGGAGTTTCTACTGGGTCACGCGTTGACGTGTTCCCGTTGACTTTCAGGTCTTGTGAGTTGGAGGTTGGAGATAGCGGCTGGAGCTTTGGAGTTGGTGATCAGTTGTAGTATTGGGTGGTGAGGGGTATGATGAGAGACTTGTACTTTTGGTGTTTCTTTTTCGGGTAGACCTTTGTACTTAGGATTGTGACAATGAGGATGTTGGAGGTGTATAAATTGGATCTGGACTTGGAGTTGTATAACATTATGGTTGTCTCAGTGTAGCTTCTCTCTTTTGTACTGATGGTGTATGTAAAGGTTGTCTCTTTGTATAAATAAAATGAAATATTGTACTTTTGTTATTTTCTCAGTGTTTTTATCTGTGATGGAGTTTTACTTGTACTTCCCAGCACGTGCGTATTACCTGCAGTATTCTTTTGTTCTCTTCCTTTCTCTCTTTCTACGTAACACTCGTTGATCTAGGAATACTTGGGACGCATTCGTACTTCCCGGGTAGCCTGGAGAGCGGGTCGTTACAGTTTTATTTCACAATGTCCACGCAATATTTGTATCAGCTGCATGCCTGGGTTCAAGGCAATCTTGCTGCAAGCTTGGATTTTTTGCAAATGAGCGGACTTGGGGTTTATTTCATAATGTACGTGCCATTTGTATATCTGTTTTATGACTGTGTGAATGTCCATCTTGCTGCAAACTTGGATGTTTTTTTATAATAGCCCAATGATGAAAACATGAATGCGTTGAAATACATTCTTAATTTCCCAATTAATTGGAAGGCTGGCAGGATTGTAATGGCCCAGAGTGTCATATACGCAGGGCCTATGCTTTTGTGTGAATATATAGTGTATATCTGTGTATTATGTATTGTGTATATGCATATATACAAGTGAGTACATATTTGTGTGTCCTTTATATAGTTGGTTGTGCATGTAGTGTGTGCAGTGAACTATGAAGTGGTATTGTAATATTGTATGATAGTGTGGAGTATACAAGTGAGTACATATTTGTGTGTCCTTTATATGGTTGGTTGTGCATGTAGTGTGTGTAGTGAACTATGAAGTGGTATAATAATATCGTATGATTGTGTGGAGTGGTCCTAGTAATTAGACTTACTATTAGTGGTATTAATTTAATTGATGCTAATGGTGGATTCTTATTGGTTGCTTGCATGGTTGCCCATGGATGCTCGTTGAATGCTTGTGTGTTAGTAATATAGTGTGTTTAGTAATTGGGTGTAGAGTACATGCATGTATGGTAAGGTGATGCTTGGGTATGTGATGCATGAATGTGGTTATGTGATGGTATGTGTATGTGTATGAATGGGCGTGTATGATTGTTGTAGAGGGATTAGGGTTAAGGTTAGTAGTATTCTTGTAATTAATAGGAGAGTGTGAGAAGTAATGGCTTACTTGTAATTAAGTTTGGGTGGGTGTGTATAGTGGGAGAGATATCTGTGGAGGATGACATACTTGTAATTAAGGAAGTAAGTTGGATGTCAATTATGAAGGAATATGAGTAATGTCAAATTTGTAAATAAGAGGATTCTTAAAAGAAATATCTTTGATTACTTGATTCTTCTACATTCCACACTCTTCTCTTCACTTTTCTTTTCTTTCTTTTTATTTGGGGAATGACAAACTTGTAAATATTACTTCTTGACTCTTCTACTTAATTCTTGGCTCTTCTACTCTCTTCTCCCAAATTCTCCTCGTTTATAAACTTTTCTAAAAATATCTCTCTCCATCTCATTACCAAGCTTGACCGAAATTTTAAAGGAAGAGGAGAAAGAGAAAGAGAAAGGAAAGAAGAAGAAGAAGAAGAAGAGAAGAGAAGGAAGAAGGAGAGGAGATTGAAGAAGGAGGAGCCATATGGATCTGGGCTACCCACGTGTCTCTCATCACCCCTAATGTAGGATTGCCATCTCAACTAGTGTTAGAGTTGCATGTTTAGTTTCATAAGAAAGCTTGCATCTTTATTTATCCAAGATAACTCATGCACCGTTCTTATATAATCCTTCTTATGATGGTTGTTGTTGTTGTGGTTTTAACCTTTTCTTAAGTCAATTCCGAGTTTTTGGTGATTTTGTGCGGTGAGCAATTCTGAGTTTTTGGTGGTTGTGCGCGGTGAGAAATTATGAGTTTTGGGTGATTTTGTGCGGTGAGCAATTCTGAGTTTTGGGTAGTTTTATGCGGTGACCAATTCTGAGGTTTGGGTGGTTTTGTACGGTGAGCAATTCTGAGTTTTGGGTGGTTGTGCGCGGTGAGCAATTCTGAGTTGAGCTGTTGTGCGCGGTGAACAAATCTGGACAGATTTATATGCTGATTGTTTTGCCTAGTCCTTCTAATCTAGAATTGAGTTTGCTTTGAAACTTTTATGGCCTAAAGATTGGACTGTTATCTACAATTTTTATATTGTGAACTTTTACTAATTCGGACTGTAATTAGGGCTAACAATTATGTCTTGCTAACATGTCTGTTTTTATCCAATCTAAACACATTTTACTAAAACAGGGAGCAGTCCCTCAATACTTGATGAAATTGTGTGTTCTTGGTCTCGTTGGAAAGTTAACTTCATACTCTACAACTTTGTAGTTTTTTATTTCTGCTAGTTCTGCCTGCAATTAGTAGTAATCTGGTTATTGAGTTTGTGTCGTTTCTGTTTTCAATTCCAGCACATGTACACTTTGGTGTAAATTCTGTAGAAAATAGAATACTCATCTAAACTTCATGAAAATTGATATGTGAACTCAGGACATCTATATATACGACTTTCATTTAGATTGCATGGTCATAATCTATTCAAACACATGGAGCAATGTGCTCCTCAATCTGACTGTTTTGTTTTTCCTAGCAAGCTGAATTGTTGGATGTTGATTTTATTCTTTATTTGTGGTTAATTTCAATGGATTTGTTGGGGGGGCTTGATGTTGTTTGGTTGGTATATGGAAGATGAGAAGGTGGAAGTGAAGTACTTGCCTTTCTTTTATTAATCATGGATTTTAGCGTTTATGTTTTGTAACATGCTTTTGGACATGGATGCTTACACATGGTGGGAAGGATGTGGTGGACATGGCATGCATTTATGTTGGGTGGTAAGGTGGTATGGTTTGGGGTGGTATGGTGGGCATGGCACGATGTGCATGCCACCTTGATATGATGTTGGAAATAAGATGTTGGAAATGTGAATTATCTTTTACATGAAGGCATGCCAGGATGACCCATGAACCATGCATGTATAAGGCCATTGTCCCATAGCCATGAGAGACCATCTTGTACCTTAAGTCTCATTTTGTATCTTGATTGATGTTGTAGCTCACTTCACCTTTGTAGCTCTTATAACTTGTCTTATGTTTCATTATGATGCTTGATGTTTATGCCATGTCATACACATTGTCTGTTGACGTGCACCTTTTCCTCACTTCATGTAAGGGCTAGTTGGGGCATGGTATTCCTACTGGGTCACACTTTGACGTGCCACACCGTTAACTTTTCAGGTTCAGGTGTTACAGTTGGTTGGTGGCTATGAGGTGGAACGGTGGAGTTCTGTGGATGAGTTAGGTAAGAATGGCGAGGGGAGATGAGAGGGTGTTTGTACTTTTGGGGTTTTGTTTGGGTGGTGACGAGATGATAGAGATGGATGTATGAACAGATGGATGATGCATAAGAAATCAGACTTTTCTTTAGGTTTAGTTGTTGTGCAGTTTCCCGCTGTGTTTCTTTCTGTGTTTATGTTATTAGTTGTTTGGTTGTGCTTTGAGAACATTACAGGTACTATCCCAGCAATGCGCAGTGGAGCTGCTTGAGTTTTTTGTATTTTCCTTCGTAACACTCGCTGCTCCGGGAGAAACTGGGACGAATTTGTACTTCCCGGGTATCCTGGGGAGCGGGGCGTTACAAGGATGGTTACTATATTGCATATCTGTTTCATTACCGTGTTGCATGCATGCCTTGCCGTACCAACTTAAACCAAAAGAACAGGCCCAAAAATGAATGGTTGGTGTCATTCCCTATTTTGCACTATACGTGTATTCTACTGAACACACGTGGTATTTCTACCTATGATACATACGTGGGCATGAAATAAGCGTAGATATCGATGTATGTGACATAGTGCAAGTGGGATTAGGCCGTAATACGTGGCTAAGGGAAGAGAATGAGAAATGTGAATACGGGAGAAGTGCAAATGACGGCGTGGGTGTAAAACAACAGGAATGTGTTAGACGTGTGTGTGTGAAGCATGTATGCATGCATGGATGTGCGTGGATGTGTGTAGGAAGAGCCATGCGAGTGTGAAAGGAGTTAGGGGTCAATGGCAACCCCCGTAAATTTTTAGAAAGGCGAGTGGCAAAATGGTCATTTGGACTAAAGCTGCTGTGCGTACATCCTAAAGTGGTGTGTGCATAAAATAATGGCAAGCTTGTAAATACCTAGATGATGGGGGATATTTTGGTCATTTCCTCATGGAATATTCCTTTCTTGGAAGAGAAGAAAGAAATAAGAAAAGAGAAGAAAAGAAGAGAGATAACTATAAACCTCTCTCTCTCTTTCATTTTCTCCCCACCTTCTATCTCCCCTCTCCCCTTTCCCCCTCCATGTTGCCATGGCCGAAATTCTCCAACAAAAAAAAGAAGAAGAGGAGGAGGAGAAGAGGAGGATGAGGAGGAGGAAGAGAAACAGAAGAGGAGAAGAAAGAACTCTATTGAGGTAGGAATCAAACTTGGATTTGAAAATTTAATTAGGGTTTCATTTTATCATGTTTTTATACCATGTTTTATCAATATGAAGATGTGGTAATCAAATTAATGTGCCATGATTCAATTTTCATGAATTTTCCCTTGAAAATTCTTAGCAAAGTTACCCCCTTTGAAATTCTGAAATCTTAATGTCTGTTGTTGACTTGATTCTGGTTACTGTAACCCGAATTAGGGTTCGAAAAAATATATATCCATGTAGATCATGAAGTTCTACCCCCAAAAGCATATAAATTTTGATATATGTTCAATTCAGAAATTAGGAGCAAAAATTCCATCTTTACAACATGTCTGTTTGATTTTCAGTTTTGACACAGTTTAGCAAAATTGACCTAAACACCCGCACACACAATGTAATTTTATGTTCTTATTCTTGTTGGGAAGTTAACAAGTTTTTCTAAAATTTCATCACAGTGCTTATATGTTGAATTTCTGGCTGCAACATGCCCAAAATTGGCTTTGAATACAGACCCTGAAATCTGTCTGAAAAACAGATTTGACACACTTTACCAAATAATTCACTATAAATCATATACTTAATATTTTTGCCTGAAAAGTAATCTGTGAATCCAGGACTAACATATCTATAACTTTTATTTAGGAAGTTTTGCTAAATTCTGACCATAATTGGGTGATATGATCCATCTTTTATGACTGCATGTGTATTTCCTGCAAGCTAAATGGATAAGTGGTGGGATGAATTGTGCATTGTTGCTAATCCATCCTCTATGATACATGACTATTGTTTTTACATGGAATATATGCTAATAATATGTTTTATTAATTGGTTTGCTAATGTGATTACAGACATACACGTCACGCCCACCACGTGTTTGTGAATATGCCTAAGTGAAGGCAAATGTCAGAAATGCGAGGAATACTCAATCATATGGTTATGAAATGAGATTTGATATGAACATGTAATGTTGGAAGCATGTAATGCATGGTACCTTATGTGATGTGATGATGTGTTGATATGATTACAATGGAGGGCATGACACTTCGGTGCATGACCCATGTTGATATGGATATGGAATGTGATGCCATGCAATATGACTCATTCATTACTAAAATGATAAAATGAAACTCTTGAATGTCTCAGTCCTCTCTAACGAGGGTGAGTTAGCAAAACCGGGGTTTAGGTGGGATTTGAGTAAATTGTGGATATGAGGACTGGTCTGAGAAGTTGTGAGGAAATGATTATGTGATATGTGATGTTTATACCCAACTCGTCTTTACCAGGAGTGGAGGGGATATTTATACACACTCGGCTTTACCGGGAGTGGAGGGGACATACAGAGGTTGTGTTATTATGTGGAGATCCTCACTCCTGCCATGGACGAGAGAGTTGAGAAGCCCGGTGTCGTACAGTGCCCGTGTCCACTGCGTCGTGTGCTATATTCACCCCAAATTTGGGGTGAAGTCCATGTCCAGGTATCACACAGTTTACCCAAGTTCCCAAATAAATAAATTAACAGGCAAGTGTTCTATATGTTGCTTCTTCTGTTTGCAACGCCTCCCTTCCCTTTGCACGCTTGCTTATGAAACTATGGTTACACATGGCATTTGTGATTCATAGTATATGTTGTGTGGACACTTGTATTATTATTCGTGCTGACCTTTTTCTTGCAGTAGCTCGACATCGAACTGCAGGTATAATTCCTTACTTAGCTGTTTACTTTTCGTCACATTATTTAATTTGCACGTCTTATTTATCTTAACTTTCTTTGTGGTTGATAACCTTAAATTAGTGTTCCAAATCCAAGTTGGTTCCTACTGGGGCACGCATTGACGTGCTCCTCCCTATTTTTCAAGTAGCAGGGGTAGCATGGTTGGTGATGACTTGGAGTGGGTTTCAGGAGTAGCAGCTGTAACTTGTAGTGTGACATGGTTGTCTTGGGAGTGGAGATTGACGGTGTATATGTAGTGGTGTACTTGGACTATGTATATAAATGAAGGTTGTTATATAAATGTGTTGTTGTTGTTCTATGTTATCTATGATGATGCTTGATATTATTGTGGAGCTTCACTTGTACTATCCCAATATGTACGCAGTGACCTGCAAGTTCTGTTTCTCATTTTCATCTCTTTTCTCTCATCACCCTCACTCTTCAGGATACTTGGAGGAAAAAAATGTAGTTAAAAATTTCCGGGTATTCTGGAGAGAGGGGCATGACAGTTAGTAATAATATTACCTAGTGAATTTATGTGCTTGTCTTGGGTTGATAAGGAAGGAACAACTGCCATCAACCTAGTTGGGAAAATGATAAATATAAATCACTGAGGGCTATAAAAATAGATTTTGTCATGCTCTTTGATATGCTAAAAGTTTTGTATTTGCATTTGGGTTTTGCGGCACTTTTGCCTGGTTTTCGCCGTGGTTCTTGACTTTACTTTGCTAGGTTTATGAAAAATGTAAATGCTATGGTTTTTTCCTTGTCTTTTACTGTGCTAATTACTGAAAGATGTCAGCAACGTTTATATCCGGTGGTATTATATTTTCATAGGTACGCCATTAACTCACACTTTTCACATCATTTATCCATTTCTTTTCCATGTACATTACTTGTTGTTAATTGTGTTTTTGTTTATGCTTGTCCATGTACAAATGAGTATATGCTCCAACTCGTCTATTCGCTCCCGTCATTGGGATGCGAACAGTGTACCTGAGTTGGATGCGGATGCTGCAGGCTACAAGATATGCCACTGTGGTTTGAGGGTACAGAGGAAGACTTCATGGACACGTTTAAACCCAGGCAAGAGGTTTTGGAGCTGTCCGTCTCGCATGGAAAGATGCGATTTCTTCGATTGGAAGGACCCCCCTCACGGTGACTAGTCCACATTTATTATCATTCGTTTAATGGATGCGAATGACAAGAGTATCAATAGTAGAAAGCGCTGCGAGCTCACCGAATGGGAGGAGGCTGGTTGAGATAGAGGTTCGGTTGGCTACATTCATAGGCCAATTAGAGAGAAACAAGGAGAAAATGGATAACATGATATCCGAGTACAAATCAATTAAGTTTGTTTTGTTTTCTCTCACATGTCCAGTGTTTATTATTTTACTGATGGTGTTTAACAAGCACGACTGATTGGGCTTGTAATCTTGTTGTCGGTGCAAACTTTTTTCTTGTAGATACTTTGTGGTTTATTTAAGATTGTCTTAGCAATTTGTATATATGTTTCATGGATGTGTGCATTTCAATCTTTCTACAAGCTTGGAATTTTTAGCAATGCGAACCCGTGGGGTTTAGTTCTGAATGTCATTACTTTTTGTATATCTGTTTTAATGACCGTGTTCATGGCCATCTTGCAGCAAGCTTGGATTTTTTTCCAATGTGATGACTTGGGTTTTATTTAATAATGTCCCCGCAATTTGTATATCTGTTGCATGGCTGTGTTCATGGAAAGATTTCTGCAGGCTTGGATTTTTTGGCATTTAGATGCCATGGGGTGTCTTTCACACTGTCCACGCAATTTGTGTATCTGCGTCATGCCTCTGTGCATGGCCATCTTGACATCAAGCTTGGATTTTTTTGGCATTGTGTTGCCTTGGGTTTTATTTCAGATTGTCCATGCAATTTGTGTATCTGTTTCATGACCGTGTTCATGGCCATCTTGATTCAAGCTATGACTTTTTGGTAATGACATGCCTTGGGGGTTTATTTCAGTTTGTCTACGCAATTCGTATATCTGTTTCATGATTGTGTGCATGGCCATATTGCTTCAAGCTTGGAATTTTTGGTAACGAGATTCCTTGGGGTTTTATTTCACAATTTCCATCTAAATTTGTTGGGGTTAACCGTAGCACTATACTCACATAATAACACCATACTCTACAATTCCACTTTCTCATTCTAACTTTCTTCAGCCAAAAGAACACAAGAATGTGGAGTGAGCCTCATATTAAATTCTCAACTTCACTTTCCATCCAACTTTCAACGAAACACAAAACTCCAAGGGCCTGTTCTTTTGGCTGGAATAGAGGAGAGTATGTGCAAATTTACACTATTCATGCAACTCGGCTGTTTTTTGCGTTAAAAATCAAATTGGAGAATGGTCCAACGTGGCAACACTTCTTGGGAAACAAGTGGGCTGTCGGTATTCCAAGCTTTTTGCTTGGAAAGCAAATGAATGAGCCCTCGGGTGGTAGGGCTGTTGACGAACAGAACGTTCGACGAACTACTCGTGAACAAGCTCGGTACATGTTCGTTTATGTTCGTTTAGGAAGCTTAATGAACAAGCTTGAACAGATTTTTAGAGCTCGGTTAGTAAACGAACAGAGCTCGAACATAACCGTGTTCGTTCATTTATGTTCATGAACAAGCTCGTTAAGTGTTCGTGAACAAGCTCGTTAAGTGTTCGTTAATGAACATGTACCGAAAATAGTAAATTTAAATACATACTATATTTTTTATTATGCTTGTAATGGATGCTTGTAATGTGATATATGGAGCTATTATGCTGGATTTGTGTGTTTTTGTCCGGCAAATATTTAATCCTTTTATTTAATTGATTTAGTCATTGACAATAATGTTTAAATATTATTATTCCTGATTTAAAAATTACATTCGTTTGTTTGTTTGAAAATCTGTTCATGAACAAGATTGATTTTTGTTCACGAACATGTTCACGAACAAGCTCGATAAGTCGTGTTAACGAACAGAACGTTCGATTAACTACCCGTGAACAAGCTAGGTAAATGTTCGTTTACGTTCGTTTATGTTCGTTTGGTAAGCTTAACGAACAAGCTTGAATATGTTTTTAGAGCTCGGTTAATAAACGAACAGAGCTTGAACATGGAGTTTGTTCATGAACAAAACGAAGCTCCTTGTTCAAGCTCGTTCAAGCTCGTTTGTCAACAGCCCTATCGGGTGGGTCCCACTATCCCATTTCTCTCTCTCACTTCTCCAACTCACCAACTTTCCACTTTATCATTCCAACTTTCAAAACACAAAAGAACACAAGAAAGGAGAGCGGACACCACTTTATTTTCCAAACCCAACTTTTCATTAAACTTTCCAACCAAAAGAACACAAAACTCTATTTTCTCTCTCATCAGAATACAAACTTTCCAGACTTTCCCATTTCTCATTTCTAGCAAAAGAAAAGGCCCTAATTTTCTCCCTCAACTTTCCATCATTTCTTTCGACTCCCAAGAGAAAACAGATACGCAAGCCATCTCCCCCCCGTCAGTTCGCTGGCTCGATCGATCGCTTCAGGGAAGATAACAATTTTTTTTAAAAAGAGTTAGGGGTTCGAACATCAGTCGATCGAAGTCGAGCTAAATAGCAATGTCGGATGACGAAGATGACTACATCTTCATCGGCACGCCGATCGAGCGCGAGGAGGACACGTCGGCTCGCAAACGGAAGGCCATCGCCGACGCCGGCCAGCTTCGGAGCCTCCCCACGTGGAAGCAAGAGGTTTAACTCTCATCAAATCACCCCCTTATATCCCACTTGGAAAATTTTGGATAGTTTTCCAACAAAACCCTAATTTTAAGCTCTTTCGTTTTTTAACCAAACAAACCCCATTTTAAAAACTGAAATGATGGAAACTATAGGTAAGAGACGAGGAAGGAAGGAGAAGATTTCATGGCGCATTTACAGGTGGATATTCTGCTGGCTATTACAACACAGCTGGATCAAAGGAGGGTAAGTTTTGTTCAAACATGAATAGTTTCTTGTTGAATTTGGATGGAAAATACAATCTTTTTGATTGTATTAATAAATAATACGCAGGATGGGCTCCCCAGACATTCACGTCATCCCGAAAAAACAGGGCTGAAGTGAAAAAGCAGAGCATACATAGCTTTCTAGATGATGAAGATGTAAAGGTGGGCATGCTGGCTTCTTTTATTTTGTTCTGTTGGTTTTGTTAAACCAAGTTATGGTTTAATTGGACTTGTTGTTTGCATTGTGATATCGATGACCTATAGGACATGGGAGGGCATGCATTGGAGACATCGTCCCAGTTTGACACATTTGGATTTACTGCTGCGGAAGTTGCTCGTAAGAATGCTGAGAAAGAACAACAAAAAAGGTTAGTCAGTGTTCTATTTTATGTTGTCATTTGATTGCTTTGCTTATAGTGCAATATTGGGATTCAGGATAAACATGATGTCAGAGTTCAAAGGAAAAAGTTTCAGACATATTAAGATAGTGATGGGTATTGACGAATGTTGTCACTAGCAGCTGTGTTCATGAGTGTTGATGTATTGTGTTTGCTATAAAAGTAGGAGAGCTGAGAGCATATGAAACTTTGGATTCTTGCCTTGAATTTCGGCACCAGTCCCAGTGGTAGGCACCTTTGCGTATGTTGGATCTGGATCTAAGCCTAGGGGGTGAATAGGCTTATAAAAATTCTCGCGCAACCCACGAGAAATCACAAGCAGTTATAGCACAATCAATCAGGCGTAGAGTATAATAAAGCAGTCGCATCATACACAGACGATATACCCTGGTTCGGTCGCACCCACGATCTACGTCCAGTCCCGAAAGCAAATACTATATTAATAATGTAAGGTACAGCCTGTAGCTAGAACACCTCTTAACACTCACCTGGCCTTCAGTACACACACTCTCCAAGTGTCACCGATATGACATGTAGCAAGAGAACATGCTCTACACTAACTTAGCTCTCAGCACCTGCACGTCCCCACAGTGCGAAACAAAACTAATAATAGTATAAGCTCTCACTTGACTAGTCCCAACTAGTCAAGTCCCTCTTGTCTAGTAACCACCAAACAAGACCCAAATGTAGCACAAATAGTGGTAAAGTTTCCCCTACAGAGATCGCTACACTAATACAAAGATAAATAAACAGAGTATTAGAAATGCTCAGTAATGGTGTGTTGTCTCTGTCATTCAACGCGGCGTCAGATTACGTCTGACGATGCAGTAGTCGCCTGATGGCCCTTCAATAGTTTGGGCTCCCTCTCGATGAAACTTGCGCCATCCACCAAAGGTTGAAACTTGCGACACGGCTGGCTCTTGGAGATTTGCTTGCTCTTATCAAAGGTTTCAGCAGCTTGGATAATAGCAAGGGATGTGGCGGCTGGTAATTGAAAAAATGCTCTATGTGAAACAATGCGCACCTTTGAAAACAGGTACACCTTGTGAGATTTTTCCAAGGGGAGAACCAAAAGAAAATTAATTCGGCCTAGTCTTTCAATCTTGCGGCTCCCAGAAACAGAACCAAAAAAATAAAAAAAATGTGGCAGGTTCGTTTTGGGTTTTCAAATGGGAGGGTAATTTCTTTATTTGACCTATGCCTTTTTTTGTGTTTTTCAAAAGGTTTTTTTTGTCTGTTCGGCTCCTTGGAAATTTTTGTGAAGGGAATCAAATAAAACGTCCTGTGTATGAGCTCCTTTTGATTTTCAGAGGGGAGAGATTTGTGCGGCTTGCCTGTCAACAAAAACAAGAGAAAAAGATGCAGATTAAAAAAAGAATGCTTTGAAATTTGCAAAGAATAAAAACAAAATTGCAAGGGAGTTTAGTTCGGTTCTTGGGGAATTTTCAATGGCAACGTGCGCCTCCTAGTTGCTGGGGGAATTCAATTTTTGCTCAATGTAAATGCTAAACATTAACATCCTTTTTGGTTCAACCTGACAAAACAAAAGGAAAGGCAAGTAAAAGATAATTAAGTATTAATTTTAATCACAACCCCCCTCTCTCCCCTTAATTCTTCAAAGACCAGCCGCAACAATATTTGGGGGTGGGGGGTCTCTGTATTGGCCGGCCATCAAGGGTATTTATAGGGATTAATAAAAAAAACCCTAGGCTAGATATTTACAATATTGCCACCCAAGCTTCCAAGTCGCGTAGTTTAGCCGTTTAAGACAAATTTTCAGATCCGAAAAATTCTGTGAAAATCTCGTTGTCTTCCTCATGATCCAAGATCATAATTGATATCTTATAACGTCGTGAAAAAGACCAAATAGCTCTTCTACGCCCAAAGTGCCGGTTATCTCCAAAATGACCAAATTGCCCCTAAATCCAGATGAGCTTCGTTCATCCTGAAACACACTTAGCACACACATTAAAACGTTCACACACGTTTGTTATCATCAAACACGAAGTTAACAATCGTTGTATCCAACATACGTTGTATCAAACAATCTTCCCCTTTTGATGATGACAAACTATTATAAGATTTGCACTATCGTTCCAAATAATACATCGTGACAGGTGTGTGGTGTGATATTGGGAGGATGTATGCAACAATATAACACTTGATATGCACGCATACAAGCATGCAAGGATAATGTGATACAAATAAGCATGACATGCTCATATATTCATGCTCCCCCTTAATCAAACAATCAAATACCTTAATCAAACAATCAAATACCAAATCTTCCATTTTCTCCCCCTTTGTTATCATCAAAAGTTATAACACGAAGTCAAAATCATATAACATGCAAAAAGAGAGTAGTATTAACCACATCACCAACAATTGCATGCATACAATCATAGAATAATCATGTCAAAATCCAATGAAATTAAACAACTAAGATTTCAACACCAACGTGTACGTGCGATGATTAAAATTGAAGCACATAGGGAGAATCATTAAGAAAACAACCAGAACCAATCCACATTTTCCATATAACGTTCTATCACCTATGATTGATTTTCCACATCTCATTAAAAATGAGTTCAAGGCACCACACCCCAAAACATAGCCTATAAGGACTCTTAGATGTGGAGGTGGCAGTGCTTGACGAGTAAGTACACCAACGCTAAAGTTTATCTATAAAGCTTATGTTGGATACTCGTGGGTAATACCGTTGCCAAAGATTGTATCTATTTTTCATACAGAGCAATTATTATTATTCTTCATTTTTTTGTTTATAATCATAACATGTTTATTTGCTCCATTTTTATCCATGGCAAGGTATATCATATTCCTTAGATATTCAGTTAAGTTTTCCTCCTACATTCACATTCTCAATTTCATAAGCGATATCTCCAAATATGCAACAATTTTTAATACATGTGGAAGTGAAGATGGAGGTGTAGAAATCAAGTTATTTGAGTCATTGAACATGTCTTCAACATTGAGAAAGTTTGACATGCACATGTAGCAAAGGAAATAATACACTAATTTCTACATAGATATGAAAATCATTCATGAAGACTTCTTTTAATGAATCAAAGAGAAAAGATACACATTTAAGCACCAATTTTTTATTTTCAGTTTTTTAGTTTTTAGTTTTTTTTTGTTTTTATGCATGACGTACTAAAGCAAACATGAGATGCTATCACACAAAACAAAGAAAATCATGCACACATAACCATGCAACTAGTAGTACACAAACAAAACAAAAAAAATCACGCACACAAAAAGCTATGAAGGTATGCATTAAGTTCAAAGAGAAAGATATACCTTCGCGTCGCCGTTTGGCAAAGGAGCTATATAATGAAAACGTTCAATTGAAAACTCCTCGCCAAATCTCCATCGTACCTACATGGTAGGTGCTATGTGTGACTTTGGAATCCAACAAGGTCCACTCACGTTAGTCATCAAAGATTTAGGAACCCATATTTGTTTGAACTTAATGTTTTTGTTCCTGTATTTGCAATGATATGAAGTATGACCAACAAATCCACATGTAAAGCACTTCGCATTAGAATTTCCAACCTTTGTTGTTTCAATGTGAACTTTTTTATATTTTGATTTTTCAACATTTTTAAAACCATATCCTAGTCCTAGTATATTATTGCCATAAAGTTGATTTCCAAGAATAATTTCCAAATTTTGTTTTCCAATAGAAAATTTCTTTAATGACGATTCTAAACTAGCGACTTTGGATTTCAAATGAGCATTTTCGTTCACAAGCAAAGTACATTTACTTATAAATGCTATCTTGTTTTCCTCTTCCTTCCTTTTAAAATTATCTATTTTCTTTTTAAGCTTGTTATTCAACATGCATAATTTATTATTAAGCTCTTTAATCTCACAATCTTTTTCAGTTTCGAGCTTAAATAAATCTTGTTTTAACATGGTAATGTCATTTAAAAAGGAAGGGCAAGAAAGACTAGTCGTATTTTCATGGAACCTAGATTTTTCATTTTTCAACAAAGCAATAGTAGAATTACAATCAAGAAGTTTTTCTTTTAAATCATTTGTTTCATGCAATATGTCATAATTTTCTATTTGTAATTCACCATTAGACTTTTTGTAACCTTCTAACTCAGATTCTAGGTTCACAATAACATCTTGCATATCATCAGAAATACATCGTTGTCTATCAAGTTCAGCTTGCATTTCTTTGCATAAATTTATAAGATCAACTTATTTATTAGTGCAAGGAGTTACCTCATCCAATTCTCCCATTAGACAGAGGGAGGTGAAAGCTAAATTCTCATCCTCTTCATTTTCAGCTTCGCTGTCCATGTCCCATGTAATCATTTTCGCTTTTCCTTTTTCTTTAGCAACTTGAGCGATCTCTTGTTTGCAATGCTTCATATAATGGCCTCTCCTATTGCATTTAAAACATATGACATGGTCAGTAGCAGTCTGCGCATAAGAATTTTTAGCAGAATTAAAATTATTGGAACGATTAAGCCTGTTTTTCATTTCTGCTCTTTTGTGAGGAGTTCTGATGAATTTCCTGAAGTTTCTGACCATTAGCGCCATCTCCTCATCATCGTCATCTTCACTAGCTTTCAGAGCTAGTGGCTTTGGAGATTGTTAGGAACTAACAAAGATGAAATTTTTATTAGAAAACAAATAGCAAAATGGAAAGATAATTGAGCACAAAAGAGATGTGCTCTCCTCCCAAGACGCCTAGAGGACGTCCGCACTCGTCTACATATGGAATCACCACATAACAATCATCAAATTAGCATAGGTATACAAGAGAGGCTCCCCCTATTTATAATAGAAACTGGGGCAATCCTAGTGCAAGGGGGATTCGGCAATCTTAGGGCTAGGGGGATTCGGTCGGCCAAACCTAGGCCAAGGGGGACTCGGAGGCAAGAGGGGGCTGCGGCCTGGGCCTCCCCTCACGTGGGACCCTGCGGGTGTAAACCCGCAGGGGTGGCTGCGGCCGATGGGCCAGAGGCCCATTAATACTCCCCCCAAAGAGCCATCTTGTTCTCAAGGTGGAAGTCTGGAAAACGTGCCACCATATCATCCATGTCTTCTCACGTGCTGTCGTGCTCTGGTAAGCCCCTCCACTGCAGTAGTACTTGCCTCCCGCCTGTGTCACTCTGCCGAACCCCTTTTAGCAACTCGGGCTCCATCTTAACCTCTATATCTGCAGTAAGGGTCTCTGGTAATGTAGGGGAAGAGGTGTGGTTGCCAATGGCCTAACGCAACTGTGAGACATGGAAGACTGGGTGAATGATAGATCCTGGGGGTAAGCGCAATGTGTAGACCACCGGTCCTATCCTCGTCTCGACCTCGAAAGGTCCAAAATACCTCGGCGCCAACTTTTCATTCCTCCTATGAGCCACCGACCTCTGCCTATAGGGCCTTAGCTTCAGATATACCATATCACCGACCTCAAAGTGTACGTCTCGACGGTGTAGGTCTGCCCGAGCCTTCATCACCTGCTGAGCCCTCGCCAAGTGGAGCTTCAACTCCTCTAGAATCAAGTCCCTCTCTGCCAGGTACTGCTCGACATCTGATACCGGAGTAGTCTCATGACCGTAATGAAGTAAGTGCGGAGGATCCCTACCATACAAAATCCTGAAAGGTGTAGTCTGCGCCGTCGTGTGATATGAAGTATTGTACCAGTATTCCGCCCACTGCAGCCAACATGCCCACTCCTTAGGATTCTCTGAGATGAAGCATCGTAGGTAAGTCTCCACACTCCTATTGACCGCCTCCGTCTGACCGTCAGTCTGGGGATGATAAGCTGTGCTCAGCTTCAAGGCCGTCCCCTGTAGTCTGAAAAGCTCCTGCCAAAACTTGCTCTGGAATACATTGTCTCTATCCGAGAGTATGGACCTTGGCGGGTCATGTAAACGAATGATCTCTCTCACAAAAATCTCTGCCACTGAAACGGCGCTGTAAGGATGCTTAAGCGGGAGAAAATGTGCATATTTGCTGAGGCGGTCTACCACAACAAAAATGACGCTGTAACCACCCGACTTTGGTAATCCATCAATGAAGTCAATAGAGAGGTCCTCCCAAACTCTGTCTGGTAAAGATAGCGGCTGTAGTAGTCCTCCTGGGGACATGGCCTGATATTTGTGACGCTGGCACACGCCACACTCTGCTACCATCCTGGCCACATCCTTCTTCTGCCCCTTCTAGTAGACCTCCCGTGATAGCCGCTGGTAGGTCTTGAGGACTCCAGAATGTCCTCCTATAGCACTGCCGTGGAACTCCATGAAGATGGTCGGTATAAAAGTAGAAGTCCTCGGAATCACCAGCCGCCCCAGTAAAGTAGCCGCCCATCCTGCAAAGAATATCCAGGGTACTCAGTCGACCCCTGTAAAAGGGCCTCTCGTATAACCGCCAACTCCGGGTCCTGCTCTACCTCCTGCTGCAGTGGGCCCCAATCATCGAGGATCGACACCGTAAGTGCCGCTAACTCCGCCGCCGCCTCCCGCCGAGATAACGCAGCTGCTGCCTTATTCTCCAATCCCGGGCGGTACTCGATCTCGAATCTGTAGCCCATCAGCTTTCGCAGCCACTTCTGATGTTCCTCCGCTACCATTCACTGCTTTAACAGGTACTTTAAGCTCCGCTGATCCGTGCGCACTATGAATCTCCGTCCCAATAAATATGGTCTCCACTTCTGTATGGACAACACTATCGCCATCAGCTCCCTCTCATAGACCGATCGCAATCGGGCCCTCGTGGTCAACACGTGGCTGTAGTAAGCTATGTGACGCTGCTCCTGCATCAGTACTGCTCCCAGCCCATGTCCTGATGCGTCTGCCTCTACTACGTATGGTCTGGTGAAGTCGGGCAACGCCAATACTGGCACAGTGGTCATTGCCCTTTTCAGGGCCTCAAAAGCTGTCGTCGCCTCCTCCCCCCAGTGGAACTAATCCTTCTTCAATAACTCCGTCAATGGCCAGGCAATCGTCCCATATCCCTCTACGAATCTGCGGTAGTAACCTGTAAGGCCCAAGAAGCCCCGTAGCCCTCTGAGAGTAGTAGGGCACGGCCAGTCCAGCATGGCTGCTATCTTCGCTCTATCGGCGGCTACCCCTCCTGTTGATACCACGTGCCACAGATACTCCACCTGCGGCTGCCCGAATAGACACTTCTTTCTGTTCAAATATAGCTGGTGGTACTGCAGCTCCTGAAAAAACACCTGCAGGTGGTCCAAATGCTCCTCCAAAGTACGACTGTACCCCAAAATATCGTCGAAAAAGACTAGTACAAATCGCTTGAGAAAGGGACGGAATACCTTATTCATAAGGGCATGAAAGGTGGCCGGGGCGTTGGTCAACCCAAATGGCATGACCAGGAACTTGTAGTGGCCCTTATGCGTCCTGAACGCCGTCTTGGGCACATCCTCCCGTCGCATCCGTATCTGGTGATAGTCTGACTTGAGATCTAGCTTGCTGAACCAGGCTGCTTCGTGTAGCTCGTCCAAGAGCTCATCAATAACATGTATAAGGAATTTATCAGGGATCGTCTCCTTGTTCAGCGCCCTGTAGTCCACGCAGAATCGCCAACTACCATCCTTCTTCACTAATAACACTGGGCTGGAGAACGGGCTCACGCTCGGCTGGATCACCCCTGCCTGCACCATCTCTGAAACCATCCTCTCTATCTCGTCCTTCTGATGCTGAGGGTATCGGTAGGGCCGCATGCTAATGTGGGAAACACCCTCTCGTAGAACAATGTCGTGCTCGTGGTCCCGTGGTGGTGGAAGACCACGAGGCTCCTGGAAGATCTCCTCAAACTGGTCCATCAGCTGCCGAACCTCTCTTGGAATGGGCTGCTCTGTACTGGCCTCTGCGCCTCCCTCACCTGTCAAAGAGTGCAGCTCTACTAGGTATCCTCCTCCATATGTCTGGATGGTCCGAAACATGGTCTTCAGAGAGACCAAAACTCTGCAGAGGCTAGGGTCTCCCTGGAGTATCACTGCTCTCCCCTCCTCCTGAAACTCCATCCGTAGTAGTTTCCAATTTATGGTCATCTCCCCCAAAGTCTGGAGCCAGGTCATGCCGAGGATGACGTCGGTGCTCCCAAGTCTAGAGGTAAAAAATCTGCAATAATTTGTATCCACTGCATGGTCAGCACCAATCCCCTGCAAACTCCGTGGCTGCTCTCCTTCTTCCCTGTCCCCATCATCACGCTAAAGCTGCCGCAATCTGTTAGTTGAAGCCCCATCTGTGTCACCACCCTCCTGGAAATGAAATTGTTGGTGGCCCCACTATCAATCAGCACAGTCACCTCCTGGTCGCCGACCTCTCCCCTCAGCTTCATGGTATGGTTCGGTGTGAACCTTACCACGGAGTTGAGGGACACCTCCGCCACGTCCAGCTGCTGGCCCTCCAGCTCCTCCTATGCCTTAGCGGCCTCCTCCTCGACATCAGACTCGCCGTCATCGTCCTCCAACAGGATCACCTGGAGCTTGCGTCCCGCGCACCGGTGGCACGGCGAAAACCGCTCATCGCACCGGAAACACAAGCCCTTCTGCCGATTTTCCCCCATCTCCACGTTCGTCATTCGTCTGAACTGCCCCCAATCACTGGCGTGCTACTCTTCTCCCCAGTCTTCTCCCGGCTTGTCTGGGCCACCCCCGCCGGGGTACCTGCTCCTCCGGCCCCAGATGGGCCTCCTCCCGCTGTCTGACTACTGTAGCTGCTCCGGACCCGTCTATACTCAGTCTGCGCATCCTCTACCATCTGGGCCATCTCTATGACCTCTGAAAGCCCCCTGGTCTTGTAGGGTCTCACCGCTGCTCGCAGGTTGAGGCACAACCCCTTCAGAAAGGTGCCCTCCAATGACTCGTCTGACACGCCATGTACTCGCCCCGCCAGTGTCTCGAACCTCTCGATGTAATCGCGCACCGGTCCCTCCTGCTTGAGGGCGTACAACTGCTCGTGTAAGTTCTCTAGACGGGGGTCTCTAAACTTCTCCAGCACCATGTCCTTCAGCTCCTCCCAGCTCCTAATCTGCTGCCGCCTCTCCTTCCACTGGAACCATCCCAAGGCACGCCCCTCCATGCAGATCGTCGCTGCCTCCAGCTTCTGGGTCTCGGTCATGTGATGTGCAGTGAAGTACCTCTCTGCGGTAAACAACCAGGCGTGTGGGTCCTCCTCGGAAAATAGCGACATCTTCAGCTTCCGGACGCGACAATCTCCACCAAAACGTCCCTGCTCCGGCCTCCCCTCTTCTCTGTGCTGCGGCCGGTAGTGCTGAAGCCTCTCGTCCAGTGTCTCGTAGCGCCTAGGTGGCCCTCCTCCGCGACCCCCGTAGTCACCACGGCGATCTCCACGCCGCCCCTCAAAATCGTCCCAATCTGCGTCGTCGCCGAACTCTGCCTCGTAGCTACCCCCACCGTCAGAATAATAATCTCTCCCGCGTCCGTCGTCGTAGTAAGGGTCCTCCGCTGCTGGTCGACGCTCCGGAGGGTCAAAATAGTCTCCCGAAAACTGCCCGTAGCCCTCCTCGTTCGTTGTCCGCTGTGTGGGTGGCTCAAAAAATTCATCCGGGGCTGTCCGCGTGTTCCCCGCCCTTCGGGGGGCTGCCAAGGGGTTCCCGCCCCTGGCGGCCCCAGCTGGAAGCTCCACCGCCCCCTGGCGGCTGCCAGGGGGCCTCTAGCCCATCGCGGCAGGTAGTCGGGCCCCTCCGGGGCCCCCCGAGGGGCGGCAGGCCCTGCCGGGCCTCTGGCAGGGCCGGCGGGCCCTGCCGAGCCCCGGCGGGGCTTGACCCCGGCAGACCACCCTGCCGGGGTCCGGCGGAGGCGGGGAAGGCCCCCCTCCTTGATCTGGTGCCGGTCGAGCCCCGGGATGCACCGGGGGGTTTGGCCGGCCTTCCCCTTGGCCGTGGCTATCTCCGTTGGGGCGGCTAGGCCCGCCGCCCCTCCTTTGGCTCTCCTGCGCCTTCCGCCGTATTTCCTCGCGGTAGGCCACCCTCCATGGCTCCCCATCATCTTTCTCATCCATCTCTTCCACGTAAAGGGTTGACTTTGGGGAAATTCTCATCTTTCTCCTTCTCTTTCTTTAAAGGTGCCGCCTTTTGCGTCGGATTAGGTCTCCCATCGTCTTTGGAGTTCGTCGCCAATTGATTTAGGGCTCCCATCAATTGCACGAATTGATCGTCGTGCTTTGCTTGATTTGACGCCAATTGGGAGATGGATGTAGTTAATTTCACCATGGATTCGTCGTTCCTCGCCAATGACTTTTTGATTGCCTCAATTTCGCCCGTCATTTTCGCCTCCAACGCCTCAAATTTGTCTTGCGATCTTGTTTAAGGCGCCATGAATCGTCACGTGCTCTGATACCAAATTGTTAGGAACTAACAAAGATGGAATTTTTATTAGAAAACAAATAGCAAAATGGAAAGATAATTGAGCACAAAAGAGGCGTGCTCTCCTCTCAAGACGCCTAGAGGACGTTCGCACTCGTCTACCTATGGAATCACCAAATAACAATCATCAAATTAGCATAGTTATACAAGAGAGGCTCCCCCTATTTATAATAGAAACTGGGGCAATCCTAGTGCAAGGGGGATTCAGCAATCCTAAGGCTAGGGGGATTCGGCCGGCCAAACCTAGGCCAAGGGGGACTCGGAGGCAAGAGGGGGCTGCGGCCTGGGCCTCCCCTCACGTGGGACCCTGCGGGTGTAAACCCGCAGTGGTGGCTGCGGTCGATGGGCCAGAGGCCCATCGGAGATTTTTCCTTCTCCTCAGGATTCTCTATAGCCTTTACACTTTGCAACTCAAGCTCATGAGACATCAAGTTTCCTATTAAGTCCTCCACCTTCAACTGAGATAGAACCTTTGTTTCTTGGATGGCGGTGATTTTCGGCCTGAATGAGCTTGGCAGCGCCCTTAAGATCTTCCTAACCTGTTCAAGGGTAGAGTAGGGCTTATCGAGAGAGCTGGATTTATATACGATGTCCGTGAATCTCGCGAACATCTCCTTAACAGATTCAGATGGCAGCATGCGGAAACTTTCATACTCCGTACTCAATAGCGCAAGTCTGGATTCCTTAACTTGCGACGTTCCTTCATGCGTCACCTCCAGCGTATGCCATATTTCCTGCGCAGTTAGACAATGTGAGATACGATTAAATTCAGATTTGTCTAAAGAACATATGAGCGCATTCATGACTTTAATATTCAAAGAGAATTGTTTTTTATCATTGTCATCCCATTTATCTTCAGGTTTCAACATATCAATAGTTTCAATTTTAATCATGGGAGGACTATAACCTTTATCAACAATACTCCATATATTATAATCAACTGCACATAAGTAGATTTTCATTCTAGATTTCCAATAAGCTTAATCTACTCCATTAAATCTAGGGGGTCGTGAAATAGACTTACCTTCAGCAAAAGCATAGTCTAGGGAATCCATGGTCAATCTAGGCTAGATCCAAAAAACCTGCTCTGATACCACTTGTTGGATTTGGATCTAAGCCTAGAGGGGGGTGAATAGGCTTATAAAAATTCTCGCGCAAGCCACGAGAAATCACATGCAGTTATAGCACAATCAATCAGGCGCAGAGTATAATAAAGCAGTCACAGCATGCACATGCGATATACACTGGTTCGGTCGCACCCACGACCTATGTCCAGCCCCGAAAGCAAATACGATATTAATAATGTAAGGTACAGCCTGTAGCTAGAACACATCTCAACACTCACCTGGCCTTCAGTACCCACACTCTCCAAGTGTCATCGGTACGACCTGTAGCAAGAGAACATGCTCTACACTAACCTAGCTCTCAGCACCTGCACTTCCCAACAGTGCGAACAAAACTAATAATAGTATAAGCTCTCACTTGACTAGTCCCAACTAGTCAAGTCCCTCTTGTCTAGCAACCACCAGACAAGACCCCAAATGTAGCATAAATAGTGGTAAAGTTTCCCCTACAGAGATCGCTACACCAATACAAAAATAAATAAACAGAGTATTCGAAATGCTTAGTAATGGTGTGTTGTCTCTGTCGTTCAGCGTGGCGTCAGATCACGTCTGACGATGAAGTAGTCGCCTGATGGCCCTTCAATAGTTTGGGCTCCCTCTCCATGAAACTTGCGCTATCCACCAAAGGTTGAAACTTGCGGCACGGCTGGCTCTTGGAGATTTGCTTGCTCTTGTCAAAGGTTTCAGCAGCTTGGATAATAGCAAGGGATGTGACGGCTGGTAATTGAAAAAATGCTCTCTGTGAAACAATGCACACCTTTGAAAACAGGTACACCTTGTGAGATTTTTCCAAGGGGAGAACCAAAAGAAAATTAATTCGGCCTAGTCTTTCAATCTTGCGGCTCCCAGAAACAGAACCAAAAAAATAAAAAAAATGTGGCAGGTTCGTTTTCGGTTTTCAAATGGGAGGGTAATTTCTTTATTTGACCTGTGCCTTTTTTTGTGTTTTTCAAAAGGTTTTTTTTTGTCTGTTCGGCTCCTTGGAAATTTTTGTGAAGGGAATCAAATAAAACGTCCTGTGCATGAGCTCCTTTTGATTTTCAGAGGGGAGAGATTTGTGCGGCTTGCCTGTCAACAAAAACAAGAGAAAAAGATGCAGATTAAAAAAAAGAATGCTTTGAAATTTGCAAAGAATAAAAACAAAACTGCAAGGGAGTTTAGTTCGGTTCTTGGGGAATTTTCAATGACAACGTGCGCCTCCTAGTTGCTGGGGGAATTCAATTTTTGCTCAATGTAAATGCTAAACATTAACATCCTTTTTGGTTCAACCTGACAAAACAAAAGGAAAGGCAAGTAAAAGATAATTAAGTATTAATTTTAATCACAACCCCCCTCTCTCCCCTTAATTCTTCAAAGACCAGCCGCAACAATATTTGGGGGTGGGGGGTCTCTGTATTGGCCGGCCATCAAGGGTATTTATAGGGATTAATAAAAAAAACTCTAGGCTAGCTATTTACAATATTGCCACCCAAGCTTCCAAGTCGCGTAGTTTAGCCGTTTAGACAAATTTTCAGATCCGAAAAATTCTGTGACAACCTCGTTGTCTTCCTCATGATCCAAGATCATAATTGATATCTTATAACGTCGTGAAAAAGACCCAATAGCTCTTCTACGCCCAAAGTGCCTGTTATCTCCAAAATGATCAAATTGCCCCCGAATCCAGATGAGCTTCGTTCATCCTGAAACACACTTAGCATACACATTAAAACGTTCACACACGTTTGTTATCATCAAACACGAAGTTAACAATCGTTGTATCCAACATATGTTGTATCCAAATAGGCACAAACTCACATATGCTCGTCACTGGCCTGGTGAATTTATTTGAGTTCTTAACATTTTGAAACCTTTCACTAGTATATTGCCAGTTGTCCAGTTGTTTTGAAAATCTTGACTTATAATGTGAAACACATTGGCCATACAACATAGTTTAAAATTTATTGCTGAAAATCATTTTCATGCTATAAAATGCTGAGGTTGTGATTGCTTCACCCCACAGTATTTAACCATTTCAAAGGTTTTACCCGTGTGGTAACATGATCATTTGTCATGTATAGGAAACCACACTGTCGGACTAGATGGTAACTTGTGCAATTGAAATGATATGAATGTAGTTTTGAGCCAATTTAACATTTTATTTCTTCTAGATGGAAAATATCAACCAGAGTTGAGCACATGATACGGAATGAGTAAAAGTTGGGATGGTAAAAAGACCAACTTCAGTTAATGCACATGATCATACTTTCTGATATAGGTAGAACCAGATTCAGATTCTAGTTCTTACATGAATCAGTTTATAAACATCCAGGTTATTGTACTCCCAAACATTCATGAGCCAGAATCAAGTATAGATAACAAGACGCTGTATCTATCCAATAGTATCACAATCCAAAACCACATATGCAAAGCATTCTAATGAGAAAATATAGGTACTAGGACATCCGGCAATAAAAGATTCCATTACTCATAAAAATAACCATATCATGAGTTTGATGAGTTTGATGTATATTGCATGTATCCAAATGTGTAAATCAGAGCTAATATGTACATCATGAAGCTGATTTCCTTTTTTTCTTAAAAGAACCACATGAGAAACATGTAAAGGAACTAAAACATGTAAATGAACTAACTCGCTCCACAGTCATTCATTTTCTTGTGACCTTTGGTGTTCTCAATTGCTTATTCATTCAAGTTTTGCATTATACTTCGATTGGAGTGGACCATTAGCAGTCCACCTACAATAACAAGAGAGAAGAAACATCAGTTGCCATTTGTTAGAAGACAACATGTATTTAAATTCGTTTAATTAACAAGTGCTGATAATTTTTACATACTAACACTTCAGTAATCTCTTTGCTACATATTATTACAAACTTTTTCTAGAGTATTCATCATATAGATGATTGGTGATAGGTTCATGTATGTAATTTCTGAAACTGGTGACCGAACACAATCTAAGAATGTTTTGTAGAATAATAATGCATCTACCATCTACGTTCTTAAGGGAATGAATTAGATTAATTTCATTTGACAATTGAAAAGTCTTGTAGAAGGCTTAAGCTAAACTTACGGGGTATTCCAGTCAGTCATACACTCGTTAACAAGACGAGTCTATGCGGCCCTTCTGTTTGCGTCCAAAATGCTTGACTTACATGACCTTCGCCAAAATTGTCTTGTCCATCTTATCGTCTTCTTCGGTGTGATGAGAAATCTAGTTCGTAGATCTCATTGTTACCAATTGTAGCGGAACGATCATCTGTCACTCGCGCTTGAAAGAAGACAATTCTGGTAATAATTCTGCATGAGACTCCACTTTTGCTACATTGTAGGAAGTGGCTTTGGGTTCTTTCTCTCCCATTCCCTCCTCACATCGCTCATGTTTCTCACCTCTTTGATCTCACAATTGGTTAACCTTGATTCAATGCCTTCCTTATCCCTCTTAAATTCATCTTAGCAAGCTTCGTACTTGGCTTCATCCAACTCATACTCACTGTTTGCATTCACGTGCAAATCTTGATATCACTTCATCTTTTTAATCTCCTCAAACACAGACCGCTTCATTTCGAACTTTCTCTATTCAAATTTGCTTTGAAACCAATAAGTCCAAGTTCAATTTGGACCAGGAATTAGGAATTTGTAGTTGGATTAGGATTAGGATTTTAAGACAACTTGGTTTTGGATTCTTTTTTGATTTATTCATGATGTGCCACTATTTACTATTTTAAATTATAAAGATATTACATATATTGGTTAACGTCAATTCAAAATTTCCATTCTCGCTACTTAATTAGTTTTGTGATGATTTTAATATGTATGTATGTATGTATATAGAATAATGGGCATCATATGATATTTTTGAGGCTAAGCCTCATATATGATCTCAAAAACTCTACTCTCATGTATTTTTTCAAATGATTGGATCCGTTCATTTTGATCTTTATATTTTAAAACATAGAAACATCGAATATCGGATGAACCTAATGTGTTTTGATTGTCCATTCACCCATTGCAAATTTAACAGTGTGAAAGAATAGAACTTTTTGCGACGGTGGGATTAACAAGCAAAACCCCTTGGCTTCACTCGATATTTGTTATTTTGGGTTTTAGAACATAAATATTAAAATGAATGAGTTCGTTGTCTGGAAAAATACGTGAGCGGAAAGTTTTCGAGACCCGCTGATGATGCTTTACATCATATGACATATGATACCCATTATTCATATGCATACATACATACTCTATACATACATACGAACGCAACAAAATACTTAACACAGACAGTATATGCATGTGAATCATTTTCAATAACAAGTTATCTTCATCCAATTAGGACTTCATCCACATACCATTCATCTGTCACACACGTAATCTCCATAGTTTGGTATCTAGATAGTGCAATTTGGATACATAAAACATGGGCATTAACTAACATAAATGCTAATTGTACTTTCTAAGGGGATGGTGTTTTTTGTCCGCTAGAAATTTCATCATAATGAGTTAATGATAGGAAAGGCTAAGGTTTGGAGAGTTAAAAATCTGATTTTTATAGAAGAAGATGAGAATTACAAAGATAAGTGGTCTCAATTCGTGAGGAGACCGCTCTCCTAATCTTTTATTCGAGATAAATGTCCAAATCTCTCAGGATCTAAATTTAATCTACTCGTATTTTTTTCTACTCTCAATACTTTTCTTCAAATTCAACATCCCCTAGCATTAACCCCTCACTCACTGTATAAATGACTAATTTGTTCATAATTACAAAAATGCTTCTAGCGCAAAATCACAAGTTTATCACCGCATCCTCATTCTCATCATTACTTCGCTCCTGACGAACTACCTTGTCCTCAAGGTGGTGCCATGAATCCTGCCACATGTTACTCCAAATGGGGGTGCTTTAGCTCGTCCTCTCATGGGTCAAAGGGCCACCCAAGATCTCTATCATTTCCCACGAAGTTCGGATGGAAGCCACAATGGTCATCAAGCTTATCAGAGGGTCCTCCGTGTCAAAAATACTGGCGTGGAAGCTCGGGAGGCATACACTTTGAATACCAGGGGCCATGAGACCCCTTAAAATTGTCACCGGGCCATTGAGGGGTCTGTTCATGACTCGCTGGCCACAAGACGGCCTACCCGAGGTCCGCCAGATTCACCAGGCCCATGGTGGCCCGCCGCGGGGCCGAAGGCCCCTGGGCAGGCCACCCATGGGCTTTCATGCCCTTGGCGACGTGCGAGGGGGCCGTCGCCCGCTTCTGCTTCGTTGTTGTCTTGTTGATCATATCTGCATCGTCGTCTTCGGAGTTCATCAGATTTGTTGCCGTGCCGCTCTTCGGCTAGATCTCCTTCTCAAAAGAGATGATTTCTCTCTTGCCCTTATTCAAAGGCGTTACCTTTTGCTTCTGATCTGTGCAGATCTTGATCTGGGCGGGCTTGGCAAAAGATCTTCGAAATTTTATCCGATAGTTGGTGGCCAACTCCTCAAAGTGTTGCTTCATCGTGGCTTTCCACTCTTTTAATCTCGTTTGCCGTCGTTCCTCCTACGTATCCATCCTTTTTACCACACTCGATTCCAAAATCGGTGTCCTGATACCAATTTGGTAGGAAACGCTCGGGTTTGGAGAGGTAAAAATATGATTTTTATAGAATAAGATGAGAATTACCAAGACAAGTGGTCTTAATTCGAGAGTAGACCGATCTCCTAACCTTTGATTCGAGATAAATGTCTAAATCTCTCAAGATCTAAATTTAATCTACTCATATTCTTTTACTCTCGATACTTTTCTTCAAATTCAACATTCCCTTTAGCCCTAACCCGTCCCTCACTATATAAAGGACTAATTTGTCCACAATTACAAAAATATTAATAGGGCCCAAAATTATAAGTTTGCCACCACACCCTTATTGTCATCAGTACCTGGGCTGATGGTGTCCAATTGACGGCATGTTTCACTTCAGCATGCGGGTTGCACGATCCACACATCAGGCGACCAATTATCTTGAACACTTTGCCTTCTCAACGGGAGAATCATGGTAGACTGTTAAAAAGAACCATGTTCTGTTGTCAAAGGGGAAATTGTACGCTCCCAAATCGAAAACCATATCGTCTCATGACCGACATGCCATCCCAGAAGAGGATCATTGAGAAAATAGATAGTCAGGCTAGATGTGTGGGAACTGTGTGTGTGGGGACTGTGGTGGTGACCAACCAAACTGGTCTGACGAATAAGGCAAGCCCTCCAAGTAGCTATTTCCAGTTAGACCCGTGTCGCTGTTTCCAGTTGTATGTGATGACTTTTGTTTGACTAAATTGATTTAGAGAATGAAAATTGACCATGAAATAGAAAATTTCATCTAAAAACAAGGGGATAACACAAGTAAAGTTAAAGGCTGAGGGGGGTGGTAAAGCCCGTAAAGGCATGTTCTTTTGATTAGGGTGGTCGCAAGTTTAATGTCTTTTGACTTTATATGTAGCATGCATTGCATGCATTGCATGCATGCCACTCTTCTCAGTCGTTAATGAGTAATAATAGCAGGAATCAATACCTCCCATAGCTCTCTGCCATGGGATGTGTGTGTCAAAAATTTTAATGAAAGAAATGATTGGCAAATAAATAACAGCATAGACTATATGAAACTTATTATCCCTGGCAACTTCTGTAGACTAAAATAAATGTAAATACAATTTTTTTTACTTGTATGCATATCATCTTTCCTTATCTGAATTGCAGACCATCGGCTATTCCTGGACCTGTACCTGATGAACTGGTTCTTCCTGCAGCGAATTCTATTGGTCTCTCTCTCTCTCTCTCTCTCTCTCTCTCTCCCCCCCATCCATCCAAGCACACAAAGTAGCCAAGAGTTCACTACACCATTGTCCATTAAGTTTTCACTGAACTCTATATTTGTTCTTTAATCTTTTTCATAGGGGTGAAATTGTTAGTCAAAATGGGATGGCGGCATGGCCATGCAATTAAGGACACTCGTGCAGATTCACATGGTATGCTTTATGTTTGCTGGAACTTATATCCACCTAGTTTTGTTGCTATTTTCGTATTACATTTGCTGTTTTTCTATATTGCATGTGATGCATCGGATGTTTGCTTGCTACTGTTTTATGTTCTGTTTGCTTATCGATGATTTTTTTGGTTGTATAATAATGTACTAAGTAAATTTTCTTGTTTAACGGAGGGATGCCAGGATGCCAAACTGTTTTATGTTTTTGTAAGTAAGACACATAAGATTAATGTTTTGTTTATGTTTTTGAGTCTGAATCAATGGGGGAAGAAGTATCAACAACTTACTTTTTTCCATGTTTCTATGTTATATATGGTTTTGTGGCAATGCCAGACCTGAAAAGATGACGACTGTGATGGTCATCTGACTGAGATTTGTTTTCTTGCCAAATACATGCAAAAAAGCAAAAAGAACTCATCAATTCCAATCTATCTTTGGGGTTACATCTTGACGGAGAACATAGAAGCCAAAAGGCTAACATCTAACGTTTGTGGTGGAAGATTTTGAGAAAGAATTAGTTAGGGTATTTCAAACTAGACATACAGATACGATTTTAAACATTTTACCTGGAGACCTTAAAAAAATAAAAAATAAATACTAAAAGTATTTTTTAAAGAAATTTAAAAAAGACTCGAAAGTAAAAGATCCAAAATAAATAAGCCTTCTCATGCATTTGAAATTGCTCTATGTGTAGAACTTTCTTTGATCTCCATAATGGGTTGCACGTGCACTTGATCATAGTTTGTTCCACATCAAATCTTTCCTGAGTGGAGAAAACTCAACCTCTAAGTTTTGTAGCAACTCGAGTAATCATCTTGGAAGTAACAATTCAGTAATGACAAAGTCGAGTATAGAAAAAGAAACAATATCTGCTAGCTCGTAGTGAGTAGATCAGTTGAAATAATAAAGTCTGTATGCCATACCTCAATTTTAACAATGCATCTCACAACTTAATTGTGGATAATGTAGTCCAAACAGATTGTTCAGCTTGGGCTCAAATTTTTAGGGATAAAAATAGATTAGTCCATTCAATCTCCATAGAAAATCTTTATCTTTTGTACCACATATTGCAGATGCACAAGCACCTCACAAAGCCCTACACTTTACTAGCTCACTTAACGTATGTACTCACATCTTAAGTGATGTAAGCAATATCATATATTGGGTGTTAAGGAGCAAGTCCAAATATTCATAGCCAATTACTCATGTCAATAATGAATGCAAATCGTTACTTTCCTATCATACTAGCATCTTCATCTCATTTAAAAGAAGATTCTCAAATCAAGCTGTATATTTTTGGCTGTAACGACGGGTTCACATAACTTATTTGGTCAATATGAATGCAATTATCCTGTTCCTTTAAGAGCAACCTTGGGTATGGATGTAAGTGATTATTGCAACATCTAATGAAAGAAACGTTAATGTCATTTTACTAAAAAATTTCAACAAGCGGCTCGAACGATAGTTCAAACATGAATTCTTTCTTCGGTGTTGATTTGGACACTATCTCAGATTTTTTCCAAATTGTAGCTCTATCTCAGATTTAGATTCATGCCTTATGATTTGACTCAAGCTGTATCTTTGGTCCTAAGTTTTTCTGATCGTAAGCATGTCTTAGGCTCAGTCTGAGACTTGAGCTCAATCTCAGACTCAGATCCAGACTCAGGCTTGATCTTGGACTTAGGTCCGAGCTTAGGATCTGATTCGGACCATGTCATTGGTCCTAAGTCTAGCAATGTTCCGAATCGGTTTTAGTCTAGAGCTTTGGCTTGGGTCATGCCCCAAATTTGAGCTCAAGAGGCTTCTTCATGATCAACTCAAAAGAAGATCATGCACAATGTATCTTTGGAATAGACTTGTTTTAAGGTGTCGTACTTCTAGGCACGATGCGTGTAGTGATCTGCTTAATGATACAAGACCGTTTCAAAAGCAAATTGGAGAGATTCTCCTGATTAATCACAAAATATCATAATAAAAAATTTGGTTGAAAACTGTAAAAGACCCAAAAATGACTTCAACAATGACTCAAACAACTTAAATCAACTCAACATTAGCCTAAAGCAACCCCAAAAAAGGCACAAATCAAAATTTTTGCTGGGTTGAATCAGTTATCTGGTTTAGTCCTGCTAAGTAGAATTCAAGTCAAATTTAGATCAGCTTAGATCATTTAATAACAGTTTGGTCTATAGTGAGACCAAAATCAAATTTAGATTAGGTCATGTTTGCATGGGATTCAACCGAGTCGGCGTCGAATTAGTGGGAATAGGATCTGAGTTACTTTTAGATCGACTAACAACATTAACATGTGATATATGTGGCGATGGCAAAGTATTCTTGCGATGTCTATGGCAATGGTGAAGACGGCTATTGATGGTGATTATGGAGAATCATGGCAATGTCGATGGTGAAGGTGAAGTTGGAATGGCTGGATCTCAATAGCAGAGTTGAAGAAAATAATGAAGAGATCGATGACAATGACCAGAGTGGTGATTGTTAAGGCAGCGTTAAGGATAATGACGAGTGGAAGGTCGGTGATGGGGGCGATGATGAAGATGCCGAGATTTAAAGATTGTTTGACTAATGAAAACTAAACGAACCTAAAAGGAAAAATAGAAGATAATGAAGATGAAAAAAAGAGAAAATTTAGTTTTTATACCAATTAATAGGCAACACGAAAGTGGACAAGTTAAAGTCTTAAGTTTTTGATGGAAGAATTTGAGAAAGAACTAATTAAGATTTTAAACTAAGGATAAAGATATGATTTTAGGCATATTAACCCAGAGATCGGATTGAGTGCATGCAGAAAATTCTTTCGAACCTCACGTGCAGGCAACAAGCTCACCCACTTTTGCACCTCGCTTGCAAAAGAGATTTAATCGATTGCAAACCATAAAGTTCATAAACTTAATTTTTTGATTAATCAATCATTCATCATTTAGTTACAATAAAAGGTATAAATGCATTTGTACAAAAAACAACACTGGACTCCTAAGAGATATAAATGCATTTAGTGGTAAGTATCGGTCGGTTCTGTTATGTTTTTTGGCAAAATTTTCAAAACCGAAACCGAATCGACCCCCCTATAACAAACCGACCGAACCGAACCAAGCACATGTGCTGCTGAACCGAAAACGAAAACGAACCTAAACGAATGTTCGGTTCGTTTTTGGTGTAGTTTGATTAGTCGACTAATGTTTAAGCACTAGTCAATTAGTTGAAGTGCTGGTCGATTAATCCTCTCAAGCCTAACCACATACATCACTATGAATTTTTAAATAAAAAGTTTTAAATACCTAATCTGCATGCTTAGCAATAATAAGCTGCCCAAATCAATTATAGATCAGAATAAGTTCAATTGGTAGTTAACAGACCAGCCTAGGTGGTGACTGATTTTTAAACATTACTAGGGAACATAAAAGGCATCCTCGGTAATTAAGTCACACCTAGTGATATATAAGTATAATTTAATTTTCAATTCCAACACCCCCATGTACTTTGGCAAGTGAAACATCCTTAAGTAATCAACTGAAACATATCCTTCTTTAGCATCTCAGAAAGCAAACCATGTAAAAGCTTATCAACCCTAGTCGACTAATCCTCTCAAGCCCTGCATGTTTTCAGTTTGGTCGGTTCGATTCAGTTGGCTGAATCAGACTGAAAACCGAACTGAAACCGATGATTTACCTCTCAAAACCGAACCCATTGTTTTCAATAGGTTCAGTTCGGTTTCGCATGCGGTTTGCTTCAGTTTTTCGATCGGGTCGGGTTTTCGGTATCTTTTGCCCACCCCTAAATGCATTTATATAAAAAACAAAATCGGCCTCCTAAGAAAAATAATCCCACTCAAACTAAAAGTTAAAAAATTACTTTTTATAATTAATGCTAAACATGACTTAAATTAAAATTAAAATTTACTCAAATTCTAATTAAAGAAATCAAATAAAAAAGAAAATCCTAATCAAGGTTCGTGATTTCAGCCGTTTCAGATAGGTTTCGGCAGGAGCCGATTTGAAACATTGACTAATTTCAGTTTCACATAAAACAAAGATCGTCAAAAAACCTTGCGAAATCATAACATCGAGCCAAAAAATAAAGAGAATCCTACACCAGGAATGAAACTAGAAGGAAAACAACTATGAAAACTCTAAATCGAAACATTAAAAAAACCAAAGAAAAAGGGAGGAAAAAGGAAAATTGAAGAATGAAAGAGTATACCAGTTCTTGCCCTCATCTATTGCTTCAGATCCTTCCCCTTACTTCGGATCGAATGTTGCCGTTTTCGATCCCGTCATTGCTTCTTGCAGCTTAGGTTAGAAACTTAGGCCGATGAAGGGGTGGCTATGTTGGAGGGGTGAAAGATTAGTGTAGTTAATTAGATATTTATAAATTGGGTTCATATAGGTTGGGTTTGAATTTTGTAGTTAAACTTGACAAGGGAATGATTTTCATAATTGAGTTTCGGGTTAAAACATGTCATGACTTGATCCAATAACATATTCACTTTACATTTTATAGTTAAACCCTTATTTCTATAATCTCAATTGTTAGGCATACATAAAAATATATACATATGTAACTAACCGAACCGTTTGAAACCAAATTTTTTAAGCAACCAAAACCAAAACCGAAACTTGCTCCTAATAAACTGAAATTCAAGAATAAAATAAAATAAAAGACTCTTGCTCCAAAAGAAACCCAAAGATATGAATACTAAAAGGACTTAAATAAAGAAATGCGAAATGACTCAAAACTAAAATGTTTAAAATAAATATGACTTCTCATGCAATTGAAATTGCTCCAGGTGTTGCTTCGATCTCCATAATGGTGTTGCACGTGTACTTGGTCATAGTTTGTTCCACATCACATCTCCTCTAGGTAATTTGATAGCTCAACAGAGATCTTTGTTGAAGAGGAGGAAGTAGAATGATGAAATCACTTCTTTAGCTCTGGTACAATATTTGCGTCACTTTGTTTTTGCTTGGGCTTTCCCCTTCTTATTCTTTTCCCCCACTGATATTATCTTCCCGTTGAAACTTCACAGATTTCCCTATGTGGATATAGCTACGTAGATTAGATAGGATTATCTTCAGCTTTATTTTTATTTGCAAACTTGAATTCTAATTTAGATTTATGTGTAGGCGGTTTAAATTGAAGTGAGTTTAGGAGACTCTTTGTTTCACTGGAAGTTATAATTAAATCGCTTCAAATGTAAGATTGTTTCTGGCAGTCGACTCGTTTGTGGAAATGATGATTTTGTAAACAACATCCATCAATTAGTTTTCCGTTTCAGCAATTATCTTATATAAGTATAAATAAAGTAGGAAATTTTATTTTGACTCATTCAAATTTAAAAATAGAAAAAAGCAAAAAGAAAAAAAAATCTTTTATCAAGTAAAAAGCATATAGACGGATCAGACCTGCTCACCTCTAGAAACTTGTCTCATGGTACCATTGAGCTTTTGAAAATTGTTGCATTTAATTTTGTGAAAGCTATGGTTCCATAGACCATTCCAGCTTTATGTGATGCATTAGAGTGGGGAAAAACAACTAATTGTTCCAAATCAACCCTAGCTCCTATTGATTCTCATTCCCAAACCTCCAGCTCTTCCTCTTTCTATCACTAAACCAGAAGCGCATTCCTTCTTATTCCCTCTCAGCACCTAAAGGAACATCCATCCTTTTCTCCCAATTTCTCACTTCCTGAACTTTTCATGTTCTTTTTCTTTTGTCCTTAAGTTCTTTTATTACCTTAAAGAATATCTTAATATGCAAGAAAGAGACTGGACTTGATTCAGCAAACAATCGTTGGATTCTCATTTAAAAGAAAGTTAATGGAATTATCAATCATTTGGGACTGTTATGAGAGTTCACTGTAGTATACTGTTTCTTGTGATGATATTGTTTAATAGGACTAGGATAAGTATCATGTGAAGAGGAGGACACAGAAATAATTGGCAGGAGATTTTAGTCTGGTTCGTTTTTCCTCCTGCCTTGATGTATTGATCAGTTCACACTGGCTCAGTTCATAATGCAAGTTTTTGGAGCACACCAGTTTTCTAAAGCATGGCCTGCTTTGATCAGTACACATGGCCTGCTTCTTATATATTTGTGACAAGATTATGTCATATTTAGAGTCGACCAAGTCTCAATGACTGAATCCTCTTTAAAAAAGGGCTGACAACAATGAGTAACATGAATAAAGTGTGAATGTTGATGCGAATTGTTGTTTGGATGAACAGTAGTGGCTTTGTGTTTCTTTCTTTCCATCTTCTAACATTCATCTTCCGGTCTTTACAGAATTACAGAATGTCCATCGCTCCTGAATCATTTGGTTCTTTATACATGCATACTCTATTTCAATAGCTAGTAAAAGTTCCTTATTAACCGTAGTTGACCATTCACAGATTTTTTTCCCGACCACAAATTATGATTCACAATTTATTATTGAACAATAAAACTATAGCTTCTCATGTTCTTTCCCTTGCTTTAGACTTGAATTCCATTATCATCATATTGAAGTACGGTACACAATTTTGCTCTACCGACTTTTTTTCTGTCTACTTATGCACCTCATACAGTCATCAGAACCATGCATGTGGGATAAAGACACGAATCTACAGTCATTTTAGTAACTGTGAAGAATGAGCATTGTAAGATCAGGTGTAGGGATAAATTTCTCAAGAGAAGCTTGGATGCATGTAGGACCTCCAGGTGGAGCAAAATTTAGATCATATGAAATGCAGATGTCGTTGCCACATAATCAGAAGACTAGGGTCTGTAAGTTTTGGTTTAAGGTTACGATGTTGGACATCTGTCGGGAAAAGTGCCTTTTCATTTGCCATTAATGTTGATATCGATAAGCAGAGCCAGGAACACTCATGCAGCTTCTCTCCCTTTGTTAGCACGAATATTTGAGAATTAAAAAAAAGATAAACTAACACGCAGAGTACGATTACGAAAGAAGACATTTCCATTGTTAGATCTGCACACATTTTTTCTCCTTCACTGGCAATTCTACCTCCCTCGTTTGTGGGGTTCTTGAGGATGTGTTAAGTTGTAGCTAGTCTTGATACTAAACCTGACCAAACGAGCTTTCATATGCTATCTTTAAAAAAACAAACATCTTGTCCTGAACCCTTTTTGTGGGGGCCATAAAGCACCTTTACAATGAGGAGGTCCTGTTATATTGGACATATTTATGTGATGTTACCAGTACTGGTTTTAAAGTCTATGCCACTTAATGAAAGACTTTTTATATCTTCTTTTATATATGACCCAAATATGATTTGAACCTAGGTGTCTCTACCGTATCATAGAGTCCCTGCGACTAGTCTTGAACGCTTAAGTTATGATGAGGGTTGAGAAATATATTTTTATATTGAACGCCACCCTTGTAGAATGAGAGGTCATTCTGTGGATAAAGCCCGACCTTCTGTTTAGAGCATTTTCCTCTTTCCTTGGGGAACTCCTCTAAATATGTGCAGCTGGATTTGGCCATGGGTGGCACTAGTATATTTTAGAACTTCATGCATTGCACAAACATTCTGAAGGGAGGATAAGAGATATATTTGTAGCCATTATAGACAACGCATCTTGAGGTCTAGTTTTTTTTAGCCCAAACATGGCCTATCGCGTAAGGTATTCTTTTTATCTAATCCACTTTAAATGCCATCCTAAAGTCCCAACCACTATACCAAAAGTCTTTGGGGTTGATAGGTTAAAAGATATACTTGTGCATTCGAACACTCTCCCAAAGGTTCGGTGCCTTTTTGAGTGGCAAAACCTTCATTTTAGTCCGGATTTAAAAATGCACAGTTAGCTAGGTTTGGATGTGTGCGTGTTATCTAAGGCACCAGATGGGATCAGACGTCAGAGCCACCGCTTAGCCACCATGGCGTTGGGAAGGAGTAAAAGGGACACATGCAAATGCGCGCACACACATGCATGCATATACATATTTAACTTAGATATTAGAAAAAAATCCAGCACTTCCCCTTCATCAAGGCATCACCCTGGTTTTTTGCCGCTGCTAATGGCCTTTGCTGGCCCATCCCTTATTGCCGCCGCCTCTCTGTTCACCCAAGAGAGTGAAGAGACAAGATACGGTTATGCTTTGGCGGTGGTGAAAAGCAGTGACGAGGTCTCAATTATTTTTTTTGGGGGCCCTCTGATGCGATCATTACGTACGAGAGGAGGACAAAGGAGTAATTGCCATGCGCACCGACTGTTTGGGCGAAGTTTCTTTATGCACAATAAGTTTTGCTAGTTTTGCTGTACGCACCACGCCTAAACATTATATAAGTGAAGGCGTGGGCTAGGGTTAGGTTATGCTTGATTTGTGAAGAAACTTGTTAGGCATCGTAGAGAAGGTTCTTAGGCTTTGATCCGACATTCAAAGCTAGGAGATAGGGGTTCGTCTCGAAAGAAACCCACTTTATTTGTAGTTCTTCACATTTTTATTGTATAAAAAGTCCACTTTTCCATTTTCCACTTTTAAATTTATCGATTTGCTTATACGATCTACCGGATCGTATCAAATTGGTATCAAAGCATCTACGATCCATGTGTGATTTGCTACAACAAGCACTGGCGCGCGGTAAGGGAACAAGCTCTTTCGATACGGAAGATTTCATGATGCAGCTAGCCAATATGAAATTGCTAAATCTTATTACGATTGTATTTCCGCAGCCAAGGGAAAAGCTCAACACTTGCAATGTTTAGCCAATTTGATGGGGTGTTACCTGATGATTGGACGCTATTGGAAATGCATAGATTTGGGGACCGAAATCTTGGATTATGATCCGAGAAATTTTTATGTCTTCTTTTACAGGGAACACGCTTATAGATCATTGGGTCTTGATGAAACTGCGGACTCCGATCTGATGAAGTCTCATGGGTACTTCTCTGAGGATGAGGTGGAGAAAGAGGAGAGCAGCGCCTCAGATCTTTCAGATCCAGATCTGAAAGTCTCAGATCCAGATCTTCAAGTCTCAGATCCAGATCTGAAATTCTCAGATCCAGATCTGAAATTCTCAGATCTGAAATTTTCAGATCCAGATCTGAAATTCTCAGAAAGTCTCAGATCTAAAATTTTCAGATCCATATCTGAAATTCTCAGATCCAGATCTAAAATTCTCAGATCCAGATCTGAAATCTTCAGATCCAGATCTGAAAGTCTCAGATCTGAAATTTTCAGATTCAGATCTTCAAGTTTTCAGATCTGAACCTTTCAGATCTGGATCTCTTCAGAATGGCAGTGAAAGCGGTGGAGATCATTTTTATCTTTTTGATCCAGGAGGAGGCTTGCACGCACTTGGAGTAGGGCCTCCGCGAACTTCATGCACCACCTTGAGGACAAGGTGGCTCTTTTAGGGGCGGAGTAATGATGCGATCATTACGTACGAGAGGAGGACGAAGGAGTAATTGCTATGCGCACCGACTGTTTGGGCGAAATTTCTTTATGTACAATAAGTTTTGCTAGTTTTGCTGTACGCACCACGCCTAAACATTATATAAGTGAAGGCGTGGGCTAGGGTTAGGTTATGCTTGATTTGTGAAGAAACTTGTTAGGCATCGTAGAGAAGGTTCCTAGGCTTTGATCCGACATTCAAAGCTAGGAGATATGGTTTCGTCTCGAAAGAAACCCACTTTATTTGTAGTTCTTCACATTTCTATTCTATAAAAAGTCCACTTTTCCATTTTCCACTTTTAAATTTATCGATTTGCTTATACGATCTACCGGATCGTATCACCCTCTCACACACACACAGTCTTTCTCAGGGCATCGTCGTCTAACGGCGGCACTTAACCTTTAGTTGGGCGGCATCCCAAGCTGCATCTGCATATGCCGGCACCTAGGTGGCATCCTAGGCTGGCTTTCGAAACAATTGTTGTTGGCGATTGATATGGCAGTTTTAGGTTGCCAATCTCTCAAAATTACAAAGTTGTGATGAAGGTAGAGGATTATGTAATTATCATTTTATGCTTCATTGCAAGTTAAGTGTTCGCTGCGAGAGAGAGATCCAGAAAGTGGGTGTGGTTAAGAAAATATGGGAGGAGGTGAGGCTGAGAAACACTCTTGCCCTGACGGAAGGTTAAATAGGCAAGGATGTCTCATAGTATTTAGAATGGAAAAGGGTTTCAGAATAAGAGCAGTTGTCTTGCCGCGAATAGATACATTGAAAATAGCCAGCAACATGTTCTGCATCTGACAGTATAATATATTGACAAAGCATAAACACATTATTGGCGACTCTTCTGGAGTCTGAACCCACCACAGGTAACCAAAAGTTTTCTTACTGCATATTGGCCATATAAATTAACAGATGACTAAATTGCTATCGTTTATTCTCATCTATTGGGCATGGAATATATGGATTTTTATTGCTGCTTGTTTTATGATCCGTTCTCTGTGCCTATTTTTAATATTTATTTTCACTAAAGATAGCACATTGATCCTTTCTTCCCATTAAGGCTGTGGAAGAGTTGCAAAAGGAATTGAGTCTATCCTTTACTGGTAAAGCCAAACATTCCTTAGAATGCAAAAAATGAATGGGTTTAGTAACTGACAAAATCGGCAAATATTATTAGAAAATATAATGATTTTGGGGCTATTTGTTTTTGCTGAAGTGATTAGGAAGGGCCCGACATGACATCTCTTTTGGGTCTTTCCTATTTGAGCTCCAACGAGGTGCACAGGAAGGGTTCAAAAGAACAACTACATATCTTGACGGATCCAACAGGCAGTTTCATGCAGGATGGCTTCAGGAGTTGTCATAGACTCATAGGGGCTAAAATGCTTAAAACACGGTAAAAATAGCAAGGACAAAAATTTGTTATTTGTCATCATCACACATAATTTTAGAATCCCTTTTTGTTTTGGACACCAATTGTTTATGTGCAAACAGACAACATAAGTATTTTTAGAAGTATTTAGGATCTTTGAAGTACTTCCAAATTTTGAATTGGAGTTTGTTGGATGTTGCCTCTACAGTGTAACTGAATAGCCCCTATGGAGTCTGCATTTTTTGATGGAGGCCGGATTCTCAATTTTATTGAATTCTCAATTGTATTGAATTCTCAATTGTATTGAATTCGAACATAATTGATGGGATGTGTTTTCTCATTTCTTCGATCTATCATCACCTTTCAATTACATGGACCATTGATCATGTATCCATTGGTGGTTGTAAAATTGTACAAATAATAAGGAACTAAATTATATAAATCGATGTTGACAAAAAGAGGGGTAATGTGGCTTTATTAATATTCACTTTTAGGAGTGTTATAAATATATAGTTATATCCATTGGCATTTGTGTTCATATGCATTGTTGTTATTAACTTGCTTAGTTTCTTAATAGTAGTTTAAGGCGAGGGATGGTTCGATTCATATAGTCTGGTGATGCTTGTTGTCAATCCTGTTTAACTGATAGAAAGTTCATTGTTTTATCAATTTGTGGTGTTTTTGAAAATTTAATTTGCTGCATAATATTATGGTGTTGCAATATGGTAATAGTTGTTTGATTGTAATCACACTCAGTTCCAACCTTTTGTTATTTATATTTCAGATGCACGTAGACAGGCTAGAAGAGCCTTTCTTGCATTTTCTGTTAATGAAGATAGTTCTGAACCTTCTCAGATTGAATCGAGTAACGATGACCTCAATGATACCACAGAAAGATTTGATGGTGTTATTTCTTCTCAAAGCACTCCGGTGAGTAACAGTACATTTTAGTTCCTCCTTTTTGAAGCAATGTTTTATTATTGAATTCATCAGTGAGGCGTTGTTGCTTGTATTTGGTAACTTGATGCTCACTGATGATCACCTTTTCCTTTTATTTCCCATTTTCAATAAATCATTGTTATTTTCCTTATATTTTTTTTAAAATTTCGTGGGTTCTGTTTTCTAGCTTTTCACTTTTGTTTGATCTCTTTGTGTGCACCTTGCATGTTGCTTGTCTCAACCTTTTTTAATAGACGCCATCTAATATTTTAAATACAGCTACGAGTAGCAGGAGTAGCTGACCTATTGGTGCTGCCTTCATGCCTAGGCAGGCCATATGTGGTCAGAATTTCCTTAACTTAAAAAGTCACGGTTCTGTAAATCTGTACTCTGGTTTTGCATGGGTAGCCTTCTGATTCAAAGGGAACTCAGATTTTAGCAATCATCAAAGCCTTTTCACCAAAATATCACAAGCTAAAACCTGCAGGGCACACTGCTTCATGGAAAGACTTGGAAATTTTTATGGCTGGTTACCCTCACGACATAAACCTTCTAAGTTAGAACCAATTTTCTGGATGGAGATCGAGGAAACCACAGGGACCAGTGCCACTTCTCAAGAAGGAAAACCTACATTAGCAGTCTTTCATGTTTAGCTTGTGCCACCTTTGACAACCAACTTAATTCTATCCTAATAAGTGTCTTGAAGAGGAGAGATGAATTCTGTCACAAATTACAGTCATCTGCAGGTCGCAGATAAAGCTGAACACCATTAGCCCATATTCAATACTATCATTTATATATACCAACAGCATTGGGTGAGCCTTCACACTATGGTACAGTTGCTCAGTTATGAACTTGAGGTCATTGGTTCACATTTTAAATAGCCTCTTTGCCGTGCAGAATAATTAAGGTTGTGTTCATCTAAGCCTCCCTAGAACCCGTGACGTGGAGCTACTACCTTTTTTCACTTTTAAATTAAAAGTAGGAATATGGAGAAGAACTGGAAGATTGAATACAGAAATTGCAAGGAAATGAGTAGTGGACTGGAGAAATGATGTAGCAAAGATAAGACAGAAGACGAATGTAGAAAAAGAAGCAAAAAGAAGAATGATGTTTGATGGATGTGAGGGATTTTTGCTTATGGCAAAGGGCGAGGGATGGGTAGAAATATGGTCTATTATTGCTGTTTGTGAATTTCGGTGGGGAAGGAGGGAAGGAGGATTACATACATACATTTTCTTGATTAGAAATGAGGTTTAAACTTAGTTTCTTAAAATTTACCCCTTAATTGTATCATTTATCTCATTATATGATATGTGACTAGTAGTTACTCGTTATAATGACAATTTATCAAACATCTATTTTAAAAATAATTAGCACAATAGACAAACTTTTTTTAATTTATCAATCAACCAAGTTCGGTCCACATGGTCGTGAATTTATTATAACGGCCGGGTGAACTTGGGGTTGCCAACACTGGCTTCCCTGAAATTAAAAACCAATACGATTAGGGTTAATCGTAGCAAAAGTTCAGATTTTTAAGTGGAAAGAAAAGAAATTTGTTGTGGACAATGAAATTGATAAGAAATAAGAGATAATTGATCTTTTATGGAGTAGATCGCTCCCCAACTTGAAATATGGGATCAAGTTTATTCCCCCAAGTCCTAGCCGTCAAAATGACGAATTATCTCAATATCTCGATACCTCCCATAATTGGGGTTAATCCATTTAAATACTGTCCTAACAAAATATTAAACACACAACTTAAAAACATATAAGGCAGTGCATCAAGCAAAATAGCAAAAATACTAAGTCGATCCCACGGCCGCTCCCACGCCCATATCCTTACGCCTTCTGCGGTACACGACCGCATCATTACCCCCCGCAAAAATCAAACATTGTCCTCAAGGTTGAAATCTGGAAACTGTGCTCTGATGGTGTCCTCTAGCTCCCAAGTAGCCTCGTGATCGGACAGTCCCAACCATCGTATCAACACCTCCCGGCCCCCACCCTTACTGTTCCGCACCTGTAGAATATCCTGGGGCTCCATAAGTATCTCCGAATCAGCTGTCAAAGTAGGTGGCAGAGTGGCCACCCGCATATGCGCTCCAATCGCCCGCCGTAATTGAGAGACATGGAAAACCGGATGTAATGCAGATCCTGGGGGCAATATCAACCAATCTTCGCATCTAACTGGAAGGGGCCGTAAAAGAGAGCGGCCAACTTTTCGTTCCGGCGCCGTGCTAGTGATCTCTGACGGTATGGCCTCAGCTTCAGATATACCCGATCTCTCATCTCGTAGTCAACATCTCTGCGATGCACATCCGCCTTTGCTTTCATAAGCTGCTGAGCCCTTGTAAGGTGCTTCTTCAGCACCTCCAAAATTCCATCTCGCTCCTCGAGGTACTGGTCCAACTGTGATACGGGTGTCGACCCGCTACGGTAGTTGACCAACGCCGACGGGTCCCTCCCGTACAAGACCTGAAATGGCGTCGTCTGGGCTGCTGAATGGAAGGAAGTGTTGTACCAGTACTCGGCCCACGCCAACCACCGATACCAACTACTCGGGCAATCTGACACAAAGCAGCGAAGGTACGTCTCAACGCTCCTGTTGACGACATCCGTCTGTCCATCCGTCTGGGGGTGGTAAGCGGTGCTCCTCCGCAGAACGGTCCCCTAGACTCTAAACAACTCCTTCCAGAACTGGCTCAAGAAGACCGTGCCGCATAAAGGCCGTGGCTACTGTCACTGCAGTGTAAGGGTGTCGCAACCCGATGAAATGCCTATACTTGCTCAGATGGTCAACCACCACCAAGATCACCGTGTATCCCTTCGACTTGGGCAGTCCGTCAATAAAATCTATGCTGATCCCTTCCCACACATGCTCAGGAAGAGCTAAGGGTTGCAGCAGCCCTGTCGGTGTCATGGCAAGGTATTTGTGACGCTGGCAGACGTCACAACTGGCTACCATCTCTGCTATGTCCTTTTTCTTCCCCCGCCAGTACAGCTCTCTAGCCATCCTCATATAGGTCTGCTGGACGCCCGAATGGCCCCCTACCGCGCTCCCGTGGAACTCCTGAAAGATCAATGGTATGTGAACTGAAGCCCGCGGTATGACTAACATCCCTCGATATAACAACCGCCGCCCCTCCAGTGAATAGTCCAGGTGCTAAGCCACCCCATGAACCAAGTCCTTGCGGATCCTAGACAGCATCTCATAGGTGTCCACCTCCCTCCATATCGGCTCCCACGCTGTCAGCAGTGGTACCGACAAGGATGCAAAGGATGTGACCTCGTCTCTTCGCGATAATGCATTAGCAGCCTTGTTCTCCTACCCCGGTCGATAGTGTATCTTAAACTTATAGTCAACAAGTTTAGATAGCCACTTCTGATAGTTTGCCGCCACTAGTCTCTGCTCCAGTAAATACTTCAGCAACCTCTGATCTGTGCGCACAACAAAATGCCGTCCCAACAGGTAAGGACGCCATTTCTGAATCGATAAGGCGATCGCTATCAGCTCACTCTCATACACGGATTTCTGCCTCGCCCGTGCGGACAAAACCTGACTAAAGTAAGCCACTGGTCGCTGATCTTGCATCAACATTGCTCCAAGCCCATGCCCCAAGGCATCGGTCTCCACCACAAAAGGCTTGCTAAAGTCGGGAAGAGCCAATACTGGAACTGTCTTCATCACCCTCTTCAATGCTTCAAACGCCGCAGTAGCCTCATCGTTCCAAATGGAACCCATCCTTCTTCAATTGCTTTGTCAGAGGACAGGCAATGGTACTATAGCCCTGTACGAACTTGCGGTAGTAGCCCGTCAAGCCTAAAAACCCTCGCAACGCCCTCAATGTCGTCGGCTGCGGTCAATCTAACATGGCCTCAATCTTGGCTTTATTCGCTGCTACCCCCTCAGTTGACACTACGTGCCCCAAGTACTCCACTCTCTCATGAGCAAGCGTGCACTTCTTTTGGTTGGCATATAACTGGTGGGCTTGCAGCTTCTGCAACACCGTCTCCAAACCTCGTACGTGCTCCTCCACCGTGCAGCTGTAGACAAGTATGTCATCGAAGAACACCAAGACAAACTGTCGCAGATAGGGCTGAAATATCTTGTTCTTTAACGCCTGAAAAGGAGCGGGTGCATTCGTTAGCCCAAATGGCATGACGAGGAACTCGTAGTGCCCCTCATGAGTCCGAAAGGCGGTCTTGTGCACATCCTCAGCCTTCATCCTGATCTGGTGATATCCCAACTTCAAGTCAATCTTCGAAAAGATCGACGACCCATGTAGCTCATCATATAGCTCATCTATCACTGGTATGGGAAAGCGATCCACCACCGTCTCCTTGTTGAGGGTACGGTAGTCTACACAGAACCTCCAACTACTGTCCTTCTTCACCAAGAGCACATGACTAGAGAAGGGACTGACACTCGGTCGTATCACTCCTGCCTGTAACATCTCCCTGATCAGCCGCTCAATCTCACCCTTCTGAATATGAGGGTACCTGTAGGGTCAAACGCTGATCGGAGCCGCTCCCTCACGTAACACGATGGTGTGCTCGTGGTCTCTCTGTGGAGGAAGTCTTGTGGCATCTGAAACACATGCCCATAACAGTCCAGTAACTCTCCCACCTCTGGAGGCATCACCTACCCCTCCGCTACTGCTCCCAGCTCCTGATATGTAACAAAATGCCTCCCCTCCGATTGGTACTGCCCGGCCAAGGACTTAAGGACGCCGCGCGACAACACAGGCTGGGGTCCCCCTAACAGAACCACAGTCCTCCCATCCTCCTGATACTCCATCCGCAATAACTTCCAGTTGAACTTGGTGTCGCACAAGGTCTGTAGCCACTGCATCCCCAATACCAAGTCCACCTTTTCCAACTCCAGTGGGTAAAAATCCGCCACTATCTGAATCCCCTGTACTGCCAGTATCACTGCTCTGCAAACCCCCTTGCTCTCTGCCCTCTGGCATGGGCCCAAAATCACCCCAAAAGTGGTCGTCTCACTCATATCAAGCCCTTGCTGCTCCACCTTCTTCGAGATGAAGTTGTGGGTTGCCACACTGTCCACCAGTATCGTCACCTCCTGATTTGCCAACCTGCCTGCCTGCTTCATGGTGTGATAGGGCGTAAATCCCATCACGGAGCTGCGCGACACCTCCACGGTGTCCAAGTGTGCATGCTGCTCTGCCTCCTCGTCCACTGCATCAAGTATAACCGTAGTGTCTCCCTCTTCCTCCCCTGTCGTCACCTCCAACTGCATGGCTCGCCCCGCACAACTGTGTCATGGTGTGAATCTCTCGTCGCACTTGAAACACAGCCCCTTGGCCATGCGCTCCCTCATCTCCGCCTCTGTCATCCACGAGTCTGTCCTCTTGGTCTAGCCTCTGCTGCGGGAGTCCCGACCGTGATCCTGGGTACTGCAGTCGGAGCTGGGCTGCGTGCCGTGACCCCACCCCACGCTCCTCGAGACATCCTCTCCTGAGTCTGCCTGTCCTCCACTCTCATGGCCACCCGCATCATGGCTGCCAACCCCTGAGGGTCATGTACTCCCAGCTTAGCTCTCACGGCTGGCTTCAGCCCCTTCAGAAAATTTTCCTCCATCGATTCCTCCGACACCCCTCCTACTCGGCTCGAGAGTGTCTCGAAATTCGTGATATAGTCATCCACGGCCCCATTCTGCCTCAAAGCATATAACTGCTCAAACAGCCCTCCCCGTGGGTCTCCTGAAACCTCTCCATAAGGCATTCTGTCAGCTCCCTCTAAGTCCTTATAGGCCTTTGCTTTTGGGTCCACCGATACCACAAGAGCTTCACCCTCGAAGTTCAGTGCTACCGCCCTCAGTTTCTCCGCTTCAGTGAAGCCCGCGACCTCAAAGTGCCTCTCTATCTGGTAAATCCACCCATCGGTATCCTTCTCATCAAAAAGTAGCGCCTTCAACTTCCTCATCTCTGGGTTGGTGTCACCTCGTGGTGGCCCTTCCCTGTTCGTCGCCTGTCGCCTCTGGTGAGGGTGATCCTCAGGCCTTCACTGTCCCTCATCTCCACTGGCTCTCTCATTGGCGAGTGCACCTGCATCGTCCCACTCGTCAACATGCTCTCGTCGGGGTCCTCCACGCAGCCACCCTTCTTCGATGCCCCAAAAGGAGGCGGATCTCCTCACGTAGGCCCCCGCTATGGCATCCACCTGTTGCCGTCACCAAAATGAGGGAAAAGTCCTCCTACGGGCCCCGGATGGGCCCTCTTGTCCTCGCCGCCCCGCACGTGGCCTGTCCTTCTCATGTGGGCCCAAAGTGGGGCTGCCATCCTCCTCTGCCCCCACGGAGGGCGGATAATCACTTGCGGGCCCCAGGTGGGCCCGCCCGCCATTGCCCCCCGCCAGGGGCGGAAAACCCCCCGCGCCCCAGGATGGGGGCACCACCCTCCGTCGCCCACATGGGGCGCAGAATTACTCCAGCGGCCCCGTGAGGGGGCCGCTGCTGTTCGCCGCCCGCAACTGGGGGCGGTTGCTCTCCGGCGGCCCTAAGACGGGGCCGTCCGCCTTCGCCGCCATCAGTTGGGTGCGGCCGACCACCGGTGGCCCCATGGTGGGGCCGCCCGCCTTGCCACTATCCCGTGCCGTCCCCCCACGTGGGGGATAACCCTCCTTCAAACCCTAGGGTTTGTCCTTCGCCGCCGCATTGCCCGGGGTTGTTTGCGAGATCAGATCTGAAAACCCAGATGTCTTCGGATCCGGATCTTGCTTGAAAAATTGTTGCTGAAGCATCTTCGCTACCTCGGCAAAACCTTCCTTTATGTTCTCCTTCATCTCACGCGAGTGTTGCTCCGAGATCCGTTACATGTTACTTCCATGGTTGCGTTCACATCTGCCTTGATCTCGTCCTTCATATCCATCATCTCCTTCCTCAACCCCGATATCTCTGCATCGAGTCGCTCCTCCAGAATTGTCGCCGCCGCTCGTGTGTTCGTCATAGAATCGACTGCTCTGATACCAAATTGGTACGATTAGGGTTAATCGTAGCAAAAGTTCAGATTCTTGAGTGGAAGAAAGAAAAGAAATTTGTTGTGGACAATGAAATTGATAAGAAATAAGAGATAATTGATCTTTTCTGGGGGTAGATCGCTCCTCAACTTGAAATATGGGATCAAGTTTATTCCCCCAAGTCCTAGCCGTTAAAATGACGAATTATCTCAATATCTCGATACCTCCCACAATTAGGGTTAATCCCTTTAAACACTCTCCTAACAAAATACTAAACACACAGCAACTTAAAAACATAGAGGGTAGTGCATAAAGCAAAATAGCAAAAATACTAAGTCGATCCCACGACCGCTCCCACGGCCGTATCCTTACGCCTTCTGCGGTTCACGACCGCATCAAAAACCCAGGTTATTAATTTGCGTTTGGAGGGGGGAGCATATTGTTAGTAGAATATATTTATAACATGTTCAAGGTGGAAATATTGTTTTGGTTGAAGAGAATAATGGATAAATTAATTTTTTGGAAACAATAAAGTGAGACAGAAAACTTCATTTCTTTTGCTCTTGATTTTCTCATTCTCTTCTCTTTAACTGAAAGCTTTTTTCCCAGAACACGAAATAAATTAAATGTTTTTTTTCAAAAAGAGTAAATAAAAGAAAAGAATCAATCAAATCTTGTTTTGAAAATACTAAAGAGAAGGTTTTTGATTTGAGTACAAAGTTGAAGTTGATTTTTTGAAAAGACTAATGAGAGAGGCACAAAAACAACTGGCCAAATTTCTTTCTACTTATTCTGTAATGAATAGAAAAGAATAAAAAGGTAGAAGCAACGAAATAGGTTTTCACTCTCCTCTGTCATGTCCTCTGTTTAATAAGAGCAAATTAAGAACCAAGGGTTGCCACTCTTGGTTCTTTATTTTAGGTTTTATGTTGTGTCATTAAGAAAGTATTATTTGAGAAATGCTGTCTAACTATATAATTATATCCAGTCAGGGTTGCATTATAATTTATGAAAGATTAATGAAGCACGTTTGATTTAAGTGGACCAATTGTGATTCCACCGGGGTCTTGAACCAAAGTGAAGTTTACATACTACTGAATCTAGATCATGGATGATTCATAATGCAATCTTATCGTGCCCTTCACTAGATACTGCTGAGGCTGTCTACTAGAATGATTGTATGTATTGAACTTTCTGGAGTTGTCACCAAATGATCGAGCTAAATAATAGTTTTTTGTGCTATGACATATTGTAGGGTAATAGACATGCTATTACGGGCTTAAAATTACATGTTTCATTCCTGGTTTCAATTATTTCTGAATAATGTTTTATATTGAAACAGTGAAGCAGTAAATTTAACCTCCTGTTATTCATGCGAAGCGACGCTTGTACCTTCTTGGTGAATCGATATGAGAAGATATATTGTTAGCATTATTATCCAACCCTTTCTAATCAGAATATGTTTGAAGAGTATGTCTTAAGCAGTCCATGAAACTTTGGAGAATTTTTTCCCTAAAATTCGTGGGCTGGATGTCAACTTGATGTCAACTCTTTTCAATCAGTGCCACATCATTATACCAGATGCTTACTGCCTAAAAAGGAGTACTTGATAAACTTTCAGCACGTTCCTTTGCTTCTGTATAAGATTCAAATGGCTTCTTCTGTCCATATTCTTCATGTGATAAAGAATCTATAGTTGCTTTTGTTTTTTCAGTCGTGTTGTCTAAAATATGATGGTAGGAGGCTACTGAATATGATATTGAGAGCCATATGTACCACGGACACTTCTACCATGAAGGTGTCATCTCGGAAATGTGTCGGACACGTGTGTGTCAGATGCACATATCCTACGTGTTTTTAAGAATTTGCTGAGTCTTGGCGTGTCATGTCCGTGTTGGCACAGCAGTGTCCGTGCAACACATAACGATGTATATTTAGTAGTTTCATCTTATCAGTATTTATGAAAAATCAAATGACTTGTGTAAACAAATAATCTTTTGCTTTTTGTACTTTCTTGTCCGAGAACTTTGTTTTCATATTGCTAGTTCCTGGGTGCAGATCAGTATGGAGTCATGTGGAATTTAGTCTTTTGATGTTTGTAGATCACCTTGTTATTGCTGTCTCATTGCCTGAGCAGTAGCACTATTTGATGAAGCAATACTTCAAAGCAAAAATGCGCCATGTTTGATATGTCATGGACATGGACTGATATGTGTTGAATGTATTTTCACATTTCTAGAATATAAATCGTTATTCAGATTACTTTTTTCACTTACCTAAGCTTAAATCATGAATTCATGTATTTGCTATGTTTCATAGGCATGCAGCCAATTGAGGATACACCATTGTACATATCCCACATTTAGATTTTTTTTGAAGACATCTATCAGATACTATCATGCTCACATACTTGTAGCTTCTCATGTTGTCATCATTTGGAAGACTAAGCTGTTCAGCTGACAATGAGTTATGGAATTTACTACTTTTGTGATAGGTATATTATTATATTCCTCCTCCATTTCCATTGCTCAAAGTGATTGATGATTTGAATAAGCCAGAAACATGTTATTGATAATATCCAGCTTATGCTTATTTCATCATTTTATGTATCTATATTTGTTTTTCAAATAATATGATAATGCAAAATTACACTATTATAATGAACCATTCACTGTGCTGTAGTTGGTCATGGCGCATCATAGATGCATGTTTGCCTCTGTCTGTTGTGTTGGTGGCTTGGTGCTGTACCATTATCCTCTCTCTTTTTTAATTTTTTGAGAAATTTTTTATTTTTTGCACTCTATCTATTGCTTTTTGTATAGTATACTTAATTTTCATGTGATATTCACATGAAGTAAGTAGCTGATATGTTGTTCTTCGTATAAGGTATATGTACTCCATCCAAAGCAAGACTTGCATGGCTTGGGTTATGATCCATTCAAACATGCACCTGAATTTAGAGGTAATTGATGTTATTTACATAATTTGGTCATTTTGGTTCTGTGCATTTACTGGTGGAACACTTTTAATTCAAGAATTTGTTTCATTTTTTTTCAGATAGAAAGAAGATGCGTGGTTCAAGAGATCAAAGTACTAAAAATAATGTTTTGGCAAACTGTAGGATACCTTTTCCATCTTCTATTAGTTTGTTTTTGGTTTATTGTCCTCAATGCTCCTCTTTTGTCATGGTAAATTTATGATATATTCCCCTAAAAATAAATATTTCACTTTTGGTTTTGAGACTAATTATTGTCAACCCTTACATCAGCAGGAAAATATGCTCCAGGATTCGGAATAGGGGCACTTGAAGAACTTGATGTAGAAGATGAGGATATATATGCACATGGTGAGCATTGCATACGTATACTTGAGTACATTCAAATATTGTAGCCAAAGAAAACTCAGGTGAATTCTAGTCAAGCAATTTTGGAGATGTTTGAATGTCTAATTCTATTTGATTGACATTGAAAATTATTCGTTGCAATGTTGATGGCACTGGAATGACATGGGGGAATGAACAAATTATTGCAGACAGGAAAATAGAAATGCATTCTGTAGTTCTGTATCACATATTTCATATGTGGTGATCTGTCCAACCATTGGAATTTCGTCCAATTGCATCAACTTGATGCGAACCCTGCCAAGGATGACGAGACCTGACAACAAAGAGGAACCCAAGATAGTTCTGCTATCAGAATTTGGATGAAGACCTTGACCCGTTGTTATCGACAGAAGCAAGAACATCGGTATATATGACCTCAACCCGTTTCTTAATGCGTACCAAGAACCTTGGTATAAGGAAGACATCACAAACGGTGGTGGAAGACTGTTTGATAAGTCGTCGGTGAACGCCACATGAGAATTCCCGATAAGTTCGAATAGTTCTTCAAAGAACCAAAGAGGAATAGTTCTTCAAAGAACCAAAGCGGAATACTCAGAATTTTATGCAGAAATTGATGAATTGATGTTTGATCTCCATTCCTTAGATGTCTAATTAATGATCTCCATTCCTTAGATGCCTAATTAATATGCTGAATATTACATAAAGAAGGCTCCTTAAATCTAGGCTAAAATTCAGACATCCTAAATTTTAGCCCACCTTTTAAAAAGAAGGTTGAATATTAAACCACTTTTTTAAAAGAAGGTTGAATGTTACATAAAATGTTCCTTAATTTTAGGCTTAAAATTTGACCAAAATCTACCCACTAATAGGCTAATCACATGCCCACTAATAACCAGATTCTTCTAGAATCATGTTGATTCTTCTTTGTTGAACACATGGTTCATGCTCAATAGGACTCTATGAATTGGTTTGAGCCCAAACCTCTTGAATCAGGCTGTTAAATACAACTTTGAACTTCTTTTCTCGCCATCGCGTAACTGGTCCAATTGAAAATTGAACTAGGTCCCTTGAAGTTGTGCTATGATTTGCATCATTTCTCTCCTTTTGAAAAGGATTTTCCCTCAAATCATCACCTACATCAAAAAGACTCAAATCAGTAACATTAAATATATCACTTACATTGTACTCAATAGTTAAATCTAGCTTCTAAGCATTGTCATTGATACTCTCTAGCATGGTTCAAGGTTTCGGCCGATACCCTTGGGTATCGGCCGTTTCGTTTCGGTCTCGGTGGGTGCCGAGACCGAAACTTGGGTTTTGTTCCGGTCTCGGTCGGAACCTTGCCGTTCCGACCAGTTTCGGCCGGTTTCGGCCGAAACCGGCCGGAACGGCACCGTTCCGGCCGAAACCAATTAAAAGAAGAAGAAAAGAGGGGAATGGGAAGAGGAAGAACATCAAAGAAGGGGGGGAAATGAAAAAAAAACTCACTGTTTTACAGCAACATCAAAAAAGAAGAAGAAAACAGGAAGAAAACAAGAAGAAAAAGGAAAAAAAAGGAAAAAAAGAGGAAGAAAAAAAGGAGAGATAGAGAGACTTGCCTCTCCTCCCGCCTCCTGGCTCCCGCCTCCCACCTCCCCTTCTTCCTCCCGCCCTCCCACCTCCTGTCTCCCGCCTCCCACATCCCCAAAGAAGAAGAGCCCACCGCCCCGAAAGACGAGGAGTTAGTCACGGGAGTGACTGCATTCGCTTTCAAATGAGTTTACAAGTGGGCTGTATTTAAAAACAGGAAATGGCACGATAGAAAATAAGTGACAGCTGCCGCCTAAAGATTTTTTGGGGCAAACATGTAAATACGTGCTATGTTCGAAAGCAAAACGATGGGTGCGTAAAGAAACTCAGCTATTTTTTGGCAAACTTGTAAATAAGTGGTAGGTGCGCAAAGTAAAATGGTGGGTGCACAAGACAAACTTCAATTGATTCATTTATTTATATATTTAGTATCTAAGTATTTCCGAAACCGATACCCGAAACGAAACTGCCGAAACTAGCGATACGGACGAAACCGAAACTTGCTTCCGAAACCGTCGAAACGAGCGATACCGATACCGAAACCTAAATTTTGGGAGTAGCGATACCAAGACCGAAACCGAAACCTAAAACCTTGCTCTCTAGGACTTGGAAGGTTGAATATTACATAAAAGGTTCCTTAATTTTAGGCTTAAAATCTAACCAAAATCCGTCCACTAATAGGCTGATCACATGCCCACTAATAACAGATTCTTGTAGATCTTGAATCATGTTGATACTTCTTCGTTGAACACATGGTTCATACTAAATATGCATCCATGAATTGGCTTGATTCCAAACCTCTGGACTCAGCACGTTGTTACAACTTTGAACTTCTTTGCTCGCGATTGCATAACTGGCCCAATTAGAACTTGAACTAGATCACTTGAAGTTGTGCTATGATTTGTATCATTTCCCTCCTCTTGAAAAGGATTTGCCCTCAAATCATCACCTACATCAAAAGAACTCAAATCCGTAACATTAAATGTAGCACTTACATTGTAACAACCCCCTCTCTCTTTCTCTCTTTCTCTCTTTCTTTTTCTTTTTATTTTCTCGTTGGGCCCAGCCCACTCGCAGAAGCCCGTTGGGCTTTTCCCCTTCTCCTCCCCCTTCCACTCTAACCCTCTCGATCCCGCAGTAGACGAAGCACACGAGGGCTTTTCTCCCTCCCTCACCCCTCGATTCGACCCAGCGCCTTCGACGAAGACCGCTATAGTTCCTATCGACGCGTCCACTCTCTCTCACACTCGTGCGTCACGTGGGTCCCTCGATGGAGCATCCGCCGCTCTCGTCACCTCGATGCGACGAGTCCCCTCCATCCTCCGATTCGACACAACGACGCCATCCCTCATCATCCGTCCTCTCGCAGCTCCTCCGCCTCCTTTAAATCCCCTCTACTCCTCCATCTTCTTCTACAAGCTCTGTAAGTATTATCTGAGATTTTCAGAGCTTTTCTGCGGCTTCTTTGAGTTGATTTCGATGGAATCTTGCTGTGGATTTCTAGGTTCTTAATTTTCTGATTATTGGCATACTTCTGGTAAACTCTATCCTCCTGTACTTCTGTTTTGATTTCATTTTGCATAGGAGAGGATGATTTGGGGAATATATCTATGGTTTGATTCCCTACGGTTAGCTCGTGGGGTTGGATTTCCCTCGTCTGCTTGAGTGGGTCCCGGGGTGCTTAGTTGGGGCTATTTTGGAGTTCGGTGGCTTCCTTGTTGTTTTGGGTTCGGTGGGGTCTATTTGCTGTTTGGGGCTCCCCCTTGCTTGCGGTTTGGGCTCCTGCTGACCGAGGCTTGCGGCTGGGTTTCACTGTTTGCTGTTTGGGCTCGGCTGGATTAATTGTCGCTGGTTTGGGCTTTGCTATGGTATTTTTTGGGATATGAGCACCGTTCCCCAACTGTCTTGGTTGTTAGCCTTTAGTTCCTTGCTAGAAACCCTATGGACTTTGCCGTAGGCACGTGTACCCCCCACTATGTGATGAGAAGACCCCCAATCTGATCCCTCTGGCCTAGACCCTCTAACGCCATCATGAGTTGACTTTTGGTCTTTCTTTATTAAAACAATTGTTATGTTTTCTTGTTTCTTGGTTTGTTGCAAGGATCAGTTATAGTGTTGCTTCTTTTTATATTAGTTCAGATTGGAATGTCATGCTATGAGAAACATCCATGCCTTTATCTTGTCACATGCCAGTTTCATTATCATGTTGTCTCTTGAGTTTATTAGCACCATTAAGTTTAATATTGTGTTAAATTGCGTAGTCTTGGATCTTTACTTGGGATGTCACTTATATTGATTGCATGCATAGCAAGATTTGAGGTGGACTATCATGACACGATAGGTTACTATTGCATGCATGGGAGGATTTGGGGTGGACTATTAATATTGCAGTGGGTCTTGGATCTCTCTTGACTACATAGTTTAATCAATATTGAACCTCACGACACTACACTAATAATTGGTTATTTTTTCTTGACTCACCGGGTTTGGGAAAACTTATGATTGTGGGAGTGCGGGAACAACCAGAGCCATTTTTCAGTGCAGTTTCGATGGCTAGATGCACTCATATATCTGTTTACCCATCAGAGGGATCACAGATCCATTCATATATCTGTATACCTGACAGAGGCATCCAGAGCACTTTCACAGTTTACACTTAATCTTGCACACCGTTTTCTCCCTCGTAAGGCACGACCCAGGATTGGTTTACTTTAGTGAGTACCACTTTACAGTAGTCGTGGACATTTAATTGTACCTTGTTACTTCTTTTTAGTACCATTATCTCTGTTGATGTCATGTCTTCTTTTTGCACACCGTTACATTTCTTGTCTCTTGTTTAGATATTGTCTATTCTATTGAGCGTGGCGCGACTTTTGTTGCCCATTAAGTACGACACACAGGACCATACGGAGACGCTTTAGCACGAGGTGTCAGACTTCCAACACAGGACTTTGGAGACTTGAGGCAGCGGCATGTACGTGTTCCATTTACGTCTCAGCTGTAGTGTAGTTCTTACTGTCTTTTCCCTGTTTAGAATTGTTCTTAACTTCTTAGTTTAGAATATTTACTTGCTTTCTGCACTGATCCACATTGACTTCACTGGCACATGCGAACTTGTATGCTCATGTTTCAATTGTAGCAGCACTCGCAGGGAGTGTGACGTTACAAAGTGGTGGCCCATGCAGGCTTGCAGCTGGGTTTTCTATTTGCTAATTGGGCTCGGCTGGATTATTTGTCGCTAGTTTGGGCCTTGCTGTGGTATTACTTGTGATATGGGCCCCGTTCCCCAACTGTCTTTGTTAGCTGCTAGTTCCTTGCTAGAAACCCGGTGGACTTTGCCATAGGCACGGGTACCCCCACTACGTGATGAGAAGACCCCCAATCTGTTCCCTTTGGCCTAGACCCCCAGCGCCATCATGTGTTGACTTTTGGTCTTTCTTTATTAAATCAATTGTTATGTTTTCTTGTTTCTTGGTTCGTTGCAAGGATCAGTTAGTGTTGCTTCTTTTTATATCAGTTCAATTTGGAATGTCATGCTATGAGAAACATCCATGCCTTTATCTTGTCACATGCTAGTTTTATTATCATGTTGTCTCTTGAGTTTATTAGCACCATTAAGTTTACTATTGTGTTAAATTGCGTAGTCTTGGGTCGTTACGTGGGATGTCACTTATACTGATTCCATGCATGTCAAGATTTGATGTGGACTATCATGACACGACAGGTTATTATTGCATGCATGTCAGGATTTGAGGTGGACTCTTACTATTGCAGTGGGTCTTGTATCTTCCTTGACTACATAGTTTAATCAATATTGAACCGCACGACACTAAACTAATAATTGGTTATTTCTGCTTGACTCACCGGGTTTGGAAAAACTTATGATCGTAGGAGTGCGGAAGCAACCGGAGCCATGCTTCAGTACATTTTCGGTGGCTGGATGCACTCATATATCTGTTTACTCGTCAGAGGGATCACGGATCCACTCATATATCTGTATACCTGACGGAGGCATCCAGAGCCCTTTCACAGTTTACACTTCATCTTGCACACCGTACTCTCCCTCATAAGGCACATCCTAGTATTGGTTTACTTTATTGAGTACCACTTTACAGTAGTCGTGGACATTTAATTATACCTTGTTACTTCTTTTCAGTATAGTTATCTCTATTGCTGTTATGTCTTTTTTGTGCACTGTTACCTTTCTTGTCTCTTGTTTAGATATTGTCTACTCTATTGAGCGTGGCGCGACTTCTGTTGCCCACTAGGTACGACATACAGGATCATACGGAGACGCTTGAGCATGTGTTGTCAGACTTCCAACACAGGACTTTGGAGACTTGAGCCAGCAGCACCGTATTCCATTTACGTCTCAGCTGTAGTGTAGTTCTTACTGTCTTTTTCCTGTTTAGAACTGTTCTTAACTGCTTAGTTTAGAGTGTTTCCTTGTTTTCTGCGCTGCTCCACATTAACTTCACTGGCACATATGGGACCTGCATGCTCATGTTTCAATTGTAGCGGCCTCCGCGGTGAGCGGGGCATTACAAAGTGGTTGCCTATGCAGGTCCACGTAATCGCTTCGTGAACAGTGTAGAGCAGGTAGGAAGTGCGATACTCGATTGACTCAATCTTGCCTTGTGGATGCAGGAGTGTATGAAAGTTTTCATACGCCAGGGACGTAAACCGTCTAAAGGACTGAATATGGCTGCGAATGCTTCGGGATCAGGGACGGGTAACAACACCTGAACGAACACGGTGCACCAGATCTCAGGCCAGGCTTTGCGAGAGCTGATCCAGGCTATACGAGAAGAACCCGGACAGGATGGAGGAGTGCAGCAGTTTCGATCGCTTCGGCTGTTGGTTTTTAATGGACGCGGAGATGCTTTGGCTGCAGATGGATGGATGCGCTTGATCACCGACATGCTGAAGGCAGCAGAGGCACCTCCAGCTTTATGGGTTAGCATGGCGAAAGTTGCAGCTGACTAGAGATGCTAGAGACTGGTAGGATGCTACAGAGGCCCGACTATCTCAACCGATCTGTTGGGCTACTTTCAAGGAGACGTTTGATGTCCAATACTTCTCCCCATAGGCGCATATAGAGTTGGAGGCATAGTTCATGGGCCTGAAGTAGGGCTACCATAGAGTACGACGTTGAGTTTTCTAAACTCAGTAGGTGCATAACTTGATACATGACTGCTAACTATACTTTGTGTTTGTGTTTACTAACAATTGGTGTTTTAGGTTTGCTAAGGACGCGGTGTCCACCCCTTTGGCTCGGGCCAAGAGATTTCAGCAGGGGGTGGATATTGATATTCGCGACAAGCTGGTGGGGTTCAGGTTGACGACCCACGCTGACATGCTCTCCACCGCTCGAGAGTACGAGTACGTAAAGCGGTAGCGGGAACACGGGCGACAGGCAGGAGTCCCTTTCGAGACGACCACCATAGACTATTACTGTAGAGCAGAGCCGACTACCTTTAGCGCCACCAGTACACGCTTACATCAAAGAACGTGAGAGGTCCACCATGCAGACGGAGCATACTACACCATTCAAAAGGACAAAAGCAGAGACCAGCACTTGACGTCCTGTGATATGCAACTACTGTCACCGATCCGGTCACATGAAGAGAGATTGTTGCCGCTGGAACCACATGTGTCTGATCTGCGGTGCATCAGAGCACTCTATGGATAGTTGTCCAAGACGAGTTGACCAGACAACGTATGCCGGTGCCAATCAGTCAGAGCGACGGTCATCACCACCTTAGAGGCGTCAGACTTTCACCATGGAGGCGGTGGAGATGGATGCTCCAGACTCTTAGCTTGTATTATCAGTTGCTTGAACTGATTTTCATTTTGTTGTAACATGTTGATGTTGGACTTCTTTTGTGTACGGTTAATATTATATTGTTCTAGAATTCCGAGGATGAAATTTTTCTAAAGTGGGTAGAATGTAATAACCCCCTCCTTTTCTTTTTATTTTTCTTTTTCTTTTCTCGTTGGGCCCAGCCCACTCGTAGAAGCCCGTTGGGCTTTTCCCCTTCTCGTCTCCCCTTTCCCCTCTATCCCTCTCGATCCCGCAGAAGACAAAGCCCACAAGGGCTTTTCTCACACTCTCCCCTCGATTCGACGCAGCGCCTTCGACGAAGCCCGCTAGGGTTCCTATCGACGTGTCCGCTCACTCACTTGTGCGTCATGTGGGTCCCTCGATGGATCGTCCGCCGTCCTCGTCACCTCGCTGCGATGAGCCCCCTCCATCCTCCGATTCGACATCGATTTGACGCGACAACGCCATCCATCATCCCTTGTCCTCTCGCAGCTCCTCCGACTCCTTAAAACCCCTCCGCTCCTCCATCTTCTTCTACAAGCTCTGTAAAAATTATCTGAGATTTTTGGAGCTTTTCTGCGTCTTCTCTGAGCTGATTTCGATGGAATATTGCTGTGGATTTCTGGGTTCTTAATTTTCTGATTATCGGCGTACTTCTGGTAGACTTTATCCTCCTTTACTTCTGTTTTGATTTAAATTTGCATCATAGAGGATGATTTGGGGAATATATCTAGGGTTTGATTCCCTACAATTAGCTCGTGGGGTTGGATTTCCCTCGCCTGCTTGAGTGGGGTCCCGAGGTACGTAGTTGGGGCTGTTTTGGGGTTCGGTGGCTCCCTTGTTGTTTTGGGTTCGGTAGGGTCTGTTTGTTGTTTGGGGCTCCCCTTTGCTTGCGATTGGGCTCCTTGCTGACTGAGGCTTGCGGTGGGTTTTACTATTTACTGATTGGGTTCAGCTGGATTATTTGTCGCTGGTTTGGGCTTTGCTGTGGTATTTCTTGGGATATGAGCCCCGTGATGAGAAGACCCCTAATTTGATCCCGTAGACCTAGGCCCTCTAGCGCCTTCATGATTTGACTTTTGGTCTTTCTTTATTAAAGCAATTGTTATGTTTTCTTGTTTCTTGGTTTGTTGCAAGGATCAGTTAGTGTTGCTTCTTTTTAATGTCATGCTATGAGAAACATCCATGCCTTTATCTTGTCACATGCCAGTTTCATTATCATGTTGGCTCTTGAGTTTATTAGCACCATTAAGTTTAATATTGTGTTAAATTGTGTAGTCTTGGGTCGTTACTTGGTAGTGCACTTATACTGATTGCATGCATGGCAAGATTTGAGGTGGACTATCATGACACGACAAGTTACTATTGCATGCATGGCAGGATTTGAGGTAGACTATTACTATTGTAGTGGGTCTTGGATCTTCCTTGACTACGTATTTTAATCAATATTGAACCTCACGACACTAAACTAATAATTGGTTATTTCTGTTTGACTCGCCGGATCTTCCTTGATTTCTGCATTGCTCTACATTGACTTCACTAGCACATGCTGGACCTGCATGCTCATGTTTCAATTGTAGCGGCACTCGCGGGGAGCGGGGCGTTACATTGTACTCACCAGGTAAATCTACCATGTAAGCATTGTTAGTAATGTGCTCAAGGACTTGGAAAGGACTATCTCTTCTTGGAAGCAATTTAGAGCGGCTCTGCTCGGGAAACTCTCATGTCTCATATGCAACCATACCCTATTTTCAGGAGCAAAGTTTGCTTGTTGACGTCCCTTTTTGGCTTGTTTTGCGTACTGCTCCGTTTTTCGCTCAATGTTGAGTCTTGCTTTATCATGAATATGCTTGACAAAGTCAGCCTTCTTTTTGCCAACTAAATTAACATGCTCTGTCAAAGGTGAAGGAGATAAATCTAATTGAGTTAAAGGATCAAATTCATATACAATTTTAAATGATGAAAATTTAGTAGTAGAATGAATAGATCTGTTATAAGCAAACTTAACATGTGATGTTCTTTTTAATGATTGCCCTCAACAAAGTAGACAAAGTCCTATTTATTATGTTGGTTTGACCATCAATTTGTGGGTGTTAAGTAATAGAAAACAATAGCTTAGTACCTAACTTACACTACAAAGTCTTTCAAAAATAGCTTAAGAATTTAAACAATTGTTCTAGGCATGTCATGTAATCTCACAATCTCTCTAAAGAACAAATCAGCAACATGCGAGGCATCATCAGTTTTGCGACATGGAATAAAGTGTACCATCTTAGAAAATTTATCCACAACCACAAAAAATGAATCTCTTCCTCGTTTAGTCCTAGGCAATCCTAACACAAAGTCCATTGAAATGTCAATCCAAGGCTTACTAGGAATTGGTAAAGAAGTATACAAACCATTGTGCTAAACTCTGGATTTAGCTTGCCTACATGTGACACATCTCCCACAAATTCTCTCAACATCTCTTTTCATGTGTGGCTAATAGAAGTGTTCTTGCAAAACAACTAAAGTCTTTGCAACTCGAAAATGTGCCATTAATCCCACACCATGAGATTCTTGTACTAACAATCCCTTAAGGAACAACTAGAAAAACATAACTTATTCTCCGAAAACATGAACCTGTCATGTCTGAAGAACTTACCACAAGGGGGTTTCTCACAAGCCTAGTATTCCTCACAAAATTCATGGTCATCAGCATCTAAATTTTTAATATTCTCAAACCCACACAGGCGACCACATTCTCATTACCTTACTTCTACCGGATGACGTATGGAAATGTCTCAGTGAATTCCACCACATGAGTATGCCTTTTGTTAAGCTTGTGTTGTTCCTTCAAGTATTTCAAGGACTCATGATTGGTGTGAATCACGAATTCCTTTGGCATAGGTAGTGATACCACGTCTCTAAAGCTTACACCAATGCATACAACTCCTTATCATATGTTGGGTAGTTTAAAGCTGTCCAGCTTAGTTTTTCACTGAAGCAAACAATTGGTCGTCCTTCTTGCATAAGAACTGTGTCAATGCCGAAACCTGAAGCAGCACATTCAATCTTAAATGTTTTTAAAAAGTTAGGCAAAGACAATAAATGAGCGTTGGTCAAATTCTCTTTGACTAGCTGAAACACATGCTTTTACCCATTTAAATCCAACGTTCTTCTTGATCACTTCAGTGTGGTGCAGCTATGCTACTAAAGTCCTTTACGAACCATCAGTAAAAACTAGCAATGAAAACTATGAATATTACCTACACTTGTGGGACTCGTCACTCTTGTATTGCATGCACCTTCTCTTCATCAACTTGTATACCTTGTGCACTAACAGCAAATCCCAGAAATTCAAGCTTATCTGTGCAAACATTACACGTCTTTAAATTAGCTAATAACTTTTCTTTTCGAAGCACATCTAGAACAGATTTCTAATGTTTTACATGATCAGTCAAGTTTTTGTTATAAATGAGTATATCATCAAAGTAGACAACAATCAAATCTGCTTATAAATGCACGCAAAACATGATTCATAAATCTCATAAAAGTTCTCGGAGCATTAGTCAAACCAAAAGGCATAACTAACCATTCATACAAACCATATTTTGTTTTAAAGATAGTTTTTCATTCATCTCATTCTTTCATTGTAATATTATGATAACCACTCTTTAAGTCTATTTTAGAAAACACATAAAAACCATGTAGCTCATCTAACATATCATCAAAGCGAGGAATACGAGGAATACGATGACGAAATTTATTGTTATGTTGTTGATGGCTTGGCAATCAACACACATTCTCCATGTCCCATCCTTATTAGGTACAAGTAAAACTGAAACATCGCATGGGCTCATGCTTTCCCTCACGTACCATTTCTCCAACTCACTTGTCGTTAAAGTTCTTTTGCTTCTTCGGGATTGCTTCTTTAGGTTGGTCAGTTAGGAATTGTCGCACCAGGACCAAAATCAATCTGATGTTTAGTGTTTCTTCTAGCAAGACATCCGCATACTCCTGCAAAAGAGAAACAACAAAACCAGGCAAAGTAAGGTCAAGTTCGTTAGTGTTTAAAAATGCCTTTTGGTACAAAAGTACAATCATCGGCTGATTAACTGATTTGAAAATATTGCTCGCTTAATTTACTCACTTTTGCATAGAAATTCTTTTGTTTTCGGTGTGATTTTCTCTTAATGGACGAATTTTGATTTTCTCTCACATTTTTTGCGGCCTCTCTCCACTCTATAATTTCTCTTTCAGTTCTTTTGGAACTAAAACAAACTTTACACCGAATTTTCAGTAACAATTCACCAAGGAATGTTGGGTCTAAAAGGAAGAATGCAAGGAACACTGTTGATTAAACTTTTGGAAGCATGTGATACCAAAATTTTCACCAAAAAATAAATATTGGTCTTTGGGGTGATAATTTTCACAAAAGATTGGTCTGGGGGTGATGTAATTTTTGTATTTATTGGGACCAATGAATAAAAACAAACAATTTTTTTGTCGAGTCCGTTTACTTTCTTCTTCTTTTCGTTTATTTCTTTTCGTTTTTTCTGGAGTCCTTTCTATCTTCTTCTTCTTCTGATAATCAGCAAATGTATTTTGATAGCAAATGAACAAGATTTCGAAACAAAATACGAATGGAAAGGGGTAAACAAAATTAGGCTAAACTAGTGTGTAAATCGAATTTGGAATGTAAAAGAACACCAAATATAGAAAAAAGTGTTTTTCAAATATAGACAAACTTGATCTAGAACCCAAAGCTTTGATACCAAATGATGCGAACCCTGCCAACGATGATGAGATCCGACAATAAAGAGGAACACAAGATTGTTTTGCAATCAGAATTTGGATGGAACTCTTGACCTGTTGTTATCGACAAAAGTAAGAACCTCGGTATATATGACCTCAACCCTTTGCTTAACGCGTAACAAGAACCTTGATAAAAGGAAGACGTCACAAATGGTGGTAGAAGACTGTTTGATAAGGTTTTGGTGAACGTTGTAGGACAGTTCTCGATAAGTTCGAATAGCTCTTCAAAGAACCAAAGAGAAATACTCTCGGAATTTTATCCAGAAATTGATGCCTGATCTCCATTCCTTAGAAATTGATGTCTGATCTCCATTCCTTAGATGCATATTAATAGGCTGAATATTACATAATGGCTCCTTAAATTTAGGCTAAAATTCCGACTTCCTAAAGTTAGGCCTCCTTTTAAAAAAAGGCTGAATATCTTCCTTTTAAAAAGTAGGTTGAATATCAGACCACATTTTAAACAGAAGGTTGAATATTACACTAAAGTTCCTTAATCTTTGGCTTCAAATCTGACCAAAATCAGCCCAGCCCATTAATAGGCTCATCACATGCCCTCTAATAACCGAATTCTTGGAATCATGTTGATACTTCTTTGTTGAACACATGGTTCATGCTGAAGAGGCCTCCATGAATTGGTTTGAGCCTAAACCTCTTGAATCAGCCCGTTGAGTACAACTTTGAACTTCTTTGCTTGCGATTGCATAACTGGTTCAATTGAAACTTGAATTAGATACCTTGAATTTGTGCTATGATTTGCATCACAACTCCCTTCCACAAGTAGCACTTGAACATGTCCGTTAGTTGGGTTATGTAGAAATGATTCTATTCTAGCTGCATGTACCTTGTGTGTGTAAGCTGTGTAAAAAATCAAAAAAAATTCTGGTTCTGGATTATTGCTATTGATTGAGAATGCCATTCTATTTAGATCCTTTGGTCGTTGACAACGTATATAATTAAGCTATTCAAGATTTTATGCTTCTCTCTGAATAAATATCCTAGAAAGAGATACTTGATGTGGTCGTTATACCATACATCTCTCCATCTTATTGGCACTGCAAGAAAAAATTAGGTTCCTATTGAGGACATCATTAATCCTTTACTGTAAACTTGTAACGAGTGTCCGTAGGCATAGGCTATCTCTCAAGACCTTCAGCTGGTCTGATGATGGATTTGTCCTGTGTTTTTCCTTAATCACCTTGATTGTGCTTTGAAAGGAAGTAATGGTTATGAGCATGTAATGTGCTTGATGAACTTGGAGAGGAAGAGAAGTGAGGCCCATCTAGTTTCTCTCTCTGATTTGACTGGTACTGTGTGCCTTTGTTTTCTTCCTCTCACTAGCTCATTTTGACCGAATGAGAGAGCTGTCAGCTTATGTCCAGCATTCTCTTTTTTTTTTGAAATTATAACTGCTATGTAAAACATTAACCTTGGGGAAACTGTTTCTAGGTTCTTACTATTTGATTCGTCACTCTTGGGTTCATTTTTCCTTCTCCTTTTCTCTCCAAAAATATTTTCCCCAAGGTTAAGTATGCGGATCAGGAACACAAGTTTTCGAAATAGGATGCAAATACCCTCACTTCAAAAGCATGATTGACCTTTTGAATTGATATGTTCACCATTTGGATTTGATGTAATCAAATTAAGTGGAAACAAAATGATTTTGACATGTTTTACAGCTCTTGGCACTTTCCTGCAAATTAATCATTTTTATAAGCCACTATTTTGCTCACTTGATCACCAATGTTTTTTGGTTTTTTTTCTTGTTTCTAGGTATCTCTATTGTAGTGGATGATTGTCCAACTTATGAATTTCCTATTATTGGACGGTCAATGATGTAATTTGGATGAGAGTATTCTCATAAAATATTTTCTGATACATGTCGATATTCTTTGTTAAAATATGCATTTTATTATGCTCTATCTTTTTGTTTCTAAGCATTTTCATTGCTAGGATTTGAGTATGTTGGAATGGAAGTTGAAGAGGAAGAACCTTCAAGAGCGATCACGGATAATAAGCTTAAGCTGGAACATAGGAAGCAGGGTGTTCTTTCTGGTTTCAAAGCTGCATCAAGTTCTGACTACAATATAGAAAGGTAGCTGAAACCATTTAAATGCATTTACCCTTGAAAGTTGTCCAGTGTTGCAATTTGCAAAGTAATAAACCATAATGTTTTTACCTAATTATGCCATAGTTCTGTTTTCATACACGCCTAAGTAGCATCCATGTGATTGTAAAAGGGCACATGAGTATCTAGCAAGGCTTATATCAGCAAATCTTGGTTGCACAATTGACTGACAATTTACAGTGAATGGTTGCGTTCATGAAAGTTATGTAGATTTGCTGCAACTCCAGCATTACATTACATTGTGACATATCCATAAACTACGAGTTCTGTAAATTTTCTCAATAATTTGTTCAGTAAAACTAATTACATGTATATATGCCAGATTTTATCCTCCTGTCATTCCTCCCGGTTTTGAACCATCTCACAAGTTTACGTCTCCGCTTGAGCCTATGGATAAGTTTGCTGAATCTCCCCCTCATGAGGTTCCTCCTCCAGAAGAAAACAGTTTGAAAGTGTTGATTGAAGGATTTGCAACTTTGGTTGCTCGCTGTGGCAAACTATTTGAAGATCTCTCCAAGGAAAAGAACAGATCCAATCCATTATTTTCGTTTCTCATTGGTGGAAATGGACATCAATACTACGCAAGAAAGTTGTGGGAAGCTAAGCAGAAAAGTAATAAGCAAAATCAGGTGGATTATTCATTGGATCGGAAGATGACAGCGGAGAGCCGTGGAAGAATTTTAGGTGAAAAGCCCCTGGACAGAAGCACCAAGGATTCTACCCCAGCTATTGCTCATAAAGACATCATCCACTTTCAGTCCAACCTATCGGATACTTTCACAAAACCATCAGTTGTAAGCAACTTTCATGTTACTTCTGCATGTTTAATAAGGGAGGATGTAAATTAGCTGACAGCTCATTTTGACAAAATGAGCTTGTGAGAGTGGAAAGCTTTGAGGCACACACCACTTGTCAAATCAGATGGGAAAGTGGGTGGACTCACTTCTTGCACGGAGATCATTTATCCTAAATGAGCTGTCAACTCATACCAGTATCTCCGTTTGCTAACTACCTCATGCCAACTAACATATTACTTGACAAAAGGATCTCATCAAACTTAATGACTGTAAAACAATTTCGTGTTATTATGTTGTTACAAAATTGATCTTATTTTACAAGAGGCTTATGTTCAGATGGATGCTTGTTTGCATTCTAGGTTGACTTTTCGGAACATGCTAAACCTTTCAAAGATGATCCTGCAAAGCAGGAAAGGTTCGAGCAATTTCTCAAGGATAAGTATCACGGTGGCCTTCGGTCGACATATTCTGGAGGTACAAGTGCCATGTCTGAAACTGCGCGTGCTCGAGAAAGATTGGACTTTGAGGCCGCTGCAGAGGCAATTGAGAAAGGGGAATATAAGACAAGAACTGACCGTCCATCAAGCCAACAGGTTATCGAATCCCTTTACAGGGATGGTCGCTTCGTATCGTCAACCACTGCAGGAGTAATAGTCTCCCTTAACATGTTATGCTTAACTTTTATACACTTTTTTCTATACTTCATTTATGGATAAGGATGTTACTTGCATGTCTTCAAGCAGAAGAACCAAAGCTCTGAAGTTGGAGAGGAGACTATTGATAAAATTTACCCAAAGAGGGAGGAATTTGAGTGGCGCCCTGCATCCATTCTATGCAAGCGCTTCGATCTTACAGATCCTTTTATGGGGAAGGTACTTTTTTCAGCTGTGTTCAGATAATTTGATCACTGTGGGAAAAATATTTCTGTAAAGAGACTTTCTATTTGGAGCCCTTTCCCAGAAGTTACTATATTGTGTCTGCATGCTGAAGTACATAATCTAATAATTTTCCAAATAGAATAGGTGCTCTAGCTGCTCTAGTTGCTCCCTTCTAATACCTTACCACAAGCTAGAACCCTTTCTTTGCCAATCAGGTTTAAATTTGGCTTTTGAGACCTTAAACCGGACAATTAGTTTCATGTTTGATAAGGGTCTGGCTTATTTGTTACAGCAAACTTAATTCAGTTGTACACTGATATTTCTGGTAGTCTAAGTATTTCGCACATGTTCAGAGTAGGGTTCTTGTTTGACTATGAATTCTTTCCTTGCCATTTTCAACATGCATCCTATCCGTCATTGTTTCTTCAATTTTTTCTGTCATTTTAACTAGTTAAATGACGAAATCGACTTCTTTCCATCATTGCGATATTAATTTGCAGAAGGCATCGGCTCATAGAGTAGATAATGCAGACAGAAATGCTATGGTGGTTTCCAAGTTTATGACCAGCATTTCAAGGACCACAGTTACATCCGTCTAAATTCAGTGAGAGTCTTCAATCAGTCTTCTAAATATAGGAAGTTGAGGACGCAGGAGGAGGAGGGGGGTGTGGGTGCGCACGCGCTGGCGATGCGGCCATGTCTTTTGGTTGATTCTTTAAGGGTTCTTTTTCCCCTTGTTCTGTTGATTTACAACCTCATTCCTATGACCTGCATCAACAACAGTCACATTAAATATTGCTGTTTATGTTTGCTGGACGTTACGATTCCATAAGCAGACCTAGAGTTTAGTTCTATGAAGAAAAATAGTCTCCCATCAGAAAGAATAGAAAAGGTGAATGATGTTTATTGAAAGGTGGAGTTCTAATAGTTCAATCTTTTGGGTTAGAGCGTCTCAACCAAGATTATAACATCACCCACTTAACTCATCTTGGGTGACATGGATCGTGGTATTCTTCAATTCTAATATATGGTATCAGAGCCAGCAACGACTAGACTGTTCTTTTCTTCTTCAGAAAAGTACCTGCCCTTTAAAAGGGCTTGCTAACAAAGCACAAAGGGTTTACAAGTACATCGGTATGCGTTCGTGTTTATTGGTATGTGAGAAGTTCTCTTAGTTCTTACTTTACAAGCTCAAGAGGAATCCACTTGAGTTTAAAGGAAAATGTTAAGAAAATAGTCCCACTTCGGAAAGAAAAGAATATACGATGGATATAGGTAAACTGAAAGTTGGGTCTTTACCTAATAGCTTAAGATTTTAGGTTAGTGTGTCTCAATCACGACTATGACTACTCTCCAATTCTAATAGTTCCCCAACAATCTTACAAAAGGGGTCACACACACACATGCACATATAGCCCATCTTGTCGTCGTTAGTTAACCCCCTCATTTGTTGGATGGTCATATTTGTTTTGACGAAAGACGCCTCCTTAGGCTCATAGTCATATCTTTGCTATCTTTTTAAATCCAACAAGTGTTTTGCTTCCAAGAAGTGATAATGTAGATGTGGTGAGGCCCTTTTGTTCCACGCAAGATCAACTATTGTTATCTGCTGTATTCAACTCTGCAGACATATGAGATATTGACCCATGTGGTGGTTACTTCCAATTGCAAGAAGGATGGGATGAGCAACATTTGCTAAATGGTAACTTTTGTGTTCGCAAGTTGTTGGTGATACTGAAAATAATGATAATTTGGCTGTTGTAAGGAACTGATTGCCATATAAAACCCTCCTAAAACAATAGCAGAATGTATGGGAATTTGACTTGTGTGACGTTCGATGGCCATTGATTACATATGTCGGAACTAGCTAGAGTGTCTCTCCCCCTTTTGTTGTTTGTATCATCTCACAATGGATCTTAACTAAAATTCATTCTAATCTCTCACGGAAGTTATAGTGTTGTCCAGTATTGACATCATTTTCCAGAATTATAAACAGTATAAATCTTACTCTCCCTAGAAGTATGCTCCAGTCATGGCAGATTCGCTATGTGAGGGTTAACATTGCATGATGATCATCACATGCTATCCTAGTAAATTAATTTCTATGCACTCTTTATGTCTGCAAGGTTTGAATATTCAATCTCTGATCATTTTAAGGCTCTCAAAATTTACCTTTTGCATTTGATTAAAAAAAAGGTGCTAGCATGTTCAATTGATTTTAATTGTCTTGTGGTGTACTGTTGTCATCGCTTCTTTTATTTTTTTTCAAAGGTGAAGACATAATAAGGCACTTAAACTGTTTTGCAGCCACCACCAGTGCCAAGAGCCCGAAGGAAGTTAGATACACTCATCTTTATGCCAGATTCTTTTCCAAAGAGCGCAGATGCTAGTCCTGCAAACAGAGATCCATTACCTACTGCTCAGTCCGAACCACAAGATACTGAGACACAACTAAGCAAGGAGTATCTTGACACTGAGACTAATACTACATGTGTGGAGAGGCCCGTTGATCTGTACAAGGTACTTAATGTTTCGATGAGCCTGTTGTGTTCCACATTTATGCAGTGTGTCTTGTATTTGTGCTTGTTGGCCTTTGGGTTCCATGGCCCAAGTTGCATGTGAGCCATATGGTTCTTTTTCCTATAGGTGTCAGTGTTCTTTACGTGGCATTAATGAAATGCAGGCAATTTTTTCTGATGATTCTGAAGAAGAAGAAGATATTACTGGCATCAGCAATGTGGCTGATCCAGAAAAGAAAATTGAAGGGGTTAACACAACTCTAAACCGTTTAGTAGCAGGGGATTTTCTGGAGTCCTTGGGTAAAGAGCTTGGGCTAGAGGTTCCTCCAGAGAGACCGTCTCCAGCAAATTTGACCAGCAGCTTATCTGTGACTGAAAGGACAAGTATGACAGATATTAGAAACCCATCGAGGAGCAACAAATCTGCTTCCACGCTTGAACTTTCGAATGCATATTTGGAAAATGCGCGGACCGTTGACTCTCAAAATATCACCAAAACATATTCAGCTTCTGGACAAAAAGCTGACAATGCAAATGGAATTTTCTCCAGTCATGCAAATACTACGACGAAAGACAAAACTCTGACCCCCATAAGAGATGATACTGATGGATGTGTCTCTGATCATAAAGGTGATGAAAGTAAGGGAAGAAAAAAGGAACGTCGATCTAAAAAGCATAGATCCCATTCAAGGTATCACATACATAGCAGTTGTTCAGACACTGATTCTTCGGGTGACGATGGATATTATGATCGGTCCAAGTCTAGATCTGAAAAACGGGCTTCATCAAAGAGAAAAAGTAGAAAGCATTTGGAGCATTATAGTAACAAGCGAAGTAGATCTCCTGATAGATACTCCAGCCAAGACAAAGACCGTGATCTTTCTGATGATGGTAGAAAGGACAGGAGATCAAGGGACCGAGAGAAACATGCTCGTAAAAAGCACCACTGAGGTAAAATTCGGATGGAAATATATATTGTCAATCTACAAATCCAAGTGCTTACCGTGCTAGTTGCATGCTGCTGCTTAAGCGTTGCATCTAAATTATTTACTTTTATATGTAATTAATGTAGTTGCAGTGCAACTCATTATATTTCATGTCATGTCCATTCTTCATTATATTCTGCACCGATTTATGCGCTTATGAAATGATGTGGTTGTGTAGTTTGATTATGTAGTTTGATTTTCCAATTGTCTTTAGGACTCTAGGTTCTTATTTTATTTTATTTGATTCTACGTGGTTTACAGACCTCTTACATCAGTAAAGAGAGCGTTATAGATATAAAATGCTCATATTTCACCCAAATATTACAAATATAACTATGTTTACAAAAATTGTAGATATAACCGATGAAGTTCACAAGCCATTATCAGGACGACAATGGTCAGTGAAATTTTTTGGTACCTGGGTGCTACCTACTAATCAGACTGCCCTTGATGTGGAAGGTCATCCTCGTTGGTATTGGACACCTCCATTTGTTCCTCTTGCGCTGGCTCTGGAAAATACAAACATATGCTCCTCTTTTCCATGAAACAGCCTAACACATGATATAAAGCTATTTACAGGTCCTATAATTCATGTATCTTATGTACATGAAAAACGGAAACGAACGTGCAGGAGTTGTTAATAATAGCAATTTGTGCGGTGATTAATTTGTGTGGTGATAGGATAAAAATTGCCTGAAAATGAACAATAAAACTATACGAGGCGATGAAAGTGAAGTTGGCAATTTAACTTTAGGGGTTGCTTTTGGCATGTCACATGTGATTTCCAAAACAATGTTGAGAAATAGGGCTGTAAATAAGCTCATGAAGCTTGAGGTTAGGCTCAATAAAAGACTGCTTAGCTGCTTGACTTAGGAGTTCCTGGGTTATTCCATTGGGCATGGCTTTCTGATGTAGGGGTATTCTTGCTTGATTGAATGATGGTTCTGAGAACCATTATAGGATGGCCAACCTTAGATTTTTCATAGATTTCATCAAGCATATACAGGATTCTAGTACTAGCCGGCTGCCGAAGAGCTGCCTGACATTGTAATACATTGGCTCCAAGATTGTGGAAAGCCGCACCTTGCCGCATGCTTTAACGGGGCTTAAAGTATCCAAAAACAGGAAAAATTGCTAACAAAACAATCAGAAGACATATTGCATAAAAGCATAATAATAAAGAAACAAAAGGGAAAAAGCAAGAAATGAAAGGAAAATTATAATAATGTCTTTTTTGACGATTATTACTATTGACTCAAAACATAAATATCATTAATTCAACATAAGAAGATAATTCATAAGATATAACATGTTTAAAATCTTGAAGCGGGTCTAAAATGCTTTGAAAAGTGGAAATCATAGGTGGTAGCGTAAGCAGGGCTTTATTTAGGCTTTTAACAACAATGCTTTGCTCTCATTTAGACAACAAGGTTCTCACTTAACACTTAATAGAAAGAGGCTAAATTTACAAAATTTGGCTTAAAACTTTTAACAAGTTTAGAAATACTATGCTAATCTTCCAAAATTAAAGTCCAAAATTAAAGTATCTTCTGAAAACTTCCCGCTAGAGAAGCTACCTTCACCTCCGTTACATGTGTTGGTGACAGTCCTCTGACATGTAATACCAAATTTACCCTTATCATCTATTTCAACCATCCCAAAATAATAATAAAATATAATTCCTCTTCTCATTTACTTCTCTCTCGGCCCTTCGCCCTCTCTCTACTCATTCTCTCCCACACTTGTTTCCTTGTCTCCGTGACGACCTAGAGATCATGGTAGCCATCTGCATTAATTAAGCAAGATGTTTTCCACCATGCCTACTTGTCTGTTTTGGCATAGAAGTATCTGCTGCATTTTGGTTTCGTTTCAGCCTAGAAGTATTGATCTCATACATAACCAACCAAATTCATCCCAAATAAAGGCGTTGGCATGTGCGAAAATCAGACCTGTTAAGTTATTCTGTACCATAAGATTTGTGTCTTATCTTCAAAAAACATGAATCCCTGCTTATAGGATCAAACCTATACTAAGCTGTATGAAGATTGTGAGTGCATTCTTTTCGATGTATAAAAAAAAGATTGTGAGTGCATGGTAGTTTTCCCAGTTCTTCACTGCATTTAAGTATATTCAGCCATAGAAATCGGTTCATTTGATATACATGCTTCCTCAGAAACTAATTGTTATAATCTGGGTAAATTATATTAAACACGTGTACTTTCGAGGGATCTAGTTTAACGCACCATATACCAAGGATTAAGGTTTCGGCCGAAACCTATCGGTTTCGGCCGTTTCGGATCAGTCTCGGAGGGGACCGATCCGAAACCCTCCCCTTTTCTCGGAATCGGCCGAAACCGGCGAGTTTCGGCCAGTTTCGGCCGAAACTGGCCGAAACTCGCCAGTTTCGGCCGAGGCGAGCTGCGACCAAAAAAAGAAAGAAAATTCAAAAAATGAAGAAGAAAAGGAAGAGGAGAGGAAGAAGAGAATGAGGACTTACCCAAGTCTCCAACTCGTCGCCCGTCTCCGGCCCTAATCATGTCGTCAAAAAAGAAGAAGAAAATGGAGTGGAAGAAGAGGAAGAAGAGGAAGAAGGGGTCTTACCTGGCCCGCCGCCCTCCCGCCCTCCCCCCGCCAGCTCGTCGCCCTCAGAAAGTGTAACGTGCGTTGCTGCACTTGTAAATAAATGAGTGTGTGAAGGAAAACACCCTCGGATATTTATTCACTTCAATGGCCAACTTGTAAATAAATGGCATGGTTAGCAAAATGTGTACTGTGAGTTGCAGCACTCATATCATATATTACTAAGATATTTCAAAAGCACCCTTCAAGTCAATGTCCAGCCTGTAAATAACTGAAGTGGGGTTTAGCAAAATGTGTAATGTGAGTAGCAACAATCAGATATTTTGGGAATTGCTATGCAAACAGACCATTTTGCTCCATTTACGGACCAACTTATTTATAAATTTGCCATTTGTTCTTTACATGTAATATATTTAGCAAAATTTATTTAGCAAAAAATTGTAATATATTTTTATATATTTCGCAAAATATATAACTTGGAAAAAAGTATTTGATACTTTAGTATTTGATAGCATTTAATATGGTTTTAAGTATTTAAAACCACCGATACGGACGAACCGAAACTCCCTTCCGAAACCGCCGAAACGGACGATACCGATACCGAAACCTAAATTTTCGGAAGAGCGATACCAAGACCGAAACCGAGACCTCAAACCTTGCCATATACCATCAGTTTATAGTTTATAGAATTACTCACCATGTCCTACTGTTTTGTTAGAAATCCGGTAAAATGCACTTTTCAAGGAAACTAGTTTGACATTCTCTGTATCATCTTAATATCTAGTTTAATACTCCATATTTTAACTATATTTTTTTTTGAAAGAACCATCATCAGAGGGTTAGAAATTGATAGTATTCGAGGTGTTAACCTAGATCCCTTAAAAGTATATATATGTGTAAAGCTAATTAACATGTATAAATTTACAATGCATGAGGGTCTGTTAGTATCGTCTTCAACGAGAAGATTCATAATTATCTAAAATGAAAACAATAGCATCCTCCTAGCTATTGTAATCATGACGATATATGCTGCTTATGCGGAGATGTGCATTGTCTTATATCTTGGCAACCAACACGTATCTCATGGTCTCAGTATCATGCAGGGTTATATGATCACCTTATTTCTGTGGGTGTTGGCCCCTCGCATTATCGTCCTTGCATTGTGATGTTGGTTTTTATTGCAACAAATGCGGAGTTATCAACCATCATTTCATCAACTTCCTTTACCTGATTAGTTATTAGAAATAGGTCCCCTTAATCATGGCTATTTCGAAAAGAGTCCTCTAAATCATTGCATTTACGATTAGGTCCCCCTATTCATATAAAATACTCTAAAATAGTCTCTTTTTAGAAATATGTCCCCCTGAAATAGTTATGATTAAGGGGACACTTTTCTAGTGAGTTATATGAATTGGGGGACCTAATCGCAAATGCCATGATTTAGGGGCCTCTTTTAAAATGACATAATTGGGGGACCACGTTCTAAAAAACCTTAGCTATTATTGCACTCTTGAATCATTCCACATGTACTTGCTTACAATTCTGTCGTCAAATGTTTTTTTTTTTGCAGCTTGTTGATGTCGTTGCTTCCTGCTTGCCAATTTTTCGACATTTGGAAGACCAACCGGCACAAAAGATACAAGCTTGAACTTCCAGGTTTGTGCCGGCCATGAAAAATTTGGAACAACGTATGGTTTCTTCGAGTTCATCTAAATCACGGGAATGCTGTGATATTGACAAATATCAAGATGAAGTCAGACGTTTGTATATATATATTCTGAATGTGCATGTTGTATGTTTTTGGTACAATTGGTGTCTGATAAATTTTCGGTTCTGAAAAGTGGCATATGGAGGCTAGTGATGAATAAGCCTCCAATTTTGTGTATCTTGTTGACAGAATCAGAGGTTGTATTCTGAAAACTTGGAATCATGTGCCGGCCCATCTCAGCTCATGGTTGCAACTCATCGGCTCCATCCATTGATGTTGAGAAATACGGAATACGGAATAGTTTATTTTGATCTTTGTGTTCTAAAACATTAATTCAGTTATACTAATGGGTTAATGGGTTTTGCAGTAACAGAATTTATATTCGCTTCATGTGCTATAGCCGTGAGTGAGACTTGTCATAGATCATGTAAGAGCCTTTTTGATGGCTCGAACAGAATCATAGAATAAACTATCGAGTTCACGTGGCTCAACTCAACCGAAGAACCGCTTGGGCATCTGCCTCCAGGATAACTCGACGGAACCCTAGTTTCAAGCAAGTCGTAGACCTACCGCCTACCATGCTGAAATGTACCCAGCTCTGCAGCCACATATGCACAAGGAGGTGATATTAACATAGAAACCAATCAACCGTCGACCTCAATCCCCAACTACCGAAGATTTAAATTTGTTATTAAATCAGTTCTTTAGTGGATACGATTTAAAAAAGAAGAAGAAGAAATCATTTTCAACAGTGATGCAAGCATGAACAGCTGAACCTGCTCCCAGTGCCAACTCAAGCTGAAAGGTGTCCCATTTATTAATTTTCAATCTCAATTGGAGGACTCAGCCACCAGACCCATTTCCTTTCTCTTTTTATTTTAATCTTAATTTGATTGTCTGGCTCATTAGTTAAATAACTCCTGGGTTTTAGTGCTAGAGGAGTGGCCCCTGGGGACATCAAAACAATAATCATTTAATCGGTGAATTTCAAATTTTTATTTTATATTATCTTGGCTAACGAGGATGTTTAGCCCCTTGGGATATCAAATTACATCATCGCTTGCGTTAATTAGATAGTAATTAGAATCCTTCTTCAAATAAGATGCTATCTTGTGTTAATTAGTTAGTAATTTTACAGAGACTATCTTGAAGTTTGGGCTAAATTAGTAAAACTGCCTTTTACTTTCCAACCGTTTAGGGCAGTTTTTATATACTACAAATTGAAAGGGGTTTAAATGAATTTTTAAAGTTAAAGACAATATTATTAAATCTAGCGAAAAAAAAATGTAGATGTGCACGTGCACAATCAAGTTAGCCGTCCGCACGCATAATTTTTCCATTTTTTTCCATTTCTTTTTTCTTGAAATACTTTATAGGAATATTGTACACCTCATGGATGTTCAACACACCAAAAATGAAGTGAATCCAGTGCTGCTTGATCTTCTATCTAAACTTTACAACTTCAATGGTCTCAAAAGTTGCCGAGAACCAGAAGCTTTTTGCAACCGGTTGATCGAGACTCAAATGCCCATAGGGTTCACCTATATTTGGGGTTTCGGGTTTAAGCATGTGTGCATCAATCCTATCTTAAAAAAATCCCAAAAAAACTCGGGGAAAATGTGTTTTTCCTGCACGTGCACAGCTACACCATCCTCTTAAATCCATATATAGGCTAGGGCAATTTTTGTAAATCAAGCCTTAAAAATGAAATGCAATATTCTTGGAGCATGAAGATCTCTCACTTATTTTTTTTATTTTTTTTATTTATGGGCTATGCTGGTCACAGTTTGATTGATCTATTTCAATCTGCAATATATGATTGTTTTTGTTTTAGAGTAGATATAATAAGAAATATATAATATTTATAGTCTGGAGAGAGCTACAACTGTGAGTACTTGTGCTTATCTACCAGCAACAAGCAACAGAAAAGACAACAACTTACTAACAAAAAACTTTGGAAAAGGCCAACAGAAAGATATCAACTGGAAATCCAATTTTTTTAATTACTAAATTCCTTATTTTATTAGAGAAATGGGGAGGGGGTTCCACACATAATGCATGCAATATGAGATTTTAGGTGTCGTTATCGATCTCTATCCTGTTGTGAGAGCTCGATGGTTCTTTACTGTTTTTCGATGAATTAAAAAAAAAATCAACGGATCCGATCGTCGGAAAAATTAGAAGGGTGAGAATGAGATTTTAAATATCTCTCAAATAAAGATACCAAAACAAAATGTGGGAATTGGTTAATGTTTGGACTTTGGAGTAAGTAGCAGACTCACACTAAATTAATAATGCATAATTAAAACTTGCTAGTTAGTAGCCAGTGAAGATGACATCTTAACTAATTTTTTTTGTTGATAAACACCACTTGTTCTTACTCAAGAAAACTCACTCGAGATGTCAATATCCATCACTGTAATTATGAAACTAATTTAGTTTGTGTACAACTACTCATCATGTGCATATTTCACTTTTTTTAATGAGAAAATGAAAATTTATTAGAGATGTAGCCATCCTCTATTGTCTAACTTTTCTCTTGTTTTAGTACACTAAAAATGAAGTTAAAACCAAAACCACAAAAAACAAAAAATTGTTTATGTTATTGTTTGTACTCTAACCCCTAAATTTTCATCAAATTATAATGATCTGATGCATGTGTAAAGAATGTGGAGACATCAAGGTTTTTTATCCACCTAGTGTTGAGCATCTAGGAAAGAAATAAAACGTTCAAAATTAAATCTATATTACATTTGACAACGATTGTATCACATCTATATATTAAATATATATTACATTTGATAACGATTTTTGAATCCTAGGGCTGACTAGGACAAGCTCACTAGGACAAACAGGTTGATAGAAAGACGGATTGGATTTAATCTTGAGAAATGAATGGTTGAGATGAAATTTTGTGGAAAGTTTTGGAGGGAAAACATTTCTAGGGAAATGCAAGTTTCTGATGAATGAAAATTTCTGGGAAATAGCAGAGTGCACGTAATTAATGCATTTGGGAAAATGAAGCTTTAACTGGTACTTAATGCTGCAGATCGAATGCTCGCGCCGAATTTGTTGTTTTGCGCCTAAGGCGCTTGCGGCAAATTTGTTGTTCCGCGCCGAATTTTGGCTGTGGAAATAATTTTTTGAAGAATAAAGATTTCGCAGGAGAAAATCTTAAATGAACCATGCCCGCCAGCACGGGTTATGACTAGTCTATATATTAAAGCACAACTGTTTTTGAATTCTATGGCTGACTAGGACACGCTGATTAGGACAAACATGTAGATAGAAAGATAACTTGGATTTAATGTTGGAGAATGAATGGTTGAGATGAGATTTTGTGGAAAGTTTTGGAGGGAAAACATTTCTAGGGAAATGAAAGTTTCTTGGGGAATGAAATTTTTTTGGGAATAACAGAGTGCACACAATTAATGCATTTGAGGAAAAAACATTAACTTACACACTTAATGCTGTAGATCGAATGCTGAATGATCTCTCTCTCAACGCGGGGTTCATCGTCTCTTCGACTCATGGGGCAAAGATGAGAATAATTTCCCGGGTCGGTGCCTTCCGAAGGCGACTGTTAAATTTTCTTTACTCTAATTTGATGTTCCGCGCCGATTTTTTACGCTAATTTGTTGTTCTGTGTCAAAGGCGTCCGTGCCGATAATTTTTTTATGTTTATGTGTTGTTCTGCTCAATTTTAGTGGAAATAATTTTTTGGGGAACAAAGACTTCGCGGGGGAAAATCTTAAATGAACCGTACGCACATGCACGGATTATTACTAGTTATCATATAATATATGAGCTAACTTGTTGATATGACATATGATGCATTTATGTGCACACGCGTATTATGAAATCCATCTCGATTGGATAAAGAGGGAAACTCGCGATACTATTTTGATCTCTACCATAGATCTTGAAAACAGTACTAAATTGATGTGGTTACCCAAAAAAGATGGCTACTCTTTGAGTACAAATCTAAAACTTGCAACATGCATCCCAAAATATTCCCAAAATACACTCGCATCACATTCCCACAACTTCTACCACAAGATTCAAAGGAGTCTTCTTCAAACAAAACAAGCACGTGCTTGCCGAGGGACACGGCATTGATCGCTGAAATTCACGTGCAACGCAAATTTAAAAACTTTGCATTCAAAAAACAATGAAGTTTGTTCAAAGATATCGTTGGGATTCCCCAATTAAGGGAATTGCTTTCCGCACCCATCGTTTACTCTGTGCACGTACCATGTATTTACAAGTTTGACACACGCATACCATTTATTTACAAGCTTGCCACTGGAATTACTAACCGCGTACTCACAGGGCCAAACTTCCGAAAATGCCATTGGGCATGCGCGGGGAGTAAAACGGCTGAACGGCGGCGGGCAGCGACGCCACCCCCTCCTCTAACTTCCCCAAACCTCCCATCAGACCTCCCCAGCCCCCTCTTCCTCGTCTGTCGCCGCCTCTTCAGACCTTCACAGTCCACCGTCTCCCTCTCACCCTCGAATGGTGAGCGGATGCGGAAACCTCCAGCCCTCACCCTCTTTCACACCACCCATTCCAAACCTAGTAAATCGTCGTCAGAGTCTTCGTCGTCATCGGCTGAGGGACGACGATGGCGACTAGGGGGTGCAAACGAGTGTAAAAGAAAAATAAGTGATATGTGTGCATAATGTCATAGAAGCACAAACAAACATGTAAATAAGTGGTACGCCCCACAAATTAAATGGGAATTCATGTGTCAATCAGAATTAACAAAACGTGTGGCTTGTTTACAAAAAAGATATCTTAGAAATTTAAGAAAAATTCGTTGAACAAATATTTGAGTTGTTCGATGGAACGATAACGATGAATTGAAAATTTGCAAATCATGTTGTTGTTGGGAAGCAACATCATCTTGTTTTGTTGCACGTTGTGACATTCCTTTTTATAATTAAGGGTTGACTTCTACTTTAATCGGTCAACGGAAAATAAAAGTCGGTCAAACAATTGGGGCTGACTTAATCAATAGAATGATTAGCTTATGCCCCTTGGATCAATCAATTATGTATCGTGCGTGTGTTTCGTTGCATAGGCAACCAATATGAAAACGTACGATTTTCAATCATCTATGTCTAAAGATACGTTGATCAACTTGAACGGTATCGATCATCAAAAAAATATAGATACGACATTTCATTACGTCGTGCCCGACAGATTTGTATCCGAACATGCTAATGTTTATTTCGTATGTTCTGTATGAAAATCGATTTACATTTTTTAGGGTTTTCGGCGTCGATCCGTTACTTTTTGGTGTTCCATATTTTGTAGAGAGGGTTTGTGAGATTTACATATCAGAGGAAGAAATATATCAAGTGGAAAGAGAGAAGTTGATGTCAGAGTATCTAGCCATCCGTACCTCCCCCTACTGTTGGCGTTCTATATGTTTATATGTATTGCTATACCTTCAGTGTCGTTGGAGGATAACCGCTTACCATCATGTGGGCGTGATTATTCCTGAAAAATCGGTGTAACCATTCTCCACTTACCCCGTCATTAATGGGCCCATTATTAACCGCTTCCCGAAGGCTCAGAAGCTCGACGGGCAAAACATGGCTTGGCTCTGACTGGACGTGCGGATAAATAGCTATGTGGCCTTCGTGGGCTATGTGGGCCAGACTTTCTCACATGTGGGCTTCTTGGTGAGAATATCGCCCTCTTACTCGGGGGCCGGCCTAATGCCCATGTACTATACGGAAACAACTATACACTTGTACTAGTAGTGCTACGAATAGTAGCCCACGAGAGGGTGTCCTAGTGGTAAGTCGTTCCGCTCCAAAGCCAAGGGGTGCGGGGTTCGAGGCCTATGGCCGCCGTGACTTGGTAATTATTGTGGAATTTGTTGTGGAATTATTTACCATGTGGCTACATCTCCCCTCTCGGACTAACCCGGTTGCATAGTCTCGACCGGGCTCTCAGTGGGAGGGGGTTGGGGATTTTTCTAGGTTTTCAAAAAAAAAAACAAAACAAAACAAAACAAAAAGTGCTACGAATAGTATAATAGATTTTATATTTGAAACAAATCGTGGCAATTGGGTTAGCTCTCGGGTCAATTCCCTAAGAGTTGTAGACTCCGTAGACTTCAATTAGTTTGAGGCCATGCATGTTACCAAAATCTTCATAGAATTCCACAATGCTACATTTTTATAAAAAAACATTGTGGCAAAAGTCCACAAAATTGTATTATTAAGGGAGAGATCTTTTCCTCGTTTTGTGCCCCTCTCTTGTCAAAGCCAACAACTCTCCCTTCCAGCACAAGCCACACCAACCTCTCCATTCCAACGGGTGTGGATATATCAGGTGATCGGAACCATTCGTTTTGATCTTCATATTCTAAACCCTAAAACATCAAACATGTAGTGAACCCACGAGTTTTTGCTCATGTACATGTTCATCGCAAATTTAACTGTTTCGCATAGTGATATAGCCTTTTGCTAATGGCTAAATGAACGAGCAAAACACATCGTGTTCGCTGGATGTTTGGTGTATCTGGGTTTTAGCATTTGAAGATCAAAATGAATGATATCGATCATTCAAAATATGGTGCTTGAACACTTATAACCTATGCAAACACAAAAAATAAGAGTTCAACGTTCTTTATCTTTCTGTGTAAAACAAGGAGCAAAAAATTTAATCAGAAAGGCAAAGGAATTTGAATCAAAACTAATCTGTGTGTTAAGAATAACAACTAGATTGACCAAGTTAGGCCAACAAGAGTTTTGGAACAAAGATAACCAAATTTGTTTCCAACCGGAAAATTATTGGATCACAAGAAATTGTGGGGGTTGGCTGCATAATTTGTCTCTTCATTGACAAATCAAACAAGTAGTTGGTCAATCAAAGTGGCCCTCCTCCATGTGTTGCCTCCTCCACTATTTTTTTTTTCCATATGAAATTGCCTAATCATGTGAAGAGATAGAATGGAGATGACTAAGACACTTGTTAGGGTTTAATGCATAAACACGCAGATTTACGTGTTTCGGAGCCAGTTTAATGTCTACGTGCGCACAGCTCGGACATGTTTCACAACATCAGATAAGATAAGATGTTACAGAATACAAAAAGGATGGATATACAAATGTTATACCGAAAAATACCACACAGCGTGTTTAGTCAAAATGAATCAATAGAAATGCATGTTGTTGGTTTCAGCTATCGATTTTGCCAATTATTTTTAGTTTTAAGCCCTTTTTTGCAAAAATTGTCATCTGCCATTATTTCTAAAGATAATTTAGTGAGATTTGCTAACTTGAACTAGACGACAAAAGTTTAACCAATTTATTCCAACTCTGACCCCACAAAAACTTGTTATTTTCAAACCCCACCTCCCCCATTCTCTTTCAAGTCGTTGGGCCGCCGTTGAAGTTGAAGGGAGGAACAACTACTTAAAGCCGCCACGTGGAAGACCACGCATGCCCATTTCCCGCTTTTGCCCCCGCTGCAAGACGGGGACGTTTCCAGCTTTGCGTGGAGTTCTAGAAGAACCCGAGGGGCATACTCGTCAATCAATAATTTTGTCGCACGAGGGGCACATGAACAAGCGTGTTAAGATAAATTGATAAGTACATAATACTTTGAACGAATATTTTTCAAATTCGTGTGGCTGAATATAATATAAGCATATTTTTGGAGATTTAAAAAATATATAATACTTTGTTGCATAAAGAAATAAGCCCCATGATTTTTCTCCTATTTAAGCTTAATGTTTTGTGGTACATAGGAAAGTATCGAACCCCTCGACTTAACTAAAAAAAGATTAATAGCAATACAAATTAATCAAAAAGTATATCTCCTAATTTTAACAATATTGCATCTATTTAAAGGTTAATTGTTCATCTCGAGTTCAAATTCTACAACATCCATCAGTTGTCGGGGATGTAGACGGATTCGGATTATCCGAATCGAACCCGCATCATCAGAAATTCATATCCGACAAAACATAGATATATGTGTGAATCATAAAAATAGATTTTTTTTCATATACGGGTACTGATACAGATATGTCGATGATATACTATACTTGTGACTACTCATTTGTACTTGTCAATCTTCGTCCATGATAATGTATTCGTCCATATCTAACGCTTAGTACGAACTCGATAATGTAATATAATGCTATGCATTGTATGCATTTTATCTATCTTACAAATGAGTGAGGTTCTTGTTGACTGTGACAAACCCAGTTGACATGATTTGTCCCATGTGGCAAGTGGATGGGTATGTCACCTCATCTCCTAAGGGAATGAGGTATTGGATGCAATTTGGGGTATTAGTGTGGAGAATCCAAACAACGGCCCACCTCCTTCGCATTATTTGCAAGCCTGCATTGCTTTTTTATAAAAGCCAAATGACTCTCAATGTTCCACATATTTATGGGTTTGCCATTGGTACTTTTTCACGTTGACCCCCCAGCATTTTTTGCACTTTAACGCCTGCTGTTTCCCATTTCTCTCTTGTTTGGGGTGAGATTTACGCACTTTGCCCATCCAAAGTTTTTTTGTGATTGAACCCACTTTACCCCCTAGGATACCCACACATACACCCACACTTCTCTCTCTTTTTCGGTTGTGTGCGGGCACCGTATCCGATGTGTGAGTTTTTTCTTAGATCACCATGCATTATGTGCACATGTTATTTCTAGTACATCTGCAAATGACATGTATTATTTATAGCAAACATGTTTATTTATCCATATGTGATACATATCTGATAGATAACGTATTTTTTCACAGATACAAATAATTAATTTTTTTTTCCACTTTTCGGAAATTTGTTCAAAAGATTGGTATGCGACGCTTAAGTGATCTGAAATCCTAAGAGCTTATACAGATCAGAGAGGAATTAAAAGAGAATTGTACTATTTTGCTTTAGCTATAATTTTTCCCCACTAGGGTTTCCATAGACAAAGGTTTTAACGAGGCAAATCTCGTTAACTCTGGATCAAGAAGTATCTACCACCCTTGTCATACTCACGTAATAATCAGAATCTCGAAGTATGAATGAGTATGAGTTCACCCTTATGGCTGGATAATGGGAGTATTATGGATGTGTTATGTAAGCCCATTGTAGGCCCTTTCAGGGGATATCTCATCCAGTAACAGATTATGAGTTCGTAACCTGCATGAATACTGTAATTGCATGAACTCATTCCTATTCCCATATAAAGAGAGGCACGCGGTCTCCCCCGGAAAAAAACTTCACAACATTTCACATATTGTCCTTATCCATATTGGGTGAATAATTTCGAACACGAGACATATATCAAAACTATATTCTAACCGTTTACATCCTTAACATTGGGCTTTTAATTAGCTTGAATCATGTATATGACATAAGATTTCATGATTTCATAAGCAATGACGTCATCGTTTGTTATTTCAACAATTCATCTCTCGTGTTTGACTATTTTCAGCTAGAATTTCTTGGAGATCACTCTTACTGTATTTTTCTTTGAATTTTCCGATTTTAAACACACAGCAGGTTTCCATGAATGAACCATAAAAATCAATCATCAATTCAATAGAAAAAAAAAATTGCAACAATTGCAACAGTGACAAAGTCAGTCAACCATCCAAAGCCGTCCATTAATTAAGTCAACGTTCTATAAATAAAACGATATCAGCTAATGACATTCGTTAATTAATCCTAATGGCATAGTAAAAATATGATGCTAAAATACGGTGCAATAGAAACCCTATCTATAGACAATCTCTAAATTGATGATCATTATTCACCCCACAAGGATTAGAGAATCTTAATCCAAAGCTAATCCACATAATTAAAATAGAAAACCCAAGTTAATCACCCCTGCGTTCGAGGGGGGGTTGATATATTCACCCCCCGATCTCGTTCATTTCTTTTGTTTTTTTGTTTTTGAAATCAGACCAGAAAATCTCCCCCCAATATTTATTTCCCAAATATTTCTGAAGAACAGAGGTTCCTTGAATCCCAAGACCTCTCTGTCTCCTTCTTGAAAAGAAAAGAAGCTTCTTTGAAATTTAAGAGAGAGAAGGAGACAGAGAGGAGAGAGAGAGGGCGGGGATCAAAACAGTTGCTTTCATTCACAACAAAATAACCAAAGGCGCCAATTACCCACACCATGGGATTTTTCAAAGCTGATGTCTTGACCTTCTAGAAACAGTATTCGCCTCAAAGTCCCAATTTTTTATCCCAAAGTTTCAATCTTTTTGGCTCGATTGTCCCGTTGCCCATTAAAAATTAAAATACACGCGCATTTGAGGAGGTCTGCGCTCGTTTTTCCTTCCATTTTTTTTCCCTGTTTCCCTTATGAGACTGTCAAACGAGGGGAGGGATCGAAGACCGGAGGGTTTGAAATTAGAAAGTTTCAAAGCTCGCTGGGGTTCCTTTTATAGCTCGTGGGCAGCTCTGTTCTATGGGATTCTCATCTTAGAGAGATAAAAGGAGGAGTTTTTCCATCTGGGTATCTGCCATAATCTCGAAACCCTCGTTCTTAGCTAGATTTGTGTAGTAAAGGTAGCATCTTTATTGTTTTTGTCACTTTGGGGACAAAATAAATGGCCGGGGGAAGGAGAAAGAAGCTCCATTTCAGTAAATTATTCAGTTTTGCATGTACCAAACCCTCGCTTCATGACGATCACTCAAACATCGGCGGCCCGGGGTTCTCTCGGATCGCCTTCGCCAACGATCCCGATTGCTTCGAGGCCAACAACTTGAATTATGGGTCCAATTACGTCTCCACAACGAAGTACACATTGGCCACCTTCGTCCCAAAATCCCTGTTTGAGCAGTTCAGGAGGGTCGCCAACATATACTTCCTCATCAGCGGATGCCTCTCGTTCACCCCGCTGGCGCCCTTCAGCGCGGTGAGCTCCGTCCTGCCCCTCGTGGTGGTGATCGGGGCGACGATGGCCAAGGAGGCCGTCGAGGATTGGAGGCGGAATCAGCAGGTATTGCCTCATAATCATCCCATATCTATGAATTGTTACCATTTTGAATCTTGCCCTATATGTCCAATATTTGCTTGTATGGTTCAATTTCATACAATATCATTGAGATGAGATGCATGCCTCAATCTCATACGCCAAGTGTTGAGGATTGTTTGCGGTGTTGGTTGTTTTGGGTAGCTATCTGAGGCATGATCAATGTTGCAGGATAAGGAAGTGAACAATCGAAAGGTTAAGGTGCACAGGGGGAATGGGCACTTCGACCACACTGAATGGAAGAATCTGAGGGTCGGAGACATAGTGAAGGTCGAGAAGGACAACTTCTTTCCTGCCGACTTGATCCTTCTTTCGTCCAGCTATGAGGAGGCGATCTGCTACGTCGAGACCATGAACCTCGACGGGGAAACCAACTTGAAGCTGAAGCAGTCGTTGGAAGCGACCTCAAACCTGCAGGACGACGCCAGCTTCCAACGCTTCAAGGCGGTAATAAAATGCGAGGACCCGAATGCAAACCTCTACACCTTTGTGGGGAGCATGGAGCACGAGGGGCAGCAGCACCCCCTCTCCCCCCAGCAGCTCCTCCTCAGGGACTCCAAGCTCAGGAACACCGATTTCGTCTACGGGGTTGTCGTATTCACCGGTCATGACACCAAGGTCATGCAGAACGCCACGAATCCGCCGTCAAAGAGGAGCAAGGTCGAGAGGAAGATGGATAGGCTTATTTACCTCCTGTTGGCCGCCCTGGTTGTGATCTCCACTGTTGGCTCAATTTTCTTTGGCATCCAAACAGACGACGACCTGAGCGATGGCAGGATGAAGCGCTGGTATCTCCGGCCGGATGACTCCGATGTGTTCTACGATCCGAAACGGGCGGCTGACGCGGCGTTCCTGCACTTCTTGACGGCGATGATGCTTTATGGTTACTTCATCCCCATCTCTCTATATGTTTCTATAGAGATTGTCAAGGTTCTGCAGACCATATTCATCAACCAGGACCTCCAAATGTATCACGCGGAATCAGACACGCCCGCTCACGCCCGAACCTCAAACTTGAACGAGGAGCTAGGTCAGGTGGACACCATCCTGTCGGATAAGACTGGGACTTTGACCTGCAACTCGATGGAGTTCATCAAGTGCAGCATAGCCGGCACCGCCTATGGCCGTGGCGTCACCGAGGTTGAAAAGGCGATGGCCAAGCGCAAGGGATCCCCCTTGCTATACGAGGATGCTGAGGAAGAGGAGGCAGAGAGGAAGCCGGCGGTTAAAGGGTTCAATTTTAAAGACGAGCGCGTTATGGATGGCAATTGGGTTAAGGAGCCTCGCGCTGATGTTGTACAGCTGTTCTTCCGCCTGCTGGCCGTCTGTCACACTGCCATACCTGAGATCGACGAAAACTCGGGCAAGATCACCTATGAAGCAGAGTCCCCGGACGAGGCTGCCTTTGTTATTGCGGCCAGGGAGTTGGGCTTTGAGTTCTACCAGAGAACACAGGCGACTATCTCACTTCATGAGCTCGATCCTAAGACTGGCAAGATTGTCAACAGGTTAGCCCCCATCTCCCCAGCATATATATGGACACAGACAAATAGCTAGAATGGTTGCCGGTGCTAATGATTTAGATAAACAGCTTATAGTTTGTTCACATTGTTTGCAGATCATATAGCCTCTTGAACATATTAGAGTTCAACAGCACGCGGAAAAGGATGTCTGTGATAGTTAAAACCGACGATGGGAAGCTGCTGCTTCTCACTAAAGGCGCCGACAATGTCATGTTCGAAAGGCTTGCAAAGAATGGAAGGGAATTCGAGGAGAGGACGAAGGAGCATTTGCACGAGTACGCAGATGCAGGTCTGAGGACCCTGGTTCTTGCGTATCGCGAGCTTGATCCAGAGGAGTATGAGAGATTCAACCAAGTATTTACCCAGGCAAAGAACTCAGTCAGTGCTGACAGAGAAGAAAAGATCGATGAAGCGGCTGAGATGATTGAGAAGGATCTGATCCTTCTTGGTGCCACGGCTGTTGAAGACAAACTCCAAAATGGGGTATGTCGAAGATCTTCATTTCGTGTGAATTTTGTCGAAAAAAAATGTCAAATTTATTCATTATTATGTTGTACAGGTACCTGAATGCATCGACAAGCTCGCACAGGCTGGGATTAAGATCTGGGTACTGACCGGCGATAAGATGGAGACTGCCATCAACATTGGGTATGCCAAAAACATTATCTCATAATAATTTTCAATTAAAATTGTGTTTGTAACTCTGTTTCCATCTCTTTTGCTTCAGTTTTGCCTGCAGTCTACTGAGACAAGGGATGAAGCAGATAGTCATCACTCTGGAAGCACCAGAGATTGTAGCTTTGGAAAAGGAAGGAAACAAAGATGCCATTCTCAAGGTAATACAAAACTTCTAAAAATTCAAAAAATAAAAATAAACAAACACCATATATACTCAATAAGCAAACGAGTTCATGGCTGATCAACATCTTACCTCTCAGGCGCACAAGGACAGCGTCGTAAGGCAGATAAGCGAAGGGAAGAAGCTACTAGATTCGCTGACCACAGAGTCGTTTGCCTTGATCATCGATGGGAAGTCACTGACATACGCGCTGGAGGACGACGTCAAGAACTCGTTCCTGCAGCTGGCCGTGGGCTGTGCATCAGTCATATGCTGCCGCTCTTCCCCCAAGCAGAAAGCCCTTGTGAGTTTTCGCAATGTGTTCATCGCCCTAATTGCTTTCGTTCTTCCATGCCCCATGTCTGCATAATGTACTGATGGCATCATTTTTCGCCCCCCTTGCAGGTCACAAGACTGGTCAAGACCGGCACTGGAAAGGTGACACTCGGAATTGGCGATGGGGCCAACGACGTGGGCATGCTTCAAGAAGCAGACATAGGCATCGGCATCAGTGGTGCTGAGGGGATGCAGGTTAGCTCCATCAGCAATCAAACGCAAACACAGCAATATATGTCGACCTAATTCTAATTCTACCCCCATTCTACGCTTGCCTGTAATTTCAGGCAGTCATGTCCAGTGATGTCGCGATAGCCCAGTTCAGGTTTCTGGAGCGATTGCTGCTTGTTCACGGGCATTGGTGTTACCGAAGAATCACTTCAATGGTAATACTACACATTTTCGATCACATTGAATCTGTAACAGCTCGGCTTCTCTTCAGCTCGGTGTTTTGACATGCCATTTGCTCTGCAGATATGCTACTTCTTCTACAAGAACATCACATTTGGCGTGACGCTCTTCTTGTACGAGGCGTACACGTCGTTCTCCGGCCAGCCCGCGTACAACGACTGGTTCATGTCGTTCTACAACGTCTTCTTCACATCCCTCCCTGTGATCGCTTTGGGCGTGTTCGACCAGGATGTCTCCGCTCGCTTTTGCTTGAAGGTATGTATCTGATGGCTCGATCCTTTTGGAATGCAGAATGCAAATCTATTATACATTTGAGGGTGGAATCTTCCATCTAGGGCAAAGGGGTTGATAGAATTGATAGCCACCTCTCACTTTGGGTCAAATTGAGCATACAATCTTTGTACATCATGTTTTTGTGATGAGATTAATATGTATCGTTGGCTGGCACCTGACCCACTTGGTTTGCTTTATGGGCGGCCAATGGTAGGTCGTCACGTCAGCGCACATGTCTCAAGTTAGTCATGTGCCATCTTAACAACAGGGTCACACATTTGTCTCAGACTTGCAAACCCTAACATCCTTGTACCTGAACTTCCCCTTCTAAACCAGTGTTCTGCTTTCAAATTGCAGTTCCCCCTACTGTACCAAGAAGGAGTGCAGAATGTCCTCTTCAGTTGGCGACGGGTCCTCGGATGGATGTTCAACGGCGTCCTCAATGCCACCACAATCTTCTTCCTGACCACCAACGCCCTCCAGCACCAGGCCTTCCGGAAGGGCGGGGAGGTCGTCGGGCTCGAGTTCCTCGGGACAACCATGTACACGATCGTCATCTGGGTCGTCAACCTGCAGATGGCCCTGTCCGTCTCCTACTTCACCCTCATCCAGCACATCTTCATCTGGGGCGGCATCGCCCTCTGGTACATCTTCCTCCTCGCCTACGGCGCCATGAGCCCGTCCATCTCCTCCACCGCGTTCAAGGTCTTCATCGAGGGTCTCGCCCCCGCCCCGTCCTTCTGGGTCGTGACCATCCTGGTGACCATCGCGGCCTTGATCCCCTACTTCGCCTACGCCTCGATACAGATGAGGTTCTTCCCAATGTACCACGGCATGATACAGTGGATACGGCTGGAGGGGAGGGCGGAGGACCCCGAGTACTGCCACATCATACGGCAGAGGTCGGTACGTCCGACGACGGTCGGGGTGTCGGCACGGCTGGACGCAAAGGTCGGTCAGCTTACGAGTAGGGTTCACCATGTGGTGCATTCGCCGTAGGAAAAAAAGGTTTGGTTTTTTCTGACTTGTTAGGGTTCTCGTTGTACAGTTGTGCCCGTATCCCGCCGGCGGCCTCGAAACGAGCGGGCCGCGGCTAGAGTCCTACCCGTCCGCGACGTCGGTGACTTCCGCCCGTACGGATGCGAGCGGGCGGATTTCTTGGAGTGTGAAGATTGCAAGGGAGCCGACGCCGTGGCTGAGCTGAGCGAAGGCGGCGGCGGCGGCGGCCGTGGCGGCATTGTAAAACTTGAGGGTTTTGTGAGATGGAGTGGAGGAGTAGGAAGTGTAAAAAGTTTTGGTTCTTAGCCCCACATCTTTTTTTTGAGGGGCACATTGTTTTAAATTTGTTCATAGCTCTCTATAGTGAAGAAGATCATGCAGTTGTACTCCTTGTACATAGAGCTTGTAGAGAATGACTAACAATTACTGACTGTTTCTTTGGCTCACTACTAATTTTAGAGTGCCTTTGTTTTTTTTTTTTTTTTTTTGTGGAAGTGGGTTCAAGACCCTTGGGTTCATGCAGTATGTAACATTTCTTTTTTCGGTTAATTTTGAGTTTGCTTTTAAGAGGAAGATTTGATTCTTAGGTTTTGAACGATGTGTAGCATTGGTATCATTTATTGGTGTTTTTCTTCAAGCCCAGGGGAGAATGCTAGACGATTGATTTTATTTTGATAAAGATGGTGTCATAGGATTTCCTAGTTAAACTTTGTACCCGTGAAGCCACAAGCTACGGGAGTTGATATACACACAGCCCTAATTGGTTGCCGTTCAAAATTTACAAGTTTGTCATTCAAATGTTTTCCTCCTCGGCATCCCAGAGCGAAGGTTGAGGGGAGACGATGGTGGATGTGGTGTAGAACTTGGGAAGAAAAAAGATGTGTATGTAAAGTGAAACTGATACATATACTTTCATTCTTGGGAGGCGAGGGATCGAGACACATCATGTGCTCTTTGAAAATGCTTTTTGATGTAATAAAAAAATATTGTAAATAATATTAGTTGTGTGTAAAACAATTAGATCCGTTTCTATAGAATTTCACAAATGCTACTTTGTGACCATTGGGCCATTGCAGTTGTAATATTTTAATTTTAAACATATATTAAACTTATACGTACCATATCTTATGGGTAATATTTTAATTTTAAACATATATAAAACTTATAGGTACCATATCTTATGAGGAATTTTTTTAGGGAGCTGCTATGTGCACATACTGAATTACGCACGACTATTTTTTATTTTCACTCCGTGCAACGAATAAAACAATAATATAAATGTTTCTGATCTGCGCACGACCGGTCGGCAGTAGTACCAAAAATATCCATTAAGACAAACATCATAAAATCATGAAAAATTCATTGAAAAATCAAATTAAATACCAAAAAAAACTTATAACATATACGAATCGAATGACGGATGTCTTAGATCATGATAACACGAAAGTTGAAGATGGAATAAAAGCCGAAATATGAAGATCGATAAATATTTTTTGAAAATTGTACGTTGAGTTGATAGCTAAAATTTTATTTAACTTCCACGACATATAAGACGCAACAAACACAGCATCCTTTTTAGTTACTACACTTACATATATACGAATGGTTAAAGAAAAAAGTGAAATATGTGCATCAACCGCCAAGGAGAAGGAACTTTCTTTGGTTCTAGTCAAAACCACGTTCATCCTTTTTTTCCGATAAACTTTCATCCTTTTTTTTAAACATTTAAGTACCTAAGTACCCTGCGGTTTTGACGGTGGTTTTGATAAACTAACTAGTTAAAACAAACGCCACACGATCATTGTAAATATTGGGGCTGCAGTGCATGTGGATAAAAGCAAGCCCATGATCAAGACACTTCACTTTAGAGACCTTATCCACAATCTAGACTGATCTCTCCATGATTCAAAGTGAAACCAACTAAAAAAGCCAGAAGTGAACTTTGAAAGGAAAGAAGGAATATACAAGCAACATCTAGATTGGCACGCTAAAACTGCATTATTGAGAATTTTGCTTGCCTTCTAGTTAAAAAAAGTAAATATAGAAAAGATTATTAACAAGAACAAAGAAAATAAAGAAACAAAAAATTAGCAGCTACAGGACTTTAGTAAGATCAAACCATATTCGACCAAAAGAAAGATTGCATCAAATATCATCAGCTGGAATCTAAAACACAAGAATCACCTCAAAGCATGCGCATGGCACCTGACAATTAACCAAACCAGATATCCTTAATAGCAAAATAACCTTGTATTTTGATTCACTCCATCCAGTCACAAACTTACCCAGTTTCATATATCGCATCAAAAGCAGCAGAGCATGAGGTTACGAACCCTTGAATTTTAATGCCAGATATCAGCAGATAAACAAGAAACAACAAGTTTTGAAAACAGCTATTATGGGGCTGAGGTGACGGAAGGGGACAATTGCTTACTCTCGCTAACCTTTGGATCCAACTCCAAGGCTGCTGCTGTCCTCACCTCCTTTTCCCCACCGACGCAGCTGAGCATGCACAGGCGACGGCATCGGCCGCATGTCCTCTGACACCATCCTAGGCAGTCGTACCATGAATCTGGGCGCTCCGCCCAGGATCCACAGTACCGGCCCAAGATACAGGAGAGTACAGCCAAGACGGTCAAAACTGACATCACGGCCAAAAAGGGACCGATGTGCCCTGAACCATGCCGGGTGCTCGCCAGAGGAACAGGTTCTTGGTCATCCGGCGAAGGGGTTGTTGAAGTCGTGGCGGGTGGAGCCATATCCATTGCAACAGGAGGAAATGGGGGAAAGGGGGAGATGTGGAAGGGATAAGTGGGGGGAGTGTTGAGATAGTTGGCCATGTTTGTTTCCTATTAAAACTAATGCAGTGACTTTTTAAAGCAAAAAAGCAAGAGCCAGCTTTTGCATTTTGAAGTTGAGAACCACATGTAAAGGAGGAAAAAAGCATGCATATGGGTAATAACAATATTAAGCGTATATTACAAAACGATTCCTTTTTATAATTTTTAAAACTATATAATCATAAGAAAATTCTCCTGGGATGGCATAAAGAAATGAGATGCAGTTCGATAGAGGTCTCATTCACTATCTTGTCTCCTACCTGAACCACCATCGCTGGATCGCTGCAAGCGGAGTTTTCAAGAACGGGGCATGAGTGTGCATGTACGGGGAGATGGTCCGGTTGATCCTGGCCCACACGCTCTGGTGATAGCCGGCAGTTGCTGGAGCATGGTACATGAGCTTCAGCAGCTGAAAACAAATCAGACAGTCAAAGATTATGTCAACGGATTCCCAGCAGAAAGCTATAGGCATCAATCAAGTAAAACAGTTTCACTAAGATTTCAAGCCAGCAAAGCTCGGTGCTGATTTTATTAAGTTTTCATATTTTGATGGCGATAGTGCTTAGCAGAAATTACTAAGGGTAACATGATCCAAAACATGCGATTATCCCAACAAGAACATGATTATTCAAGGAAACTAGAAACATGTTACAACAAATTTCGTAAGTGCATCAAACTCTACGTTAGAACTATCAGCCTAAAAAAGAATTGAGCCGAAACAGCTTACAGGAAGCACAACAAATCAGAGAACACGGTTAAGAATTTCAAGGCAGAAATTTTTTTGCAGAAAATTATTACATGTACAAAGATAAAAAAGTTGATTTCAACCATGGACTAGGGACCAAAGTTTTAAAGTAGCTTCACCAAAATCACACAAGATATTGGTCCCTCGTGAATGATTTGAAGAACTGATTCCATCTTCATTGCAGTCAGTGATTTGCGGAAAGTCATTAAACAGTGGCCAGAATAGAATATTGCACAACAAAATAAAAGTCTGTGGCGAGCTTTTAATAGGGAGACATAAGACCACTTATGGACGTTTTCAGCAAGGTTTGCAACAAACAAAGCAATTATAGCAAATTGTGAGAAGTTATTTTATGTGACTATCAACAAAATATAAGGGGCAACTCCTTCTATTAAAGGAGCAGATGTAACACACCTGCCAGTACATGAATGTTTGTAGAATGTTGCGCTGCCACCTGCATTACCAAGAAGCATGACTATGAGATCGATGGGCCGAAACACATAGGAAAGAGGTGCAAACACAAGTTTGGGATGTACTGACGAGAACAGTGATAAGATTAGAAGGAAGCCCAGTGCAATCTCTGCATGTGAACTCAGAATGCTTAGTGTAGTAATATTTGATTCAACCCAGACGCAGGGTTCTTCAAGGTATTTCCTGTAGATGGAGTAGATTTAACCCTAGGTCAATTGCAGTTTAAAGGATTCCAACAGTCAAACTTTCAGATTTCAATCCTATGAAGATAGAAATATTGAGGCTGTTGGTGAAGAAATTATAACTAGAGTACAAACTTATTACCTATAGAACATGGAACGGCTGAAGTTCACCCTTAGGAATTTGGCAACATGTTCAAGCGCCCAGCAAAGCACGGGTACCAAAGCAACTGCCAAAAATGTAATGAAGACAATTATGCAAATAAACATGGAACAATGCAAAATGAAATGAGCTTTGTTATGCTATGTTAGATGATTAGTCAAGGATGAGAATACAATTTGTGGTCGAAGAACTACTGTTCTCTGGTAGATCAGTATATAAGGGTGATAAAATACAATTTGAAATCAAAGAACAACTATTCTTACATTTAAAGTTCATCTGTGAAGAAACAAGCATAAGGCAGTAGACAAAGTGAACGAAATCCTTTGTCGCAAATATGGACTGAAACCATGTTTGAATTGCAGGCAGATTCCACGCCCTGGGTTTCTGAAAATGCAATAATAAGCAACTAAATACATGACCTCAACAAAAGATGATACAAAACCACTTGGTATTAAAATAACCAGGATCTCAAAGAAAAACTAAAACGACATTAAATAACGAGAATTACTATAACAATATTTACCCCATACAGAGTGTACAAAGAATAAAATGACGACAAAGCCATGCCCAGTAAGGATAATCTGTAAGCCTTGTTTGAAAGAGTTCTTGACACAACCGGAAGAACACCGAGCACTGCTACAACTAAAACCTGCCAACAACCATGAAAACAGAAGCTCTAAAGTTAAGCAGTGATCACTGAAAAACACTAGACACAACCAAGGAATACACTCACTTATACAGCAAAATCAAACCAAAAATAACATGCTTCAGTTATCTATATTGATGCATGAATACGAAAAATACACCAAATATAACATGCTTAGCTATAGTATGCACAGCAAATCGAGAACATGAAAATTAATACTATCAGCAAATTTATCTTTGTTCTGGATATCTATGCACTGACAGTGCCTGCTCCAACCCCCACAATAAGCCCTGCCTACATACTGCTGCAACATGCCTTTATATATCTAGATGCTTCCTAGTGCATAATGAGAAATAGAACACCTATATAGCCTAAATAGCAAGAAACTCTAAGTAAAAATGCATGACAGCTCTTGCAGAACAATATCATCCCACTAGATGACAATGCTTGCTGATTTTCACAATCTGACCACATTAATCAAGAAGTTTTTCACTACATCAATTATTCCATGACCGCAACGAGGCCAGATCAATCAGTCAAGGCCTTACACAG